>CM054061.1:22741087-23941087 GCA_028641055.1 Alopecurus myosuroides
ATTCATTAAAACTCACTGATTAGATCCTATCTCGTAGTTTTCGTGAGCTATAGCACACTATTTGGGTGTTAGGGGACAATTTAATGGGTATTTCTGGTATTTATAAAAAACAGTTGATTTGGTCTTTTCTCGTAGTTTTCGTGAGACATAGCACACTGTTTGGGGGTCCGGGGACAATTTCATGGGAATTTCGGGCATTCATTCAAACTCGTCGATTTGGTCCTTTCCTGCAGTATCCATGAGCTATAGCACAATGTTTGGGTGTCCGGGGACAATTTCACTGATATATCTTGCATTCATTAAAACTCGTCGATTTGGACATATCTCGTAGTTTTCGTGAGCTATAGTACCCTGTTTAAGGGGCCAGAGACAATTGCAAGGGCATTTCTGGCATACATTAAAACTCGTTGATTAGGTCCTATCTCGCAGTTTTCGTGAGCTATAGCACACTGTTTGGGGGTTAGGGGACAATTTAATGGGTATTTCTGGTATTTATTAAAAATCGTCGATTTGGTCCTTTCTCGCAGTTTCCGTGAGCCATAGCACACTGTTTGGGGGTCTAGGGACAATTTCATGGGCATTTCTTGCATTCATTCAAACTTGTCGATTTGGTCCTTTCTCAAAGTTTCCATGAGCTATAGCACAATGTTTGGGTATCGAGAGAAAATTTCGTTTGTGTTTATTGCATTCATTAAAACTCGTCGATTTGGTCCTATCTCGCAGTTTTCGTGAGCTATAGCACAATGTTTGTGGGTCGGGGGACAATTTCATGGGCATTTATGGCATTGATTCAATCTCGTCGATTTGGTCCTTTCCCGCAGTATCCGTGAGCTATACCAGAATAGTTGGTCGTCTGGGGACAATTTCATTGATATATCTTGCATTCAATAAAACTCGTCGATTTGGACCTATCTCGCAGTTTTCGTGAGTTATCGTACCCTTTTTGGGGGGGCGGAGACCATTGCAAGGGCATTTCTGGCATTCATTAAAACTCACTCGTTAGATCCTATCTCGTAGTTTTCGTGAGCTATAGCACACTATTTGGGTGTTAGGGGACAATTTAATGGGTATTTCTGGTATTAATAAAAAACCGTTGATTTGGTCTTTTCTCGTAGTTTTCGTGAGCCATAGCACACTGTTTGGGGGTCCGGGGACAATTTCATGGGAATTTCTGGCATTCATTCAAACTCGTCGATTTGGTCCTTTCCTGCAGTATCCATGAGCCATAGCACAATGTTTGGGTGTCCGGGGACAATTTCACTGATATATCTTGCATTCATTAAAACTCGTCGATTTGGACCTATCTTGACAGGGGGATGCTAACCCGGTATGCCAAGCTCTGAGGAATAACCCGGCCCAAAGGATGGTGTGCAGGATTCGGCTAAGAATAAAGAAGCTTGTGAAGGCCCAAACTTGTGGGCTTAACGGCCCGGGTTATGGGTTATTGTAAAGGAAAGTTATGGTTAGTGCGCCGTGTCCAGGTAGGATCCGAAATATGCCTTGCCGAATAAGCTAGGGGGTACGGGTGCTTTATAAACCGACCCCCAGGTATAGTTTAGGTAGAGATCTAAGAACCCTAGCAACATCGCGTGATATCGAGCATCAAGTGTAATCCCAGAGTTGAGTTATTATATCAAGATCGGAGACTCGGCGACTTTGATTGCCGGCTACAAGATCGAATTGCACCATGTTCTCCTCTGAGCTAAACCCTCTCCCAAATACCTGTGTCGTCTTGCCCCAAGATCAGTTACCCCCGGTAACATCTGCCGTGATTATCCCACGATAGTTGGCGCCCACCGTGGGGCCTGCGTCCAAAGGTGTTTACATCACGGGAGAAGCTCGGAAGGGCATGGAGAATCTTGTCATTGGCGAAATCTACATCGACCACGAAGGAGAAAAGATGGTGGACGATTCCGGCTGGGGGCCAGAGTCGGATCACCTCGAGTCCGGATCTATATTGACGATCGGCCGGATCAACATCTTCATGGGCACGGTACGAACGACTAATTTAAAGGGACAATATCATGTGCATACTACAGGAACTTCCAGCAGGAACGAGAAGACATTAAAGCAAGCGGCAAACTCGATTTCGTTGGCCGCGCCGGGACATCTCAGATGGGCGGAACAAGAGGTAACATGGAGTAGAAAAGACCATCCGGAGAAAATAGAGCGTCCAGGAGTCTTGGCATTGGTGGTTGCTCCACAGGTTAATGGTTACGAATTGAAGAAGGTCCTGATGGACGGTGGAAGCAGCATCAACATCCTCTATTGGGAAACCTTCTTACGGATGAGTCTCAAAGAGTCTCAGTTACAAAAAAGTTCGACAATCTTTCATGGGATCGTGCCAGGTCACTCGGCGAGCCCCGAGGGAAAGATCACCTTGGAAGTTGCTTTTGGAGAATCGACGGATAATTATCGAATTGAGTGGCTCACGTTCGAGGTGGTCAAATTGCGCAGTCCTTACCACGCGCTGTTTGGGAGGCCGGCTTACGCCCAATTCATGGCTAGGCCGTGCTACGTGTATTTGCAGCTAAAAATCCCGGGTCCTAAACGGACCATCACTATACATGGGAACCGGGATACAGCGGCCGAGTGCGACGAAGGAGATTCAGTTATGGCCGAGTAGGCATGCAGGAAGGAAGAGCTCGAATATTACCGGTCTCAAGTAAATCCGGACGATAGAACAGCCTTGAAAAAGCCGAATACCGAGGATGAGAGAGCAAAATTCAAGGCAGCGCAGGACACCAAGAAGATGGATTTTGTCGAAGGGGATTCCACTAAGCAGTTTACCATAGGGTCTAACTTGGGAAAAGAGCAGGAGGAAGCGCTCGTGGAGTTTATTCGTTCGAATGCAGATGTGTTTGCCTGGACACCTAGCGACATGCCGGGTATCCCTACAGAACTGGCTGAGCACAGCTTGCATGTGGATCCCAAGTCCAGGCCCGTGAAGCAAGGTTTGAGGAAAATGAATGAGGAAAGAAGGAAGGCTATAGGCGAAGAGATCGCTCGGCTATTGGCAGCCGGCTTTATCATGGAAGTATTTCACCCGGATTGGTTGGCTAACCCGGTTCTAGTGATGAAAAAGACTAGTGAGTGGAGGATGTGCATTGATTTTACGAGTCTCAACAAACATTGCCCAAAGGATCCGTTCGCGCTACCAAGGATAGATCAGATTATAGACGCAGTAGCTGGAAGCGATCTGTTATGCTTCCTGGACGCATATTCCGGGTATCATCAAATTAAGCTCAAAAGGGAGGATTGGGAGAAAACATCATTCATAACCCCTTTTGGGGCCTTTTGTTATAAAACTATGACGTTTGGGTTGAAGAACGCTGGCGCAACTTACCAACGGTGTATTCAAAAGTGCTTTGAGGACCAAATCGGACGTAACGTCCATGCCTATGTGGATGATGTGGTCATCAAGACCAGGAAGGCGGAGACATTTATCGATGACCTAAAGGAGACGTTCAAAAACTTGAGGAGGTACCAGATGAAGCTTAACCCGACAAAGTGCGTGTTTGGAGTTCCAGCTGGGAAATTACTCGGCTTCATAGTTTCCGAGAGAGGAATCGAGGCAAACCCGGATAAAATCAAGGCCATCCAGAGTCTGAGAAAACCGGAAAATTTGAAGCATGTTCAAAAGCTCACGGGCTGCGTAGCAGCATTGAGCCGATTCATATCTAGACTCGGAGAAAAAGCAATACCTTTGTACCGGCTCTTGCGGAAGTCGGATAAGTTCGTGTGGGATCAAGAGGCGGACGAGGCATTTGAGGCACTAAAGAAACAGTTATCTGAAGCACCAGTACTAGCGGCGCCAGGTCCTAAAGAGCCTATGTTACTATATGTGGCAGCTGGCCCCCGAGCCGTCAGTGCAGTAGTTGTTGTGGAACGCCAAGAGGATGGGAAAGGATACCCGGTTCAGAGGCCGGTTTATTACGTCAGTGAGGTATTATCAGAAGCAAAGCAGCGCTATCCACATTGGCAAAAGTTGGTGTTCGGGGTCTTTATGGCCAGCCGGAAGCTGAAGCCGTATTTCCAAGAACATCCCATAACAGTGGTTAGTTCAATACCAATGTCGGATATCATCAGAAACTCGGACGCGACGGGAAGGATAGCCAAATGGGCGATAGAGATGGGGGATTATCACATCAACTACGAACCCAGGTCAGCAATCAAATCTCAAGCTTTAATTGATTTCGTTAACGACTGGACACATACAGGCATGACTACGACGGTTCCAAATTCCGAGTCGTGGATCATGCACTTCGATGGATCAAAGCAGTACGAGGGATCAGGAGCTGGGGTGGTGCTAACATCACCCAAAGGAGACAAATTGAGTTACGTACTACAAATTCACTTCGACTGTTCCAACAACGTGGCCGAGTATGAGGCCCTATTGCATGGCTTAAAGGTAGCCAAAGAGATGAACATCAAGAGGATACGATGCTTCGGAGATTCGGACCTTGTGGTACAGCAGGTGTCAGGAACGTGGGATAGAAAGGACGCAACTATGGCAGCATACCGCAGGGAAGTTGATAGGGTTGCAGGATGTTTTTCCGGGTATGAGGTGGAGCATATAGACAGAAGAAAGAATGAGGCAGCTGACGCCCTCGCCAGACTCGGCTCGCGCAGAGAGCCGGTTCCGCCTAATGTTTTCCTGGACGAATTATGGCGACCATCAGTTAAAATTGAGTCAGAGGAGGAAGTGGCAAATCAAGACCCGGATTCAGGATTCGTGGCCACTGTACGTACTATTCCCGAGTGGACAGAACCGTTTTTGGCCTACCTGTCACGAGGCGAGTTACCACAACAGGAGGTATTAGCAAGGCAAATTTTGAGGCGAGCAAAGGGATATTCTATCATCAATGGGGAATTGTACAAGAGAAGCGCAGCAGGAGTCTTTTTGCGCTGCGTAGCGCCGGAAGAAGGCAGACAGATTCTCAAGGAAATCCATGAAGGCGACTGTGGACATCATGCGTCCACAAGGTCTCTTGTGGCTAAAGCTTATCGACACGGGTTTTTCTGGCTCACGGCCCTAGCGGATGCGGAACGATTGGTAGCAAGGTGTGACGGATGTCAAAGGTACGCTCGCCAAACCCATGTGCCGGCTATGGAGTTGCGGACTATCCCGTTAACTTGGCCGTTTGCCGTCTGGGGTATGGACATGGTTGGCCCCTTTCATATGTCACCATGCAAGAAGACACATCTTTTGGTGGCTATTGATAAGTTTACCAAGTGGGTTGAGGTTATGCCAGTTACTAATTGCGAAGCAGCTACAGCAGTCAAGTTCCTGAAAAGGATTATCTACCGGTTCGGGTACCCCCACAGCATAATTACCGACAATGGAACCAACATGTCCCTTGGTGAGATGGAGAAGTTTTGTGGCAACAATGGAATCCGGCTCGATGTGGCATCAGTGGCTCATCCCCAGGCCAATGGACAAGTGGAGAGGGCAAACCAAGAATTGCTTCGCGGATTAAAACCGCGATTGCGAGTTCCCTGTGTCAGGGCTGCTGGTGCATGGGTCGAAGAACTTCCTTCTGTGGTTTGGGGTATCAACACTACACCTAACAGATCCACTCAGATGACACCCTTCTTCATGGTCTATGGTGCGGAAGCAGTATTACCGAGTGACATTATTCACGATTCGCCTAGAGTATCAGCTTACGTCGAAGTAGAGAACGAAAAAACCCGGCAGGACGCCGTAGATATGTTAGAAGAGCAAAGAGAACAAGCCCTGGAAAGATCAGCCATATATCAGCAAGATCTACGGAGGTATCATAGCCGGCGTGTGAAGACCCGGGTATTCCAGGAAGGAGACTTGGTTCTGCGCCTGGTACAGTCAAACGAAGGAAAACACAAATTATCACCACCATGGGAAGGACCATTTATCATAAGCCGGAACCTGCATAACGGATCATATTATTTGATAGATGCAAGGGAAGAGTCGGCTACAGTCAACGACACCGCACACACCACTTCATCTATGCAAGAAAGAGATAGACCATGGAACGTGGCTCAGCTACGTCCGTATTATACTTAGTAAAGACTATATTGGCAAGTGGAATTGCACGATGTAATAGGCAGCAGGTTTTCTGACGTACTCTTTTCCTATCCAGGGTACCTTTGGGGACTGGACGGGTTTTTAATGAGGCGGCTTGCTGACCTACATTTTTCATATCAAGTAAAGAGATGGTTATCAAGAAAAGAGATGGTTATCAAGAAAAGAGATGGTTGTTATCAGGTTATGTATTCTCAGTACGATGCGTATATCTAGGTCTTGGGGGCTGGTCGCTTGAATAGCACAGTTACAAACTCAAAGACCCGGCCATGATGCCTATGAGTTATAAGGGCCGATTACTTGCAAACGAGTACGGCTACAATCTTATAACCGGACAAAGAAGTCCAAATTTCTTGGCTGTTCTTACTTAAGCTCGATGTGACTCGCATTAAAGTGGCATGATGTGTTCGCTTACGATGGCAGTTAGTCATGAAACCCGACGGGGATTGGCTGGCTACGTCTTCGTATTGATGTAACAACATGGTATCCACGCGAAAGCCGGCTTACAGTACAAGACAGTCAAAAGGGTCATCTAAACCACAAGTTATGCAGAGTACAAGGCTGAATAGCTGGAAACTCAACGACTATTAAGCATAACTTCAAAGCCTATGTGAAACAACTCATGGATCTTTGTGAAATTAGCAGTAAGCAGTTTGTTCCCTTTTCAAGATCAAGTGTCCTAGACTCGGCAATCCGGGCCCGGTAGCTTGAAATCTTGAAAAGAGAAAAAGTGGCTTACTGGTATAGTTGCAAAGATCCAAATATCCGAGTCTTGGGGACTTGGGGACTTCGAAGCAAAATCCGCTTGTCAATACCCATGAGACCCGGAAATTGAGTTTTCACAAAAGGAACAATAAATAAAACCGGATATCGAGAACAGATGAGCTTAAACTTAAAAGGCCGGAACAGGCATCGAGTATATCAAGGCCTTAGCGTGCATTACAAAATCCTGATGAAAAAATATCATAGGTGCACAGGTGCACCACACAAAATATAAATGTTTCAAAAAGTATGTTGACCGACTGGCACTTAAGAAGAGGCATTAGAGACCACATATCACTCGGCGTTCATCTTGGCCTTCCCCTTGCCATCATTGGTAGCAGCAGCACCCGGATCAGCGGTACCAGCCCCCGCAGGGGGCGGAACGACTGGTGTTGAGGTAGCAGGAGTAGAGTCGGCTTCAGCTTGCTTCCTGGCAGCCTCCGCCCTTATCGCGGCAGCTTCCTCCTTCCACCGGGCAAGCATGTCATACGGCTCAGGAAGATCCGACTTAATTACTTTAACGGCAGAATCATATGCTGGAACAAGTATATTAACGTCCAGCTCATCAGCAATTACGCTGGCCGGGTAACGGACCTCCTTCTGGATGGCCTGAAAATCCTTCACCGAAAACTTGGATCCGTCAAGCTTGAACTCTGGGAAGCCGCTCATAAGCCTCGCTAGCTCGAGCTTGGGGAGATAAGCCTTGGCAAGTGCAAGCCCCCGGGTCATTCCAACCCGGCAAGACGAGCGCTTCCAGTGCCGAATCCACTCGGGAACAGTGGATAAGGCGTCCAGCAGCCTCTTCAGATCAACATGTCCTCTACCCGGACACCGCAACTCGTCGAGGATCCATCTGGTTCCGGCACATAGCTGCCGGATAACACTCTTTATGGTTTTCAGCTTGGCAATGTCATCTTCATCCGGCATGGCTTCGTCCGGGCCTGAAGTAAAATGAAGATATAAGTTGGAAAATTTTTGCTGTTTGTCAAAAGGATAAACCCGGAGAAGGAAGCGTACCAAGCAAAGAACGATAGGTATCAGATATTTCGACGGAAAGGCTTGTCAGGTCATCTTCGGCTTGGTGAGCCCTTCTTCGGTACTTCTTCATTAATTGCCTATTCCTCCTGGCTTCAGCCTCGGCTGCTTCACGTAAAGATATCTCCTTTTCAATGAGCTTGGCGGCGTCCGCAAGTTTCTCCTCGTATTGAGTCACGAAAGACTGCACGGATGTTAAAAAAGCATTAGTCAGGTAGAAGAGCACAGTTATCAGTCATTGGTATAATAAAAGTCCCGAGCAAGTCATGAATGAACTCACTCGGAACTTGGGGACTGGACAAAGGTACAAGCAATATTAATCGAATTTACCTCGTGTTTGGTTATTAAAGACCCCAAGATGTTTTCCTCGTTAGCCCTTAAGGTGCGCAGAGTTTCCAGCATCTGGGCAAAAGTTAACTCCTCGGAGCGAGTCCCGGAAGAGCCGGCAGCTTGATCATCTGGTAGGGGGGTTCTCCTCGCATTTGGAGTGGAGACTCGGACAGTCTGAGTGTCCGGGTTGGGAGAACTCATCCTTGTATCTAGAATTTCTATCTCTTCGTCTACTGGTTCCGATAAGGAAGGAGATCCGACGGTTTGGGAAAGTGGATTGTTCAGAGGGCCTTGTTCCCGGTTAGTTGTCGCATCACCACCAGTTGCGGCGTCTGCATCGTCAGTCGGCTTCTCCACCTGGAGGTTATCCGTTTCTGTGTTTTCCGGATCACTGACGGTGACTTGAGCGCTGAAGGAAAGATGAGAAAAGGCAGTTATTAATGATGACGGCGGCTTGAATGAAAGTTCGTCAGATGCAAAAAGAAATAATATAGCAAAAACTTACCCGGCATTTACGGTGTAATCCGGTGGGAGCTCGCCACTGGAAGCAGATGAGGTCTTCGCAGGAACCACTAGTGGAACCCGGAATTGCCCGGCACGTGGGTGGTTAGGAGAAGGGTGGCGCTGAGGAGAGTTGGAAGAACGAGATGGAGGAGCACTGCCACGAGGGACCGAGGAGGCGGAGATGCCCGGGTTAAGGGGATCTTCACCTGGGGAGCTCCGAGTTACTCTGCGCTTGGCTGGGAAAGAATCCTTCAAGCATGACGAATTTGATAATTGATGGTTAAGTCGTCGCATGACGTCAAAGGAGTAAGGTTCAGAGGATAATGAGGAAAAAGGAACCTTGGACACTGTCACATCCCAATTTTGGAATACCTGTTAACACAGTTGTTTTGCTAATTGCTTGGCTAATAAACCTTGATTGTGTTTGTTTGTGTTTGTTTAAGTGCAACTAAACAAACTTAAAAAGGATAGCAAAGCAGTAAACTAAAAATATTCAACATATTGTTCCAATGACTTTGGCAATATTTTCTCAAGTAAATATTGATCAAAGAGTTTTACAAAACTATCTTATGAAACTCATACTTGTTGAATATTATTCCAAGACCCAAATTAAGAAAGAGGAAACACTTAATAAAATTTCCCTAAAAGATTATCAGGAAAAGAGGCATTCTTAAATGCTTCACCAAAATATTATAAAATGTTTTTCCAACCTTGCAAGATTAAAAACAAAGGTATTGGAGAGCATTGACTTGCTATCTCTAGTCACATAAATATTTTGGCAAAGCATTGCTAAAGAAAAGCCAAGTGCTTTATTAAATAGAAATTCCAATATTTCCAGAAACAGAAAACTAAAACAAGTTACTATTGGAAACTTTCTTAAAATGAGATGAAATTAATACCATTGCTTCCTTATATCAAATAAGGAACACACACAAGAGGAGACCAAAAATTGAATCCATTAAAGTCCTGAAAACATGGTTTTTCTCCACAGCAACAATTGGTATTTTGAACAAGTTTGTTCTACAAACTTTTCCCAAATGCCATGAAATAAATACCACATGCTCTATATCATAAATGAGGATGAAAACCAAAAGGGCACAAGTTTTTGAATAATTTAAGTTGCCAAAAACCCCTGTTTTCTTGACAGCACCTTTTTGAAATTTGAACAAGTTTGTTCTATGAAGTAACTCAAAATAACTTGAATTTTCTACCACATAAGGAACACATCAAATAAGGAATGTGTGCCAAAAATCATCATTTTTGGAAGCTCCTAAGTAGTCTAATAAATTCAATGTCCATTTTTGTAAGAATTCAAATTTGAACAACTTTGAATTATAAAGTTTCCCCAATTGAGCCAATTTTCATATATGTTGTACATCTCAACTAATTAGAATTTTGGGCAAAAGGATTTAAAATTTAAACTTTGTTTTCATTGTGAAAACAACCATTTACAGAGAGTACAGGGACCTACTTGTAATTTTCCAGGGACTTAAATGTAAGCTGAGTCACATGGTGTCCTTCTTCTTCCTGTAGATGACGAAATGGAGGGCATGGCTGCCCATGCTTTCTTTGCTTCGACTAGAAGGTTGCTAGCTAGATAAAAGACCTCAAGTACCTCTCTACCTGCTCCCTCTCTCACCCCACAAGCTCTCTCCTCTCTCTCTGCTAAAAGAAAACCAAAAAAACCGAAACCCTAGCCGAATTGAGCTCGTCGTCGATTCGTCCGATAGGGAGCACGCCGCCGGTCGCCGCTAGCTCCATTAGCTCCGCCATGTCGTGGTGTACCTCGGTGCCGGAGGAATCGAGCCGAAACGGGCCGTAGACGCCGCGCCGTCCGGTTCCCTTCTCCGAGCCCGACGACTCCGGCGACGAATCCCGGCCGCCTCGAGCTCCCTCCTCCTCATCCGAGCCCTCCAACGCGTCCAGGGTGAGCATGCGACCGTCCCCGTGCCTTTTTCCCCCTCCCTCTCGCGCTAGAACGACGTCGCGCCGTGGTCACCGTCCCTCCGCCGCACGCCGTCCGTCGCCGCTGCCTTCCGGCGTCTCCCCGGAAACGAGTCCCCTCCCACGTGGTTCCTCTCGTCGTATGCAACGCGCGGGTGCCTTTTAATCGCAGATTAGTGCACGGTAGCGCCAGATTGTTGCTCGCCGGAGCTCCTCCCGCCGGCGAGTGAGCTCACCGTGACGCAGCGCTCGCGTCAGCCGAGCCCTTTGACCCCGCGCGCGTGGTTGCAGTCAAACCTGCAGGTGGGGCTGCGCATCGCCTGCGTGGCAGCCCCGTGTCAGCCTGGCCCGCTCGTCATCCTGAGTGGGTAGATCTGGCCGCGGTGCTACTAGATCTGGCCGGCCCAAGTTGTTGGATCTGGCCCATCTGCAGCTGTTTTTCCTTTTAATTTTTGACAGAAAAGTACATGTTTGCTTTGGGCTCTAAAAGGCAACTTAAAATATGAATTTGGCCAAACCAAAATTCACAGATGTAAAGCAACTAAATCTAAACCACCTCCAACTTGTAGATTTACTTTTGGATGAACATTTTTGAAATTAAAAATGATTTGGCAACAGGTACCAGAAACACCAAAATGAGCACCATTGTTATTTTACAACTCAGAATGAAGTGAGGCCAATTGCATTGGACAGCCCTTGAAATTTCCTAACAGGAGAAATTAACCTAGTTTCCAAATTCATTGTATTTTTGAAATGGCATGCAATTTGGTAAAACACCAGAGAGCACTTTGGTGATTTTTATAAAATTATTAAAAATGATTTTTGATGCAACCTCAACTGGATGGTCTTTTATATGTTTAGGGCTATCCAAACCTAGAAGGGTTTAATTTTTAGAGCATCCTAGAAAATTTGGTGGACAGATCTTTGTTTCACCTGTTTCTGCCATTTTGGCATTTTAGTTAATTAATTTGTGTGATGATATTTTTGTGTTGCAATATTGTTTTCTAGCATGTATAAGTTGTGTGAACTTGTTTTATAAGTATTACTTAGCTATTTTATCATGTTAGAATGTGTGGACTTGAGTTGAGAAGAAATAGGATTTATATTAATATCATATTTTTATCTCTAGTTTATTACTTGCATATAATTTTTGATTGATTAATTTGTGTGCAAGTGATTGAATTGTTGTGATGAGATATAAGATTCAGTACCATGTTGGTACTTATTTTTTGTTGTTATCACCTCTGCTATCTTGCATTGGAATTGGTAGAAAAGCACTATTAGCTTTGTCATGGCTATGAGAATGGTTATGGAAAAATTCCCTCAGGTGTGGAATTTTGACATAATCATTTGTGGTTTTGTGACCACATATTTTTGGGTTGTATCCATAGGTCCAGTAGCATTTTGATGATGTTATTATGAGTACTTGACCCCTATAGTTTTCACTTGTGTGAAAACAATAACCTGAGTAGCATTGCCTTGCTTATTTAAGCACCCTATTATTTTTTTGGCTAGTATGGTTATTGCACTAGAAGCTAGTTTAGCATTTTGTTAATTTTTGTCAAGTATGACCAGAGGCTTTGTGACCTCTTAATGCTTTGATATGCTAGTGGAACACCCACTGGTGTCATTGCATTTTTGGTGGAAACATTATTTCCCCCACACTAGATGTGTTTCTTTTATATATGTTCTGAGTAGATCTTTAAATGCTTTTTAGGCTTATTGCTAGATTAATTCTCATGAAACCAGTACCATTTAGGTACTGTTATTTTGGTTATAGCACCTCTAGATGCTTGGTTCTTGTGTTTGAAATAGATTTAAATAGCAATGCTTAAAGTCTAAATTTCATACTAGGATATTCATGTATCATTTTTGTCTTGTTTTCCCCTAGAGAAAAATATGAATCTTTGGTGTGGAAACCAGAGGATGGAATGTACTTGTGGCATTATTATCTTAGGGTTTTCACCTCTGATAGGTTTCCTCTTAAGTAGCATAAAAGCATGAGTAACACTTGGATGACTAGGAATTAATCTCCTCACATGTGTAGCATTTTAAGCATAGTTTTTCCTTGTTTCCTAGCTATGCTTTTTATGTTATTTTGTGGGATCCAGTAGCATTTGTGGTACTGGTTAGAGGAGTATTTTGCCTCTGCTAGCTTGCACACTTGTGCATAAAATTAACTAGTGTAGCCTAAACTAGTCTAGTATTTTTCCTAAATTTTCTACTAGTATGAGTAGGAGTTTTTGGATGCTAGATTGTTTGTTTGGAGCACTTTTATAAAAGTGACCAGAGGCTTATTAACCTCTGGGTGAGCATTTTTGCTAGTGGAACACCCACTGGTACTTTTGCATCATGGTGGAAAATAGACTTGACTTGTTGTCATGAGCTTTTTTCACCACTTGAGTATTTTAGCAAATTATATGTGCTAGCCATAGAGATTGTTGGGGAAGTTTTTAGACATAAAAATGTGTTTTATGTGACACCCTACTGTCTAGTAACATGTGCTCTACCCCACTGGTCCATGGTGTTCTTAACTAAAAATCATTGAATTGGCCACACATAAACACTAGGAAAAAAGCAGACTTTTCAACTATAGTTTTTATGCCAATTTTTCTTAAGGGAAAAATTGAGAACTTGGGTGGTACTTCTTGATTGCTTGCTGTATGTATTACTTGTAGCCTTGTTTGTCTTGTTTGGTTCTGAATGTGTGTCCTTTATTCTCTTTTTACGGCGTTAGAAAACGAAGAGGAAGGAAGTGTCGTGAAGCTCTGTTTCAAGTTCCAGTCACTCCAACAACCAGGGACACAAAGAGATACCAGGCAAGCCATCCTGATTGCTTGCTGATACAATACTTACCATTAAATATCATGCATGTTTTACTTCTGAAGTTTTACCAAAAACTTGGTTATCAAAAACTATTTTTGAGGTGGAAATTACTACTATACTATATTATGGGTTATTATTATGCCAGTAGTTAAACTTGGTAATACCAAGCCCATAGGCCACCATATGGTATTTATTACCATCAAATATACTAGTCCCTAAGTGGACACCCTAAAATTGTGATTCTACGAAACAAAGGCTTTACGGAAAAACCCGGAGAAAAGGCGGATCCTTGTTCTCCGGAGGAATGTGGAAGTGGTCATTTTTGAGAAGGTGGTGTTTTCAAAAATGACACATAACCTAGTCTTCGCCGGACAACCTTTACCGTACTGCCACCCTACCCCAACATGGGCACGGGGCTTAACTTGAAGTTTGTTCTTATTAGTGTGTGCTATCTCACTTGCTATAAGGGGCGTCATACCCTCGAACCGAATGTCGTCAAAACTCCCAATGTTGAGGCATATAAAGTGTGGGATTAATTTTCCCTCCGGATGCATTCATTGAGGCTCCTGGCTAGGCAGGGTGGGACTTGATGCCGGGGAGAACAACTTCAATCGAGAGATAGGCATATTCTAGCTTGAACATAGTGGATGGTTATGATCAGATACCTGATGTTTACATACTGTTGTTACAGTCCGTGATTGTTCACGGGAGGTGTACTGGATCTGGTGGATGTGTACACCTCTGCAGAGTACAACTTTTTCGAAGAAGCCGCGTCCTCGGATATGGACAGTTGAATGGCCATGTAGCTAGCATTGTGTCAATGTTTTCAAAAAGGAAGTTTTTGAAAGGGAAATTTTGGAAAGGAAGTGTTGAACTTGTGAAGTTCGGAAAGGAATGGAAACTGATACCGTGGAGGTATCGTCGATGATGAAAAGCCAGATGATGTTATAAAAAAACAAAATGTTTTGCAAAGAAAACCTTTTCTACTCTAAGCAAGAATTCTGGAAACTGATTCCAAGAAGTTTTGCAAAGAGAAAATATTCTTTAACAAAACTTTACAAAACCTCTTGTACATGTGATATCTACAAGAGAAATAAAACTATATATTATTTTTCTTCTGAAGTATCTTCTTCAACGAAGATACAGATAAACCTGACTGCAACTGTGGTGTCATCATATATGAACACCATTGATAGTGAACCATATTTATAGCTTACCTATTCCACCATATAAGCATATTTGCATGTTGGTAAGTGACATGATGGATGTCTTGCTGAGTACATTCAAATGTACTCATTATGGTTTCGCCCCTGGTATCTACTTATCAGATTTTGAGAAGGAGCCTCCGAAGGATATCTATGAAGAGAAGTACGGAGTTGACGGCTTTGCGAACTAGGATCGTCTCCGGGTCAGCAGCCTGTAGGTTAAGGCGTGACTTGGGCTCAACTACGTTGTGTTTTAATTGTCTTCCGCTGTGTTTGTTAAGTTGCCTGCCCTTTTGGCAGTTGCTTTAAACTTGATCATGTGATCATTTGTGTAATACCTTTATGTATTCGTGTAATGGATGACGTATTTCTGTGTGCCAACTGTGTATGTTGTTCACGACTGATCTTTCTGGGATCGTGAATGTATGCATACGTAGGGTTTCAGACTGCCGGTCTGGGGTCCTTACAGAGTCTGCCTTTCCTCTTGGCCCCGACTGTTGCCTCTGGGTCAGACTCGGTTCTCTCCGGGTCGTCTTCATTGTTTCCACCCTCGTCCTCTAGCCCTGCGAACCAGGTGTGTATTCATTGGAAAAAAGACAGACGAGAGGAAAGTAATGCAAGTAAAAATATGCAGATCCTGAGTGAGTACCTTCACTATCGTCAGCCGCCTCGTCCTCCTCTTCCGGGTCTCTGGAGGGGGGGAGTGGTTCAACTCTCCAGAAAGGGTCATCAGCCTGAGGTAAAAAGATAAGATTAAGGCTTAGAAGCAGTATCGAATTGAAATGTGGAAACAAGTTATGAGCGCCGGGTATTACCGCTGGAGCTGGATTTTCCCGGGTAAACGGGGGTAACCCGGCGATGCCCTTTATCACCTCCAGTTTCTCCGCCAAGAAGCCCTTGATGGTCTTTATAGTATCACCGGTCGCAAAGCTCTTGGTGGAGTAGCGGAGTGCGTCTGTGGTGTGCCCCGAATACTCGCACATCAATTTGGTGCGAACGGAATTAGGTTGGATTCGGAAATCGACCCAAGTTTTTATTAAATTGAGCCCTAGGAGGCCTTGGGCTGAGAGAATGGCTATCTTGGCTAGCGAAGGAAGGATTGCCTCCCTGTCTGAGTCTGATGCGAAGGCATTGAAAGACTCGGAGGGCTTGAGGGGGGTCTCTGAGTAACCCGGCAGCTTCTTTTCGCTGTCGGGGGAGGTATCGTGGCAGTAAAAGAAAGATAGCTGCCAATGTTTAACGTGGGAGTGCAGGTTGAGGGTTGGCATCAAAGAATTCTTACGGCGTTGGGTGGATACCCCGCCGCAAGTGAGAAGCGCTCCGTCGCCGCTTTCGCGGCACGGCTTGCACTGGAATAACTCAATGAAAAGAGTCAGACTCGGTGGCATGCACAAGTACGACTCAGATAGAACAATGAAGTGGGTAATGTTCAACATGGAGTTAGGCCCTATGTCGAACACCCGGAGTCCATAATGATCTAAGACCTCCCTAAAGAAAGGATGACCCGGAGGACGAAATCCTCGGGTCACGTGGTCAACGAAGCAGATTACCTCGTTTTCTTCGGGGGTGGGACGAGTCTCATTACCCGGTACCCTCCAGTGGATGTCTTTTTGAGAAGGGAGGGTTCCTAATTCGGCTAGCTCGTCCAATTTGGCTTTCGCGGTTGGGGAACGCCCCCAGTTGGCGGATATGGTTTGGGTGGTCCTCGCTGGAGCCGGTTGTTTTCCTTGTCGCTTGGGAGCCATGGGGCCAGCCTGCAAAACACAAAGAGAAGAGGCGTGTGAAATAAGACCCGGGAATGCTGAAATATCCGAGTATAAAGGTATCAAGAAGGTACGAAGCTGAGAACTGTCCGGGTATTGAGCACACTTGTGGAAATTGTTGGTCACTTACGTAGGGAAAGGTATTTGGGGATGACGGATGGTTGCCCATATTTATACCGCAAATGAAATAGCTGGAAAAGGAGGGTTTTTCCGGGTGTTAATGCAATAAGCGGAAAATCGAGGAGGAACGGATCTAGATGGAAATGCTTGCGGATGATTTTTAAGTAAAATTGGTAATCAATGATGGTTGGAGGATCATTTGTGACTATAGGGCAGATGATTAAAGGAGTTGGCAAGCATCGAATCGATCTAATTTGGTGCAATCGGACAAATGACTTGCGGGTTGACCTAGATCTGATCTTGGATAAATTGAAAGTTGTGAGGTTGAATTAACTGGTTGCGAGAAGCTTACCGGGGAGATTGGAGTCTAATACGATGGCAACGAGCGGCGTGGCTCGAATGAGAGAAATGGAGGAGCAACGGTGACACTTGACGGTGGCGCAAGGCGACTCAAGGGCGGGCGCCGCCGCTGGTGATCTTGCGTTGGTAGCAGGTACGAGCTCCTCACGGTGGTGCTGCGAGGGTGTTAGGAGTAAGGAAGAAGAGGGGAAGTTGTGGCGTGGTGAGGGGCTTAGGGTTACCCATTAAGTGCTATTTATAAGGCAAGGGTGAGCCTATCCTAACGGCCAGAAGCCGGAAACCGCGGGGTAATGGTTATCAGCGAAGATTTTGCGAGATATGCGTCAAGTATTGGGCGAGGCATTGGGATAGAAGAAGGAAGGGATTTGCCCCGTAATGACGGGACTGATTATCGAGCATGAGATCTTGGCATTTTTGTTGTAGTCTGGACCTGGGAATTTGAACCTAAGTGTCTGGAGGCCAAATCCGGGTTATTACATGGCCACCATGGAGTGAGGCCTAGCAGGATATCAAAACATCTTAACTCGGCTTCCATATGCCCGTATGTTCGACATCTTCGCGGGGAATAGCAAGCGATTCAAGGAGGATCCATGAAGCCCAGGCTATTCTGGGGACTACTGACAGGGGGATGCTAACCCGGTATGCCAAGCTCTGAGGAATAACCCGGCCCAAAGGATGGTGTGCAGGATTCGGCTAAGAATAAAGAAGCTTGTGAAGGCCCAAACTTGTGGGCTTAACGGCCCGGGTTATGGGTTATTGTAAAGGAAAGTTATGGTTAGTGCGCCGTGTCCAGGTAGGATCCGAAATATGCCTTGCCGAATAAGCTAGGGGGTACGGGTGCTTTATAAACCGACCCCCAGGTATAGTTTAGGTAGAGATCTAAGAACCCTAGCAACATCGCGTGATATCGAGCATCAAGTGTAATCCCAGAGTTGAGTTATTATATCAAGATCGGAGACTCGGCGACTTTGATTGCCGGCTACCAGATCGAATTGCACCATGTTCTCCTCTGAGCTAAACCCTCTCCCAAATACCTGTGTCGTCTTGCCCCAAGATCAGTTACCCCCGGTAACATCTGCCGTGATTATCCCACGACATATCTCGTAGTTTTCGTGAGCTATAGTACCCTGTTTAAGGGGCCGGAGACAATTGCAAGGGCATTTCTGGAATACATTAAAACTCGTTGATTAGGTCCTATCTCGCAGTTTTCGTGAGCTATAGCACACTGTTTGGGGGTTAGGGGACAATTTAATGGGTATTTCTGGTATTTATTAAAAATCGTCGATTTCGTCCTTTCTCGCAGTTTCCGTGAGCCATAGCACACTGTTTGGGGGTCTAGGCACAATTTCATGGGCATTTATTGCATTCATTCATACTTGTCGATTTGGTCCTTTCTCGAAGTTTCCATGAGCTATAGCACAATGTTTGGGTATCGAGAGAAAATTTCGTTTGTGTTTATTGCATTCATTAAAACTCGTCGATTTGGTCCTATCTCGCAGTTTTCGTGACCTATAGCACAATGTTTGGGGGTCGGGGGACAATTTCATGGGCATTTCTGGCATTCATTCAATCTCGTCGATTTGGTCCTTTCCCGCAGTATCCGTGAGCTATACCAGAATAGTTGGTTGTCTGTGGACAATTTCATTGATATATCTTGCATTCAATAAAACTCGTCGATTTGGACCTATCTCGCAGTTTTCGTGAGTTATCGTACCCTGTTTGGGGGGCGGAGACCATTGCAAGGGCATTTCTGGCATTCATTAAAACTCACTGATTAGATCCTATCTCGTAGTTTTCGTGAGCTATAGCACACTATTTGGGTGTTAGGGGACAATTTAATGGGTATTTCTGGTATTTATAAAAAACCGTTGATTTGGTCTTTTCTCGTAGTTTTCGTGAGCCATAGCACACTGTTTGGGGGTCCGGGGACAATTTCATGGGAATTTCGGGCATTCATTCAAACTCGTCGATTTGGTCCTTTCCTGATGTATCCATGAGCTATAGCACAATGTTTGGGTGTCCGGGGACAATTTCACTGATATATCTTGCATTCATTAAAACTCGTCGATTTGGACCTATCTCGTAGTTTTCGTGAGCTATAGTACCCTGTTTAAGGGGCCGGAGACAATTGCAAGGGCATTTCTGGCATACATTAAAACTCGTTGATTAGGTCCTATCTCGCAGTTTTCGTGAGCTATAGCACACTGTTTGGGGGTTAGGGGACAATTTAATGGGTATTTCTGGTATTTATTAAAAATCGTCGATTTGGTCCTTTCTCGCAGTTTCCGTGAGCCATAGCACACTGTTTGGGGGTCTAGGGACAATTTCATGGGCATTTCTTGCATTCATTCAAACTTGTCGATTTGGTCCTTTCTCGAAGTTTCCATGAGCTATAGCACAATGTTTGGGTATCGAGAGAAAATTTCGTTTGTGTTTATTGCATTCATTAAAACTCGTCGATTTGGTCCTATCTCGCAGTTTTCGTGAGCTATAGCACAATGTTTGGGGGTCGGGGGACAATTTCATGGGCATTTCTGGCATTCATTCAATCTCGTCGATTTGGTCCTTTCCCGCAGTATCCGTGAGCTATACCAGAATAGTTGGTTGTCTGGGGACAATTTCATTGATATATCTTGCATTCAATAAAACTCGTCGATTTGGACCTATCTCGCAGTTTTCGTGAGTTATCGTACCCTGTTTGGGGGGCGGAGACCATTGCAAGGGCATTTCTGGCATTCATTAAAACTCACTGATTAGATCCTATCTTGTAGTTTTCGTGAGCTATAGCACACTATTTGGGTGTTAGGGGACAATTTAATGGGTATTTCTGGTATTTATAAAAAAACCGTTGATTTGGTCTTTTCTCGTAGTTTTCGTGAGCCATAGCACACTGTTTGGGGGTCCGGGGACAATTTCATGGGAATTTCGGGCATTCATTCAAACTCGTCGATTTGGTCCTTTCCTGCAGTATCCATGAGCTATAGCACAATGTTTGGGTGTCCGGGGACAATTTCACTGATATATCTTGCATTCATTAAAACTCGTCGATTTGGACCTATCTCGTAGTTTTCGTGAGCTATAGTACCCTGTTTAAGGGGCCGGAGACAATTGCAAGGGCATTTCTGGCATACATTAAAACTCGTTGATTAGGTCCTATCTCGCAGTTTTCGTGAGCTATAGCACACTGTTTGGGGGTTAGGGGACAATTTAATGGGTATTTCTGGTATTTATTAAAAATCCTTGATTTGGTCCTTTCTCGCAGTTTCCGTGAGCCATAGCACACTGTTTGGGGGTCTAGGGACAATTTCATGGGCATTTCTTGCATTCATTCAAACTTGTCGATTTGGTCCTTTCTCGAAGTTTCCATGAGCTATAGCACAATGTTTGGGTATCGAGAGAAAATTTCGTTTGTGTTTATTGCATTCATTAAAACTCGTCGATTTGGTCCTATCTCGCAGTTTTCGTGAGCTATAGCACAATGTTTGTGGGTCGGGGGACAATTTCATGGGCATTTCTGGCATTCATTCAATCTCGTCGATTTGGTCCTTTCCCACAGTATCCGTGAGCTATACCAGAATAGTTGGTTGTCTGGGGACAATTTCATTGATATATCTTGCATTCAATAAAACTCGTCGATTTGGACCTATCTCGCAGTTTTCGTGAGTTATCGTACCCTGTTTGGGGGGGCGGAGACCATTGCAAGGGCATTTCTGGCATTCATTAAAACTCACTGATTAGATCCTATCTCGTAGTTTTCGTGAGCTATAGCACACTATTTGGGTGTTAGGGGACAATTTAATGGGTATTTCTGGTATTTATAAAAAACCGTTGATTTGGTCTTTTCTCGTAGTTTTCGTGAGCCATAGCACACTGTTTGGGGGTCCGGGGACAATTTCATGGGAATTTCGGGCATTCATTCAAACTCGTCGATTTGGTCCTTTCCTGCAGTATCCATGAGCTATAGCACAATGTTTGGGTGTCCGGGGACAATTTCACTGATATATCTTGCATTCATTAAAACTCGTCGATTTGGACCTATCTCGTAGTTTTCGTGAGCTATAGTACCCTGTTTAAGGGGCCGGAGACAATTGCAAGGGCATTTCTGGCATACATTAAAACTCGTTGATTAGGTCCTATCTCGCAGTTTTCGTGAGCTATAGCACACTGTTTGGGGGTTAGGGGACAATTTAATGGGTATTTCTGGTATTTATTAAAAATCGTCGATTTGGTCCTTGCTCGTAGTTTCCGTGAGCCATAGCACACTGTTTGGGGGTCTAGGGACAATTTCATGGGCATTTCTTGCATTCATTCAAACTTGTCGATTTGGTCCTTTCTGGAAGTTTCCATGAGCTATAGCACAATGTTTGAGTATCGAGAGAAAATTTTGTTTGTGTTTATTGCATTCATTAAAACTCGTCGATTTGGTCCTATCTCGCAGTTTTCGTGAGCTATAGCACAATGTTTGGGGGTCGGGGGACAATTTCATGGGCATTTCTGGCATTCATTCAATCTCGTCGATTTGGTCCTTTCCCGCAGTATCCGTGAGCTATACAAGAATAGTTGGTTGTCTGGGGACAATTTCATTGATATATCTTGCATTCAATAAAACTCGTCGATTTGGACCTATCTCGCAGTTTTCGTGAGTTATCGTACCCTGTTTGGGGGGGCGGAGAGCATTGCAAGGGCATTTCTGGCATTCATTAAAACTCACTGATTAGATCCTATCTCGTAGTTTTCGTGAGCTATAGCACACTATTTGGGTGTTAGGGGACAATTTAATGGGTATTTCTAGTATTTATAAACAAACCGTTGATTTGGTCTTTTCTCGTAGTTTTCGTGAGCCATAGCACACTGTTTAGGGGTCCGGGGACAATTTCATGGGAATTTCGGGCATTCATTCAAACTCGTCGATTTGGTCCTTTCCTGATGTATCCATGAGCTATAGCACAATGTTTGGGTGTCCGGGGACAATTTCACTGATATATCTTGCATTCATTAAAACTCGTCGATTTGGACCTATCTCGTAGTTTTCGTGAGCTATAGTACCCTGTTTAAGGGGCCGGAGACAATTGCAAGGGCATTTCTGGCATACATTAAAACTCGTTGATTAGGTCCTATCTCGCAGTTTTCGTGAGCTATAGCACACTGTTTGGGGGTTAGGGGACAATTTAATGGGTATTTCTGGTATTTATTAAAAATCATCGATTTGGTCCTTTCTCGCAGTTTCCGTGAGCCATACCACACTGTTTGGGGGTCTAGGGACATGTTACAACCTTTTTCAAATAAAGAAATGCAAATCAAAACCTCATTTGTTTCCAAATAATTCCATAATGCTCACTTATTAAATTGTCGGTTTTAATCAAACAATTAATTCAATCAATTATTTCCAAATCATTTCAAATTCAAATCAAATCTTCAAATCAGCACCCAACTTGAGTTTATGAAAATCTCCAATTCAAATCAACTCTTTAATCACATTAAATCATAGGGGTCACCCTATTAAAATGTTTGTTTTCTTTAAGGTTTACTTAATATTAAAATTCATTCAAATTTGGTTCAAATACAAACAGCAAGCAAATTTCAATCTTTTTGAAAACAAATCTTGACAATTGTTTTCTATTAACCTAAATAACTTAAACTAATTTTTCTAAAAAATTTACTAACCTAAAACCTATCCTTTTCTTCCAATTCCTAATTCTACAAAAAAAACAGAAAAGAAAATTGTAAAAAGAAAAAAAGGAAACGGCGCCAGGGGCAGTGGGCTGCGCCCAGCCCACTTCCTTCCTTTTCTCTCACGCGCAGCGCAGCCCAGCCCGCGGTGGCGCGTACCGCTTCGTTTTTTTCTTTTCCTCCTTCTTCTCGCGGTACGGCCGCGCATCCGTCCTGCCACAGCGGATGCCGTCCCATCGCGACGGCCAGGACTCGACGTACGTGCCTATATATCCCCCTAGGGCTCCGCGCCACCTAACCCTAGCCCTAGGTCACTGTTTCCCCTCGTCTCCGCCGCCGATAGCCACCTCACCGTCCACCTCCACTTCTCTGAAATCCTCACCGACGTTTTCACGTCTGAATCCGTCCACGCCGCCGTCGCCATGGAGGTCCAGCACCCCACCTAAACCCTGGAACCGCACCACCACTTCACCCTCTCCAGATTGCACACCGGAGGGAGCACGGAGACCTACTGGAGCCGCGCCGCCGTCTTCGTCCACGCCGCCGTCGCCTCCGTCAGCAGTCGTCATCGCGCCTCTGCTTCCACGACACCGTTGGTGAGCAGCGTGGTCTCCTCCTCCTCTCTATATCTTCTGCAAGCACGCATCTAGATCCAGCACCCCACCAGCATCAGCATCGTTTCCATCCACCACCTCTCGCCGCCGCCAGCGTCTCTGACGAAGTTCAGTTCAGTAATCGCGCGCATTTCAGTTTCAGTTAACCTAGATCTGAATCGTTATCCTCTCTGAATCGCGTATACTGTCAAACGAACGCAACCACCGCAGTGGTTCAGTGCTAACGCAGCGCGCAGCGAGGGCGTGGGTTCGATCCCTCGCGCTGCCAATTAAACCCATCTTTTTTCCAGCGTGCCTGATAGGCAGGGTCCACCAGGCAGTGACCTTGGTGGCCACGCAAGCGCGCGCAGCGCCACGCTGGCACGTGGCCCACGCACAGTGGCTGTGGCTAGCCCACTGTGCGGTGCAAATCGTTTTAACACGTTTCTATTTTCAAAGTCTAATTCTTTTAAAATGGCAGATTAATCCCTAAAACAAGAACTTTAATAACTTTTAGAATATAACTCCAATTAATAAAAGTTATATATGTTTGTTGTTCCAAATTTAATTATCTATCCAAATAATCCATTTGTGTACTGTTTTGAAAATTCCAAATGCATTTAAATTTCAAATTCAAATAACTCAAATGCAAATTTCTAAATTCAATAACTAATTCATACTTAATCCAAATAATGCAAATAAAATATGTTTTCCATACCATTTTGAATAACCTTTTCAAATATAATTTTTGTTTCCTGTTTTGAATAATTAAAATTGCCTAAATAATTTAAACCTTGTTTAATTCATTTAATTTTGCTAAATTCATAACTTGCTCAAATTAAATTATTCTTAAACATGTAAAATATGTTTTCAAACCAGAAAAACATAACCTTTTCAAATATTAACTTTGTAATCTGTTTTGCACAACTTAACTTGATGAAAACAACAACTATTTGTGTAACATCATTAAGTAACCAAAATTTCCAAACTTAATAACTAAATTCTTAACTTATTAATTATCTTTCCAATTGCATCTAATGTTGTTAACTTATTGTTTTCATCATGCATGCATCATGCTAATTCACTTACACATGATGTTTAGTTGTAGAACAATTAATTCAACCATAATGCATGGGCTTTCCATATGCAATCCCATTGCATATCGGTCCATTTAACTTGTGTTATCATGTCAAGTAGTTCATTCTGATGCATCTATTAACATGACATGCATCATCCTATGATTGTGCATTATGCCATCTTATTGATTGTTTATCTTTCTGCATTGTCTGTTTGCTTCTTCTCGGTTAGACGACGACGTTGAGACAGACGATCCTTACGACACCACTCCCCAGGACTTAGCCCAGTACCAGGCTGCTGAGCTTCCAGGCAAGTTATCACTCACATGAACCATCGAGTTCCTTTCCACACTTGTTACCGATACTATCCTTTTGTCTATTATTGATAGCCCTATGTATCGTTGCTTGTTCTTCGAACCCATCACATGATATCCTGAACCATGATATTGCCTCACCTCCACTCCTATAACCCCTTTGTTTGAGCCCGTGTCTTACTAGCATGCTTAGGTTGTTTTTGCTCGAGTCTGCTGTCAGTTACTTTCTGTTACCATGTTCTACTTATGTTCACTTGGGCTCGATGTTAATCAATCAACCTGATAATGCTATGGGTAATAATAATTTGCTGATAAGGCACCGGCAGGAGGCCCGCCGTGGTTTTGAGGCCTGCTAGTGTCGACCCTAATAGGAAAAGGGTCTTGTCTACCGATCCATGATGAGCGCACTAACCGCATGTGGGAAGCGTGTATGGGCGCCCCCCTCAATTTGACTCGATTCGCATCTCGTCCAAATCGCCGCACTTAGTTCGGGCTTTCCATTTGCTGCACGCATATGCAGGTACGAACCCGAGGCCAGGGTGGAGAATTTTGTAGTCGGCATTTAGGGCGGCGTGGTCTTCCAGTGCTATGAGGGTCCTCCTTTTCTTCGGGGGGCTCGATTAGCCGCGCACGCACAGCACGCGGTGCTTTGGGCTTGATGCGAAGAAGAGTTGAGTTGTGTTGAGTGCCTCGCTTGGTGGGTTTGATTCCCGTCTGGCGGGATATTCTTACGTGTACGGCTACATTGGTGCACCCCTGCAGGGATAAATCTTCTCGAGAAGCCGTGTCTTCCGCGGTTATGGTTGACTTGGTGAAAGTACTGGCTAACAAGTACTCAGAACAACTTACACCTAACTAATGATAACTTGACTAGTAATAGGCTTAATTACACAATAACTTGATCCATCTTAATTCAACTGTGTGAGTTATCCTCGGATTGCTTCTTCGGATAAGGGGCGAGATCCAGGATGGGTTTGTTTGAAGTTATCTTTCAGTTGGTTACTATACTCGATCTTATCTCCTTTCTATTAGCCGGAACTTGTAGTTATCTCTGTAGTTGGTTATAGCAGCCCGCTGCAGCTTTATATTACCTATTTCTTCCGTTGAACCTAAGCATTCGTGCTTGTGTTGACGGGTAACTCTTTGGTGAAGTGTGAGTCTTGCTTGCCAGTACATCAAATGTACTGACCCCGTTGGGGCTGTGGTTTACGCAGACTACGACTACGGCTACGATGATCACCAGGATGGCTACTTCGTGGAGTTCGACGAGACTGCAGACGAGTAGATAGCGGACCCGGGCAGGATCCGAAGACTACATGGATGGGCTTCGTCTTCTTTTCATTCGCGGCTTCTTAAGCCTATTTGGATTTTGTCTGTACTCAGACGGTTGATTGCTTCCGTTGTGATGTAATGAATGCTATGTTGGGACATGTGTCCTCTGGATGATTGTATTTGCTATTCTCTGCCTTAGTGAAGGCTATTTGCAACTTTATTTCAATCTTTTGTGTCTTAGAGATATGTTGTGGTATCATTCCGTTTAACGCTGTTGACGTACCATGTGTGATTGGTATGAAGTACGTCGACAGTAGTGCCTTTGATCTCTAGTGGATAGTTTACATCAACGATGGAATAGCAGGGCTTGTGTTGTCGCGCATAAGCGCAGGCCTACCAGGAAGCTGGGACGTGGGAGCAGGTATGCCCCATAATCCAAGCATCTGCTATCCAGTTCGGCCCGATGAGTATCCCCTAGAAACCAGGGTGCGACACTCGATCCTATCATATGTTTACCTTGCAGCCCTGATATAGCCTTTCCTTCCACTTCCTATTAACTGTTGCTTGTTTACCTTGTTGGCCCTCGTGTCGTAGTTGCATGCTTAGATTTGTTTGTGCTCGAGTCTTGTTATCCTTTGTCGTATCACCTGTTTAGTTGATAGTTGGGTTTCAATTCAATCAACAACATGTTAATGTTTTGGGGTAATAATAATTTGATGATAAGGCACCGGCAGGAGGCCCGGGTTAGGGTTTTGGAGCCGGCTGGTGTCGAAACTATGAAAAGAGTCTTGTCTACTGATCCATGATGAGCGTGCTCACCGCATCCGGGTGGTGGTATGGAACCCCCCTCGACTTAGACCTGATTTGCAGCTTGTCCGAAGAGCCACACTTAGTTCGGGTGTTCCATTTGCTCCTTTGCATAATGGGTTGATCCCGCATGGTTACTGATGATGATGATGATGATGCATATAGGGCGAGGCCTGTAGTGCCGGGTGTTGTGTCCTGCGGGAGTTTTGCACACCTGCGCTGAGTATTCGGCTGCGTGGCTGGGACCTTATAGCTCCGTGGCTCCTAGGATGGGTTGTAGAGACGGTTTGGGTCGTGTCGAGCCAACCTGAGTTTTAGTTGGTGGCTTGAGTGTGTACGGGTACTGGAGCACCCCCTGCAGGGATAAATCTTCTCGAGAAGCCGTGTTGTCCGCGGTTATGTGACGACTTGGTGAAAGTGCTGGCTAACAAGTACTCAGACAACTTACACCTAATGATAATAACTTGACTAGTAATATAGATTACCTCCACCATATAAATGATGTCACCCTAATCAACAGTGTGAGTTATCCTTGGGTTGCTTCCTTAGTAGGGGGTAACATTGGATGGGTTTGTTTGTTGTTAGTTGTAGTTGGTTACGATACGCTATCTCATGTTCTTTCTGTTAGCCGGAAGTTTTAGTGTGTTTCTGTAGTTGGTTAGTGCAGCCCGCTGCCGCTTCTTTGCAATAATCCTTTCCTTTCCGTTGTACCCAAAGTATTTGTATCTTGTGATGACTGGTTACGCCGGTATCTTGTGAGTATGGGTTATCCACTTGCCAGTACTTAACCGTACTGACCCACGAATTCATTTTCGTGGCTGCATATTCCACATTGCAGTCAACAGGTTTGAAGTCTGACGACGTTAGCTTGGGAATCCCTCCAGCTTGGCCTGGGCAGGGATTGGACGCCATCGGTTATCTTCAGGACTCTTAGTCCAATTTGTATCTTGTCCGTAGTCGGACACTATGTTGTTTCTTCCGCTGTCATTTGGATCTTTGTATTGTATGAGTTGTACCCTTGGCTCGTTTGAGTCGTCTTGTATATATCTTTTCTGTTGTTGTTGCGGAATATTCGTGAACTGTTGTAATGTTATCACAAGTGGCAACCTGGAATCGGTTATTATGCGTATTTGGCAGAAATGCTGAAATCTGCATAGTGCCCGATCCCGGGGCGTCACAATTAGTTATCGCAGATTGGTTTCATCTCAATTGGACTTTTCCTTCAAAAGTTATCGCAGATCAGAAGGTTATATCTCGGCGAACGTGCAACTCATGTACAATGGTATTTTTATAAAACTCTTTCCTACAATCTCGAAGAACACAATTCTTTCCCGTGTCTTACCAATAATGCATATCCTAGAGTAAACATTGTATGTCTAACAGTTATTACAACGTGACGCGATGTGATATGGTTGTGATAAGGTTGTGATATCGATGTGCTATGGAAAATGATACTGGTTCATGTTTGAGAAAGGTTCCACACCTATCCATGCATGGTATTTTCTATTTTCCTCATTCCAATAGATACAGTCGAGGTTGGGTAGCTCTCAGAGTGATCTTTCAAACAAAATTGGTTTCATCTCAATTGGGGTTTTCCTTTGAAAGTTAATACAGTTCAGGAGGTCATATCTCGGTGAACGTGGAAGTCGTGTACAATGGTCTTGTTATAAAACTCATTCCTACAATCTGAAAGAACACAATACTTTCCCGTGTCTTAGAAATAATGTCTGTCCTAGAGTAAACATTGTATGTATAACAGTTACTACAGCATGACGCGATGTGATATGGCTGTGATATGGTTGTGATATGGTTGTGATATGGATGTCGTATGGAAAATGATATCGGTTCATGTGTGAGAAAGGTTGAGCACCTCTCCATGCATGGTATTTTCTATATTCCTCATTACAATATATAAAGTCAAGGTTGGGTAGCTCTCAAAGTGATCTTTCAAACAAAATTGGTTTCATCTCAATCGGAGTTTCCTTCGAAAGTTATCAGAGTTCAGGAGGTCATATCTCGGAGAACGTGCATTTCATGTACAATGGTATTGTTAGAAAACTCTTTCCTACAATCTTAAAGAACACAATTCTTTCTTATGTCTTATAAATAGATCTCGTCCTAGTGTAAACATTGTATGTCTAACAGTTATTACAACATGACACGCTGTGATATGGCTGTGATATGGTTGTGATATGGATGTGATATGGAAAATGATACTGGTTCACATTTGAGAAATGTTCCACACCTCTCCATGCATGGTATTTTGTATATTCCTCATTCCCATATATCTATACAAGGTTGGGTAGCTCTCAGAGTGATCTTTCAAACAAAATTGGTTTCATCTCAATTGGACTTTTCCTTCGAAAGTTATCACAGGTCAGGAGGTTATATCTCGGCGAACGTGTAAGTCATGTACAATGGTATTGTTATAAAACTCTTTCCTACAATCTCAAAGAACACAATACTTTCCCGTGTCTTAGAAATAATGCCCGTCCTAGAGTAAACATTGTATGTCTAACAGTTATTACAACGTGATGCGATGTGATATGGTTGTGATATCGATGTGCTATGGAAAATGATACTGGTTCATGTTTGAGAAAGGTTCCACACCTCTCCATGCATGGTATTTTCTATATTCCTCATTCCAATATATACAGTCGAGGTTGGGTAGCTCTCAGAGTGATGTTTCAAACAAAATTGGTTTCATCTCAATTGGGGTTTTCCTTCGAAAGTTAATACAGTTCAGGAGGTCATATCTCGGTGAACGTGCAAGTCATGTACAATGGTCTTGTTATGAAACTCATTCCTACAATCTCAAAGAACACAATACTTTCCCGTGTCTTAGAAATAATTCCCGTCCTAGAGTAAACATTGTATGTCTAACAGTTATTACAGCATGACGCGATGTGATATGGGTGTGATATGGTTGTGATATGGATGTCATATGGAAAATGATACTGGTTCATGTTTGAGAAAGGTTCCACACCTCCCCATGCATGGTATTGTCTATATTCCTCATTCCAATATATCAAGTCAAGGTTGGGTAGCTCTCAAAGTGATCCTTTAAACAAAATTGGTTTCATCTCAATCGGAGTTTTCCTTCGAAAGTTATCAGAGTTCAGGAGGTCATATCTCGGCGAACGTGCAATTCATGTACAATGGTATTGTTAGAAAACTCTTTCCTACAATCTTAAAGAACACAATTCTTTCTTATGTCTTATAAATAATTCCCGTCCTAGTGTAAACATTGTATGTCTAACAGTTATTACAACATGACACGCTTTGATATGGTTGTGATATGGTTGTGATATGGATGTGATATGGAAAATGATACTTGTTCACATTTGAGAAAGGTTCCACACCTCTCCATGCATGGTATTTTCTATATTCCTCATTCCCATATATCCATACGACGTTGCATAGCTCTCAGAGTGATCTTTCAAACAAAAGTGGTTTCGTCTCAATTGGACCTTTCCTTCGAAAGTTATCACAGATCAGGAGGTTATATATCGGCGAACGTGCAAGTCATGTACAATGGTATTGTTATAAAACTCTTTCCTACAATCTCAAAGAACATAATCCTTTCCCGTGTCTTACCAATAATGCCCGTCGTAGAGTAAACATTGTATGTCTAACAGTTATTACAACGTGACGCGATGTGATATGGTTGTGATATCGATGTGCTATGGAAAATGATACTGGTTCATGTTTGAGAAAGGTTCCACACCTCTCCATGCATGGTATTTTCTATATTCCTCATTCCAATATATACAGTCGAGGTTGGGTAGCTCTCAGAGTGATCTTTCAAACAAAATTGGTTTCATCTCAATTGGGTTTTCCTTCGAAAGTTAATACAGTTAAAGAGGTCATATTTCGGTGAACGTGCAAGTCATGTACAATGATCTTGTTATAAAACTCATTCCTACAATCTCAAAGAACACAATACTTTCCCGTGTCTTAGAAATAATGCCCGTCCTAGAGTAAACATTTTATGTCTAACAGTTATTACAACATGACGCGATGTGATATGGCTGTGATATGGTTGTGATATGGATGTCATATGGAAAATGATACTGGTTCATGTTTGAGAAAGGTTCCACACCTCTCCATGCATGGTATTTTCTATATTCCTCATTCCAATATATCAAGTCAATGTTGGGTAGCTCTCAAAGTGATCTTTCAAACAAAATTTGTTTCATCTCAATCGGAGTTTTCCTTCGAAAGTTATCAGAGTTCAGGAGGTCATATCTCGGCGAACGTGCAATTCATGTACAATGGTATTGCTAGAAAAGTCTTTCCTATGATCTTAAAGAACACAATTATTTCTTATGACTTATAAATAATTCCCGTCCTAGTGTAAATATTGTATGTCTAACAGTTATTACAACATGACATGTTGTTATATGGCTGTGATATGGTTGTGATATGGATGTGATATGGAAAATGATACTGCTTTACATTTGAGAAATGTTCCACACCTCTCCATGCATGGTATTTTCTATATTCCTCATTCCCATATATCCATCCGAGGTTGGGTAGCTCTCAGAGTGATCTTTCAAACAAAATTAGTTTCATCTCAATTGGACTTTTCCTTCGAAAGTTATCGTAGATCAGGAGGTTATATCTCGGCGAACGTGCAAGTCATGTACAATGGTATTGTTATAAAACTCTTTCCTATAATCTCAAAGAAACAAATATTTCCCGTGTCTTACCAATAATGCCCGCCCTAGAGTAAACATTGTATGTCTAACATTTATTACAACGTGACGCGATGTGATATGGTTGTGATATCGATGTGCTATGGAAAATGATACTGGTTCATGTTTGAGAAAGGTTCCACACCTCTCCATGCATGGTATTTTCTATATTCCTCATTCCAATATATACAGTCGAGGTTGGGTAGCTCTCAGAGTGATGTTTCAAACAAAATTGGTTTCATCTCAATTGGGGTTTTCCTTCGAAAGTTAATACAGTTCAGGAGGTCATATCTCGGTGAACGTGCAAGTCATGTACAATGGTCTTGTTATGAAACTCATTCCTACAATCTCAAAGAACACAATACTTTCCCGTGTCTTAGAAATAATGCCCGTCCTAGAGTAAACATTGTATGTCTAACAGTTATTACAGCATGACGCGATGTGATATGGGTGTGATATGGTTGTGATATGGTTGTGATATGGATGTCATATGGAAAATGATACTGGTTCATGTTTGAGAAAGGTTCCACACCTCCCCATGCATGGTATTGTCTATATTACTCATTCCAATATATCAAGTCAAGGTTGGGTAGCTCTCAAAGTGATCTTTTAAACAAAATTGGTTTCATCTCAATCGGAGTTTTCCTTCGAAAGTTATCAGAGTTCAGGAGGTCATATCTCGGCGAACGTGCAATTCATGTACAATGGTATTGTTAGAAAACTCTTTCCTACAATCTTAAAGAACATAATTCTTTCTTATGTCTTATAAATAATTCCCGTCCTAGTGTAAACATTGTATGTCTAACAGTTATTACAACATGACACGCTTTGATATGGTTGTGATATGGTTGTGATATGGATGTGATATGGAAAATGATACTTGTTCACATTTGAGAAAGGTTCCACACCTCTCCATGCATGGTATTTTCTATATTCCTCATTCCCATATATCCATACGAGGTTGCGTAGCTCTCAGAGTGATCTTTCAAACAAAATTGGTTTCGTCTGAATTGGACCTTTCCTTCGAAAGTTATCACAGATCAGGAGGTTATATATCGGCGAACGTGCAAGTCATGTACAATGGTATTGTTATAAAACTCTTTCCTACAATCTCAAAGAACATAATCCTTTCCCGTGTCTTACCAATAATGCTCGTCGTAGAGTAAACATTGTATGTCTAACAGTTATTACAACGTGACGCGATGTGATATGGTTGTGATATCGATGTGCTATGGAAAATGATACTGGTTCATGTTTGAGAAAGGTTCCACACCTCTCCATGCATGGTATTTTCTATATTCCTCATTCCAATATATACAGTCGAGGTTGGGTAGCTCTCAGAGTGATCTTTCAAACAAAATTGGTTTCATCTCAATTGGGTTTTCCTTCGAAAGTTAATACAGTTAAAGAGGTCATATTTCGGTGAACGTGCAAGTCATGTACAATGATCTTGTTATAAAACTCATTCCTACAATCTCAAAGAACACAATACTTTCCCGTGTCTTAGAAATAATGCCCGTCCTAGAGTAAACATTTTATGTCTAACAGTTATTACAACATGACGCGATGTGATATGGCTGTGATATGGTTGTGATATGGATGTCATATGGAAAATGATACCGGTTCATGTTTGAGAAAGGTTCCACACCTCTCCATGCATGGTATTTTCTATATTCCTCATTCCAATATATCAAGTCAATGTTGGGTAGCTCTCAAAGTGATCTTTCAAACAAAATTTGTTTCATCTCAATCGGAGTTTTCCTTCGAAAGTTATCAGAGTTCAGGAGGTCATATCTCGGCGAACGTGCAATTCATGTACAATGGTATTGCTAGAAAAGTCTTTCCTATGATCTTAAATAACACAATTATTTCTTATGACTTATAAATAATTCCCGTCCTAGTGTAAACATTGTATGTCTAACAGTTATTACAACATGACATGTTGTTATATGGCTGTGATATGGTTGTGATATGGATGTGATATGGAAAATGATACTGCTTTACATTTGAGAAATGTTCCACACCTCTCCATGCATGGTATTTTCTATATTCCTCATTCCCATATATCCATCCGAGGTTGGGTAGCTCTCAGAGTGATCTTTCAAACAAAATTAGTTTCATCTCAATTGGACTTTTCCTTCGAAAGTTATCGTAGATCAGGAGGTTATATCTCGGCGAGCGTGCAGACAATGGTATTGTTATAAAACTCTTTCCTATAATGTCAAAGAAACAAATATTTCCCGTGTCTTACCAATAATGCCCGCCCTAGAGTAAACATTGTATGTCTAACATTTATTACAACGTGACGCGATGTGATATGGTTGTGATATCGATGTGCTATGGAAAATGATACTGGTTCATGTTTGAGAAAGGTTCCACACCTCTCCATGCATGGTATTTTCTATATTCCTCATTCCAATAATACAGTCGAGGTTGGGTAGCTCTGAGAGTGATCTTTCAAACAAAATTGGTTTCATCTCAATTGGGGTTTTCCTTCGAAAGTTAATACAGTTCAGGAGGTCATATCTTGGTGAACGTGCAAGTCATGTACAATGGTCTTGTTATGAAACTCATTCCTACAATCTCAAAGAACACAATACTTTCTCGCGTCTTAGAAATAATGCCCGTCCTAGAGTAAACATTGTATGTCTCACAGTTATTACAACATGACGCGATGTCATATGGCTGTGATATGGTTGTGATAAGGATGTCATATGGAAAATGATACCAGTTCATGTTTGATAAAGGTTCCACACCTCTCCATGCTTGGTATTTTCTGTATTCCTCATTCCAATATATCAATTCAAGGTTGGTTAGCCCTTAGAGTGATCTTCCAAAAAAAATGGTTTCGTCTCAATCTGTGTTTTCCTTCGAAAGTTATCAGAGTTCACGAGGTCATATCTCGGCGAACATGCAAGTCATGTACAATGGTCTTGTTAGAAAACTCTTTCCTACAATCTCAAATAACACAATTCTTTCTTATGTCTTATAAATAATGCCCGTCCTAGTGTAAACATTGTATGTCTATCAGTTATTACAACATGACACGTTGTGATATGGTTGTGATATGGATGTGATATGGAAAATGATACTGCTTCATGTTTGTGAAAGGTTCCACACCTCTCCATGCATGGTATTTTCTATATTCCTCATTCCAATATATCCATACGAGGTTGGATTGCTCTCAGAGTGATCTTTCAAACAAAACTGGTTTCATCTCAATTAGCCTTTTCCTTCGAAAGTTATCGCAGATCAGGAGGTTATATCTCGGCGAACGTGCAAGTCATGTACAATGGTCTTGTTAGAAAACTCTTTCCTACAATATCAAAGAGCACAATTCTTTCTGGTGTCTTAGAAATAATGCATGTCCTAGATTAAACATTGTATGTCTAATAGTTATTACAATGTGACGCGATGTGATATGGTTGTGATATGGTTGTGATATAGATGTGTTATGGAAAATGATACCGGTCCATGTTTGAGAATGGTTCCACACCTCTCCATGCATGTTATTTTCTATATTCCTCATTCCAAGATATCAAGTCGAGGTTGGGTACCTCTTAGAGTGATCTTTCGAACAAAATTAGTTTCATCTCAATTGGAGTTTTACTTCGAAAGTTATCATTGTTCAGGAGGTCATATCTTGGCGAACGTGCCAGTCATATACAATGGTCTTGTTAGAAAACTATTTCCTACAATCTCAAAGAACACAATTCTTTCTTGTGTCTTAGAAATAATTCCCGTCCTAGTATAAAAATTGTATATCTAATAGTTATTATAACATGACACACTGTGATATGGCTTGTATATGGTTGTGATATGGATGTGATATGGAAAATGATATCGGTTCATGTTTGAGAAAGGTTCCACACCTATCCATGCATGGTATTTTCTATATTTCTCATTCCAATATATCCAGTCGAGGTTGGGTAGCTCTCAGAGTTATTTTTCAAACATAATTGGTTTCATCTCAATCGGAGTTTTCCTTCGAAAGTTATCACAGTTCAGGAGGTCATATCTCGGGGAACGTGGAAGTTATTTACAATGGTCTTATTAGAAAACTCTTTCCTACAATCTCGAAGAATACAATTATGTCCCGTGTCTTAGAAATAATGTTCGTCCTAGTGTAAGCATTGTATGTATTCGACAAGTCGAAGTACTGGGCTAGTGACCACTTTTGGCAAAGCACGATGAATGTGCAGTATGTGTCCCTGCTCAACACATGGAATTGAAACAAGGATAAGCAATGAAATCTATAAAAAAACATTAGTTACGACGGCCGCGAGCGTATGTGTACTTATTCGGGTAAGACAGGCAAAAGAATGTCCCTCTTCTCACTGTTTCTCAACATGAAGCTCTCGAGGTACTTTGTTGCCTTGGTCCGTGTACTTGATCCTTCCTCCAGCTGGCTATCACTCATGTAGTAGGGATCCTCTACCACAACGTACGGTGGTAACTCTCGCTGGATCTTCAGATGAACACTGAGGGCGTATAGGAGGACCAAGTTATAGTCTAGCCGTCTCGAGTGAAAAAGATTGAAGATATCCTCGTACGCTATGAAGAACAGATTCGCGGGGTTTTCATGGACGAAGTTCTGTCCCTCTGGCACCTTGACCACGAACACTCGTCTTTAAGAAGGAGGCACTCTAGCATCACGATAATATTCTGCAAACTGAGCATTGGTCCACTTGGCCCGTGTATCTCGTCCGGAGACAGTTCGGTTGGCCAGCTTCATGCAAGCGGGTCAAGCCATCCTTACGAGGTCGTACCATGGCGTCGGCCAAGATCTTATTAGGCTGACCCTTTTTTACCACCTCTCTTCCTAGCCTTCTCCTTGCTGGCGGTGGCCTGATCTGCTGCGGGAGCTGGGGGTACTGGTGGGGATGCTGGTGGGGGTGCTCGGGGCGACCCTAAGACTGTCTTATGCAGTGTGCCAGGGCTAAAAACTGTACCCTGCTGGAAGGTCAGGCGCTGCGAGATTTCAGTACGCCTAGGTGTATCGTCGTGACTGTGGAAGGCTTCATCGTCACGGTCCATAACAGGCATGTACCTATCTTGGCTGCAGCCTGTGCTGAGGTAGTCATTGACGTCGACATTGTCATCATCATAATCATAATCATTGCCACCCTCTCCAGCAAGCGCGCCACCGTCTCCAGCAAGCGCCATGTCCACGTCCTTGGGTGGTGGCGGCTATGATGCCGGCGGTTGAGGCACAACTGCCTTTGATGATCTTTTGGCCGGTCGTTGCGGCGGTATCTTTCCCAACAACTTTTGGTGCCGTGTGGTGGTAGAAATGACCTCCGGTTCCTTCTGGGTTGTGGTGGCGACGACTATCGTTTCCTTCTGATGGGCGACGACCTGTGGTACCGTCTGGTGGGCTCTTTTCTTCGAGGGTCGGACGATCTTATTGGGCGGGGCCATAGGGGAGTTGGTGCCGTTGTTGCGCTTGATCACAAGACCCCCCCCCCCCCGCCCCCAAGACGAATCTGGCTCTTCGGCCATTTCATCACCCATGTGGTGCAGTCTCCAAGGACCAAGTTGTGCTCCTCGTCACAGCCTGGAGGTTGAAAGGGGGGAGGACGTCGCGAAACTCCGGCACTACATTGGCCATCTTCACCTTCATCACGTTCTCGTCCATTCGAGAGTGATGCATAGTGCGTTCATTGGGTTGTATAATGGTGCCGGTAGCAACATCCACCAGCTCTCCGCTCGGCACCACACGATGCAGGAGTACGCAAGTTTTGTCCTGTTGGGCAACATATCGGGCATCATGAGATGGCAGTCGTCATGAAAGGCATAGTTAAGGAATATGGCGCAGATCACGACTAACTAATTAGTTACCTTGGTGATGGCATCGAGCTCGGCGGGTGTCAAAAAAAGGGTGTCGGTGCCGGCGGCCGGCCCATCATTCTTCGGTGCTGCTGCGAAAGGGGGCGTCGATGCGACCAGAAGGAGCGGCATCTGGGGGGTCACATGTTCCGACGGCACTTGCTGGTTGATGCTTGATTTGCTGCCGACGAAGCTGGGCAGTTGGATCGGCCCTCTTTGACCCCCCGCATTCCAAGCAGCTCTCCCCTCCATCAACCCAGGGGGATGACTTTTCGGAGCCTCTCATCCACTAATTGGTTTAGCTTGTCGAGGTCCGCTTTCGCAATTTCTGGTCTCAAGTTTCTTCTCTAGAAACGCCACCTTCTTCTTCAGCTCCTCGACCTTGGCTTTATCCTTAGTCGTCGTCGTCTTCCTCTCCTTTCTCGACGACTTGGCATCTGATGCATAGTACTCAGCTACCTTCATGTTTAGCCCAAAGCCGGACATACAGCGAGCTGACGTCGGTGGCTTCTCCAACGCCCTTTTCTTGTATGCGTTCGTCGCCCTGTTGAAAGGAGTGTCCCACCGTTGCGTTGACTCTTCATACGACGAGCCAGCCGTACTAGCCTTCTTCAACTCATCCTCCTTCAGACAAAAGGAAATTAAGGTGAGCCCATTTGGCTTCATTATCTAATTAGATCAATGCAATATAGATGTACTTGAGATATATCCGTCCTTACCAATAATTTCTCGAAATCCTTCACGACCTGGTCTTTCGTCACACATTCCCCCATCTTCCAGTCTAAGAAGTACCGGGACCGGACAAAGTTCCTAACCTGTAAATCCGTGATTTCGTGCCAGGGGTTATCTTTTCTGAGACGTTCCATTTCGCAGTCCTCCTTCTCCCAAACGGGTTGTTTTCCTCGGTAACCGCCGCTTCCGCAATGTTGGAACCCTATGTTCTGGTCCCGCCTTTTCCTCCCCCATTCGGTCCATTTTTTACACTCCTCGGTGTTTACGTACGACTTCAGCATGTCAAAGTCTTCTTTCACGACCGTCGGCTCTTTGCGACTTATCTCCTCCCAGCTTTTACCTTCCATAATCTTCTTCTTCACCCGGGATCTCCAGCTGCTCAAGGCGGTGCTCATCTTCGTGATGGCTAAAGAGTCCACCCTTTTATTGAATGGCTCCGGAAACGTGTATCGATGGTGAAGCTTATTCAGGATGATTTCGAACAAAGCCGTGTTGTCGCTGCTTCTAAGGTCCGTCGTGTTGATCAACATGCTTTCCCGCACGATGCACCCTAGTTGCATGTTGTAGCCTGAGGCAACCGTTCGAGGCGCCAATGGTAGGCCACTTGGCGAGACCTTGGTGATTGTATCAGTGACGTTGGCGAGCACTTGCGGCGTACGATCCTTCCTTGGCGCCTGAGCCTTCTTCTTCTTGTCATCGGTCGTCGGGGCGGCATCGCCGCTACCACGAGTCGTGAGTTCAGTGTCGCCTCCATCGGTGGTGTCATTACCCTCTTCCTCCAAGTACTTTAACTCATCATTGCCGGTTGCGGCGGCGTCAGCCTGCCGGCCCTCTTCCTCAATGCCGGTTACAGCGTGGGCATCCCAGCCCTCTTCCTCGGCACTAGCTTCGAGCATGAACCCATGCTTAGAAGTGCCCGACATGTTTCTGTAATAATATTCAAATGTTCAGAGGTAGCAAAGAGTCCTTACCTACGGTATAAGATATTTTTTTGGCTTGTAGTTGTGTCGTTAGGCAGAGAGTAGACTTGTATTTGTGTTTTTCGTCTTTGATTGGCTTCACTTGAGAAATGTTTCAAGTGACTTTGTATCATAGTAACTAAATTTCCTAGGCATTACAAACAAGTTCTGAGATGTGTTCCTAACTAAGTAGCAAGTACTCATAATTTGTAATTTGCGGCATAATTTGTAATTTGCAACATAATTTGTAATTTGTAATCCCAATAGAGGTACCACAAGAAGGAAACATGCCAAACAATCAAGCACATGGGCACAATTTAGGAGAAATGGGTTAACAAGATATATTGAGAAGGGGATGAGGAGAAAGGAGCACAATTTAGGAGAAAGGAGTGAGACTAGATGGGCAAGTGAGGAGGGGATGATGATGCAACACCACCATATTTTTGTTATCCTCTCGTTTAGCCTTACCTTTTTCACATTCCTGTCCAGAAATCTGAGAATAAGTCTAGGACCAAATGTTTTTCTTTTTCAATTACACTTACATGACATGTACAAGACAAGCAGACTGATACGATATATACTCAAAAAGAAGAGCAGCCAAAAGAGACTTGATAAATAGCTCAGAGCCACAAGACAAACAATAACAACGGACTAATTTGGCAAACAGGATATGAAAAACACTGAACATTAAGTTTACACTACATAGACCTATTTTCTAATTCTTGATTTTTTTTTCTCATGTGTTGATCCAAATGCAACACATAGAGAAGCATTGTCGCGTACCACATTTCAGATTTTTGTTGAAAAGAATAAAGCTACAAACAGTTTCCCAGTCAGGCAGAATTTTGGCAACCAGTTTAAGGACAAAATTCGATCTTACAACAAGCAGCTGTGCATGCGTCAATAACACACCAGAATTCATCCTAGGAAGCATTGTGTTGAATCATAAAACAGCAATCAAAATGCACTAACAGAGAAATAATCAGGAGTCCAAACTGAGTAAATGACAAATATTCCATTCAAGCTATCGCCAAAAATTAGCTCATCGTCAACTTTAAATACCACCCTGCAATCTATGCCTTTAAAAATAACAAAATTCCACACAGCTGGTTCAGTATGTCAAATGCCATAGGTGGTGTATTGTTCTGGCTCTATGTTACTTCATATGGTTTATACTTTGCTATCATATGTATACTTGGAAAAAATGTTTTCCCGTGAGGTCTTCTACGAACATATCCATGGATTATTTATTCTATATATTTCAATATCCATGGTCTGTAGATAGTTCTGTATGTGAAATGCCATTTCATGAGCTGAAGCGTAAAAAATTAGATGGGGTCTTGCTTAAGATTGATTTTGAGAAAGCCTACGACTTCAGCAAACTCTCCGCATGAAAGGCTTCACACCGTAGTGGTGTGAGTGGGTTGCTAGGTTTGTGCAGGGAGAGAGTGTGGGGATAAAGGTGAACGATGACAGAGTTCATTTCTTCCAAACCTTGAAGGGATTGCGTCAAGGTGATCCATTGTCCCCTATTCTTTTTAACCTGGTAGCTGATATGTTAGCGGTACTAATTGCTAGGGCTAAGGAGGAGGGTCAGATAGGTGGTTTGGTACCACATCTAGTAGAAGGGGGTGTATCGATTTTAAAGTACGCTGACGACACGATCTTATTCCTTGAGCATGACCTGGAAAAAGCGGTTAATATGAAGCTTTTGTTAGCCTTCCTTTAACAGCTTTCGGGTCTAAAGATAAATTTTCATAAAAGTGAGAATTTTTGCTTTGGTAAAGCGACTGAGTGTCAGGAAGATTATAGACACATTTTTGGATGTGACGTTGGGTGTCTTCCTTTCAGGTATTTGGGTATACCTATTCATTACAGAAAATTACTTAATAAGGAATGGAAACCGATTGAGGATCGGTTTGATTCAAAGCTAAGTTCATGGGTTGGTAAGTTGTTATCCTACGGGGATCGCTTAGTGCTTATTAATTCAGTTCTGTCTAGTTTACCGATGTTCTCTCTATCCTTCTTTGAGATACCTGTGGGGGTAAGAAGAAGGTTAGATTTTTACAGGTCCCGGTTTTTTTGGCATTGTTATAAACTTAAAAAGAAGTATAGACTAACAAAGTGGAACATTGTTTGTCGTCCCAAAGACCAAGGGAGGTCTTGGAATTGAGGTTCTCCATATTAAAAACAAATGTTTATTAAGCAAATGGCTTTTTAAATTGTTAACTGAACAAGGGGTGTGGCAGGAGTTGCTACACAACAAATATTTACAGGGGAGGCCCCTCTCTTAGATCAAAATTAAGCCTACTGACTCACCTTTTTGGAAAGGTGTGATGAAGTTCAAGGATGATTTCTTTCCACGTGTTACCTGTTTGATTGGTGATGGGAAGAATGTCAGGTTTTGGGAGGACATTTGGTTGGGACATACTTCGTTAGCAATTCAGTATCCATCGCTTTATAATATTGTTATACATCGGAATGTCTTAGTAGCAGATGTTCTACGTGGGGAACATCCTAATATTTTGTTTCGGAGGTCTCTTTTAGGGGATAAATGGGAAGGTTGGTTAAATCTTGTGGAAAGATTGATGGGCGTGGATCTATCAAATCAGGCTAATTCATTTCGATGGAACTCAACACAATCGGGAGTGTTCTCGGTAAAATCATTATATGAAGATCTGATGAATGGCAATACTAGATTTTACGTAAGTATTTATGGAGACTAAAGATTCCTCTAAAAATAAAGATTTTTATGTGGTTCTTGTACCGCAAGGAACTACTTACTAAACATAATCTTAAAAAATGACGATGTTTAGGTTGTTCTAAGTGCGTCTTTTCTGGGGATGATGAGACGGTGGAGCACTTGTTTGTTAAGTGTTCTTTTGCTCGTAAAATTTGGCGGTTAATTCACTTCACTTTTAGTATTTCACCACCTCCTTCGGTAGCTAATCTTTTTGGAAATTGGTTACAAGGGGTGGATAGAGAAACTAAAACTAGTATACGCGTTGGTGTATGTGCTTTTTTATGGACAATTTGGAATTGTTGAAATGATGTGGTTTTTAACAATTTGAAACCCGTACATTTTTTGCAGGTCGTTCATCGTGCAGTTCATTCGATTTACTCGTGGTCTCTCCTGCTACCAGACGGCCAACGAGGACGTTTGGATTCTGGATGCACCTGGTTGATGGCGGTAGTACGGGCTATGTTCAGCCAAGGTGGCTGGTTGCACGCTAGAAGACTACAGGATGCATAATTGGCATATGTTCATGATTTTTCGCTGGATGATATTTGTTGCAACACTGCAGTTTCGTTGATGTTTTCTGTTTTTGTGTTGGTGTAAGACGCTTACGTGAGCGATTTATTTAATAAAAAGGTCGTGTGCATCTCCTAGATGCAGAGGCTGGGTTAACCGTTTCAAAACAAAACAAAAAAATGTGAAATGCCATAAGTAGTGTATTGCCCTGGATCTATGTTGCTTCATATGGTTTATACTTTACTATCATATGTATACTGTGAGATCTTCCATGAACATAACCATGAATTATTTTATTCTATATATTTTCGGTATCCATAGTGCATAAAATTTTACCTGGCTACACTCAGTGTGTACACTTGTATCACCAGTTAGAAAACACGTTGATCAGAATACTGATAACCTAATTACAGCAATGTACTTTAAACAATCTAGCTGATCCAACTATCCTTGCTTAACTTTAGGTGTTGGCGTTTCATGAGCGCCAAAAGTCATCAAGGAATCCCAAGTACGTACGATCTTGTTCATTGTACTCATGGGCATAATCGTACTGGTTTTATGATTGTCCATTACCTCATGCGCACACAACTCTCTAGTGTTACTGAGGTGAGACAACCTGTGGTTCATATGTCATTTGTTGTAATATTTCTTTATTTCCGTGGCTTAAGTTTCTTTTGCTAGGCGTTAAATATGTTTGCTCAAAGGCAGCCTCCAGGAATATATAAGGCCGACTACATTCAGGCACTGTATTCATTTTGTCATGAAATTTCCGAAAGTATCACATGTCCACCGACACCAGAATGCTCACGTGTGCTGGCTACATTCTAACTTCTAACCCATTTCCATCTATCTTTTCTTGCTTGGAGGTACCGAATATTGCTACACAGATGGTCTGTCTGGGAAGCAGTCCAATTTACAGTGGCAATAGTCGATGGAGGACAATAGAGTGTAGAGGCCACATACCTTTCCCTTTTTGCAGTATTTTGGTGCTACTTTGTCGAGCACCGAAAAGAGCTGTACTACCATGTCTAGTTCTACCGGTAAAAATAAACAGAGTCTCACCAAGTCACTTGTGATCACACCACTCTCTCAAAGTGTGCATGGTCAGACAAATAAGTAGTACTACGAGTCAAGATAAGCTGAAGTCGTCATGCTCGGGTACTTGTTGCCAACGATCATATAGATGACGGAGCTATGGCTTCATGAGCACCTCACCGTAGTACTACGAGTAAGATAACATGTGGTCTGTGCGCTACAGTGAAATCATGAACATAAGCTTGGAGTTCAGTCTTTTGATTTTTATAAGTGGGGAACTAGACTAGCAAAATGAAATTCAGTGATATGTCGATAATACTGTATTACTGTAAATTGGACTGCTTCCCAGACAGACGTAGTTTCTTATGCATGGTCACTACGGGAAAGTGCCAACTAAGGGATATACACATGTACAAAATAGAGCTATTGCTACACGCCACTTTCTGTCACAGAAAAATCTGAAACTGAAATCCATTTCAAGTACTAAAAACAAACCTCCAATCCAGTTGATTCAGAAATATTTATGTTTGGAATGCCACTAGAGATTCAGATAAGTTAATAAACATTCTACTGAAAAATTGACGAAAAAATTCGGCATGACCTTTGCTAAATAAGGTCATGCCGGAGTGCCAGAAAATTGCCGGAACGGAAATGAATCGACGTTACGGCAAAAACCTTGGCAACTCCAAATGTACCTGCACATAAATAACAACCTCACGGCACCACACCCCCTGGAATCCAATCTCAATTTTCTCACAGAAACTATTGTCACAAAAACAATTTTCTGATAGAACCTTCTTCACTTTGGATCATAAACAAAATTTATCAAAAGCCACACTTTGTCAATGATTAAATCTCGTTACTACCCCACTTGTATTGTAAACGTACTACCCCCATTTGCTCTGCTCCGGTGATAAAGCCAAACTGTTGCTGGATAGATACTTACTCCTACTACTAGCAGTACTACATGTTTTTGTTTTGTTGATAACAACAGTCAACTAATGACATCGCTCTAACTAGTCCTCTCCCTTTCATTGCCAGACCGGCCAGTGTGCGCTGCTTGATTAATTCCTTCGCCAGTTCGCATCAATGCAAGAATAGGGGCGCGAGGGAAGGAGGAGGAGGCAGGGGCTTACATAGGGCTCGGTGTAGGAGAAGAAGCGCGGCGATGCTCTTGGCCGTGCGTGTAGGTGGACAGCGCGGTGGGCTCCTCTCCTTGGTCACAGTGGCGCGGCGGGCTCCTCTCCTTGGTCACGGTGGTGCGGCGGGCTCCTCTCCTTGGTCACGGTGGCGCGCGGCTATCTTCTCCTCCACGGGCTGCTCGACCACGTCTGCTCCTCTACGGGTTGTTCCTCCACGGTTGGGGTCTCCATGGGATGCTCCTTGATGGTGGGCTGCTCCACGGCGGCGCGAGCGCGAGCACGACGGCGGGGATGAGCTAGCTAGGGTTCGTCGCGCGAGGGAGATGGAAAGGGGATGAGATTTTCGCTAAGTGTGGGGGAAGAAGCGGGGCCGTTATTTCTGTGGCGCACCCCGCCATCGTGAGCCACAGAATTGTCACAATTCTGTGGCGCACCTCGCAAGGATGCGCTACAGAATTGCGTGAGGGGGCCACGGGTGCGGGGCCACATGTCATATGCAGTAAGGTAATTCTATGGCGCATCCCCTAGGTGATGCGCCACAGAATTGGGAGAATTCTATGGCGCACATGCACCATGGTGCGCCATAGAATTGCGTGGATAGATAAATAAAAAACAAAAAAGTTGTACTGTGACAAATATGTGTTACTAGACCAATGGTTTGGCTGTGAAGTAAAATAACCCTAGCCCCCTGGGTTCGAATCCTGGTGTTGCCCCACATTTTTTAATATTTTATTTAATTATAATTAAAGAAACAAAACGGTAAATTACAATTAAAGAAAGAAAACAGACATTTATTACTCCCTCCGATCCGATTTAATGGGCGGATGGTTAGGCAAAGTTTTGCCTAATCCATTCATAATCGTGCGCCCATTATTTGGGATCGGAGGTAGTAGTAGAATGTTTTCTTATTGAACGTCTCTTCACAATCTTGTCGCACACACATATATGGTTGTCTCACATACATATGCGCATATGTACACAAAAAAGTCTTCTTCATCTCGGTTTCGATCTAGCTTAGCGTCTCTTTCCCTTTTTGTTGGCGACTGAATACTTTATGCCGGCCACCTTGAGATTTTTTCGCGTGAACGGACAACCTTGAGTAGGTAGGGATGTCTTCCTTCTTACTTTACCAGTAGTAGGCATATCGAAGTGCTTGTGGAACTCCTCCTCGATCTTCGGATCACCATCCTTGTCCAAGTCGCCCTCGTTGGCATCTCCTTCCATTCCGATGATGCTCCTCTTGCCCCTCCTCACGACAAAACGGCTAGGCCTTGACGGGTCGGTAATGAAGAAGCATTGGTCAACTTGGCTAGCGAGTATCCATGGCTCATTTTTCGCGGATGCGTTCTTTAATTTGGCATCGGGTATAACCATGGTGGTGAAATATCGTCCTTCTTTCTTGACATTCTTGGCTCATCTCACACGGAACATTGGCACCACCGTCTCTCCACAGTAGTTGAGCTACCATATCTTCTCGATCTTTCCGAAGTATCTTTCCTTGACATCAGTCTCGTCATTGCCGTATGATAGCACAGTTACTTCTGAGTTTTGATTTTTTTCTACTCCTGTCCTTGTCCTCGGTGGAGAATCTGTAACCGGAGATGTCGTACCCCTGATAGGTCTTACGTTCTGCCTGGGCCCTGTGTTAAGGTGTATATGAGTTTTTCATCTTCCGTAGAATGCATTTTGCTCCGTGCTTCAATCAGTTGACTTTGCTTGAACCAACGCGTGAAGCCGGAGTTGTGCTCTTTGGTTACGTCTACCATCTTCCTCGACCCGCCCATTTCGATATAATTCTGATTGATTAATCTTTTGTGCTGTTCCACGAAAGACTCGATCAATTTTAAGTGTTGTAGACCCGGTGCGCCCTTTCAAAGTCGTCGCGTCATTTCTGAATGCCGACATGGACGTCGCAGCGGCCCTCGCGGTGGACGACTTCGGTGAGCCTACCGAGGTGCGTCCTAGTGGACAGGCCGACATCCTAGTCGTCCTCGGTGCTTAGGTAATTGTCGTAGAAGGAGATGCACTCGTTGGTTAGAAATCATTTTGCCGTGCTTGCATCTGGACGGGCCCTGCTGCGAGCGTATCCTTTCAGGACACCATTTTTCCTTTACATCGGCATCATGTAGTGCAGGAACGTCGGGCCGAGATGCCTGATGTCATCAACGACATGGAGAAGGAGATGGACGCATATATCAAAGAATTTCGGCGGGAAGTAAATCTCAAGATTACATAGTATCACCATGATCTCATCCTGTAGCATCTTGAGCTGCCTCACGCTGATCGACTTTCGGGTGATAACGTCGAAAAAATTCTAAAGGTCAAACAACGTATCACGGACATGCTCGTCCATTATCCCTCGGATCGCAACGGTAAGTATTTGCGTCATGAGCACGTGACAATCGTGAGACTTCATCCCGGTGAACCTCTTCTTTACTAAGTCCAGATATCTACTTATACTCTCTAAGTATCCGTGAGGAACTTTGACTTCTAGGAGGCACCTGAAAAACTGCTCAAGCTCCGGCGGACTCAATGTGAAGCAGGCAGCGGGAAGCACCACCGTGTTCTTCTTAGACTTTTTTCGGGGACGTTGAGTCCCTTTCGTCTGATCCTCATCATCGTCATCATCACTATCGGAGGGGCCCTATAGATTTTTCCTAATGGCAAAATGTTTCAGATGGTATCTTGCTTTCGGCCCATCCTTGGACTTTTCCCAATTGCAAATAGTGCCAAGCAGACTCTCTGTAACGTTCTTCGTAATGTGCATCACATCGAGGCTATGGGGCATGTGGAGGACCAGCCAGTACTCCAAGTCGTGGAAAACATACCTCGCTTTCCATACACCCAGCAGCGGCTCTGGCTTGGGTCGCTTCTTTCCCGGCGAAGGGCACTCATCCCAATTTTTCAGAAGCTTGTCGATTTCTGTGCTGCTCCTCGTGCGCGGGGCTCCATCGGGCTTGTCTTTACCATTGAACAACTCACCGTGTTTTCTCCATGGGTGATCCAGGTGATGCACCCAAAATGCATCTACTTTTCCAAGCACTTTAAATCGTATTTCTCTCCGGAGTCCCCCCATAATTGAATAAATCTGCAGAATCTGACGCTGTTTTTAGCAAAATTCTTCTTTCCGTCTATTTTCGCAGGACTTTTCACAGGGGACGAAAACCACATAACTTTTTATGGAAAATAAGGGGAATGAGCACCAGATGGGGCCGGGGGGCCACCCGAGGGCCAACAGGGGGCCCCACACGCGACCAGATTCCTTGGCCGCGTGGGGTCACCCCTTTTGGGCCCAGATGGCCCACTCCGGCTAGGTCTTCGACGTACCCCTCCATATATACGAGCAACTGACGGGTTTCGAAGGAGAGGGTTGTTCGCGAAACGGAGCGCCGCCACCACCACGATCTTCGATTTTGGAGTCAGATTGATCCGGGATTTCACCCCCGGAGGTGGAATTCGAGGGGCTTCGTCACCATCATCATCACCACCATCATCTCCATCAACCATGAGCTTCATCACCCCCTCCATGTGTGAGTAGTTGCTGTAGGCATGTGAGGTGTGAGGGGTTTTGGATGAGATTGATCATGTAATTGCTACCCGGTATGCGGGATCTAGGGGTTTGTCTTGAGAATTCTTATGTCTTATGTTGATGCACTATTTGCTAGGCTTAATGCTTGTTACTAGGGCCCAAGTGGCATGATTTCAGTACTGAACTTACATTGCTACCTCATATATTTGAGTTTGGTATCTATCTGCAATGTGTATTACCTGCTATTATGTTGAACCTGCGAACCCTAAAGTGACAGCTAGGGAAAACAAGGGGGATATGTTCTAGTTTGAGGAGTATGTGTGTTCATGGAGTGTTAATGCGTTGGTCCGGGCTATTCGAAAGGGTATACCTTAATTACCTGTAGTTCCAAATTGGCCCCGGTGAAATGGGCAGGTAGGACAATAGGCATTGTGCAAATTCTCTTGGTTAGTACGCACAATAATTTGTGGAACACACACCTACATAAAACTGAGATAGAGAAAGGCCCCGCTGCTAGCAAAACATTATTACATGATCAATCTTATCCGTGCAACACCCCGCTGTCACCTCATGCCTGCGTTTTAGTCTCTGGTTTACTTTCACTCTTTTCCGGTGAAAACTGGGAAAACACTTGCTCTCCATTTACTTTCTGTTTCTTTACTTTCACTGTATTATTACACTCACCACTCTCGCTGCAAGTTTGTTGATACACAGGTGTGGTTGGAAGTGACGTCCCAATTGCTAAAGTCTCACCGGTATTCTTGAGTTGCCACTGAGTCGAACTACAAATTTGGGTAATACTTCCCATCGAAGACTACGATTGATCTCCTGCACTTGGGAGCCATCAAGACTGTTTTCTGGCGCCGTTGCCGGGGAGCCTAGCTTTATTGGTAAGACCACTTGTTATTGTCAACTTGCTGCACTTTCTTGTTCCCTACAATGGGAAAGGGAAAGGACACTTCGAAGGAGGTAATGCCTTCGACTACTCGTTCTGGTAATGACTTGCCTAGTAGACCAAAATTTTCACCTAATATTGTTTCTACTGTGGCTGCTAAGAAAAAGAAAGGAATAGATGGTAAATCACCATTGTCAAAAATGTCTACTAGTACATCTATTGATCAAACACTTGATAATGTAGACAAAGAACTAGCTTATGAAATTCCTGAAACTATTGAAACACCTGAGACAAATGAAACACCTGAAACAACTGAGATTCCTGAATCTTTTGTAGATGAAAATGTAGAACTTGAGCTAGAAAGAAATGAGACTCGTAGAGAGTATGAATATGTGGCCTTTTTTGAAGAAGAAGAAGCATTTATTGAGGCCTTTATATCACCTGATTATACAAAACTTGATAAACTCTCTATTTATGATGATGCATCTCTTGGAAACTATTTTGCTGTTACTAGGAATTTGTGTGGCCCAGCTATTAGAATTAGAGATAAAGATTTTGAATTCAATGTTAATCCTGAGATAATTGAGATAGTTGAGAATTCTAGATTCTGTGGAAAGGATGAGGAGTCTCCTCTTGATCATATTGCTGAATTGCATGCTTTATCTACTACATTTGGAAATGATGAAATTCGTCAACATTATTTATTCTTAAAATTGTTTCCTTTTTCTTTGGGTGAAGATGCTAGAGTTTGGTATAATCGTTTAGGACCTGCATGTATTACTAGTAAGGAAGAATGCTTGCAATTGTTTTTCAATAAATATTTTCCTGCGGAAAGGATACATGCATTAACTGTTGAAATTGGCAATTTTAAACAAGATAAGAAAGAGAGTCTACCCCAAGCTTGGGGGAGATTTGGTAAAATGTGTAAGAAATGTCCTGTTCATGGTTTTAAACCTCATGAATTGCTTGATATATTCTATAATGGACTAATGGGGGAAACAAGAGACTACCTTGATAGTATTGCAGGGAATATCTTTAGGGACAGAAGTGTTGATGAAGCAATTGAATTACTGGAGACTATTCTCGAGAATGAAGCTGATTGGAACATTGAGGAGATAGATAAAAATGAGACACTCCCAGAGAAGAAAGGAGGTATACTCGAATTGAACCAAGAAACAATGGCTGAAGCTTCCAAGGATATTAAAGAGAAGGGAATTAAAACATCTCATCTCAAGGAATTATCTGAAATGGGTATTAAACTTCCTACTGATGAACCATGCTTTCCAATTCAAGTGAACTCTATACTCCCTATGGAAGGTAATGAGGAGGTAACACCTCCTGTTGATGTCCCTTATGTTAACAATTTTTCTTATCATGATAATCCTGAGGAGCGTAAAATTAGAATGACTATCATGGAAAACCATCATAAAATTAATTTCCTCCGTGAAAATTTAAATGCTAGTGTAGGGGAAGTTAAAAGAATTGTTAAACATTGTGAAATGATGAACAATCAAGTTGAGCAAATGATTTCTCTACAAAATCAATTGTATGAAAATCTGAATAAACAAAAACAATTATGTGGAGTTAATACAAGGGGAGGTGCAAGCACCCAGGATCCTGATTATCCTGATGATCATCCTAAAAGAAAAGAGAAAGTTGCTCTTAAAGATAAATCTTTTGCAGGAAAATCTCCCAATGAAAATGAGCATGATGATGACTCCAATGAGCAAGACAAGGATATTTCTATTTCTGATGCTGAAACTGAGGATGATAATAATGAAGAAGAAGAAGAAGAAGAATCTCCACCTGATATTGAACAACATGATGATAATAATGAAGAAGCTGCTGGTAAGGAGGATGCTCAGCCTCCTATTGAGAAGACCAGGAAGAAGAAGAAACCAAATAAAGATAAAGATAAAGGTAAAGAAAGGGATCCATGGGTACAAAGACACATTCCATATCCCCAAGAGGTATCAAAAACAAAAGATGAAGAGAGGTATGGGCAATTTTATGATATGATTAAGAATATAAAATTAGAGATTCCACTTATTGATGCTATTAAGAATCCTACATATTCAAAATACATGAAAGATATTGTCACTAATAAAAGAAAGATACCTACTGGTGCTATTACTGCTATACTTGCTGATTATTCATTGAAAGGAAAATTGCCTGAAAAACGTGGAGATCCTGGTATTCCTACTATTCCTTGCAAAATTAAAGAAGCTTATGTGAAATATGCATTATATGATTTAGGAGCTGGTGTTAGTGTTATGCCTTTCTCACTATATAAGAAGCTTAATTTGAACAAACTAGTTCCAACAGAAATATCTTTACAAATGGCTGATAAAACAACTGTTGTATCTATAGGAATATGTGAGGATGTTCCCATCTCTATTGCTAATGAGTTGATACCTACTGATTTTTTTATATTAGAAATGCCTGAAGATGATAATCTATCTATTATTCTTGGTAGACCTTTTTTGAATACTGCAGGAGCTGTGATAAATTGCACTGAGAGCGAAGTGACATTTAATGTTAAAGGAAAAGAGCACACTATTTATTTTCCCAAGAAGAAACATGTTACAAGTATGAGCACAAGTGTGAATGCTATACAAATAAATTCCATTAAGATTGGTAGCATTGAAATACCTATACCACCTCCAGCACCAAGGTATGAAATATTGATGATTGGGACCATTCCAATCAAATATGAGGTAACTTCATTTATTGTTTTATAATAAGTAATAATAAGAATCATGAGCTATATTCTTTACATGTTGCTAATGAGACCTGATCAACCTCATTACTAATGTGGAAATGATAAAGGCATGATTCACAAACATTTAAATTGCATTTTTTATGTTATTTGCTTTAAAATTGTGAGACATAGACATAGTATTAAAAAAATTAGAATCAGAAATCACAGAATATGAAGTTTTAGAAATTCTCTGTAGAAAAGTTTCACGTAAAATTTCAGAAAAATTAGGGGGTCAGTTTTTTGCCCGAAGGGACCAGCAGCCAGTGGGGGAGCACCAGCAGGCCACCAGGGGCCAAAATAGGTACCTCCACGCGGCCAGAATCCTTGGCCGCGTGGGATACCCCATTTTTGGCCACAAGTGGATGCTGGGGCCCATCCAATGCTCATCTGCTCCCTTTCGACCGAAAACCAACCCCAGTTCATCTCCTCCATTTTTCATGTGCTCTGTTTCTCCGTCAATCCTCGATCTCCATATTTGAGGCAGATTTTTCAAATCTGTTTGATGGAATCACTCCTTGGTATGTAACTCCTTCACTCATCCAATTACTTTTTGCTCCCATGCTTTGTGTATGAAGTATTTTGCTGCACTAGGTGTCACCTATTATGTCTAAGAACTCCATGAATTTAAGTCTTCCAGTTGATATGGATGCATGATATTGATTAGAGGACTAGTTATGGATGCCTTAGCAATGTTTTAGAGTGATACAATTTAATTTTTGTTGAATTTTATTTTGGTACAGCAAGGTAACATGCTGAACAAGGGAAAGGCATTGCTTGGGATGTCCTCATGGACAAGGAGAAGAGAATCAAGGGTGTCCAACAATCATGATGATAATCAGTTATGGGAGGATGAATTGGTTTTTGCAGGTGAAAATCTGCGTGTCCATACCACAAGATGGCAAGACCCCGAAGTTCTTGAACATTGGGGGATTGCTGAAGATTTCCAAGCCTTTGCTGCAACTATGGGGCTGCTTGAGTTCTCACTCCATCCACGCAACACATATGTGGAACTCTCGAGGGAATTCCTCTCTACATTCAGGTTTGAGGGACCGGTGGTGCACCGGAAAAGTAAGTCTAAGAACCCTCCTCCAGCTACTTTTGTCATTAAATTTACAATGAGGGGCAGCGTTTAGTCATGTCATTAGAGGAATTCTATAAGGCTATACGTGTACCAACTACGGGGTTATGGGATGAAACATATGCTGATTCTAGAGAAGAACTTGTCACATTCTGGCGTAGCATTGCTAAAAATATTCCTGAAAGAATGAATAGAGGCAAGCTCACATGCATCCAACACCCGGGCCTTAGATATTTTGCATTGTTTCTTGCTAGAGGATTCCTTGCTAGGGATAACACTTCTGCTTGCACTGGTCCTATGATCTATTTATTAAAATGTGCAATGGGAAATACAACACCTATATATAACCTGGGAACCATACTTGCTAGAACTTTGCATTTAGCTGTGAGTAGGAATGGCACGGACAAAACTCCTTTATATGTTGGTGCCATTGCCACTCTAATCCATTAATACATTATGGCAGAACGAGGTTTTAATGATAACTTGGGTACCATGGTAAATGAGTCTCGACTGCTGGATTTTGGTTTACTTTTTCGCATGGATATGAGCAGGGCTGAGAAAGAATATTTTTCATATTGCTATAAGGATTCTAATGGGCACATTGTGTCTGTTAGGCTCCCTTGTGCTGACTTGTTTGACAGGGAGACAAAGTGGACTGTGCAAGAAGAGCCACAACAAGAAGAGCAACAACAGGAGGAGCCCCAATACCAGGCGCCTATGGCATATCCCTGGGGCTTCCCTGAACCACACCTTGGAGCACAGGCATGGCAGGATCCATCCTTCTTCCAGGGAGGTTCGTCGAGTGGTGGACATGATTACCACCCAGGATACTAGCTTGATCACAAGCTTGGGGGAGTATTTCTCTCCCTCCTCATTCGTTGTGTTATATCACTTGCATGTTATTTGTTGTTTTATGTTCTTTAAATCTGAAAAACACAAAAATATTTTTGTTAGCTAGTTTACTTCTGGTTATTTACATTATGTTTCTAAAATAAAAAACCACAAAAAGATTTTTGTTTTCTTGAGTTTAGTATAAATACGGAGCTACAGGAATTGCTGAAATATGTTCACTGTTATATGCTTTAATCTTTACTTGTGACTCCGTTTGAGCTGAAAATTTAATCACTACTGCAAATTTTTATGGCCTTCACCTATGTAAAACATGAGAAACTTTTGAGGTGTTTAGGTAGGTAAACAAATTGCTGAATGCAGTAACTTTTTATAGCAAGATTTGAGTTTTTATTGAGCAGTTCAAGTGGGGAGAGGAGAACAACAATGATATGATAATGTTCTTGAAGGGATGAAGGGTATGACACCTTTGCCGTGCTTATGTATGCTTTTTAATAATAGCAAGTGCACACCTTATGATTCCCTTAACACTTAGTGACATAATAGCCATTGTTTATCTTCTCCGTGGTTTAGTAGAATATATTCTGATGCAACTGAAATATTGTTTTGTGTCATTACTTGGCTGATGGATTGAATAATTGTAGCCTTAAGCAAAGGTTTACGCATCCCATTGTGCTTACTGAACTTGCCAACCAAGGAAAGAATTAAAAGAGAAAATTTCATGAATGATAAAAGTGGAGTCTTATGCTTGACGAACTTATGGTTGGGGGTTAGTCTAAATGTGTATCACATGGAAAACTTTCAACGCTGCGCTAAGAATTCTATACTCAAGTTGATATCATGTTCTTTTATCTGTGGATGCCTGTCATGCCAAAATGAGGTAGAGGAATAGTAAGTCTTGATGAGTAAGTATATATATGATTAGAGAGACGCATTGGGCCGCTAACCCAAGCCATGCGATATCATGGTGGAAATTTACTTATAGCTAGAATGGACTCCGCAACATATCCTATAATAAAATAAGAAGCTATGCATATAGTGAATGAAATAAAAAAGGATAATGAGTTCATTCCATTTGTTTGTCTTGCCATTTTGACATGGGCTGGTTTCCATGTCATGGGGCAAGAGGTACCCCAATTGCTGCTCTCTATGATATCATTAATACTTACAATGATTGTACAAGGCTTATTAGGAATCTAGAGTTGAGTAATCATGGTGCGGGACTTCGCTTTTAAGGGGCATGAGGCTTTCAACTTGTAGTTTGTCAAGCATAAGAATCAAAATGAAAAATTAATGCTTTAGCAAAATTGAGAGCAAGATAGTAAGCACAATGATTTTACTTGTCAACATATGAAAGAATCAGAGATCTCAAAAATCTTGATATGATTCAATCATCAGCGATGCACAAGCCTTTGTTTATGTCTACAATTGAGCAAACTCATTCAAGTATTAACACTTCATGTTATTTCTATTGCAACAAGTATATATGCTTCAACACTGACTAGATGCACACTTGCTAGTATTTTGCTACTTGTTAAAGGAATCATGTCTTGAGTATTTGCTAGTATTAATTGATGATGCATATGCAATGCAAAGTTCTTGCCAAAGTTTTTATCGCTTCTGCATTGCGTTTGAGTTATTCGAGGACAAACAACGAGCTAAGCTTGGGGGGAGTTGATGCACCCAAAATGCATCTACTTTTCCAAGCACTTTGCATCGTATTTCTCTCCGGAGTCCCCCCCCCCCCATAATTGAATAAATCTGCAGAATCTGACGCTGTTTTTAGCAAAAGTCTTCTTTCCGTCTATTTTTGCAGGACTTTTCACACGGGACGAAAACCACGTAACTTTTCATGGAAAATAAGGGGAATGAGCACCAGATGGGGCCGGGGGGCCACCCGAGGGCCAAAAGGGGGCCCCCACACGCGGCCAGATTCCTTGGCCGCGTGGGGTCACCCCTTTTGGGCCCAGATGGCCCACTCCGGCTAGGTCTTCGACGTACCCCTCCATATATACGAGAAACTGACGGGTTTCGAAGGAGAGGGATGTTCGCGAAACGGAGCGCCACCGTCACCATGATCTTCGATTTTGGAGTCAGATTGATCCGGGATTTCACCCCCGGAGGTGGAATTCGAGGGGCTTCGTCACCATCATCATCACCACCATCATCTCCATCAACCATGATCTTCATCACCCCCTCCATGTGTGAGTAGTTGTTGTAGGCATGTGCGGTGTGAGGGGTTTTGGATGAGATTGATCATGTAATTGCTACCCGGTATGCGGGATCTAGGGGTTTGTCTTGATAATTCTTATGTCTTATGTTGATGCACTATTGCTAGACTTAATTCTTGTTACTATGGCCCAAGTGGCATGATTTCAGTACTGAACTTACATTGCTACATCATATATTTGAGTTTGGTATCTATCTGCAATGTGTATTACCTGCTTTTATGTTGAACCTGCGAACCCTAAAGTGACAGCTAGGGAAAACAAGGGGGATATGTTCTAGTTTGAGGATTATGTGTGTTCATGGAGTGTTAATGCGTTGGTCCGGGCTATTCGAAAGAGTAGACCTTAATTACCTGTAGTTCCAAATTGGCCCCGGTGAAATGGGCAGGTAGGACAATAGGATTTGTGCAAATTCTCTTGGTTAGTACGCACAATAATTTACGGAACACACACCTACATAAAACTGAGATAGAGAAAGGCCCCGCTGCTAGCAAAACATTATTACATGATCAATCATATACGTGCAACACCCCGCTGTCACCTCATGTCTGCGTTTTAGTTTCTGGTTTACTTTCACTCTTTTCCGGTGAAAAGTAGGAAAACACTTGCTCTCCATTTACTTTCTGTTTGTTTACTTTCACTGTATTATTACACTCACCACTCTCGCTGCAAGTTTGTTGATACACAGGTGTGGTTGGGAGTGACGTCCCAATTGCTTAAGTCTCACCGATATTCTTGTGTTCCCACTGAGTCGAACTACAAATTTGGGTAATACTTCCCATCGAAGACTACGATTGATCTCCTGCACTTGGGAGCCATCACCAGGCGAAGCCACCTTCGAGCCCCTGGGTACACGGTTTTCGAAGACCGCGGATCCCTTGGTAGCCGGAGATGCGGGGTCCCGTCCATGCACTTCACGCAGCCACAGAATATGTGGCTGACCTGGGCAGATACATACGCGTAACCAGGATAGTCCGTGACCGTCGTGAGCAACGCGGCTCTCATATCAAAATAATCTCTAGTGTAGGCGTCTCACGTGCGGGGTGGCGTCTTCCACAACGTGTCTAACTCGTCTTTCAGCAGCCCGAGATACAAATGCATGTCGACCCCTGGTTGTTTCGGCCCCTGGATGAGAATACTCAAGTGTATGTAATTTTTCTTGGTGCACAGCCACGGGGGTAGGTTGTAAGGACATACAAACACGGGCCAGCTGCTATGCGTGCTACTCTGGTTGCCGAACGGATTGAGTCCATCGGTGCTCATACCCAGCCTGACGTTCCTCGCGTCTCCCCTGAAACTCGGGAAAGCTATGTCAAATGCTTCCACTGGACAGCGTCTGCAGGGTGTGTCATGATATAACCCTTCTCCGGATCTTCTTCCGGCTTCTCCCTTTCCGCGTGCCACTGCATGAGCTTTGCTTCCTTAGGGTCCACGTAGTACCGCTGAAGACGGGGAGCGATAGGAAAGTACCATACCACTTTTAGAGGAACTTTCTTGTTGTTGGTTCTACTCTTGTATCGTGCGTGTCTGTACGTCGGACATGTGGTTCAGTCCTTGTACTCTCCCCGATAAATTACACAACCATTGATGCAGGCGTGGAATTTTTCGTGCGGTAGGTCAAGAGGCACACGACTTTCTTGGCCTCGTTGATACTACTTGGCAATGTGTTCTCCTCGGGAAGGCGATACTGCCAGAATTTCATGTTCTTATTGAAGCTCAAGTCGGTCCATTTGTTTTGCGTCTTCATCTTCAGAGAAGCAAGCGTTACTTGCAAGCGCGTATCCTCGAGGCGGAACCCAGGAAACAATGGAGTCACCCCATCTATCTCCATTTGCGCCGGCTTGGCTTTCTCCCTGGCTGCAGCTCTGTCGTTGCTCGTCTCCTTGAGCAGCAGATCCTAAACATGAGTGTCCCGCAAGGCCGAAATTAGCAGGGTCTCCGTGTTCACGCCTTCATCGTCATGTGGATCTTCTCCTCCGACATATCCTTCTTCATGATGACCTTCTCCGCCGTCATTTCGTTTGTCGCCTCGCTCGCCCTCGTATTCATGCACACCTTTTGCTGCTAGTGCCACCTGGTTGTGGTCGTCAATGAAACCGCGTCTGAGAAGGTGCTCCTCCAATTATCCGAAATAAGGGTCAATCCAGCGCACGAGTTTGCATGACGAGTTTGCGTCTTTCTTGTATCTAGCGATTCGAGCAGAGATCATTTCGAGGACCATGGTTGCCTGCACACACATAGAGCAGAAAATTAGAACCGCAACATGCACACACATGCATAGTCGCCGGAAAAATTTGGCATGACCTCTCTTATAAGTAGGACATATGGGGTAGTGCAAAAGTTTGCCGAAATGAAAATCAGTCAACATTTTGGCAAACATCCATGCACCATGGCCGCCCGCGCGCGACAATCGGTCCACCTGCATGAGAAGCACCCATACACACCGACGGCCACACAAGACATGCATATGCACCTCCAATTATACTCACCTAGTAGATTCGATACCGAGACGAAAAGAGCGAGGAGGGAGGGATCGGAGTATAGATGGAGGATAGGGCTTCCCCTCAACAACCAAAAACCTCACCAACAATTATATATCAAACAAATTAGGTTCACCTACCAAAAATGGAGAATTAAATGTGTAAAATGGGAGGGGAGAGAAAGGGGGTCGAGTTAGCAAGAGACTTGTGAATGAAATGAGAGAGGGGAGAGAGAGGAGGGCTGCCATCTTTATGTGCACAGTGCACATATTTTGTGGCGCACCCGCATAATACTATGTGGCGCACGGCTTGGCTACGCCACAGAAAAGCCACATTCTGTGGCGCACAGGGACACGTGCGCCACAGAATATGGTTTTTCTGTGGCGCACCAGCAGCCGTGCGCCACAGAAAAACCATATTCTGTGGTGCACCTATGTCCCTACGCCATAAATAGAGTTGTTCTGACAGCCAGTGCAATGATTGGTGCGGGCCACACAGACTTTTTGTGGCGCACAAGGGAACCATGCGCCATAGTATTATCATTTTCTGTGGCGCACCACTGGCCGTGCGCCACAAATTTTTATTTCTATGGCGCATGGCTGCACGGTGCGCCACAGAACTGCATCCATAGAAAGTCCCTTCCCTACTAGTGTTTGCTTAAGCAGTCTTTTCCTTTGTATGCTTTTCAGCAAACCGCCAAAAACATTAACGTGGAAGTTCTCGAGAAGCTATCCATTAAGAGCCAAGAAGTGAAATCCCTTCTTGTCATTCTTAATGAAAATGACACGGAGTTATCCGAGGTTCGGAAGCAGATGAAGGAGACTACTTGTAAGCATTCTTTTCCCTTCCTTGATTCTGATTCTGAATTTTCCTAACGACTTTTCTAAGTTTTAATCCCTCGCCTCTTTTTCTTCTCAGCCTCTTTGGCCAAGGCCAAGAAAATTGTTGAGGATGCTGGCAATGCCGAAACTCTTCGCAAGGAAAACTCTAAGCTTTACCAAATGATGGTAAAGCTACAGAAGTATCTGTAGATAATACAGCTGGCCTTGGGATTGTCCGAATCTCGTGCTTCCTCTCAAGCCGAGAAATATCGGAGGACCATCCAGGACCTTGAGAATGCCCTGAATCAACGCCTTGAAGAAGGATTTGAAATGGACAAAATTCTTGGTAAGTTTCTGTTCTTTTACCAAGTTTTCTCTTTCACGTTGCGTAATGTATTATTTTTACTCCTTCTGTTTGTCTAATCTTTTTGGATTTTCTTTAACAAAAGGGAATCCTCTAATCACTCGGATTGATCGAATCCGAGCTTTCGGGACGTTCGTCACCGAGCTAGAAAATGACGGAGGGCTACTTATCAATAAGTGCCTTCCGGATAGAGCTAGCGAATTCTCGGAAGCTGGTAGGCTTCTGGAGGCAATTTAGCAAGTGGCTAACCAGCGAGGGTTCTGGCTCTAGTCCGTCGCCCGTGGTGGCGTGCACATGGCCCTTGGGCTGATGCATATGCATTATACCACCGCCAAATTTTGGCGCATCGCCACTGGTGTTCCGCAAGGATACACTAAAGCGCAAAGTGCGGAAATCTTTGTGTCTATCAAAGGCCATGCCTCGAAGATTGCTCGGATGGTATCTACCTCGACATTCTACCCGGAGGAAGAAATTTCAGCAACTCCAGAGAATCCGAGTGATAGTGACGAGGATGACGACGACGACTACGAAGATGTCGTCTAGTTCCTGCATAGCCATTTAGCCAAATTGAACGCATTACTATTCTTTCAATGTAACCCCATTGTGATGCATTCTATCTTTTGTATGAACAAGCTATTTATCTTTTGCATTAATTGTAAACTTTGCAAGTTTTTTCCATGGTTTTAATTCGTTTTTTCCTAGTGTTCTCTGGTTTGTATGATTTGACTTTCATTGGTGTTAAAGTGCTTGGAAAGTATGTAATCTTCACGCCAAGTGACCTGGTTTAGAAACCAATCAGTCGAAACTCGGAATCATGAATTATACCTTAGCACTTTTACTTACTAAATCAAGTGAGCCAACACACAAGAGATCAGATAATACTTAGGAATAATAAGGAATTTGAAAAATATGAAATCCAGGCACACAGGCACAATCTGGGGTTCTAAAGCCTCCTTAGGCAAAAAAAAAATATTCAGTTTTATACCTTCGAGCATGCAGGCAAAATTCGGGTTAACATTGAAGCTAATTGAAAGATCATTAGGAAATAGATAAGACGGAAGTATGATTTGAACAATATAGAGAAAATAAATACAGAAATGCATGAATTTCCGACAACTTTATTTCATGATCTCAATGATGTTTACATAGAATGGAACTAAATGTAGAAGGGACGTAAGTGCTGGATGCTCTAGGGCCTATTTGTCTATCCTAGTTCTACATTTATGCTTCTTTTTCTCTTGCGATTTGGATTTTTTGGATCATATTCCATGTCTCGAATATCTACAAGGTAATATGACCCATTCTTCTAAGAGATCGACGGCATCCTGACGTGCACTTTCCGTAGGAAGCACTGCTTCTGCACTGCACTCTTGGGCTATCATGGATCATGTCCGTAGGAAGCACTGCTTCTGCACCATAAACCAAGAAAAAGGCGTTTACCCAGTTGATTTATTTGGCGTCGTTCGAATACTCCAAAGCAAGGAAGGTAATTTTTCTACCCATGCTCTAGCTGCTCTGTGAAGAGGAGATTCGAGTCTTGGGTGTATTCCATACATGATTGAACTATTCATTCGTTCAACCTATCCATTGGATTGTGGGTGTGCCACAGATGCAAGATTTAGGCGGATTCCCGTTTGTCGGCAATATTTTGCCAACTCTCCAATTGAAAATTTTGTCTCGTTATCCATGATTATGCTATGTGGAATGCCGTATCACATGAATATGTCAATGACAAAATTTCTGGCAGTCACACCATCAAGTTTTTTTATGGGTTTTTCTTCCACCCACTTAGTATACTTATCCACTGAACGAGTAGATGCGTAAGTCAGTCTCTTGCAGTTTTATATGGCCCCATCATATCTAGCCCCCATACCGCAAACGGCCATGTTATGGGGATAGTCTTGAGTGATTGAGCCGGCATATTGGTCGGCTTGGCATAATACTGACATCCGACATATGTGTTCACTATGTGTTCCGCGTCTTTCTTGGCTGTGAGCCAGAAAAACCCGGCACAAAATGTTTTTTTAACTATGTTTTTTACGGAGCATGATGTGTACAATCTCCTGCATGGATTTCTTGAAAAAAATCTCGTCCTTCTTCTAGCGAAATGCATCGCTGAAAAATTCCGATAGTACTGCGTTTGTACAGGCAACCATTGATTACCGTGTATCCTTTGCATCGGCGCTTGATCTTCCTTTGCAAGACCTCGTCTGCTCCATCCTAAGAAGTTTAAGTATGGAATTTTACAATCCGGGTTAACGAGAAAAATTTCTATTGACTCGGAAACTAGGGGGTAGTCGACATCTCCATCTTTTATTGATGGTTCGTGCAAATGCTGGATGAATACACCAGGCGGTAGAGTTTTCATCTTTCTGATCCCATGTGGGCTAAAGTATCCGCATTCTAGTTTTCTTTCCTTTTGATGTGAAGTACTTCAAATCCTAGGAAGCAAATGGCAAACTCGTCGACTATTCTCCGATATTTGGCCATTATGGGGCTTTCCGCATCACATGTTTGGTTAAACTGATGTTGTACTAAATCTGAGTCACCGTAACAAAGTATACGCTTGACACCTATTTGTTTTGCAGTATGCAATCCATGAAGCAATGTTTCGTATTCTGCCACATTGTTGCTGGTGTTGAAGTGTATTTCTCTAATACATACTTTATTATGTCGCCTTTTAGAGATTTGAGCACCACACCAGCGCCAGCACCTTCTTTCATTTTGGATCTATCAAAATGCATGATCCAATATTACGATTTCAGCATTAGTGTGTTTTCCATTGCTTCTGTCCAACCGTCTACAAAAGCTGCCAACGCCTGGGATTTGATTGTCGTCCGAGGTTGGTACTTAATGTCGAACGCAGCCAATTCAATGCCCAATTTGGCATGTCGGCCTGTTGCGTCTGCATTGTTAATAATATCCCCTAGTGGTGCTTTGCTTACCACTATTATGGAATGTCCTTGGAAATAACGATGGAGTTTCCGAGATGCGAAAAATACGCCATATGCCAGCTTTTGATAATTTGGATACCTTTGTTTTGACTCGGAAAATACCTCGCTGACGTAGTACACCGGATACTTATCTGGAATGCTCTGTTCGTCTTTCCGTCTTTCCACAATTATAACTGCACTTATAACCATGTTAGTTGTTGTAAGATACAGTAACATCAGTTCTTCATGTTCTGGGGATGCCAAAACCGGAGTTTTCATCAAAAATTTCTTTCAACTGGGTTAACGCTTTGTCTGCCTCTTCTGTCCATTCAAATTTGTCGGATTTATTCAACAGTTTGTATAATGTAAGAGCTTTGTCACAAAGCCATCTTATGAACCTACTTACAGCGGTTGCGGAACCCGTCAATCTTTGAACATCCTTTAGACATGTAGGTCTTTTGATGTTTAAAATTTGTTTGATCTTTTCCGGGTTTACTTCTATTCCTCTGTGAGAAACGATAAAACCCAGAAGCTTTCCAGATGGAACTCCGAATACACACTTTAAGGGATTCAACTTCATTTTGTAAGTGCGAAGATTATCGAAAGTTTCTCGCAGGTCTTCAATGAGTGTATCCTTTTCCTTGGAAAGAACAGCAATATCGTCCACATAAACGTGTTCATTTTTGCCAATTTGACTATGCAAGCATCTTTTGCACGCAATGATGGTATGTTGCGCTGGCGTTCTTTAGGCCAAAAGGCATGGTTATGTAATAGTATTTTTTCATAGGGTGTTATAAAAGAAGTTTTTATTTGATCTTCTTCTCTCATGCGTATTTGATGGTACCCGGAATAAGCATTCAAAAAGCATAAAAGCTCAAAGCCAGCAGTGGCGTCTATTATTTGAACGACTCGCGGTGACACTAAACTATCTTTTGGACACAATTTTTTCAAACCGGTGTAATCTATACACATCCTAAGAATAATACTATCCTTCTTCGGGACTAATACTGGGTTCGCAGACCAATCAGTATGTATAACTTCTCGGATAAAATCAGCTTCTAAAAGCCGGATAATTTCCTTGCTAATAGCCTTCCGTCTTCTTCCATCAAAATGGCGGAGACCTTGTTTGATGGGTTTTGATCCTGTAATAACCTTCAATTGATTCTCAACAAGTTCTCTGGGTACACCTAGCATGTCAGCAGGACACCAAGCTAAAATATCCCAGTTCTCACGGAGGAACTTGATGAGCACGCTTTCTTATGCGTCAGTCATTCCCGTTCCCACAACAACATTTTTGTCGGGTCATTGGGGTCCAGGATGACCTGCTTTGTATTCTCCAAGACATTGAAGCTATCTGCCGGCTTCCGGCTTTCTTTTCCTGTCGGCATATCTGTCGGCGATACTTCTTTAGCCAGTTCCTTCAGCTCTTCCTTCCTTATTACCTGTTCGGCGCAAAGGGAGTTTCCTTTCTCTAGCTCATTTGCCCGCTTGAAATCCCCTGAAATGGTGATTGCACCGCCTTTTGGCCCTCGCATCTTGAGCTTGTTGTAGATGTAGCACGATCTTGCCATGAACTTGGCGAAAGTTGGACGTCCGAGTACTGCGTGATACACACTTTCGAATGGCACAACTTCAAATGAGATCCTTTCCTGACGGAAGTGTTATTTCTTTCCAAAGGTTTCTTCTAGAGGAACAATGTCGTGAAAACGTACATTGCTGTGTTTGAGATGGGTCTCGGAGAGGTGTAACTGCTTCAATGTACTTAAGTACATGATATTGATACTGGATCCTCCATCCATCAGCACTCTTTTGAGCCTAGTGTTTTGCACAATAGGGCTTACTACCAAAAGCATGTGTGCGGGTTCTGGGATGTTTCCGGGATAATCCGACTGATCCTAGGCAATTGGTGTATTTGAATACTTCAAGTACTTTGGGTTCGAGGTACAAGCGCGTTGATTTCTCGAAGTATTCGTTTTGCATGTTTGCCTGGTGGAGTTGCTAGGAAAGTTAGATTACATTCTCCTTCAACTCTTGGGAATTTGGGCTCACCTTTACGCTGCTACTCCTAGATTTTATCAGCAGTGTCCCACTCACTTTCTTCTTTTTCAGCTTCCGGCTTTTGCTTGTAGAACTTCCTTTTGGATTTATTTCCTTTATTCCCGGATTCTGTAGTTCCTTTCATGTGCTTATTAAGCTCGCACTGCGCATTTGTATGGGTAGGCTTCCCGAATTGCGAATGGTGGAAACAATTTTCCGACTTAATCTTTTCCCACTCATCTTTAGAGTAGGAGATGGGTTCTGTGCTTTTGCCCTTCCATTTGCTGCCATTATCTTTTCGAAAGGTTATATTTACTTCCTTGAGTTTTGGCTGTGCCTCTGGAGTGGCCTTATTTTCAGAAAGAGATGCCTTTTTGGCCTAAACCAAAGCATCAATGTTTCTGCCTCTCGCTCTGATATCATCTTCAGCCGATGTGTGCTCATTGGCGGTGGTAAGAATAGATCCGAGATGTTTGTCCTCTTTCGAGCCAACCATGAACGGTACAAGGTCGGGTTTTAGGCCATTGATGAAAGCATGCATTTCTTGTACATCACTTACTCGAGAACAACTATTCTTCATTGCATTCCATCTTGAGTTAAAGTCGACGTACGACTCATCTTTGTAATGGATGCAACAGTTCATCTGGTTAATGATTTTAGGGCATTTATACGTACCCCAGAAGTGTTGAGCGAATACTCTATCCATATCTTCCCAGTTGTCTATTATTCTTCACAGAAGCCCGTTGGTCCAATCTCTTGCTCCATCCAGCAACATTAGGGGAAGAAATTTCTAAGCCTCAAAATATGTCCCTTTGTTTATCTGGACGCAGTATAGTAATCTGAAAGCCATGTAACCGAGTTTGTACTTCCGGTATACTTTTGATAAGTTGGACCGACCTTGGCAAAGTCAGAGTGTAGAGTGATTCTTCGTATCATGTCGGTAAAACACTTTGGTCCGAAGTATAAATCGTCTCTTTCCGCCTTATCGACGTGGACAGGATATCTTCCGGCTGAATGGACTGAAGGGGGTCTGATATGTTCTAGTCCATTGTTGCGCGAATGCGCTCTTCTGAGATTATCCCTATTTCTTCCGACGTCATGTCCTTTCGAATAAGGTGGAGTTTTGCTCCTTGGCCTTTCTTTGTTCCTTGGAGGAGTCCGGGACCTCTCACGCTTGTGAGGACTGTTCTGTCTTCCAGCTTTATCCGCCGGGTATCTCGGAGGCAGCATTACTTTTTTGCCTTTCGGTTATGTTCCTCCCTTGCCTTGATGTCACGGGGATTATTTCCACGTTTCGGCACATGGGATCCAGTTTTGGACGCTGCATCCCTATTATCCGGGATTTTCTTATCCTTTTTAGGGTCTCCCTTCTTTTCCTTAGAATCGCCTGAATCTCCGGGTTCGCCTGGATCAGATGCTCCAGCAGCGCACGTGGCAGTTTGGCACAAGGCTGAGTCATCATGTAGCTTGCCTGGACGTGCCTATCCTCGTTGTTGTTGTTGTAATGCTTTTTACGAGAAAAGCATATACTCCCTCTAGTTTTTCTTCCATTGAATACATATCATCATTAAGGATGGCGAACGCGGCTTTTGTGTTTTCTGCTGCTGTTTTCTAGATGCATTCGTCCTTAGCATTTAAACTATTAAGATGTCTTTGCCAAGAAGGGTTTTCAAACCTATCTTTTGCTGGCAATGCAACTGGTTTTGAAATTCCGGGTAATCTTGTTGGTTTTATCCCTGGCATATTCCTCAATTTCTTCCTGTTTTGCTTTTACAGCAGCCTGGGCTTTGAGGAGGTTTTCCTGAGACCAAAATAAGTGTTGCCGTTACCGCATAATGGCTTGCCTTCTGGCTTCCAGCACTTCCGGTGGTTCATGACGTGCAACCGGGGTTTGGATCAAATCGATCTCGTCCTGTTTTGACATTAGTGGAACAGGAATTTTATGCTTTTTCTTCTCCGTAGATTTCGCACCGCTGCCTCCTCCGATTTCCAGGTTTTTGTTGGCAATATCTGCCAACTTTCCCTTTTTCTTCTGTAGCTTGGGTAGCAGCTTCCTAGAGGATTTCTTCTTCTTTTTGGAAGATGGGGGTTTTTTTTAGGACCATCTTCTGTTAGTGCTTTGACGTTAGGGTAAGTCGGACTAAGTTCTCCCTATTCTTTCTCTTCGTCCTACCTGTCATCTGGCGGAGGGGTTTTGGGATCTTCCTCTTCCACGGCATCCGAGTTTCCAATCGGTTTAGCCATTAGTACTTTGTGAAATTTCCCTTGCATTGATTTGACCTCTCTTTCGAAAGCATCTTCATCTTCGGAATCGGTGTATTCAGATCCAGGTTCCGAATGCAGCCTTGCTTCTATAGCAGCTAACATAGAGTCGGCTTCCGAGTTCGTCATCTGGTCGACGGATGTCGGATCTTCCACTTTTTCTGTGGGATCGAGGTTTTCTGCTTTTTCCCTAGAATTTTCCTCTTCCGTGTTTTCAGCGATCTCAGACTGCACCATGCCAATGAAGAGGGATCTGGTTGTAGGCATCTCTAAAGAGGCGGCGAATCCAGACGAGTTCTGGTGATATGCAGCCATAGGAGCTTGATCTACCTCTCCGTATGAATAAGGAAGATCTGAGAAAAGGTTGGCATTATAGCCTTCATTAATTGGGCATAGGGCGGGTGGGATAAATTGACTTCCACCACAAAATCCCATTGCTTCTGTTGTTAACCCCATGAAAACATTAGTAGATCCAGTCGGTAAAACGCAGACACTTACCAGATGATTCTATGCCATCATATACGATCCATTGTCGAGGAAGCGTGCGACGTCTTCGTCGAATTCCAAGCTTCCGATAGTTATCGTGCTGCCGATTCTTCGTGCTGCCGATTCCGCCAAGTATTCCCGCTCGGAACGTAACTCCCGGCGCCACTGGCCCCATGGTGGACGCCAACTGTCGAGACATTATAGTAAGGTTTATGGGCGGGGGTGACATAAGCCTACTGGTAGAACCGTGGGGGGCGTGGAAGTACTGTAAACGAGAACGTCGAGTTTACCCAGGTTCGGTACATCGCAATTAGGAGGCATTCCTACTCCTGCAATCTCACTAAATTTAGGCTGAACTATATAGAGTACAATTGTGAGTATGGTTTCGCTAACTCGGCGATGATGAACTTCTTGGCGAGTTGGCTTCTAGGTTCTATCTAAGTTGTTGTCTTTTGTGACGCTCTCGTCCGGCTTTATATAGATAGCTGGATTAGGGCTTACAGGAAAGAAACCTAGAAGACGACGGTAAGTATCTATCTTGGAAAGTAAGGCATCCGGCTTCTTCTCCAAGCCGGGCCATGGGCCGTTGTAACACCTGGGGTGTTACCTTTGGTAGAAAGTGTTTGTTTCCTTTTGCTTTGCATCATATGCATCACATGAGCATTGCATTCTGTTTTTCAAAGCAACTCAAAAATTCAAACACAATTGAAACTTTCCCACATGTTCAAATTTCCAATTTCAAAATTGCAAACTAAACCACTCATTTGTTTTTCAAAAGTTTGGAGTTGTTCTAATCAAATTGCTTGTTAATAAAATTTTCCCTGTTATTAAAACCCTAATGGCAAATTCAAAACTCCAACTCAAATCAATCCTACTCATCATATTTAAATATGGGTTTAAAGATTAAAATTTGGCAAACAAACTAATTTCAATAATGTTTGTATAATTGCTTGTTGCTTATTAAATAAAATTTGTTATTTCCAAAATTCCCAAAATCAAAACATTATTTGAAATTCACCTAACCACTTGAAAATCAAACTAATATTACCAATCTTGAAATCAATAACCAAACTTGCTTTTAATTATTGTTTTGCAAATTAATAAACTTTAAATATCAACTAAACACCCTCACACCCTATTTGACAATTTTAGCTAACCAACTTTAAATCAATTAGAATTTCAATCTTGTGAAAAATATGTTGACATTGCTTAAGTTCCTGTTTTTGAAAAGTATCACAAATAATTATAAAAGATTAAACCCCAAACCTTTTCTATTCATCTCTCTCTCTTTCTTTTCATTACAAAAAAAAAGGAAAAAGGGAAAATAGCAAAGGAGAGAGGGCAGCCCACCCCCTTCCCCTTATTCCTCCCCCTAAGCCCACCTTTCTTTCCAGCCCGTTACCCTTCTTCCTCCTGTCGCTGTCTGGCAGTACGACAGAAACTCCACCCTCTGATCGATCCCCACCCCTTCCGATGAGCTGCCGTACAGGAGCTACTCCCCCCATATATCCCCTTCCCCCTCGGCTTGCCCTAGCGCTACCCCTCTCCTCTCCCCTAGCGCCGTCGATCGCATCCTCTGCCACCTCCCTCCTCTCTCTGAAACCCCTCCGTTTCTGAACCCTGCAAACTCACCACCGTCAGTACCACCACCGCTGCCTCCCCGTCAGTCCACCGCCATGGCCACCTCGGCTAGCAACATGCCTCCAGGAGCCACACGGAGGGGACTTCTTCGTCCACGCAGGAGGAGGCAGCCGGGATCGACTACCGCGACCAAGATGGCCATTTTTCTCCCGCCGATGGCCAACCTTCCCCGCCGAAATTCGCCGCCACCGATCCTCCTCCGAGCGTGTTCTACGGCTGCGGCCCCTCCTGGTGAGCGCACCTTTCCATTCCACCCGTTTCCCATCTCGTTTGGCTGAGGTACCTCGCTCTCGTCGAGGTGTAGCTCCGGCAGCCATGGACGCCGTGGATGCGTTTCTGTGGGAATCGTTGCTCCTACCTGCGGCCCCTCGTGCCCGTGTTGGTACATGCCAACAGCAGCAGCACGCTAGCACACCAGCGCACCACCACGGTTGCGGCAGCGCAGCACGCGCACGGTGGCCGTCCGCCGGCGAGTCGTTCCGCCGTGGTACTGTCTCTGAACCCACCTGCTTGCAGTCGACAGTTGCTTGTCTGACGAAAGTTCAGGCCAACTGAACTTCAAGGTTCAGTTACGCCGCACCTATCCCTTAAAACAATTGCATGTTCCCTTCTGTCAACAAACTCTTCCGCAGCGCAGTGGTAGCCTCTGCCCGCGCGCAAGGCCAGGGTGCGGGTTCGAGCCCCCGCTGCGCCCCTTTCTTTTGGGATTTCTTCCCCTGCACAAGCGACCCCACCCGTCAGCGGGTTATTCTGCCACGCACGCACGACAGCGCCACGCTGGCCCCCCTGGCCCACGGGTCAGTGGCTAGGACTAGTTTGCTGCACTGTAACAAAATTCCCAGCACCAATTCTTTTAACTCCAGTCCCCTAAAAATGACAGATTGGTCCCCGGTTTTAATCTGTTAATAACTTTTAAAATATGACTCCAAATAAAAAAACTCTAAATATGTTTATTGTTCAAAATTAAATTGTCTATCCAACTATGCCATTTGTTTTCTGTTTTGAATTTTAAAAATGCAATTCAAATTTGAATTCAAATAATTCAATTGTAATTTGCAACAATTCATAAATAATTTATACTAATTCCAAATAAGGCAAATAAAATATGTTTTCCATACCATTTTGAATAACCTTTTCAAATATAAGTTTTGTTTCATGGTTTGAATAATTTAAATTGCCTAAATAATTTAATACTTGTTTAATTCATTTAAATTTGATAAAATCATAACTTGCTCAAAATAAAATAATTTTGAACATGCAAAATATGTTTTCAAACCATCAAAGTGTGAATTTTCAAATGTGAGTTTGAAATTATGTTTTGAACAAATAAAACTTCAATTAAATTCAAACTTGTTTCAAATCCATTTAAAACTTGTTTAATATTGTTTAATTCATAATTAAATTATCCTAATTCCAATTTCAATATTTGAAACATGTAATCCAACTAAAATTTGATGTTCTTTTCAAATACAAATTTTGTTATTTGTTTTGAACACTTTAACTTGATGAAAACAACAATTGCTTGTGTGACATGTTTAAGTAACCAAACTTTCCACCCTTAACCAATAATTTCCAAACTTGTTAAACCTTATTTCCAATTGATTCTATTGTTGTTATTTTGTTGTTTTCCTCATCCATGCATCATGCTAATCCACCTTCACCTGTTGATTAGTTGGAAAACAAATCATCTAACCATAATTCATGGGTTGTTCATATGCAACTCAAATTGCATAAGGGTCCATTTAAATTTGTTTATCCTGTCAACTAGTTTACTTTGATGCATCTTTAAACTTGTCATGCATCCATATCTAGATCATGCTGGATCTTTTTCCGTAGTAGTAATTGTTGCATCCGGTGTTTCTTCGAGGTTCATTGCTTCTTCCCGGATAGGACGTTGAGATGATGTGAGCAACGACAAGTTCTGCTACCTTGCGGGATCTCAGGTAAGTATACTCACTTGCTGCCAAATGGCTGCCTTTCATCACTTGTTACCGATTCTTTCCGTTGATTCTTTTCTGCTATCCTTAGTAGTAGTTGTTTCTGTTACGAACCCATCACATGAATCCCTTAACCTTGATATTGCCTCACCTCCACACCTATAACCATTGCTTGTGCCCGTGTCTTACTAGAATGCTTAGGTTGTGTTGCTCGAGTCTGTTACCCGTTACTTTCTGTTATTACTTCATTATGTTCTGGGGGCTCGATGTTTAATCAATCAATCAATCATGCTACTGTTATTGTTAAAGAATAATTTGATGATAAGGCACCGGCAGGAGGCCCTTTGTGGTTTTGAGGCCTGCTAGTGTCGACCCTAATAGGAAAAGGGTCTTGTCTACTGATCCATGATGAGCGCACTAACCGCATGTGGGAAGCGAGTATGGGCGCCCCCCTCAATTTGACTCGATTCGCATCTCGTCCAAATCGCCTCATTTAGTTCGGGTTTTCCATTTGCTGCATGCATGATCTTGCGAGCCCTTGGTACCCGGGTGGAACTTTCGTAGTCGGCATATAGAGGGACACGTTCTTAGAGTGCTATGAGGGTCCATTTTCTTCTGGGCTCGATTAGCCGTGCGCCCAAGGTGCTTTGGGCTTGATGCGAAGAAGAGTTGAGTTGTGTAGAGTACCTCGCTTGGTGGGTTTGATTCCCGTCTGGCAGGATATTCTTGCGTGTACGGCCAAATTGGTGCAACCCTGCAGGGATAATCTTCTCGAGAAGCCGTGTTTTCCGCGGTTATGGATTACTTGGTGAAAGTACTGGCTAACAAGTACTCAGGACAACTTAAACCTAATGATTAACCATCTTACACCCAATGATTAACAATTTGACTAGTAATAGGCTTATTGACACAATAATCTGAACCATCATTAATCCAACTGTGTGAGTTATCCTCGGATTGCTTCTTCGGATAAGGGGCGAGATCCAGGATGGGTTTGTTTGAAGTTATCTTTCAGTTGGTTACAATACTCGATCTTATCTTCTTTCTGTTAGCCGGAAGTTGTAGTATCTTTCTGTAGTTGGTTAGTGCAGCCTGCTGTCGCTTATTTGCAATAACCCTTCCTTTCCGTTGATCCCAAAGTATTTGTATCTTGTGATGACTGGCTACGCCGGTATCTTGTGAGTATGGGTTTTATCCCCCTTGCCAGTACTTAACCGTACTGACCCACGAATCTTTTTCGTGGCTGCATATTCAACATTGCAGTCAACAGATTTTAAGTCTGACGACGTTAGCTTGGGAATCCCTTCGGCTTGGCCTGGGCAGGGATTGGACGCTCTCGGTTATCTTCAGGACTCTTAGTCCAGTTTGGATCTTGTCCGTAGACGGACGATATGTTGTTTCTTCCGCTGTTATTTGGATCTTTGTATTGTATCAGTTGTATCCCTGGCTCGTTTGAGTCATCTTGTATCTATCTGTTTCTGTTGTAATTGTGGATTATTCGTGAACTGTTGTAATGTTATCATAAGCGGCAACCTGGAATCGGTTATTATGCGGATTTGGCGGGAATGCTGAAATCTGCATAGTGCCCGATCTCGGGGCGTCACAGCCGTGGTCCGGGTTCTTCTAAAATCCGGTTTCCTGCGCGTCAGCTTACTGGCACGCCCAATGTACTCTGCTCCATTGCCTGTGGGCCACCCTGATAATCCGTCCTTCGGCCAATGCCGGATACGCCCCTATTTGGCATATATCCGACATTGTTGGAAACACCGTAGCAAACAATTTTTAACATGATTGCAAAAAGGGAAACAATTGTAACATGAATAATTCGTTTTATTGAGAAGACTTCACCGGAGGTCTCGCGGGAAACAAATTATGCTACTGTAGCAAAATCGGAGAGTAATTATAACAAACAGAAAATTCTATTATAGCACCGTAACATAATATAGTGATGTTTAGAGGCTGGTCCGTACTGCAGTATGAAGTGGGCTGAAAAAATACCAATTGTAAAGGCGTGGAGGCGAAATGGGATTTTCTATCTAATTGGGCCACGAAGGCTGCCAGCAGCGCAGTGTCAGCACAAAGTCTAGGTCTTTGTCTGCAAAAGCTAAAAAAAAATTGGTTCTCTCGAAACAGGCTTTCGCCCCGCTTTATAAATAAAGCAACCACACAACATCCATACAGAGTACCACAACCAACACTCTAGCCCAACTCAAGTACAACCTGCTGGGGCAACAGCCAAAACAAAGCCCAAAAAAGAAAGAGAAAGAAAGAAAAGGGCGGAGGGGGGGTGGAGTGAGTAGAGAGATGAGAGAACCGTCCCACAGACGGGGGGGGGGGGGGGGGCGCGGGAGGAAGGCGCCTCAGGGGGGCACCGGGGAAGCGATGCGGCGCGCGGTAGCAAGCAGTCTGTCGATGTAGCCATCTAGCCGTGCCCTGTCCCGCTGCCTACAGAGCGGGTACCACTGCTGCAACAAAGCCAAACATTTAAACAAGGAGTCAGATGCACGTCGCAGGAAAATCTTTTCAATCACCATCTTATTGCGCGTCGTCCACAGGGACCACATCAGCGCCGCGAACACCAACCAGAAGAGGCGTGAGCCCTCGCCGGTCCGGTGTGCCCGATCCTCCAGGAACTCACCAAGGTCCGAGGCCCGCCACGCCGGCCCCAGCGCCTCATAGGCGAAGTTCCATACAAATCGGGCAGCGGGACACACAAAGAAGATGTGAGTACTAGTCTCCGGACATCTATAGAGGGGGCAAAGACCATCCCCAGGGCCGTGACGCTTCGCCACTTCCAGCCCAGATGGCAACCTATCCCTTAACAGTTGCCAGACGAAGATCTTAATCTTCAGCGGGAGAGGAGCTTTCCAGAGTGGTAACGCCCATACACTAGTTGGCCCAACGAACTGGGCCCTATACGCTGATTTGACCGAGAAAGCCCCCGAGGGGGCCAAAGACCAGGTTACCTGATCCGGCCCCCCCCCAAAAGGGCCTCAGGAAACTCATCCCTAAGCGTTGCCCACTCAGCGGTCTCGGCCGGTCCAAAGGTGCGACGGAACAAGATGTTCCATCCGTCGTTCTGGAACGCCGCCGCTACGAACTGGGTGGGCTCAGCGCAGATAGCGAAAAGTCGTGGGAACTCCAGCTGCAGCGCCCGCTCCTGAAGCCAGGGGTCCGGCCAGAACATGGTCCCTCTGCCATCTCCAATGGTGAATCTAGCGCCCTTCCTAATGTTCTGTTTAACGCTTGGATGGATCTCTAGAACAGGGATCCCTCCTGACGATCACAAGCCAAGAGGGGTCGGCCCTGAAGGTACTTGGCTTTAACAAGCTGAAGCCAAAGGCCTCCCTCCTCTCGTAGGATGCGCCAGACCCATTTCAGCATGAGGGCCACATTCATCTTCCGAGACGCGAGAAGACCTATGCCCCCAAAAAATTGGTTCTTTCTCACCACAATGTCTAGGTCTGGAATTAAAAAGTTTTTTGTCCGACACGGGAACGCCCAAGTACTTCATAGGGAAAGAACCAATGGTGTTCCAATTCAAGCATGATCTTATAATACACACGCTGCGATGGATGTACTAATATAACTTGACCGATTTAGTTTCCGCATGCGTTTCTTGGTTTTTGCACGTGTCTTTCGTGATCCCATGGGCAAACTGATAGGCAAGTGCTGCACGGTACGAAATTTCAGCCACCAGCAAATTTATGGCTGAGTACTAGCCACAACAGACACCACAACTTCATGAGAAAAGCTTTCAGAGTATACACAATGTGCATGAACGGAGGATGGGAACGGATGAGCAGACACGCAGAGAACATTGTGAACGTTGGCTGGCTGCGGTACCAGATAGGGAGCTGCTGCACAAGTCTATGTTCACGGATTCTTAGCAAACCAAATTCTGGATGCCACGTGCCTAATAATTCTTCTTGAACAATTTGGATACTAAGAAGAAGTAACAGACGAGAACAAAAAAAAATTAATAAAAAGTGTAATGTAATGAACTATCCTAGTACAATTTATCTTCTGAATATAATTGAATTCGTGTACAACTCCACGCCCTGTATGTCTCTCTCTCTATCTCCGGACTGACCGATCGAGCACATCACAGAACAAGAGCGAATCAATCGATACAGGTTTACTCAATCAATCAGCAACAATGAAATACTATCCCCTAGCTATCTTCAATTCTAGGAATACACATTCGATCGATCAAAAGACGACGAGCTGACGTGTTCATATCCATGCCTAGCTGCTTGGTTCCACCGCAATCGGCGAGACCTTGGGCACGGGCACGGGGAACCTGTGGATCTCGTCGGCCCACGGGTTCCCGGCCATGTCCCTCTCCCTGGCCGGGTTCACCGACCGGAGCGCCCTCCACACGGCGCTGTTGCACTTGAACCCGGACCCAAACGCGATCTGCCACGTCCTGTCGCCCTTCTTCATCCGCCCCTTGGCCTCGGCGTAGGCCAGCTCGTACCAGAGCGAGCTGCTCGAGGTGTTGCCGAAGCGGTGCAGCGTCATCCTGGACGGCTCCATGTGCCACTCCGACAGCTGCAGGTTGCTCTCCAGCTCGTCCAGCACGGCGCGGCCCCCGGCGTGGATGCAGAAGTGCTCGAAGGCGAGCTTGAAGTCCGGGATGTAGGGCTTGACCTTGGCGTTGAACAGCTTCTTGGCGGCGAGCGTGGCAAAGAAGAGCAGCTGCTCGCTGAAGGGCAGCACGAGCGGCCCCAGCGTGGTGATGTTGGTCTTGAGCGCCCCGCCGGCGATGGCCATGAGGTCCTTGGAGAGGGAGACGCCCGTCTTGCCGTCGGCGTCCTGCTGCTGGTAGACGCAGCCGAAGGCCCTGTCGTCGGCGCCCTTGTGCGTGCGCACCGTGTGCACGAGCTGGTACTTGGACGCGCGGCGGGCCGCGCGGCGGTTGGAGAGCAGGATGGCGGCGCCGCCCATGCGGAAGAGGCAGTTGGAGACGAGCATGGAGCGGTCGTTCCCGAAGTACCAGTTGAGGGTGATGTTCTCCATGCTGATGACCACGGCGTAGGTGCCTGGGTGCGTCTGGAGGAGGTCCTTGGCGAGGTCCACGGAGATGAGCCCCGCGCTGCAGCCCATCCCGCCGAGGTTGTAGCTGACGATGTTGCCGCGGAGCTTGTAGTGGTTGATGACCATGGCGGAGAGCGACGGGGTCGGGTTGAAGAGGCTGCAGTTGACGATCAGGATGCCGATGTCTTTCGGGTTGATGCCCGTTTTGGCGAAGAGGGCGTCGAGCGCGCCGAACATGACGGTCTCGGCCTCGGCGCGCGCGCTGGCCATGGAGGGGTTGGGCGGGACGTTGAGCACGGCCTCGGGGAGGTACGTGTCCTCGCCGAGGCCCGACCGCTCGACGATCCGGCGCTGGAACGCCACGTTGTCGGGCGTGAAGGCGGCGACCTGCTCCGTGCAGTCCATGAAGCGGGCGCGGCTGCAGCGGCGCGCGGCGTCGGGCTTGTAGCAGGCGAAGTCGACGAGGTAGACCGGGCGCGGGCGGGTGAGGAGGTAGGCGGTGCAGCAGGCGACGAGGAGCGACGTGCAGGCGAGGACGGACACGAGGTTGTGCTGCAGGAGGTGGCGCCAGATGACGGCCAGGTCGCGCGGGGAGAAGGTTGAGAGGTGCGCGGCGACGAGGCCTGGCAAGGGGAGGACGGCCAGGTAGGCGCCGTGCGTGATGAGGTAGTGGTACCCCAGCTTCACGTACTTGAGCTTCACCGACTGCGTGAAGTCCGGCAGCCTCGGCGGGCGGGTTGTCGTGGTGGTGGCGGCCATCGCGGCGGCCGGGCCGCGGGTGGAGCAAAGGTTGCCTATGGTGGCCGGCTGGGGTGGTCGAAATAGAAAGTTGGTTTGGCGACCGAGGAGAGAGCGCCGGGAACGGGGGGCTCCTCCTGTCGCCTGGATCGATCGATGGTTCGCAACGCTTTGGAGTTCTTTGGCTGTAGCTTGGACGTGGTTGGCCTGGCCACACGTACGGGGCTTATATAGATCGGGCGGTGGACTGGAGCGGCTTTCCAAGTCGGAGGTGGAGTCCGATGGAGAGACCTCAGCAGTAGTCCAAGTCCAATACCTTTACGACTCGGTTAGATTAGGCGAGCTACACTGATCCGTAATCTGAAGCGGGTTCGGATGTGACCACCTCTGGTCGAGCGTGGCCGTGAGGGACTGCAGGACGGAGCCGTGCCGATGGATGGATGGACCGGACCCGCGTGGTCCGGGCGGAAACGGAAGCCCAAGAAACACGCGGCGCTTACTTGCGTGATGGTCCTGAGCAACCGGGTCCGGGCCACGCCGCTCACGCCCCCAGCGTGACGGGGAAACGCAGGGCGGATCGGGCGCACTCGCTGGTTGCCGGCAAGTGAATGACCACGAAACCACGACGGCGTACGTGCCGGTGGTGTTCCCGTCCCGTCACGGAGCGCATCGCGGCGCGAGGGTCCCGGAGAACGGCATGAAGTTTACGCGCGCATGCATCGGCGGAGCTTTCCGCTATCGGTCACGTGTTGGAGCCTACGCACGCACGTCGCGCCGCTCCCGGCCAACGCTCGGCCTATTTCGGGGCCGCTTCCCCCGTCGCTCTCGACCGGCCGGTCATCGGTCTCAGGCAGTCAGACAGGGCAACCGCACGTACCAACATACTAACCCGCGGCCGCGGCCGCATTGTCAGCTTAATCCGTGGGCACGACACACTTTAATTTCACCGTGGCCTCAACTAACCTGAACAATCATACAGTACATGCATCATCCAGCACCCATCGATCGATCAGCTCGTGCTGAAAAACAGATTGATTATCAATCAGTATATCCGTGCAACCGATCACGCGTCCCTTTCGTCACGCAGGCAAGCAACTGATCATCGCTCTCGCCGCGGCAGCCGTTCCAGCAAGTTTCCTCGATCGCCTTTCAGGTGAGTGTGAACCGGGGCAGGTCAGACAGAGCGGTAGCATCCCGGTCCACGTCCTCTGATTTTTTTAGTCCCGGCAGCCGGCAGGTCTCAGCAACTCACCAACACACGCTGACCGTCAACGGAGGGAAGCATCCAAGATGATCGAGCTCTCGCAAGTCAGGACTTGCGCAGATTAGCAAACGAGACCGTCTCCTGAAAGGTCAATTCAGAATGATTGGAGTAGGAAACGTGAGACGAGTATCTATGGCTGGCGGCACGCTCGGTGAGGTTTGGTTTCCTCCGACATCGACGTGTCTTTGGCTCAACAATCCTTTTTTTCCACGGTAATATACAGGTCTCACATATAAAATAAACATCAAGTTACAATACACGTAAACACTGACATTACTCATAGCTCGCCGACATCCTCGGATGCCGGGTGTCTTCCTTCCCGTGGACCTACCTCAGCCGGGCTTCCCGTCTCCGGTAGGAAGCTGCCTGCCACCACTCCCTCATTCCCGCAAGATTGTCGGGACAATCCCAGGGTGGCACTCCGGCCTTGTTACCGTTGGTGGGAGGCTCATCCTCACCACCGTCGTGCTATAAACCCTCCCCTCCTTCGCCATGTTCGTGATGCCAATCCCGAAAGGGGTCCTCGCTGACATGGATAGACTGCAACGTTCTATGCTCTCGAAGGCCTCCGCCACCTGTTTGGGAGGGGGCTGTCAGGTTGCCTGGGACCTTGTCTGCCGCCTCCGCGAGGAAGGGGGTTTGGGTCTGGTCGACCTGGGTCTGCAGAACACATGCCTGCTTCTCAAGAACCTTCATGGCCTCTTCTCTCGGCAAGACACCTTGTGGACTCGCTGGATTCACCGATGGCACCTTGCTGGCCTCCACGGGGACCCGTCTCCGGCCTAGCATCACTTCGCTTCGTTGATCCCCCTCTACCGCTCCATCACCTGACTGGTCCTAGGGGTCCCTTTGGCACGATGCTTGGTCGCCCTTGGGAGCCCTGTTGACGGTTCTCCATGTGTCGTTCTCCCACGATGCCCTCCTTGACACCACTCTCCTCGAATCGGTCAACACTGGCCGGACCCTCGTTCCCCTCGTTCCGCGTACCACCCCCAGGGTAAGCGTCGAACTGGAGCTCGTCCACGCGCTCCTAGCACGCCTCCCGTTGCCTGGAGGTGCTGAACAGCGTATGGTCGCCATTATCACCAGCACGGTGTTCCCGGTGGGTGATGTCTATCGTGCTCTCTGTAGCTTAGGCTGCGGCGTCCCCCTCCAATCGGAGAACTGGCTCTGCTTCGCTCCCCCCCCCCCAGCTTTGTGTATTCTTTTGGATCCTTCGGCTTTGAAAGACCCGGACACGCGCTTAGCTTCGCCACATCGGTTTTGTCTCGTCTTCAGATTGCTCAGGACACAGAGCACCTCTTTGTGGGTTGCCCCAGACTGGCCGGGCTCTAGGGGCGAGTCACCCCCCTATGTGCCTCCCCCTTCCCCTCCCCCTCTACCATTGCGACGTCCCCGACCTCCTACGCATGCTTGCGAGTGCACTCCCTCCGTTCCTGGTGGAATCACGCAAGACGGTCGTGCTGGCCCTTCTCTGGACAGTCTAGAAAACCCGCAACCGCATGGTGTTCGACACGGAAGGCGTGCCGCTCCCCCGTGTGGCACATATTCTTTCCGAGCACTTACTGTGGGTCGTTTCTCCCCCCACCCCCGCTGGGTGGATATCGCATCTCTCCTCGTCTGCCGTGATAGGCTGATGCTCCCGTTCTCATAGGTGTATGCGTGCACATCCCCCCACCCCCCCTCCTGCCGCTGGGTGGATACCGCATCTCTCCTCTTCTGTTTTGATAGGCTGATGATCGCGTTCTCATAAGTGTCTGCGTGCACCTCCCCCCCCTCGGTGGATACCGCATCTCTCCTCGTCTGTCGTGATAGGCTGATGCTCGCGTTCTCATAGGTGTCTGCGTGACCCCCCCCCCCCCCCGAGTGGTTTGTCACTTCCCTCTCCGGGCGAGGCCTTTTTCCTTCTTGGTGGGCCGCTTCCCGGTACGGTCACGTGGGCATTTCGCCCCCCGTTGTTTCCCTAAAAAAAACACTGACATTACACATCAGGTACTTGCGCAGATCGGCGACGAGACCGGCTTCCGATTGGTCAATTGAGAATGATTAGAGCGGGAAAAAAGTGAGATAATATTACAAGCTAATTAATTTTTGACTTCTGATTATGATGGGGGGTGATAACCCGGTAGGCTCACGCCTAGGTGAAACCCGGCCCGAAGGGATTCGCACAAGACCTGTCCCAAGATGGAGGAGTTTCTAGAAGGCCCAAGAGGGAACGTAGGCCTTGTAACCCGTGCCTTAGGGGTCACTATTAGGAAACTTAGGGTTGTGTGCGGTTTTCGGGTAGGATTCCGAGTATGCCTTGTATAGGAAACCAGGGAGCCGAGTATTATATAAACCGGCTCCTAGGGTTAGAAAGAGAGAATCTTACCAGATATTCGAGTATCTTTGTAATACGAGAGCTGATAATTGTAACCCTAGATCGGAGACTCGGCGACATTGCAGCCCGAGCTACCAGATCGCCAGATAACATGATTTCCCCTGAGCTAAACCCTCTCCCAAACACCAGAGTCGATTTGCCCCAAAGTAAATTACCCCTGGTAACGTCTGTCGTGATTATCCCACGACAGATTACTCGGAAGATGAACCTCGCCGTAGTAGTACGGCCCAACATAGGCTATACGGTTGCGTGTAGTACTGGCCCCTGGACCGTTCACTAGCACACACAACTAGATAGATATCCAAATAAGCAAATGTATCTCATATCTAGCGAATAATCCAGAGTACAAAATCCTTGACAAGTTGCATAGCGGAAGCTAGCACAAAACTTATTCAAGTATAACAAAGCGAATATAAGGGCTCCAGTCTTCAATTTGTGCCACAGGCGAACAAACATATTGAGTGGAGTCACGAGACCTACGTCGATCACTCCGGATACGAACAACCTGCACGTTGGAATATGCAGCCCCCAAATGGAGGTCAGATCATTCTGAGCAATGGTGGCAAGTGACACTGTGGTGGTATATAAATGACAAGTGCTAGTCTACATGCATATTTTGCTGGTGGAGTTTGTAGGCTATTTTGCATAAATACATTTGTCCTATCTTTTAATAGAAAGTAATTTTTTACCTAATTGGACACTTTGGTTGATAGCAAAGTGCTCCTATATAATTTGACACTTTGGTTGATAGCAAAGTGCTCATACCCTTTGGATTAGCACGTTGAAACACCATCAGGCACTTCTCCAATAACCCATAGTCAAATTTGGTAGTAATTAACAAAACAAGATGAACGAGATATGTCATGTTTCCCATCTAGTTGTTGAAATGTCCCTAACCAATGGAACATGGCTAAGATCTTAGTTTTAACCCTCACGAGGTTTGTGCCCTTTACCCGTGTTGCCCAATCGACCCCGAACACCATGATACACCATTAGTACCACGGAAGGAAAGAAGATTAAGCCATAACTCATAAGAAGTAGATCCCCAAACCCTCCATGAGCCGGACCATCGTACAACTAATCTACATCTCTGGACACGTTGGGTTCGAGTCACCACAACCTACAATTTATGTCTAGCTCATACTAATATGAAACACGGCTGCACGCAAGAACAACTATATAAAGAAAATAAACATAATCTCAAGATACTGGGCGGTGGTCCCCACCAAAATTTGTACTCTGCTGACATGCTAGCAATCCGCCCAGTGGTTAATTAATTATCATGTTGTTTTCATAAGCAATTAAAATATTGATTTTTATCATAACATGATAATAATCCCAACCACGAATAACTAGGGCATGGCTAAGCAATCTACAAGTACGGTGTTTGCCTAGCATATGGATTGCTAATCTCTAAGGGAAACATATGATCGCTCCTAATTGGGTGTTAGTGGAGCGATCTAGCATAGCGATAACACACAACTCCTACTAATGCATAGCTATAACAAAAACTAATGCATAAATAATAAAATAGTAGGTTCATGTGTGTCACTTTCCTTGACAGAAATTGGAATCGTTCACGCACTCGACTCAGTCGCAACCGTAGTACCCACAGTCCTCACACGAACAGCAACCGCAACTCTCGCAATCTACACGTTGCAAGCATACCACAATAAATAACCAAACCAGAAAAACAACAATGCAACATATGGATGCATAATGATTTAATAATGCAAGACAACTAATTTACTAGTTCTCTAGTTGCCTAAATAATATATGATGCATGAAAAGATTTATAATGCAACAAGGGAAAAAAACAGCTTTACCAAATTAAATCGGGTTAATTAACAATCTATAAGATCTTCTCGAAATAAAGTTTATAAAAAGGTGATCTAAACCTAACATACTAATAAGATCCTAAAAGCAAAAGAAAACACTCAACGAAAGCTTTTTGGATGAATAAGAACGAAGTATAGATTTAAAATTTCGAGTTACTCCGGTGGGTAAAAGTAGATCGGAATTATATAAATAGATCTGTAGCTCAAATCGAAAAACTCAAAGAACGAAAGTTGTAGATAATGATGAGATGCAACTGCAGTAGACATTTGAGAGAAAACGGACAAACGGTTGAAGAGTAATTCAACTTTTGCCGCTTCAGATCTGAGAGAGTAGATCGCGAAATTCTCCGGCTGTGGTGGATGAAAAGAGGTGAGGTTTCTTGGGATAGATCGGTATCGATGATATCTAAAACTCTCGTGAAGACTTGAACGTCACCCGAGCAACTCACGGACCGTGGCGAGCAAAATACCACGAAACAGATCTGAAATCAAAGTTTCGAGTTTGAGACGACCTCACGGCCGGGGCTGGGGTATTTATAGGTGGGGAGGTCGGTGGAAAGTTACTTCTTGGAGTAGAAAACAAGTAGAAAGAAGCGGATTTGAATTTGGACTCTCCGATGAAGAGATATTCGAGTTTAAACGGATGTAACTCGAGAAAAAGTGATTTGCACGGACACGATGGTGTACAGATTGCGTGCATCCGCTGCCTCCTGGGTTCGATGTGCTGGCTGGGCCGGCCCATGCGAGCTGGCCTCGGTTTGTTTTGTTTTTTTGTTTTTTTTTTCTTAAAACTTTAATAACTTCTGAAATACAACTCGGAATCGAGTCCAACAAATTTCTAAAATTTTGAAATTTGAAACTCTATCATAATAGACTATTAGGGAGTAATTTTGGAAAAAATAAAATATCTAAATATCTTTCGGCATAAACGTCTTATAGAAGGATTTTGGGATTTTTAAAACATGATTTTGTTTTGGGGTTTAAAATGCAATACTCAAATGGAAGTTTTAAAATGATACCATATTATGCATATGCTCTAAATGAAAAACATTCCGAATGTAAAATTTGAGATGTTACACTCGTAAGTCAGGTACTTGCGCAGATCAACAACCAGATGGCAATCTGATTGCTGAAATGCGGAATGCATGATTGGAGTACATGGAAAAATGTTTAGGTGGGTGGCTCAACAACCTCTGCAAGATTATCCAGAATCTGAGGAGTGTTTCATCAGCTTACGGAAGTAAAAAAATAATGTACAAGCTTACAAAAGTGTGACTCCTTTCTATACATGCACTTCTTACTTGTGAAAACGACATACATTTGGCGCGCGGCATGCATGGTTGACCACATGAAACACACCATCGAGCCAGTTCTACAGCGAACTCATTTCTTCTGTTATACTCGATGGGTCTACATATGGACAGCGTCACAGTGACAACTACAAGAACCGAACCATTCCTCATAGTTACTTACATCGCTGATATCCTACATGAACTTCATGTGTACATCCACCAATATGCTGTATTTTCCGTTTTTTTTAGTAGCAGCAGGTCGCACGCTGACCAGAAGGGATTCCGTCAAGCGTAGCCCCGGCCAATCTGGCGCGGGAAACGGAGGGAAGCATCAAAGATAAACTCAGACAGGAAACCTACTGATTGATTGGTCAATGCAGAAAAGGTGAGGCAACTTATGTTTGGTGTATGGCAGAGGGTTTGGTTTCTTCCGACAGCATCCTGTTTTCGGCTCACCAACCGTTTGCAAGATTTTCAGAATCTCAAGTGTTTTATGAACTTACGGGAGTGAGACACACACACACACACACACACACACACAAAAAATCCTGTACTGAAAACGACAACCTTCTATACATGTGGCAACTTGGCGGTACGGTTGACATGACGAAATGCTTTACACAATGGAAACGCACCAGCCAGTTCTACGTGGACAGGGACAACTCCTATAAACATCAGTTCATACCTCATACTTACATTTGACAATCAGCTAGTATATGCATCGGGGTTCCATATGTACATCGGCATGCACGGTGCGAGCAGAATGTTCAAGACATGCCCCGATCAGTAAGCAACCCCACCCGCGAAGGCGTCTCCGTCATCGTTGGTGACGCTCTCGGTTAGCCAGTAGCCGTCCCATGAGCCTCCAACTCTCTACAGCAGCAATCAATTCTAAATAAGCAGTAGATGGAATGTAGGAAGCACGGAGATACGATGATAGGCACCTGGACCATTGTAAACTGGAAAATCTCTTCCTCCTCCGGACGAGCTCCTCGGACCCAGACTCGCTGCTTAAACTGGTTCTGTCGGCACAATGACATAGAAGAGTTCACGTTAAAATTTGGACAGAGTGGACCGGTTCAAACAAACAAAAAGGAGGCCAAGAAGAAAAACCTCTTCCACCCATAGTCGGCTTAATATTTTCCTTTCTTTGTGGGCAAGCAGCACTCTGTAAGTCGAATGGTGAAATATCCGCCGGAAACGTTCGAACTGAAACAGTATCAGCGGTGATTAGTATGGATAAGAACTGTGGACTATTAATACAGGTCGAAAGGAAAATAATATACTAGCTTACCTGGCCAAGATCAAACTGTCGTCCAAAATAACTTGACCTTTCAAATGGATCGAATCCTGCAAACTAGAGATAATAAGACTGTTAGATTGATATATTTAGCTTTCAGCAAAATGTGTGAGAAAATGAAATATTTTTCATGCCTGTGCTATTAGCCTATTACCCGGTACATGACCTCCACCCCATAATCTGGACGGGGTTTATCATTGTATTTCAAGGCCTCAAGCTGGTATTCCACTGCTTCTTCTGCATTAAACTGAAAGATGGAATAGCATGCTAATTGTGTGAGCTTAAGACTTGAGTAACATCATATCTGTGAGTTTGTTTTAAGTTAGGGAATTACATTCAACCTGGGGCCGAGAGGCTTCTTCTTCCGTGTTTCAAGCCTGAAGTAGAATGGCAAGGATAAGACGGGGAACCAATAGAAAATTTCATATGGTAATACACACAACATGCTCAATTAGCGCCCTGCCTACAAGCATACTTCAGTCAAAGTTACTGCCCCTTTGTCGGAACGGCTAGTTATCTGCTCACTATAATTTGTGAAGATGTTATCTATCAACCCCTTTTTCTTCTCATTTATTTATGCAATTCGAAGGTAGGGCTGAAAATAAAATGCCCATGGAGACTAAATAAAATCAAGATACCAATATAAATATTAGTCAGATCGGTAACCAACAGAGCTAAATAAATCTCACGCTAAACACGTGCAGTTGACACACATTCCACATGGAAGAAATGGCTGGAGCGCTGGACAGGATCAACTTGGATATTCAGTTAGTTGCTTGCCCCTTAAAGCTAGGCCTTCAATCAATTAGATAATATTTGGTTTGTTAGGAGTAACATCAAGTTTGCTTCAAGAAGGAGATAACAAAATCATCTTATTGTAAGAACTCTATATTCGGGGATTAAGAAGCTTTGCTTCCCTAGCCTACACCAAGACGGCTGCCAAACGCGCTCCTCATCCTATCAACCACATCCCTCCTTACTTCCCCAGACCGGAAGACCCACAGAATATGTGCATAACATGCTTACAGATCATCTGTCATAATGTTGGTATGGCTACTCAAACAAGTCCCACTGAATGAGTAGCTTGCCACACACTGTGTACTCAAGCCTGTCCTTCTATAGCTACAGGGCTGTGACTGTTTTAGTAGGTGAAAATGGACCCTGGCATAATGAATATTTGTATGCAATCGTATGAGAGGACATCAAATAGTTGCGTTGGTGTCAGTTTACATCATCTAGGCATTTGTTTTGTGACATAATGAAGGATGTGGGTTGATAGTTGGGCTTTATGAAACTGTCAACCTAGCAGTTCATCGTCTGATAGCCTTGGTCAAACCTACACGCGGCAACTGCAGGAACAGTGGCAATTTTTACCATCATCGACAAGAATAACACGTCACTATGAATTCTAATGGCATACAAAGCTGAGTCGTTAAAGACACCATTCGGGCAATCAAATGGCATAAATTTTTCCCTACTTTTGGTCCGATCCACAGCATACACCCCATGGTAAACGTGGAAGTACAGCCGCAAAAATAAAAACGTGGCAGTAAACGTGGATTGTATTTCCACGTTTACATTGTTTTGTCTGCCATAGTCCATTGTAAGGCACATATACCAAGATGCTAGAAGGGAGGCCAAGGACATCCCCCAGAAATGTACCTTGATCCTGCACTCCATCTGTCAAATTACTGTCCTTGCTACCCTACCAATAAAATCCACTATCTTCTACCAGGTAATCTCATTGACCTAGGGTTGCATTCGTGCATCAGGAACAAGGAACACGAAAGCACAATCACAGGTAAAACGGCGGTGCCGACCAATCAGGCAAGAGGAAGTCCGGCTCCGGCACGTCTGAGGCGGAAGCGGAGGCCTAGACAATGAACCAGGCCTGCCCTGTAAGCAAGGCTGGCCATGCCGACCTGAATCCACTTACCAAGAGATAGCCCCCAAGCGCCCTCCTCCTCTTCCTATTAACGGCATCCCTCCCTGGTTCCTTAGACCCACTGAACCAGTCCATAACATGCTTCTCAGATCTAAGTGTCATATGGTTGGTAACTTGGTAATGGTATGGCTACTGAAACAAATCCAGCTGACTGAGTAGATGGCATGGTGGGCTTGTGCTCTGCAGCCATGCCTGTCCGGATTTATAGAATTGTCAATCTAGCACTAGTTCATTTAGTCTGACAGCCTTTGTCAAAGGTACCGCAGGAAGGGCGATAATTTTTATCATGGATGATGTTAACAAATAACATGCCACTATGATTTCTACTGGCATACAAAACCGAGACAAGAAATGCATCTGAAATTATGAATACACAAATCTGTTGAGAACATGTCCTGCGGTAATTTTTCTATCATCGATGATGTTAACAAATAACATGCCACTATGATTTCTACTACTCCCTCCGATCCTAAAAAAGTGTCGAGCTATTCCTATAAGTTGTATGTGATTAGTTCATTTGTGGCGACACTTTTTTAGGATCGGAGGGAGTAGCATACAAAACCGAGACAAGAAATGCATCTGAAATTATGAATACACAAATCTGTTGAGAACATGGCAGTTTTTTTTTTACCCTTCTAGTTTTGGTCTGATCCTGAGCAGTGAGCATATTATATATATAAATGGTGGCAGTGCATTATCTTCTGTCAGATTCCATTTTAAAAATACAGTAGAAGAGATGACAAGAATAAGCCCAAGAAATTCGGCAATCTGCTGCCAGTTAATCTAATTGACCTAGAGCGTGTATCCAGAACCAGGAAGGAAACGCGAAAGCGCAACAATCGCAGGTAAAACGGGGGTACCGACCAGTCGGAGGAGAGGAAGTCCGGCACGTCCGAGGCGGAAGCGGAGACTCTGAACCGGGCTGCCGCCGAGTTCAGGTTCAGGCGCGCCGGCATGAATCCGCCGTCACTGCCCCAGGGGACTGGGGCCGGCAGCCGCAGCAGAGCAATCGGCTTCGCGGTTGCAGGAGCTGGCGACGCCATTGTTTCTGTCACCGTGGTTTCGTCTCCCCTTTCCCCTCTCCGGTTAACTCTGTCCACTGACGAGGGTGACTTCTCCTAACGGGCCAAAAATGCTCCACGTGCTCCTCCAAGGTACAGTAGTAGCCGAGTACGGTCAGGAGTACGGCACCAAGCCCCTTTTTTTTACCATGTACTACGCCGGTAGGCATGCATTATTTTATTTTATTTATTTATTTTTTGAACATCAGAGAGGTGCATTTTACAGAGAGAGGCGTGAACGGAGTCACTCAAGAAGCAGAAATGATGTACTTGCCAGCACATTGTACTTGCCAGCACATTGAACTGCTTGAGTACGCTAGTAGCTGTGTACGTGCACGCACTCTTTATGTCGGCATTTTTTTTTCTATGTATGTATGGCAAGCGTCAATCATGCGGGTATTTTTTGGGTGTATATATGGAAGGCGCTTGTCGTGCGGGTATTTTTTTTCTATGCATGTATGGCAGGCGTCAATCACGCGGGCATTTGTTTTCTTTTGTGTATATATATGGCAGGCGTGATGTAAGCGTAATTAAATAAGGTTGGGAGAACGGACGTATTTGATCCGTTTGATTAGTGTGTATGGATGGTGGAGATCGAATTTTCATGCCAAGTTTGCTCTTTTATAAGTAGTGGGGATAAGCAACATATAGCTAAGGGTCTATTATAAATACGAAGAGCTAATCGAGCTTGATGACCTGCCTTTGTATTACTGCTCTTGCTGATGTGAGTGATTTTGTTGCGATCAAAAGAGAGAGGGGCTTGGATCGCAGCAATAAGAGAGGTTTGTTTTCCCAACAACCTGGAGTAGCAAACAGCATTGGCGACCTTGCCGCCGAAACTAACACCGAGCAATCGGTATAAAAGTGGGGGTCAGAAGATCCGCTAGCATTGTAGCCAGGAGAACCCGTGGGTCTCTGCTTGAAGGGGTGATGAAGGTGGAGGAGAAAGCGCCAAGATGTGCAGCTGTTGATAGTGTTGATTGTTGTGCATGCTCATGATTACTCCTAATCCAGCTTGGCTCTTTTCTGAATATGCACGTTTCTTCCACGTTGTATCGCAAAATATGATATTCCCTACAAAGCTATTAGTGTCATGAGCTTGTGACGTTGTTGGAGATGCTCACGGCTGCTCTTGCGTATGCTCATTTTGTAACATGTGGATGGAGTTGTTGGCTTCCAATTTGGTTGCTTGGATTATTGCATTTTCTGATGCATACACCTGGGAAGGCATGCACAATGTCTTGCCAAATATTGTATCATTTCGAGCTTTCCAAAGACACCACATAAAAGTGTAGAGAGTAGTCAAGTGTATTTGTGGATGTTGAGATGCAAGTAGAGCATTGATCATATCAGGAATAGAATGATTTAGTTCAGCCATACATTCAGTTTTAATAAACTAGAGATAATAGAACCATTCGGCTTTAGAAAAAAGACAAAGAAGTATGATACGTCTCCAACGTATCTATAATTTCTGATGCTCCATGATCATATTGTGCCAATTGCTACATGTTTTCTCCCTTATTTATAGCATTTTTATACGTTTTCTGGGACTAACCTATTAACAAGATGCCAAGTGTCAGTTCCCTGTTTTCTGCTGTTTTTGGTTTCATAAAAGTTGTTCTGGAAACATTCTCGGAATTGGACCCCACAAAGCCCGAAGTGCCTATTTTCCCCGGAAGCATCCAGAACACCGAAGAAGAGTCGAAGACGGGCACCAGGGGGTCGCCCCCCCCCCCCCGGCCGCGCCATCTATGGGTGTGGGGTCCCTGGCCTCCACCGCCTTTGCCCTTTCGCCTATTTATCCCTAAAAAGTTCCGCAGCCACCGTCGTCGTCAACCCCAGATCAGGAGTTGTCTCCCGGCACCCTGTCGGAGAGGAAATCATCACCGGAGGCTTCTACATCACCATGCCTGCCTCCGGAGTGATGCGTGAGTAGTTCATACCTGGACTATGGGTCCATAGCAGTAGCTAGATGGTTTTCTCCTCCTCATATGCCTCCATGTTTAGATCTCGTGAGCTGCCTACCATGATCGAGATTGATCTTATGTTATTCTATATGCTGTGTTTGCTAAGATCCGATGAATATTGAACTTATACCAAGTTGATTATAGTCTTTATTGCATATGTTATTTGTGATCTTGCATGCTTTCCGTTGCTAGTGGTTGCTCTGGCCAAGTAGTTGCTAGTGACTCCAAGAGGGAGTATTTATGCTAGATAGTGGGTTCATGCCTCCTTTTCGCCTGTGCTCGAGTGACAGAAACGTGACGGGGAAGGATGTGTTGTTGCCACTAGGGAGAAAACTGCGGTGTGAGTGCCCGCGTGCACAAGCATTGCTTACATTACACACATTGTTTAATGCAGTTATCTGTTGCTTTCAACTTAATACCTATGGGGGTTCAGATGATAACCTGAGGGTGGATTATTAGTCATAGAGGCAGATGGATTTCGGTCTATGTATTTTGTTGTAATGCCCGCACTAAATATCATAGTAGTCATCATGTTATAATGTGCACTATGGTGCAACCTCTATTTGTCAATTGCCCAGCTGTAGTTTGTTCACCCAGCATGTTGTCTTTATGGAGAGACACCACTAGTGAACCTATGAACCCCGGTCCATTTTCCATACTGTTAAAAAAAACACAACAATTTCCTGCTCTCTTTACTTACTGCAAGCATACATCATTTTCCACACTATACGTCTAATCTTTGTTTTCAACAAGACCGGTGAGATTGACAACATCACTGTACCGTTGGGACAAAGTATTTTGGTTGTGTTGTGTGCAGGTTCCACGTTGTTGCTAACACCGGTGAGGCGCCATCACCACCGTCAGTGGCATCAACCTTCCCGAGATCCTCTTTCTCCTACTGGATTGATAAACCTGGTTCTTAACTAAGGGGAAAACTCCTAACGATGTGCTCATCACACCCTCCTCTTGGGCTTCCCAACACCAGCACAGGCATCAAGGATTTTTCTGGCACCGTTGCCGGGGAGGAAGAAGTCTTCTGGCAAGGGGAGTCTCTCACTCTCAACCTCTTTATTTTGTTTATTGTCTTGTTTTTATTTTTTGTCTTATTTGCTTCTCTTTATCAAAAATACAAAAAAAAATAGTTCTTATTCTAGTTGTTATTTTTTGCTTTATCATGATTTCTATCAATGTTTGATGCCTCTGAAACTAGATCTTATAGGCAAGGTGGGTTCACGGATGAACAACAAAAATATTATAATGAACACCGCTTGTCAGAAAAAGGGATACACTTATGGGAACAAAATAATAAATTGCATGACTATGCTAGAAACTTGTGCTCTACTTATAATGTCACTTATTGCTTTGATAAATCGCGTTGTTGTAGGAGGTATAAACACCTCCCTTTTCAATGTGAGTATAATGACAATGTTACCATATCTTTTTATGTTAAAGGAAATTATGAATTTTATGATGTGAAACAAATTGAAGAATTTATTGCTTGGAAGGGTGCATTCGAAATTGCCTATTTGCTTGAAAGTATTAATGATGCACCTTATAAATATGAGATTTCCTGGGTGGCATTCCTTCAAGTGAACTCCCCTCGGAGGGACACTCAACTATCAACAACCCCGCATTACCAATCCACCCAGGTGGTTCATTGAAGTTGTTACTTAGAATTTTTCCATAACTTCAAGTAAAACAATTTTTGTAGCAAGGCTAAGCATCTAATAGGTACCAAGGCATCATAATAACAAGGTATAAGGATGGCTACACACTACTAGGGATAGCATATCATAATAATACTTAGTAAAATTTTCTATCATGCATACTACTCAAAATCTACTAATGCATATAGAAAATAATAAGTAGTTGAATGATGTGTTACTTCCCTTGTTGAAGTTGGTGAAGAAATCACACTCTCTTCACAAAAGATCGTTGCTCTCCATACAATCTATTCATTGAAAACACAATAACAAAATAAACAATCATTCTACCAAACAATCATACAAGTGAAGAAAACATACAAAGCAGCAATCATGGTAAAAGGGATGTAACCAAGTTGGCTAGGACAAGGTCAAGGTTTGAGTTTTTAAAGATTCATTCTAAAATGGTTCAATACATTGTTAAGGGGTTTCCAAGGGTTTACTTGGGAAGGACTGGGTTGAGTTTGTAGAAAACTAACTTTATTACAACCATACTTGTCGAGGAAGTTCCAAGAGTTCACCAAGGATATCTAGGTTGGGTTTGTAGTGATAAAACTTTATTGAAAACATATTTATCTAAGAAGTTCCAAGAGTTCACTAAGGTGATCTCACTATTTCAACTAAAGTAACACATAAATATGTGTAACACTTAGTTATTTTCATCAAAACATTTGAGTACTCTAAGTTAGTCTATCCATTTTGGTTTAGGGTAGGTCTAGGTTCAACTAACTTCTTAACAAGAGAGAAAACAAGATAAAGTCTTGGGATTTTCTATTTGGGTCAATGGTTGGGCAAAAACAACTTGTTATTCTTCAACTTCTATGGATTGCTCCAAGTCTTCACATCCTTGTCTTCTTGAAGATCATCTACATGCTTCTATTGTAGTCTTGTTTCCTTGGATGGATTCTTCTCTTGGTCTTGATAGATTCTTCATGGGTTTTACTTCACTAATTAGTTTGGGTATGGGATGGGCACAAATACCACTAAGTCAATTTGAAAAGAAAATGGAAGAAGGATAGAAAGAGACAGGAAGATGTCTTCTTCTTCATTTCTTCATACATTTGTACTTCATTGAGTTTTCTTCTATTTGTTGTGAAGTCCAATTCCCTTACTTGTAGCTCTTCAATGATCTTCTTTGTAGCTCTTCATGTTGCCACTAAGTTGAATATGAAGTTTTCTTCTGGTGCTTGAGTCTTGATCTCCAATTTGCTAACTTGATGATTTCTTGAAGCATGAAAGGGGAGTAGAGAAGTAGATAGAAAACTAAAGTTCACTACTTGGTACTATATGTGATTCACACATTCTAAGCCCTTGGTCTTGGCTCCAAATAAATATAACATCAAAGAATAGGTGATGGAAACAATTTCTAAGACACGGTGAAAATGGATATATCACTATGTTGGGTTTTTGGTCAAAAACACATGTCCATGGTCCAAGGGTATCCAAAATGGTTGGGAAAGGTTGTTTCTAGTTCAAGGTTACCCATTGGAACAATTTTTCTTAAGGGAACATATTCTAATTATTTATAGAATTAAATCTATGTAAAAAATAATCAAATATACCAATTAACTCTAAAATTAAATTTAACTTGATAAAAAATTATTTTGGGACATAGGGTATGAAAGTACACATCCTAAGGTTTCCAAACATATTTTATTTGCAATTTTTGGATTTATAGAATTTGAATTATGTCAAATTTCATCAAACAAACATATTTGCATTTGAACAAATTTTAAATATTAAAATTTAAATTTGGCCAATGCCAAAAGTTTATATGTGTTCTTCTGATTTCAAAAAGTCCAAGTTTTCTAAATTTGGGATTATGGTTTAAGAGTTATGATGAATTGAAGTTGTAGGGGCTAATCTGTAAAACTGCCCAATTAAATCTATTGGGGGCAAAAACAGAAAAGGGCTGGGCCACGTGTCTGTCACTGATTGGTTGGTTGTGCTGACTGTGTTGTCTGCGTGGCGCTGACTGTACATGCTGACTGGGTTAATTGAAAAGATCCGGGGCGTTGCATCTAGATCCAACGGGGGCGTACCCCTTAGGGCGAGAACTAATCCTAGCCATCCGTTTCAGATCCAAAGGCGCAGGGACAAGGACTTACCGTGGCAGCACTCCGGTGGCCGGAGATGGTGGAGATGGTGGTTCTCCGGCGACCCGAGAGGAAGAAAACGATGATGGTTGCCCCTCCGGTGGTCGCATGACTCCGGCAATATGATGAGAAGATGCACCGCAGCACAACGAACACGCGGGTGGCCACGGAGCGGTCGCTCGCTTCCTCGAGCGTTGGCGTCGAGCAGATGGAGGAGCTCTCGACTCTGGCGATCGTGGATTAGAAGGCGTCGCTGATTCTCTGCACACCAAAAATCGTACAAGTGCATCAGCGCGTGTGCCCGAAAGAGGGGGTTCGAAAGGGAGAAAATATGAAGGCAGGGAGGGGCTACGACGGCCGCAATCGACGACGAACGGCAGCGGGTACTGCAGACTCCGGCGAGGTTATTCGAGGGCCTCGGGACTCTATTGGGGAAGGAGGCAGAGGGGAAATGGAGAGGGAGGGGAGGGCTATAAGGCGTCGTGGTCACACCTACGATTAATTGCCTTAATCGTGCGAATTGATTCGGAATCAAACGAGCGTTTCTTCGGCAACGGGCGCGGGATTTTCGGCTAATTGAAGAAGACGATGGCGTCACCCGTGACGTCACCTTGCGGGACCCGCTTGTCGGTGAGAGAAAAGGAAGAGAGGCTGGGGCGGGCTGTGCTGAGCTGCTGCAGGTCCTCTGCGCTGCACCGCGCGCTAGATAAGTCTTGGGCCTTGGTGGTCCGGTTTGTTTTCCTTCTTCTTCTTTTTTGTTAATTTCTTTTTCTGTTTCTCTTTTTCTTTATAACTTTTGTTTTGAAAATCGTTTTAGCCTCAAGTAAATTTGTAAATTCTTGAAATGACATCTTATTTCAACTAAGCACATGTGAAAACTATTTTGGACACAATTCAAATTTAAAAAATTGAAAATGTGATTAAATGCTAATAGTACTTAATGTTATTTTAAAATTAGAAAATAGTAGAAATGTAAATATTTGTCAAATAAATTTACAGTGACATACTATAATGAGAATATTATATTTGAAAGTAATATAACTCATTATTTTCATATTTTATATTTTGAAGATATGAGTGATTACTAATAGCAACTTATTACCATTTAATTAATTCATATCAAATAATTAATATTGTTGATCAATAAAATTCCAGAGAGTTACCACTATAAAAAATGTTGTTTCCAAAAGTGTGATTCATTTTCATATCAAAATAATTCATTGGAAAACATTTAGACAATATGATTTGCTTAAAGAAAGATAATAATTATTGAATAAAGAAAATTTATTTGAATAAGGTTTAGGGTTTATGGAATTAAGGAAAATTTGATTATTTATTCCAATTACATATTGTTTTCTTTTATTTCCTCCTTTTATTTGGTTTTTTGTGATTGTCATAACATGAAAACAAAATGTTTCAAATTTTTGTGATTTTTTTAGTTTTCCAAAAATCAGGGATGTTACAGACTACCACCCTTAAAAGAAATCTCGTCCCGAGATTTGGGAAGACTGGAAAGAAAGATAGGTCCGGGTAAGTGGGTTCCAAAACAACTGGGTGTCTACCACACTTAAAAGAAACTTTTGTGGGTAGTCTAAAACTCTTGTCTAATTGGTTGCTGGTTTTGACTAATCTTCAGTTGGATTCATACTTCATCTACCATAGTGCTATTGTATAGCATATATCAACTCCTTGTTGGTTTGGGGTCTTTGAATCCATTTTTTAACCTTTTAAGGTTCTATGGGTTAAGACTCTCTTCCAATAGGATGTGTCCATTCACATAGCTTACAGTGTGGTTTTACTTAAGATGTTTTGAGTAGAACTTTCCCTCGTGGTAGAGTTACAAACCAACAGAATTCTGTTGAACTACCTTTGACACTGAGGGGTCACTCTTTGGGTCAATCAAAAGTCCTTGGGTCACTCTCAACTTGGTCTTTTGATGTCCTTGGAAATCTTCCATCTTGTTGTTGTCATCCTTGAAGGCAAACACCATGCTATTTCGAACGAAACTCTCATGGCAGGCAAAATCTTCCATTGGTTTGATACCTCCAAGGTTGGCTTGTTCCTCACCGAAAATAGTACGTTTTCAGCAACACTAACATAGGGTCATTATTGCATTCTACCATTCTATGGTTCAGGTTTAACATCATCGTCTCTCTAATAGGTATGTCACTCAGATTTAATATTTGTCGCACCCGGACTTCTAGAGGATACTCGCAGTTCCGTTGAACAGTAAGTGATTGGATTACGGGGCTTACCGGCACCCGCATCTCTTACGAGTAGGCCAACACACATATGTGTGACAACCAACCCCTACTGTTCATCGTCTACGTAAACCATCCCATAGAAATCAGGATACTACCATTGACGTACTTCATACCATACACACATGGTACGTCAACGGCGTTTAACAGAATGATAGCACAACATATCTCTAAGACACAAATAAATAGAAATAAGTTGCAAATAGCTCTCACTAGAGCAGAGATAGCAAATACAATCATCCAGAGGACACATGTCCCAACATATCATCATTACATCTCAGCGGAAGCATTCAAAGGGTCTGAGTACAGACAAAATCCAAATAGGCTTAAGAAGCCGGCAACGAAAAGACGGAGCCCATCCACGAAGTCTCGGATCCTGCCCGGGTCCGCTATCTACTCGTCAGCAGACTCGTCAAACTCCACGTAGTAGCCATCACGGGGATCCTCGTAAGCGTAGTCTGCGGAAACCACAGCCCCAAAGGGGTCAGTACATAAACGTACTGGCAAGCAAGACTCACAGTTCACCAAAGTGTAACCCGTCAACACCAAGCACAGATGCTTTGGGTTCAACGGAAGAAAGGGGATACAAAAGATGCGGCAGCTGGCTGCACTAACCAACTACAGAACATGATACAACTTCCGGCTAACAGAAAGAAGATAAGATAGCGTATCGTAACCAACTAACAACTAAATCCAAACAAACCCATCCTGGATCTCGCCCCTTATCCAAAGAAGCAATCCGAGGATAACTCACATAGTTGGATTAAAGATGGGTCAAGTTATTGTGTCAATAAGTCTATTACTAGTCAAGTTATCATTAGTTAGGTGTAAGTTGTTCTGAGTACTTGTTATCCAGTACTTTCACCAAGTCAACCATAACCGCGGAAAACATGTAACATCCCAAGTATGAAAACCTACCATCTAGAATGTTTGATTTCCTGTTTAATTAAAGTATTGCATCATGTCATCATATTTATTTCCTTGTTTGCATTTGTTTACTATTTGTTTTGCATCTGTTTTTATTCTGTTTTGATAATGGAAATTCAAACAATTTCAAATGATATGTTTCATACTTGTCATGTTACAATATTTCTCAAATCAAAATTGCAATCCAAAGTCTCATTTTATTGCCAAACATTCCATAATGAATCAACTAATAAAATGGTGCTTTTATTTCAATTAAGTAATTCCAAATTGCTTTCAAATTCAAAGAATCTTCAAACAGCACCTCATTTGAAAATTATAAAAATACCAAACAAATTCTAATCACCTTTGTTCTATTTAATCAATAGGGGTCACCCTAATAAAAACATTGTTTCCAATATTAATCAATTAATTATCAAATTATTCTAATTCAAACCAAAAACATTCAAACAGCACACCAATTTGAAATTATAAAAATAACCAAAACATTTTGTGCTCTTTGTTTCCAATTAAATTCATTTGATCACCCTATTTTAAAAATATTGTTTCAATAACCAATTAATCATAAAATTCAATTAAATACACTCCAAATTCAAACAGCACTATAATTCAAATGTTTTTGAAAACCAAAGTTGACATTTGGTATATATTGATCTAATTAACCCACATGATTTTTTCCCTAAATTCTTAAAACTCAAAAACCTATCATTTGCTTCCATTTTCTATTTGCTACAAAAAAAAACAGAAAAGCAAAAAATAAGAAAAAAGAAAACAAACGCGCGCGCGCGGCAGCTAACTAGCCCAGCCCAGCCCACTCACCGCAGCTGGCCCGCATACCCCTTCGTTGAGCCGCCCCCGTCGTCCTCGCGTACGGCACGCCATCCAGAGGTGCCACGGCGGCAGTGGCGCGCGCCGACGGCCACCAGAGCTCCTGTGGCCCTATAAAGACCCCTAGGTCTCCGCAGCCCTACCCTAGACCTAGCCTCCCTCGTTCCCCGAGCTCGCGCCGCCGATTTTCCTCTCTCGCGGCCGATCCCCACCTCTCTGTCAGCTCGCCGGAGCAACTCCCTCTGAATCCATGAAGCTCACCGTCGCCACCGTCCTCCTCCACCCTACCTAACTACGGGAACGAAACCGCCGTCACCTCCTCGCGCTGATGGACACCGCAGCGAGCCCGTGGACGTCGTGGATCGCCGCCGCCGTCCTCGTCCACGCCGCTGACGCCGTCAAGCCGTCGTCCCCGAGCCCCTGCAACAACTGCAACGACAGTGAGCCCACCGTGTTCTCCTCCCTCCTCTCTGTACCCTCTGCCTCACGGATCCGTGCACGCATCGCATCCACCCACAAGCACAACCACGGCGCAGCACGGCCACGTTGATCGCCGCCGGCCCCCTCCATTTCTGTCAAAGTTCAGAGCTTGCGCGAGTTTCAGTAAAAGTTCAGCTAACGAGTTTGGAAGCTTATCCTCACCGCGCGTGGTTAACTGGCAAGCAAACGCAAACACCGCACTGGTTCAGAGCACAGCGCACGCACGGCGAGATCCAGGGTTCGAGCCCCTGGCTCGCGGGATAAAATCCCACTTTTTTGCCCGCAGCGCTGACAGGGAGGGCCCCCTGTCAGCCACACCGTGTCCACGCAAGCGTCCAGTGGCCCAGTGGCCCACTGGCAGTGGCCAGGGTAGGCCCCTCTGCGGTAACAAAAGTTTTTAAAACTTTTCTGTGTTGAAAACAAGTCCTTTTATTTAACAGATTAGTCCCTAAACTTAAAAAGCTTATAACTTTTATTTTATAACTCAAATAATGAAAATAAAATATGTGTGCTGATCTAAATTAAATTATCTACCTATTGGTAACATTTGTTTCCTGTTTTGAATTTTCAAAATGCAATTCAAATTTGAATTCAAATAATTCAATTGCAATTTGCTAAAATCCATAACTAATTCATACTTAATCCAAAAAATGCAAATAAAATATGTTTTCCATGCTATTTCAAATAACCTTTTCAAATATAAATTTTGTTTCATGGTTTGAATAATTTAAATTGCCTAAATAATTTAAACCTTGTTTAAATCATTTAAATTTGCTAAAATCATAACTTGCTCAAATTAAATTATTTTTGAACATGCAAAATATGTTTTGAAACTAGAAAGTTATAAAATTTTCAAATATGAATTTGAATTTATGTTTTGAACAAATAAAATCCAAATAAAATTCATGCTTGTTTTAAATTCATTTAAAATTTGTTTAATCTTGTTTAAGTAATAATAAATTCATCCTAACTCCTATTTCAATATTTGAAACATGTAATCCAACTAAAATTTGGTATTCTTTTCAAATATGAATTTTGTTATTTGTTTTGAACATTTTAAATTGATGAAAACAACAAATGCTTGTGTGACATCTTTAAGTAACCCAAAATTTCCAACTTAATAAATGATTTCCAAACTTGTTAAATTCCTTTACCACTTGCATCTATTGTTGTTATTTTGTTGATATCATCATGCATGCATCATGGTAATAAACTTTCACATGGTAATAAGTTGTAGATCATTTGTTCCCACTTAATTCATGGACCTTTTTCCATATGCAATCCAATTGCATATGGGTCCATTTAAATTGTGTTACCAAGTCCACTAGTTTATTTTGATGCATCTATTAAATTGTCATGCATCAGCCCATGATTGTGCACTATGCCATGATATTGATTGTTTATATTTCTGTCTTGTTTGTTTGCTTCTTCCCGAATAGACGACGACGTTGAGACAGACGATCTTTACAGCACCCCTTCTGAGGATCTAGCTCAGTACCAGACTGCTGAGTTTGCAGGCAAGTTATCACTCACATGAACCACTGTGTTCCTTTCAACATTGGTTACCGATACTTTCCGTTGTCTATGTTGCTAGCCCTATGTGTAGTTGTTTCTGTTACGAACCTATCACATGAATCCCTTAACCCTGATATTGCCTCACCACCACTCCTACAACCCCTTTGTTTGAGCCAGTGTCTTACTAGCATGCTTAGGTTGTTTTGCTCGAGTCTGTTACCCGTTATTTTCAGTTACTATATTTTTATTATGTTCTGGGGGCTCGATGTTTAATCAATCAATCATGCTAATGTTATTGTTAAATAATAATTTGATGATAAGGCACCGGCAGGAGGCCCTTTGTGGTTTTGAGGCCTGCTAGTGTCGACCCTAATAGGAAAAGGGTCTTGTCTACTGATCCATGATGAGCGCACTACCCGCATGTGGGAAGCGAGTATGGGCGCCCCCCTCAATTTGATTCGATTCGCATCTCGTCCAAATCGTCTCATTTAGTTCGTGTTTTCCATTTGCCGCATGCATGTTTTTGCGAGCCCAGCGCAGGGTGGAACTTTTGTAGTCGGCATATAGGGGGACACGGTCTTAGAGTGCTATGAGGGTCCCTTTTCTTCGGGGCTTGATTAGCCATGCGCCCAAGGTGCTTTGGGCTTGATGCGAAGAAGAGTTGAGTTGTGTTGAGTGCCTCGCTTGGTGGGAGGCATCCCATCTGGCGGGTTATTCATACGTGTACGGCCAAATTGGTGCAACCCTGCAGGGATAAATCTTCTCGAGAAGTCGTGTTTTCCGCGGTTATGGTTAACTTGGTGAAAGTACTGGCTAACAAGTACTCAGGACAACTTAAACCTAATGATTCACAATCTCACACCCAATGATTAACAACTTGACTAGTAATAAGATTATTGACACAATAACTTGATTCATCTTTAATCCAACTGTGTGAGTTATCCTCGGATTGCTTCTTTGGATAAGGGGCGAGATCCAGGATGGGTTTGTTTGAAGTTATCTTTCAGTAGGTTACAATACTCGATCTTATCTTCTTTCTGTTAGCCGGAAGTGGTAGAATCTCTGTAGTTGGTTAGCGCAGCCAGTTGCAGCATCTTTTATATCCCTTTTCTTTCGTTGAACCCAAGGCATCTGTGCTTGGTGTTGACGGGCTACACTTTGGTGAACTGTGAGTCTTGCTTGCCAGTACGTCTATGTACTGACCCCTTTGGGGCTGTGGTTTCCGCAGACTATGCTTACGAGGATCCCAGCGACGGCTACTACGTGGAGTTTGACGAGGCTGCTGACGAGTAGGTAGCGGACCCGGGCAGGATCCGAGACTACGTGGATGGGCTCCATCTTTATTTCAGTTCCCGGCTTCTTAAGCCTATTTGGATTTGTCTGTACTCAGACCCTTTGAATGTTTCCGCTGAGATGTAATGATGTTATGTTGGGACATGTGTCCTCTGGATGATTGTATTTGCTATCTCTGCTCTAGTGAGAGCTAGTTGCAACTTATTTCAATCTTTTGTGTCTTAGAGATATGTTGTGTTATCATTTTGTTCGAAGCCGTTGACGTACCATGTGTGTATGGTATGAAGTACGTCATTGGTAGTGTCCTGATTTCTACGGGATAGTTTACATCGACGGTGAACAGTAACGATTGGTTGTCACACATAAGTGTTGGCCTACTCGTAAGAGGACGCGGGTGCCGGTAAGCCCCGTAATCCAATCAAAATGATGTTCAGTTCGTACGGTGAGTATCCTCTAGAAGTCCGGTTGCGACAAATGGTATCAGAGCCTGTCTGCCTGTAGGATCCCTTTTACTGGTCGCAGTTGAGTCTAGAAACTATTTGTAGCTATATAGGAAAAATGAAACGTGAGAGTAGGAATGCTGCCATTTTTCTTCTTTCCCACCCACCCACCCCTTTTCTGGTAAGGAAGTGCAACGTTGTTTTCTCTTCTCACCTAAACTTTGAAGTTAGGATTTCACGTGTTTTGGGTTCTCCGTAGTACCTCAGGAGTTTTTGGTCTCGTGTTTCCCGATGTTGCTTCAATATCTTGTTCTTTTCAACATCCTTATCGTCCGTTGAACCTTGTTGTTGCTTTCCAATTCAGTTCTCTACCGGCGTCTAATCAAAACTTCCCCGATCATCTGCAGATGGATATCAGGTTCTTCCCGCAGGTGGTTCGGATGACTCGTTGCGAGAGCACCGCCGGTTATCCGGAGATGCTGAGAGACATGGTCACTTATCTGGAGTTCTGTTGGGCACCAGAGTACTAGGTCTACGAGCAGCAGCGAGAGTTTGACCAGACCTACTACCAGGCTATCGTCTACATTCTCTCAGATGATGGCATGAGCGTTGTCCACCGCTACGAGGCAGTAGGTTCCACAGTGGATATGGCCATGCAGCAGGCAGCTTATGTGAGTCTCACCGTCCTTCGTGCTGACTACTGGGGATTTGACGATTCTATCTATCGCCACATTCCCCGTGGTTACATCACTTCGGAGGGAGCTCATTTCACCCTCTACGACAACCTGGATGTCTACGAGCATGATAACACCAGGCTGCACACCACCGCTCAGTTTGTGAGGCACAGTGACGCAGTTGCCACAACACTTTCTCAGGAGTTGGCCTCAGTCAGGGAGCAGCTCTACCTTGCTTTGACTCGTCTGGCTACGTACACCACAGACTTTGTTGGAGATGAGCGCTTTGCACGTTTCCATCAGACAGTTGGACGTAGTTTGCCAGATGCTGGAGGTTACGAGCCGATCAGAGGTCCACTACTCAACCTCGGAGCTGGTTACACTGGGATTCCACGCTTTGGAGCACAGGGAGACGACGATTTCTACTTCACCACACCGAGAGTCGCTCTCAGAGCAGTCCCGATCTACGTGGATCGTCGTTCTACCTACTTTCGTGGGATTCCTCCTAACCGTATCTCTCGTCGTACTACTCACCGCCGTCTTGCGTGATGAGCATGGGAGTACCGATGTATCCATTCCTAGCTATGTTTAGTTATCCTTTGGCTTTCGAACCATGTATTGGTCTGTTGGATATTCTGATGTATTTGAACATGTGATGATGTACCTGTTGGTTATCTATTCATGCGTCGGAATAATCTATCTTTCGGTTGCCAAGTCTATCCTTTTCTGTTGTTGTGCTAAAATGCATGTCTATTCAGGATGCCGCCAACAAGGAGCAACCCGACTGAACCACCTCCGATCACGGAGCTGTTGACTCAGATGACTCAGGTCGTGGCTCAGATGGCCCAGTTCCAGGCTAACCAGAACAACAACCAGAATGCTCCAAGGGTCAGCATCAAGGAGTTCCTCAGTATGGGTCCGAGAGCTTTCGTGGCAACACGTGAGCCTCTAGATGCTGATGACTGGATCCGGGAGATGGCCAGAGCTCTGGACATTGCTCACGTTGCTGAGGAAGACAAAGTCAAGTATGCCACCTACCTACTGAAGGGTCAGGCAGCTACCTGGTGGGAGAACTACCAGACCATGAGAGCTGGCTATCCTATCACCTGGGGTTGTTTCAAGGATGCCTTCCTGAAGCACCACATCCCAGATGGTCTCATGGAAAGGATGCGTGAGGAGTTTTGCTCTCTCAAGCAGGGCAAGCTGGACGTCATTGGCTATCAGAACAAGTTCAATCGTCTCGCTCGATACGCTGGTGATGAGGTGTCCACTGAAGCTAAGAAGATGGCAAGGTTCCGCTGAGGTTTTAACCCGGAACTGAAGTACGCTCTCACCAACATCAAGTGCAAAGACTTCGAGGAGCTCATGAACACCGCGCTCAATGAGGAAAACGGGCGCAAGGCGTTCGAGGATTCTCGCAAGCACTCGCGTGAGGGTGGTTCCTCCTCCAACATGACCACCCCTCCGCAGAAGCGCCGCATCTGGGTGCCAAATGGTGCTGTCACTCGGGCTCCATATGCCCAAGCTTCTCCAGGCTTTGCTCACCGCCCACCCAACCCATCTCAGATGCATGGTCAGAGGGTTCCAATGGGGCAGCCAAGGCCAGGTCCTCCTCGTGTCGTCACTTGCTACAAATGCAAGGAGACTGGACACTACGCTGATAAGTGCACTCAGAGGCAGCTACCTCCACCTCCTCGCCCCAACACCAACCAGGCAATGGTTCGTGCTCCTCCGGCTAAAGCCTTCAACTCCAACAACAGGCCTGTCGGGAGGATCACGAGGGTGAATCATATCAAGTCCGACAAAGCTGAGGAAGCTGCTGACGTCGTTCTCGGTATATTACCCGTAAACTCTATTCCAGCTAAAGTGTTGTTTGATACCGGAGCATCGCATTCTTTTGTGTCAAAGATCTTTGCTACAACGTACAACCTAGTTCTGGTTCCACTAAGAAATCAAATCTCTGTTCACTCTCCGGGATCTAAAATGTTGACTTCCAAGATAAGTATGAACAATCAAATCCTAATTGGAGGTCGCATATTCCTTGCTTCACTCATGTTGCTGGGAAATTCTGACATTGATGTCATTCTGGGCATGGATTGGTTGAAGACCAATGAAGCTAAAATTGACTGTGCTCAAAAGTCAATAACTCTATCCCACCCTTCTGGCCAGATAGTCTATTCTCCACATGAAACGAGGTCTATTCAGCTGTTCAACCTTGATGCAAAACCTCATCCTGCAATTGAAAATGTTCCGGTGGTTTGTGAATTCCCTGACGTCTTTCCAGAAGAGTTGCCAGGGATGCCTCCGGACAGAGCAGTTGAGTTCGTGATCGAGCTTGAACCAGGTACTGCTCCAATCTCTAAGCATCCATACAAGATAGCTCCTCCTGAACTGAAATTGTTGAAGGAGCAAATCGATATGTACATGGAGAAAGGTTACATTCAGCCTAGTTCCTCCACTTGGGGTTGCCCAACTCTGTTTGTTGCCAAGAAGGATCAAACAAAAAGACTCGTGGTTGACTATCGTCCTCTGAACGAGAAAACCATAAAAAACAAGTATCCAATTCCTCGTATCGATGATCTTTTTGATCAACTTGCTGGAGCCTCAATATTCTCAAAGTTGGACTTGAGGATGGGTTACCATCAAATAAAGATCAGAAAGGAAGATATTCCTAAAACAGCTTTCACCACTCGGTACGGTCTATATGAATACACCGTCATGTCCTTTGGTCTCACCAATGCACCGGCGACGTTCTCAAGACTCATGAATTCTGTCTTCCATGAATACCTCGACAAGTTCGTTGTGGTATATCTTGATGACATTCTAGTCTACTCCAAATCTGAGGAAGAGCATGGAGAACACCTTCGTCTCACTCTCATGAAACTTCGCGAGCATCGTCTATATGCCAAATTCTCCAAATGTGAGTTCTGGATTCCAGAAGTTGCTTACCTTGGTCATATCATCTCTGCCAAAGGCATAGCCATTGACCCAGAAAAGGTTAAGGCAATTGTTGATTGGAAACCTCCTAAGACGGTAAAGCAAGTAAGAAGCTTTCTTGGCTTGGCTAGCTATTACCGTCGTTTCGTCCAAAACTTTTCCAAGATTGCCAAACCTCTCACTGATCTCACAAAGAAGGACAAGAAGTTCGTTTGGACTCCACAGTGTGATGAGAGTTTCAATCTCTTGAAGACTAAACTCACTTCTACCCCAGTTCTGGTTGGCCCAGATACTACCAAACCTTTCCAGATATTCTGCGATGCATCTCTCCAGGGTCTAGGTGCAGTTCTTATGCAAGAACGTTAAGTTGTCGCTTATGCTTCACGTCAGTTGAACCCACATGAGCAAAACTATCCCACACATGACCTTGAACTTGCAGCAGTTGTGTTTGCCCTCAAGAAATGGATGCAATACTTGTTGGGTAATTGTAACATCCCAATTTTGCTAAACTAGGGTGTGTGGTGTGTGTTCATCTCATACATGCATGAAATAATAATTTAAACCATGTTTGAACCAATTTAAAATTTGAATTCAAATGGTTTGAGAAAATTCCCACAAAAAGTACTTAAAAGGGGGTTCCAAAATTTTGTACTGAAAAGTATTTCAATTTCACCAAAGCAATACATGGTGACGTTGGAAATTTTATAAGCTTTCCAAAAGTTATTTTTTGCTAATTTTTCGTTTGGCAAAAAGGCCCCCAAAATTTCTGTTTATGTGCTCTTTTCAAATAGAAAAGGACCATTCTGTTAAACCTGTAAATCTTGGGAGGGTTTTCAAAAAAATTCCTGTCTCGCTGTCCTCCTCTGCGCACGACAGAGCAGGCAGCTCGCCGCCGTCGAGCCACGCAGCTGCCTTCGTCGACGCCAATCGCAGAGGGAGACGTCGTGCCCCTCCTCTCTCTCGCAGAACCCTCAACCTCCATCCCTTTCTCGCTCTCTGATTCAGTGAAGACCCTAACCCGAAACCCTCGCCGCCGGTGATCTGCCCTCGCCGCTGATACCGGCCTCGCCGTGCTCATCGGAGACCGCCATCGTCCCTGTCGTCCTCTCCTCTATTCCTAGGCTGAAGGAATCGAGCCGGCACGGTCTCTATCGCTGGGAGCCATCGTCTTCCCCAACTCCAGCCGGAGGTCGCCTCGGTCGATTCCGGCGCCCCGCCGCCTTTCCGGCCTCAACGCCTCCACATATACGCCCCTGGTGAGCTGCTCACCCTCCCTATGCGCTCCGTTTGGCCTCAAGACGGCGATTCCCTCGTTTCCTTCATCAACCGACGGCCGCCGCGGCCATTGCTCGTCGCCGGCGCTTCTCCGGTGCCAACTAGAGGGTGGCGCCGCCACCATTAGGTCGGCCTTGGTCCCCTCTCGCCCCTGGTGCAATTGGTTTCAGGAAATTCGCGAGGAATCGAGCGTTTGCTTCCACAGCAGAGCCCCTGTGGCCATTGCTGATGCAAGGATGACATCGCAGTGACGTCATAACCTTTTTTTTAGTAATTCCAGAAATTCCAGAAAATAAATAAAATTGTTTAATTAATAAATTTTGTTTTATATCTCAGAAAAATAAAAGTGAGGTATCAAAATGATCAGAAAAATGTACTCTCTCCAAATATGTCACTTTCAGAAAAGTTTGAGAAAGTTCAAAAATAAGCATTTATTTAATGTGGTTTAATTCATTTTAAAATAGAAAAATAAGTTTTTATTCACTAAAATTAGAAAATTAAAAGTTATATACCAAATTGTTCAAAATGACAAATGCAACCTAGTTATGATGGTTTCAAACCCATTTGAGCAATTTAAATTGCACTCACTTTCAGAATCGCCCGAAACCCCCTCCGGGGTCTATTTCGGGATAAATCCAGTAAAAATACCTAATTGACATACGAACCCTAGCAACCCAACGATCATGCCTAGGGCTTTATTTCAGTGCATTAACCTGCTCATGCATACATATTGCGCATTGCATCGATGCCATGTGTTGATTGTTATTTCTCTTTCGGTGTTTGTTTCCCCCTCTGTAGAACGTGACTCCGAAGAGAAGGCCAGCAGTCCAATGACGAATACTTGATCTTAACCGACAAGTCAAGCACTTATTCCCGAAGACATCTTTATCTGGTTTTCTTATAACCAAGGCAAGCATAACCTCTTATCTGCTCATATATGCTTTCGAACAACATTTTATTCTCGTACTTTGCATTCGATTCCAAAGTATTTGATGCTAGTAGATATAGTTCACCTATATACTGCATTGCCTCAATATCCTGATCCACTGCTCCTAGCCGCCATAGATTTGCTTGTGCGCATCGCCAAAGCCTCATATCTGCTACCGCTTAGTTTCATATGTTGGTTACCTCTGCTCCATCCGGTTGATGAATCAGAGATGCGATAACCTAGTATGATATGATGACGTGGTGAGATGAGCACTGTGTGGTTAACTTGATTAAGGCTTGTACGGAAGGCCACTTGGGAAGTGGTTGTTCGTTCCGTACTCGCCAACCCTAGGAGTAAGGTCGGACGCAGAAGCCAAGACTGAGCGTACAACCACGCGCGATGGCCATGAGCCTCGCCGACCGACTAACTTAGCTGGCTTTATCCATGAGTCACGTAGTTTGAGATTTCCATTCGGCACCGCAAATAAAACCTTTTAAACGGTTTTGAAAACAAAATGCTCCACTAGGGCGTGACCGGGGCCAAGTGATGGACGTACACGGATCTTGACCCCGCCTCACAGAGACAGGTGCCGTCAGGAGGATGGCCAACTCCCTGTTGACGGGGTGGCCCTGTCTTGGGTTGACTCATGGATAGGGTCGGGTAAGGTAAAGGTCGTGGCCAGCCACCCTCTGCCGCGTTCCATGGAAGAGCGTACATGTGGCGCTAAAAGTCGGATGGTACGTGTGGGTAAAGTGTACCCCCTGCAGGGATAAATATTTTCGAGAAGCCGTGTCCGCGGTTAAGGACGGCTTGGTGAAAGTAATTTGGCCATAGATAACTTGAACATGACGTAAAAGATGTTGACAAAGCATGGAGGCAATATATGAAGGGTGCCTCCCCGGAGATGCCGGGAGGGGTGATCCTTGTAGCATGAGAGATGCTGGGAAATGATGTTGGTGGATTCAAAAGATGATGATTACAGTAGTGAGTTTCTCATCTGTTTTGAAAACCTTCTATGAGACGTGCTATTCTTCCTCGATTTGGAAAACAAAGACTGCTTTACGCAAAACAGCCTTCATAAATCCTTTCTGAAACCAGCAGATATATAATAGGTTAACTAAGTCTTGTTGAGTACCTCCCGTACTCAGGTTTGCTTAATTTTGGTTCAGGAGAAGATCTCACTTCAGTGGTGGTTCAAGGTGGACATCGACGAGTAGTTCGGGGTTCCCAGGTAGCAGCCTGGAGTCTATGGGCTGGAACGTCGCCTTATGTTGCGGCCTCTTAGGCCTTTTTGGTTCTTGTTGATTAGCAACATAATTTGCCTTCCGTTGTCTGATGTAATGTTGGGTCATGTGACCTCTGCTTGTAAGCTACTCTAGTAACACCTGTTTAATACAGTTTCATGTCTAGAGTACTGCTTTGATCGGTTGTTGGTTTCGAGCTCATTGTTATACAGTTTTGGCTATGCCTGCATAGTTGTCGCAGTCGAGGGGTTGTGGAGCCGATGATCCATTTCCGAGCCCGCCTGTCGATGTGATCGGCCTGGGGCGAGGTAACCCCAGTAACCCTCGATTGTTGTTGCACTTTCTGGACACATAGCATCTCTGTATAGCTTTGGTCACGTTTCCTTCAGTTTCATTCGATTCGTGGACGCTTTGATATGCATAGTTGGTTATGACTACCATGGATACAAGGAGTAGTAGACTGGGGATCCGGACTACGTGCCGATGAATCCAGTCTGCCTGCCGTTGTTAGTTGCGGCCGGGGCTGGTAACCCTGAAGCCCTTGTGGGTCCATGTCTAGGAGCACATAACAGTATGTATATCTCTGGGTCCGGGGTCGTGACAGTAACCGCACTGAAATCTTTTCCGATCATAAGAGTCTGAAATACATCTTCACTCAACCAGATCTAAACCTCAGGCAAAGGAGATGGATTGAAAAGATTAAAGACTTTGATCTTACCATTTCTTACACTCCAGGCAAGGCTAATGTTATGGCCGATGCTCTCAGTCGCAAGTCCTATTGCAATAATATCATGATCATGGAAAGCCAACCTCCACTTCATGAAGAATTCCAGAAGCTGAACCTTGGTCTTGTCCCTCAAGGTTACCTTGCAAGCTTGACAGCCAGTCCAACTCTCGAGGACAAGATTCGTTCTGAACAACTTCGTGATACTGAAATCAAGAAGATTGTAGAGCATATCAAAGAAGGCAATGATAAATTCAAGTCTTTCTCAATTGATGACAAGGGAACTGTGTTCTTCGAAGGACGCATTGCAGTTCCTCAGATTCAAAGCCTCAAAGATGTCATTCTCAAGGAGGCTCATGAAACTCCTCTCTCCATCCACCCTGGAAGTACAAAGATGTACCAGGATCTCAAGACGCTGTATTGGTGGCCTGGCATGAAACGTGAAATTGCTCAATACGTTTCTGAATGCGACGTTTGTCAACGTGTTAAGGCAGTCCATCAGAAAACAGCAGGTCTACTCCAACCTCTGAAAATTCCTGAGTGGAAGTGGGACATGATTGAAATGGACTTTGTTACTGGTTTTCCAAAGTCCAAGAAGGGCAACGATGCAATCTTCGTTGTCATTGATCGTCTCACCAAGGTAGCTCACTTCTTTGCTATCAAGGAAACTATCTCAGCTAGCCAGTTAGCAGAGCTCTACACAGCAAAGATTGTTCCTCTTCATGGTGTTCCATTGGAAATAAGCTCAGACCGTGGAAGCATCTTCACTTCTCATTTCTGGAAGAGTTTTCAAGAAGCATTGGGCACCAAACTTCTGTTCAGCACAGCTTACCACCCTCAGTCTCAGGGGCAAGTCGAAAGAGTCAATCAGATTCTCGAGGATATGCTCAGAGCATGTGGTCTCTCCTTTGGCATGAAATGGGAGGATTGCCTTCCATATGCTGAATTCTCCTACAACAACAGCTTCCAGGCAAGCCTAGGCATGGCACCATTTGAAGCACTCTATGGCCGCAGATGCAGGAGTCCAATCAATTGGTCTGGAGCTGGTGAACGTTCACTCTTAGGCCCTGATATTGTTAAGGAAGCCGAGGAGAAAGTTCGCATCATTCGTGACAATCTCAAGATTGCTCAGTCTCGTCAGAAGAGCTACTATGACAGCAAGCACAGGGATATTATCTATGCACCTGGTGACAAAGCATATCTCCGTGTAACTCCCCTCAGAGGCACTCATCGTTTTGGTGTGAAAGGAAAGCTTGCACCAAGATACATTGGTCCTTTCAACATTCTCTCAAGGAAGGCAGAAAATGCTTATCGTCTTGAACTTCCAGAAAAACTATCCAAGGTGCACGATGTGTTCCACGTGTCACAGCTCAAGAAGTGTTTCAAAGACCCAGATCGTGCAGTTGATCATGATTCCATTGAACTGCAAGATGATCTATCTTATGAGGAGCACCCTGTTCGTATTCTCGATGAGACCGAGCGTAAGACTCGCAACAAGAGCACCAAGTTCTTGAAAGTGCAGTGGTCGCATCATTCCGATAAAGAGGCAACGTGGGAGACCGAAGAGGATCTTCGCAAGAAGTATCCGGACCTTTTCGCTTCTCAGTAAGGAATCTCGGGGCGCGATTCCTTCAAGGGGGGGCGTTTTGTAACATCCCAAGTATGAAAACCTACCATCTAGAATGTTTGATTTCCTGTTTAATTAAAGTATTGCATCATGTCATCATATTTATTTCCTTGTTTGCATTTGTTTACTATTTGTTTTGCATCTGTTTTTATTCTTTTTTCACAATGGAAATTCAAACAATTTCAAATGATGTGTTTCATACTTGTCATGTTACAATATTTCTCAAATCAATATTGCAATCCAAAGTCTCATTTTATTGCCAAACATTCCATAATGAATCAACTAATAAAATGGTGCTTTTATTTCAATTAAGTAATTCCAAATTGCTTTCAAATTCAAAGCATCTTCAAACAGCACCTCATTTGAAAATTATAAAAATACCAAACAAATTCTAATCACCTTTGTTCTATTTAATCAATAGGGGTCACCCTAATAAAAACATTGTTTCCAATATTAATCAATTAATTATCAAATTAGTCAAATTCAAACCAAAAACATTCAAACAACACACCAATTTGAAATTATAAAAATAACAAAAACATTTTGTGCTCTTTGTTTCCAATTAAATTCATTTGATCACCCTATTTTAAAAATATTGTTTCAATAACCAATTAATCATAAAATTCAATCAAATACACTCCAAATTCAAACAGCACTATAATTCAAATGTTTTTGAAAACCAAAGTTGACATTTGGTATATATTGATCTAATTAACCCACATGATTTTTTCCCTAAATTCTTAAAACTCAAAAACCTATCATTTGCTTCCATTTTCTATTTGCTACAAAAAAAAACAGAAAAGCAAAAAATAAGAAAAAAGAAAACAAACGCGCGCGCGCGGCAGCTAACTAGCCCAGCCCAGCCCACTCACCGCAGCTGGCCCGCATACCCCTTCGCTGAGCCGCCCCCGTCGTCCTCGCGTACGACACGCCATCCAGAGGTGCCACGGCGGCAGTGGCGCGCGCCGACGGCCACCAGAGCTCCTGTGGCCCTATCAAGACCCCTAGGTCTCCGCAGCCCTACCCTAGACCTAGCCTCCCTCGTTCCCCGAGCTCGCGCCGCCGATTTTCCTCTCTCGCGGCCGATCCCCACCTCTCTGTCAGCTCGCCGGAGCAACTCCCTCTGAATCCATGAAGCTCACCGTCGCCACCATCCTCCTCCACCCTACCTAACTACAGGAACGAAACCGCCGTCACCTCCTCGCGCTGTTGGACACCGCAGCGAGCCCGTGGACGTCGTGGATCGCCGCCGCCGTCCTCGTCCACGCCGCTGTCGCCGTCAAGCCGTCATCCCCGAGCCCCTGCAACAACTGCAACGACAGTGAGCCCACCGTGTTCTCCTCCCTCCTGTCTGTACCCTCTGCCTCACGGATCCGTGCACGCATCGCATCCACCCACAAGCACAACCACGGCGCAGCACGGCCACGTTGATCGCCGCCGGCCCCCTCCGTTTCTGTCAAAGTTCAGAGCTTGCGCGAGTTTCAGTAAAAGTTCAGTTAACGAGTTTGGAAGCTTATCCTCCCCGCACGTGGTTAACTGGCAAGCAAACGCAAACACCGCACTGGTTCAGAGCACAGCGCACGCACGGCGAGATCCAGGGTTCGAGCCCCTGGCTCGCGGGATAAAATCCCACTTTTTTGCCCGCAGCGCTGACAGGGAGGGCCCCCTGTCAGCCACACCGTGTCCACGCAAGCGTCCAGTGGCCCAGTGGCCCACTGGCAGTGGCCAGGGTAGGCCCCTCTGCGGTAACAAAAGTTTTTAAAACTTTTCTGTGTTGAAAACAAGTCCTTTTATTTAACAGATTAGTCCCTAAACTTAAAAAGCTGATAACTTTTATTTTATAACTCCAAATAATGAAAATAAAATATGTGTGCTGATCTAAATTAAATTATCTACCTATTGGTAACATTTGTTTCCTGTTTTGAATTTTCAAAATGCAATTCAAATTTGAATTCAAATAATTCAATTGCAATTTGCTAAAATCCATAACTAATTCATACTTAATCCAAAAAATGCAAATAAAATATGTTTTCCATGCTATTTCAAATAACCTTTTCAAATATAAATTTTGTTTCATGGTTTGAATAATTTAAATTGCCTAAATAATTTAAACCTTGTTTAAATCATTTAAATTTGCTAAAATCATAACTTGCTCAAATTAAATTATTTTTGAACATGCAAAATATGTTTTCAAACTAGAAAGTTATAAACTTTTCAAATATGAATTTGAATTTATGTTTTGAACAAATAAAATCCAAATAAAATTCATGCTTGTTTTAAATTCATTTAAAATTTGTTTAATCTTGTTTAAGTAATAATAAATTCATCCTAACTCCTATTTCAATATTTGAAACATGTAATCCAACTAAAATTTGGTATTCTTTTCAAATATGAATTTTGTTATTTATTTTGAACATTTTAAATTGATGAAAACAACAAATGCTTGTGTGACATCTTTAAGTAACCCAAAATTTCCAACTTAATAAATGATTTCCAAACTTGTTAAATTCCTTTACCACTTGCATCTATTGTTGTTATTTTGTTGATATCATCATGCATGCATCATGGTAATAAACTTTCACATGGTAATAAGTTGTAGATCATTTGTTCCCACTTAATTCATGGACCTTTTTCCATATGCAATCCAATTGCATATGGGTCCATTTAAATTGTGTTACCAAGTCCACTAGTTTATTTTGATGCATCTATTAAATTGTCATGCATCATCCCATGATTGTGCACTATGCCATGATATTGATTGTTTATATTTCTGTCTTGTTTGTTTGCTTCTTCCCGAATAGACGACGACGTTGAGACAGACGATCTTTACAGCACCCCTTCTGAGGATCTAGCTCAGTACCAGACTGCTGAGTTTGCAGGCAAGTTATCACTCACATGAACCACTGTGTTCCTTTCAACATTGGTTACCGATACTTTCCGTTGTCTATGTTGCTAGCCCTATGTGTAGTTGTTTCTGTTACGAACCTATCACATGAATCCCTTAACCCTGATATTGCCTCACCACCACTCCTACAACCCTTTGTTTGAGCCAGTGTCTTACTAGCATGCTTAGGTTGTTTTGCTCGAGTCTGTTACCCGTTACTTTCAGTTACTATATTTTTATTATGTTCTGGGGGCTCGATGTTTAATCAATCAATCATGCTAATGTTATTGTTAAATAATAATTTGATGATAAGGCACCGGCAGGAGGCCCTTTGTGGTTTTGAGGCCTGCTAGTGTCGACCCTAATAGGAAAAGGGTCTTGTCTACTGATCCATGATGAGCGCACTACCCGCATGTGGGAAGCGAGTATGGGCGCCCCCCTCAATTTGATTCGATTCGCATCTCGTCCAAATCGCCTCATTTAGTTCGTGTTTTCCATTTGCCGCATGCATGTTTTTGCGAGCCCAGCGCAGGGTGGAACTTTTGTAGTCGGCATATAGGGGGACACGGTCTTAGAGTGCTATGAGGGTCCCTTTTCTTCGGGGCTTGATTAGCCGTGCGCCCAAGGTGCTTTGGGCTTGATGCGAAGAAGAGTTGAGTTGTGTTGAGTGCCCCGCTTGGTGGGAGGCATCCCATCTGGCGGGTTATTCATACGTGTACGGCCAAATTGGTGCAACCCTGCAGGGATAAATCTTCTCGAGAAGCCGTGTTTTCCGCGGTTATGGTTAACTTGGTGAAAGTACTGGCTAACAAGTACTCAGGACAACTTAAACCTAATGATTCACAATCTCACACCCAATGATTAACAACTTGACTAGTAATAAGATTATTGACACAATAACTTGATTCATCTTTAATCCAACTGTGTGAGTTATCCTCGGATTGCTTCTTTGGATAAGGGGCGAGATCCAAGATGGGTTTGTTTGAAGTTATCTTTCAGTAGGTTACAATACTCGATCTTATCTTCTTTTTGTTAGCCGGAAGTGGTAGAATCTCTGTAGTTGGTTAGCGCAGCCAGTTGCAGCATCTTTTATATCCCTTTTCTTCCGTTGAACCCAAGGCATCTGTGCTTGGTGTTGACGGGCTACACTTTGGTGAACTGTGAGTCTTGCTTGCCAGTACGTCTATGTACTGACCCCTTTGGGGCTGTGGTTTCCGCAGACTACGCTTACGAGGATCCCAGCGACGGCTACTACGTGGAGTTTGACGAGGCTGCTGACGAGTAGGTAGCGGACCCGGGCAGGATCCGAGACTACGTGGATGGGCTCCGTCTTTATTTCAGTTCCCGGCTTCTTAAACCTATTTGGATTTGTCTGTACTCAGACCCTTTGAATGTTTCCGCTGAGATGTAATGATGTTATGTTGGGACATGTGTCCTCTGGATGATTGTATTTGCTATCTCTGCTCTAGTGAGAGCTAGTTGCAACTTATTTCAATCTTTTGTGTCTTAGAGATATGTTGTGTTATCATTTTGTTCGAAGCCGTTGACGTACCATGTGTGTATGGTATGAAGTACGTCATTGGTAGTGTCCTGATTTCTACGGGATAGTTTACATCGACGGTGAACAGTAACGATTGGTTGTCACACATAAGTGTTGGCCTACTCGTAAGAGGACGCGGGTGCCGGTAAGCCCCTTAATCCAATCAAAATGCTGTTCAGTTCGTACGGTGAGTATCCTCTAGAAGTCCGGTTGCGACAAATGGTATCAGAGCCTGTCTGCCTGTAGGATCCCTTTTACTGGTCGCAGTTGAGTCTAGAAACTATTTTGTAGCTATATAGGAAAAATAAAACGTGAGAGTAGGAATGCTGCCATTTTTCTTCTTTCCCCACCCACCCACCCCTTTTCTGGTAAGGAAGTGCAACGTTGTTTTCTCTTCTCACCTAAACTTTCAAGTTAGGATTTCACGTGTTTTGGGTTCTCCGTAGTACCTCAGGAGTTTTTGGTCTCGTGTTTCCCGATGTTGCTTCAATATCCTGTTCTTTTCAACATCCTTATCGTCCGTTGAACCTTGTTGTTGCTTTCCAATTCAGTTCTCTACCGGCGTCTAATCAAAACTTCCCCGATCATCTGCAGATGGATATCAGGTTCTTCCCGCAGGTGGTTCGGATGACTCGTTGCGAGAACACCGCCGGTTATCCGGAGATGCTGAGAGACATGGTCACTTATCTGGGGTTCCGTTGGGCACCAGAGTACCAGGTCTACGAGCAGCAGCGAGAGTTTGACCAGACCTACTACCAGGCTATCGTCTACATTCTGTCAGATGATGGCATGAGCGTTGTCCACCGCTACGAGGCAGTAGGTTCCACAGTGGATATGGCCGTGCAGCAGGCAGCTTATGTGAGTCTCACCGTCCTTCGTGCTGACTACTGGGGATTTGACGATTCTATCTATCGCCACATCCCCCGTGGTTACATCACTTCGGAGGGAGCTCACTTCACTCTCTACGACAACCTGGATGTCTACGAGCATGATAACACCAGGCTGCACACTACCGCTCAGTTTGTGAGGCACAGTGACGCAGTTGCCACCACACTTTCTCAGGAGTTGGCCTCAGTCAGGGAGCAGCTCTACCTTGCTTTGACTCGTCTGGCTACGTACACCACAGACTTTGTTGGAGATGAGCGCTTTGCACGTTTCCATCAGACAGTTGGACGTAGTTTGCCAGATGCTGGAGGTTACGAGCCGATCAGAGGTCCACTCCTCAACCTCGGAGCTGGTTACACTGGGATTCCACGCTTTGGAGCACAGGGAGACGACGCTTTCTACTTCACCACACCGAGAGTCGCTCTCAGAGCAGTCCCGATCTACGTGGATCGTCGTTCTACCTACTTTGGTGGGATTCCTCCTCACCGTATCTCTCGTCGTACTACTCACCGCCGTCTTGCGTGATGAGCATGGGAGTACCGATGTATCCATTCCTAGCTATGTTTAGTTATCCTTTGGCTTTCGAACCATGTATTGGTCTGTTGGATATTCTGATGTATTTGAACATGTGATGATGTACCTGTTGGTTATCTATTCATGCGTCGGAATAATCTATCTTTCGGTTGCCAAGTCTATCCTTTTCTGTTGTTGTGCTAAAATGCATGTCTATTCAGGATGCCGCCAACAAGGAGCAACCCGCCTGAACCACCTCCGATCACGGAGCTGTTGACTCAGATGACTCAGGTCGTGGCTCAGATGGCCCAGTTCTAGGCTAACCAGCACAACAACCATAATGCTCCAAGGGTCAGCATCAAGGAGTTCCTCAGTATGGGTCCGAGAGCTTTCGTGGCAACACGTGAGCCTCTGGATGCTGATGACTGGATCCGGGAGATGGCCAGAGCTCTGGTCATTGCTCACGTTGCTGAGGAAGACAAAGTCAAGTATACCACCTACCTACTGAAGGGTCAGGCAGCTACCTGGTGGGAGAACTACCAGACCATGAGAGCTGGCTATCCTATCACCTGGGGTTGTTTCAAGGATGCCTTCCTGAAGCACCACATCCCAGATGGTCTCATGGAAAGGATGCGTGAGGAGTTTTGCTCTCTCAAGCAGGGCAAGCTGGACGTCATTGGCTATCAGAACGAGTTCAATCGTCTCGCTCGATACGCTGGTGATGAGGTGTCCACTGAAGCTAAGAAGATGGCAAGGTTCCGCTGAGGTTTTAACCCGGAACTGAAGTACGCTCTCACCAACATCAAGTGCAAAGACTTCGAGGAGCTCGTGAACACCGCGCTCAATGAGGAAAACGGGCGCAAGGCGTTCGAGGATTCTCGCAAGCACTCGCGTGAGGGTGGTTCCTCCTCCAACATGACCACCCCTCCGCAGAAGCGCCGCATCTGGGTGCCAAATGGTGCTGTCACTCGGGCTCCATATGCCCAAGCTTCTCCAGGCTTTGCTCCCCGCCCACCCAACCCATCTCAGATGCATGGTCAGAGGGTTCCAATGGGGCAGCCAAGGCCAGGTCCTCCTCGTGTCGTCACTTGCTACAAATGCAAGGAGACTGGACACTACGCTGATAAGTGCACTCAGAGGCAGCTACCTCCACCTCCTCGCCCCAACACCAACCAGGCAATGGTTCGTGCTCCTCCGGCTAAAGCCTTCAACTCCAACAACAGGCCTGTCGGGAGGACCACGAGGGTGAATCATATCAAGGCCGACAAAGTTGAGGAAGCTGCTGACGTCGTTCTCGGTATATTACCCGTAAACTCTATTCCAGCTAAAGTGTTGTTTGATACCGGAGCATCGCATTCTTTTGTGTCAAAGATCTTTGCTACAACGTACAACCTAGTTCTGGTTCCACTAAGCAATCAAATCTCTGTTCACTCTCCGGGATCTAAAATGTTGACTTCCAAGATAAGTATGAACAATCATATCCTAATTGGAGGTCGCATATTCCTTGCTTCACTCATGTTGCTGGGAAATTCTGACATTGATGTCATTCTGGGCATGGATTGGTTGAAGACCAATGAAGCTAAAATTGACTGTGCTCAAAAGTCAATAACTCTATCCCACCCTTCTGGCCAGATAGTCTATTCTCCACATGAAACAAGGTCTATTCAGCTGTTCAACCTTGATGCAAAACCTCTTCCTGCAATTGAAAATGTTCCGGTGGTTTGTGAATTCCCTGACGTCTTTCCAGAAGAGTTGCCAGGGATGCCTCCGGACAGAGCAGTTGAGTTCGTGATCGAGCTTGAACCAGGTACTGCTCCAATCTCTAAGCATCCATACAAGATAGCTCCTCCTGAACTGAAATTGTCGAAGGAGCAAATCGATATGTACATGGAGAAAGGTTACATTCAGCCTAGTTCCTCCGCTTGGGGTTGCCCAACTCTGTTTGTTGCCAAGAAGGATCAAACAAAAAGACTCGTGGTTGACTATCGTCCTCTCAACGAGAAAACCATAAAAAACAAGTATCCAATTCCTCGTATCGATGATCTTTTTGATCAACTTGCTGGAGCCTCAATATTCTCAAAGTTGGACTTGAGGATGGGTTACCATCAAATAAAGATCAGAAAGGAAGATATTCCTAAAACAGCTTTCACCACTCGGTACGGTCTATATGAATACACCGTCATGTCCTTTGGTCTCACCAATGGACCGGCGACGTTCTCTAGACTCATGAATTCTGTCTTCCATGAATACCTCGACAAGTTCGTTGTGGTATATCTCGATGACATTCTAGTCTACTCAAAATCTGAGGAAGAGCATGGAGAACACCTTCGTCTCACTCTCATGAAACTTCGCGAGCATCGTCTATATGCCAAGTTCTCCAAATGTGAGTTCTGGATTCCAGAAGTTGCTTACCTTGGTCATATCATCTCTGCCAAAGGCATAGCCATTGACCCAGAAAAGGTTAAGGCAATTGTTGATTGGAAACCTCCTAAGACGGTAAAGCAAGTAAGAAGCTTTCTTGGCTTGGCTAGCTATTGCCGTCGTTTCGTCCAAAACTTTTCCAAGATTGCCAAACCTCTCACTGATCTCACAAAGAAGGACAAGAAGTTCGTTTGGACTCCACAGTGTGATGAGAGTTTCAATCTCTTGAAGACTAAACTCACTTCTACCCCAGTTCTGGTTGGCCCAGATACTACCAAACCTTTCCAGATATTCTGCGATGCATCTCTCCAAGGTCTAGGTGCAGTTCTTATGCAAGAACGTCAAGTTGTGGCTTATGCTTCACGTCAGTTGAACCACATGAGCAAAACTATCCCACACATGACCTTGAACTTGCAGCAGTTGTGTTTGCCCTCAAGAAATGGAGGCAATACTTGTTGGGTAACCGCACTGAAATATTTTCCGATCATAAGAGTCTGAAATACATCTTCACTCAACCAGATCTAAACCTCAGGCAAAGGAGATGGATTGAAAAGATTAAAGACTTTGATCTCACCATTTCTTACACTCCAGGCAAGGCTAATGTTATGGCCGATGCTCTCAGTCGCAAGTCCTATTGCAATAATCTCATGATCATGGAAAGCCAACCTCCACTTCATGAAGAATTCCAGAAGCTGAACCTTGGTCTTGTCCCTCAAGGTTACCTTGCTAGCTTGACAGCCAGTCCAACTCTCGAGGACAAGATTCGTTCTGAACAACTTCGTGATACTGAAATCAAGAAGATTGTAGAGCACATCAAAGAAGGCAATGATAAATTCAAGTCCTTCTCAATTGATGACAAGGGAACTGTGTTCTTCGAAGGACGCATTGCAGTTCCTCAGATTCAAAGTCTCAAAGATGTCATTCTCAAGGAGGCTCATGAAACTCCTCTCTCCATCCACCCTGGAAGTACAAAGATGTACCAGGATCTCAAGACTCTGTATTGGTGGCCTGGCATGAAACGTGAAATTGCTCAATACGTTTCTGAATGCGACGTTTGTCAACGTGTTAAGGCAGTCCATCAGAAAACAGCAGGTCTACTCCAACCTCTGAAAATTCCTGAGTGGAAGTGGGACATGATTGAAATGGACTTCGTTACTGGTTTTCCAAAGTCCAAGAAGGGCAACGATGCAATCTTCGTTGTCATTGATCGTCTCACTAAGGTAGCTCACTTCTTTGCTGTCAAGGAAACTATCTCAGCTAGCCAGTTAGCAGAGCTCTACACAGCAAGGATCGTTCCTCTTCATGGTGTTCCATTGGAAATAAGCTCAGACCGTGGAAGCATCTTCACTTCTCATTTCTGGAAGAGTTTTCAAGAAGCATTGGGCACCAAACTTCTGTTCAGCACAGCTTATCACCCTCAGTCTCAGGGGCAAGTCGAAAGAGTCAATCAGATTCTCGAGGATATGCTCAGAGCATGTGGTCTCTCCTTTGGCATGAAATGGGAGGATTGCCTTCCATATGCTGAATTCTCCTACAACAACAGCTTCCAGGCAAGCCTAGGCATGGCACCATTTGAGGCACTCTATGGCCGCAGATGCAGGAGTCCAATCAATTGGTCTGGAGCTGGTGAACGTTCACTCTTAGGCCCTGACATTGTTAAGGAAGCCGAGGAGAAAGTTCGCATCATTCGTGACAATCTCAAGATTGCTCAGTCTCGTCAGAAGAGCTACTATGACAGCAAGCACAGGGATATGATCTATGCACCTGGTGACAAGGCATATCTCCGTGTAACTCCCCTCAGAGGCACTCATCGTTTTGGTGTGAAAGGAAAGCTTGCACCAAGATACATTGGTCCTTTCAACATTCTCTCAAGGACGGCAGAAAATGCCTATCGTCTTGAACTTCCAGAAAAACTATCCAAGGTGCACGATGTGTTCCACGTGTCACAGCTCAAGAAGTGTTTCAAAGATCCAGATCGTGACAGTTGATCATGATTCCATTGAACTGCAAGATGATCTATCTTATGAGGAGCACCCTGTTCGTATTCTCGATGAGACCGAGCGTAAGACTCGCAACAAGAGCACCAAGTTCTTGAAAGTGCAGTGGTCGCATCATTCCGATAAAGAGGCAACGTGGGAGACCGAAGAGGATCTTCGCAAGAAGTATCCGGACCTTTTCTCTTCTCAGTAAGGAATCTCGGGGCGCGATTCCTTCAAGGGGGGGCGTTTTGTAACATCCCAAGTATGAAAACTACCATCTAGAATGTTTGATTTCCTGTTTAATTAAAGTATTGCATCATGTCATCATATTTATTTCCTTGTTTGCATTTGTTTACTATTTGTTTTGCATCTGTTTTTATTCTGTTTTCATAATGGAAATTCAAACAATTTCAAATGATGTGTTCATACTTGTCATGTTACAATTTTTTTCAAATAAAAATTGCAATCCAAAGTCTCATTTTATTTCCAATCATTCCATAATGAATCAACTAATAAAATAGTGGTTTTATTTCAATTAAGTAATTCCAAATTGCTTTCAAATTCAAAGCATCTTCAAACAGCACCTCATTTGAAAATTATAAAAATACCAAACAAATTCTAATCACATTTGTTCTATTTAATCAATAGGGGTCACCCTAATAAAAACATTGTTTCCAATATTAATCAATTAATTATCAAATTATTCAAATTCAAACCAAAAACATTCAAACAGCACACCAATTTGAAATTATAAAAATAACCAAAACATTTTGTGCTCTTTGTTTCCAATTAAATTCATTTGATCACCCTATTTTAAAAATATTGTTTCAATAACCAATTAATCATAAAATTCAATCAAATACACTCCAAATTCAAACAGCACTATATTCAAATGTTTTTGAAAACCAAAGTTGACATTTGGTATATATTGATCTAATTAACCCACATGATTTTTTCCCTAGATTCTTAAAACTCAAAAACCTATCATTTGCTTCCAATTTCTATTTTCTACAAAAAAAAACAGAAAAGCAAAAAATAAGAAAAAAGAAAACAAACGCGCGCGCGCGGCAGCTAACTAGCCCAGCCCAGCCCACTCACCGCAGCTGGCCCGCATACCCCTTCGCTGAGCCGCCCCCGCCGTCCTCGCGTACGGAACGCCATCTAGAGGTGCCACGGCGGCAGTGGCACGCGCCGACGGCCACCAGAGCTCCTGTGGCCCTATAAAGACCCCTAGGTCTCCGCAGCCCTACCCTAGACCTAGCCTCCCTCGTTCCCCGAGCTCGCGCCGCCGATTTTCCTCTCTCGCGGCCGATCCCCACCTCTCTGTCAGCTCGCCGGAGCAACTCCCTCTGAATCCATGAAGCTCACCGTCGCCACCGTCCTCCTCCACCCTACCTAACTACGGGAACGAAACCGCCGTCACCTCCTCGCGCTGCTGGACACCGCAGCGAGCCCGTGGACGTCGTGGATCGCCGCCGCCGTCCGCGTCCACGCCGCTGTCGCCGTCAAGCCGTCGTCCCCGAGCCCCTGCAACAACTGCAACGACAGTGAGCTCACCGTGTTCTCCTCCCTCCTGTCTGTACCCTCTGCCTCACGGATCCGTGCACGCATCGCATCCACCCACAAGCACAACCACGGCGCAGCACGACCACGTTGATCGCCGCCGGCCCCCTCCGTTTCTGTCAAAGTTCAGAGCTTGCGCGAGTTTCAGTAAAAGTTCAGTTAACGAGTTTGGAAGCTTATCCTCCCCGCATGTGGTTAACTGCCAAGCAAACGCAAACACCGCACTGGTTCAGAGCACAGCGCACGCACAGCGAGATCCAGGGTTCGAGCCCCTGGCTCGCGGGATAAAATCCCACTTTTTTGCCCGCAGCGCTGACAGGGAGGGCCCCCTGTCAGCCACACCGTGTCCACGCAAGCGTCCAGTGGCCCAGTGGCCCACTGGCAGTGGCCAGGGTAGGCCCCTCTGCGGTAACAAAAGTTTTTAAAACTTTTCTGTGTTGAAAACAAGTCCTTTTATTTAACAGATTAGTCCCTAAACTTAAAAAGCTTATAAATTTTATTTTATAACTCCAAATAATGAAAATAAAATATGTGTGCTGATCTAAATTAAATTATCTACCTATTGGTAACATTTGTTTCCTGTTTTGAATTTTCAAAATGCAATTCAAATTTGAATTCAAATAATTCAATTGCAATTTGCTAAAATCCATAACTAATTCATACTTAATCCAAAAAATGCAAATAAAATATGTTTTCCATGCTATTTCAAATAACCTTTTCAAATATAAATTTTGTTTCATGGTTTGAATAATTTAAATTGCCTAAATAATTTAAACCTTGTTTAAATCATTTAAATTTGCTAAAATCATAACTTGCTCAAATTAAATTATTTTTGAACATGCAAAATATGTTTTCAAACTAGAAAGTTATAAACTTTTCAAATATGAATTTGAATTTATGTTTTGAACAAATAAAATCCAAATAAAATTCATGCTTGTTTTAAATTCATTTAAAATTTGTTTAATCTTGTTTAAGTAATAATAAATTCATCCTAACTCCTATTTCAATATTTGAAACATGTAATCCAACTAAAATTTGGTATTCTTTTCAAATATGAATTTTGTTATTTATTTTGAACATTTTAAATTGATGAAAACAACAAATGCTTGTGTGACATCTTTAAGTAACCCAAAATTTCCAACTTAATAAATGATTTCCAAACTTGTTAAATTCCTTTACCACTTGCATCTATTGTTGTTATTTTGTTGATATCATCATGAATGCATCATGGTAATAAACTTTCACATGGTAATAAGTTGTAGATCATTTGTTCCCACTTAATTCATGGACCTTTTTCCATATGCAATCCAATTGCATATGGGTCCATTTAAATTGTGTTACCAAGTCCACTAGTTTATTTTGATGCATCTATTAAATTGTCATGCATCATCCCATGATTGTGCACTATGCCATGATATTGATTGTTTATAATTCTGTCTTGTTTGTTTGCTTCTTCCCGAATAGACGACGACGTTGAGACAGACGATCTTTACAGCACCCCTTCTGAGGATCTAGCTCAGTACCAGACTGCTGAGTTTGCAGGCAAGTTATCACTCACATGAACCACTATGTTCCTTTCAACATTGGTTACCGATACTTTCCGTTGTCTATGTTGCTAGCCCTATGTGTAGTTGTTTCTGTTACGAACCTATCACATGAATCCCTTAACCCTGATATTGCCTCACCACCACTCCTACAACCCCTTTGTTTGAGCCAGTGTCTTACTAGCATGCTTAGGTTGTTTTGCTCGAGTCTGTTACCCGTTACTTTCAGTTACTATATTTTTATTATGTTCTGGGGGCTCGATGTTTAATCAATCAACCATGCTAATGTTATTGTTAACTAATAATTTGATGATAAGGCACCGGCAGGAGGCACTTTGTGGTTTTGAGGCCTGCTAGTGTCGACCCTAATAGGAAAAGGGTCTTGTCTACTGATCCATGATGAGCGCACTACCCGCATGTGGGAAGCGAGTATGGGCGCCCCCCTCAATTTGATTCGATTCGCATCTCGTCCAAATCGCCTCATTTAGTTCGTGTTTTCCATTTGCCGCATGCATGTTTTTGCGAGCCCAGCGCAGGGTGGAACTTTTGTAGTCGGCATATAGGGGGACACGGTCTTAGAGTGCTATGAGGGTCCCTTTTCTTCGGGGCTTGATTAGCCGTGCGCCAAAGGTGCTTTGGGCTTGATGCGAAGAAGAGTTGAGTTGTGTTGAGTGCCCCGCTTGGTGGGAGGCATCCCATCTGGCGGGTTATTCATACGTGTACGGCCAAATTGGTGCAACCCTGCAGGGATAAATCTTCTCGAGAAGCCGTGTTTTCCGCGGTTATGGTTAACTTGGTGAAAGTACTGGCTAACAAGTACTCAGGACAACTTAAACCTAATGATTCACAATCTCACACCCAATGATTAACAACTTCACTAGTAATAAGATTATTGACACAATAACTTGATTCATCTTTAATCCAACTGTGTGAGTTACCCTCGGATTGCTTCTTTGGATAAGGGGCGAGATCCAAGATGGGTTTGTTTGAAGTTATCTTTCAGTAGGTTACAATACTCGATCTTATCTTCTTTCTGTTAGCCGGAAGTGGTAGAATCTCTGTAGTTGGTTAGCGCAGCCAGTTGCAGCATCTTTTATATCCCTTTTCTTTCGTTGAACCCAAGGCATCTGTGCTTGGTGTTGACGGGCTACACTTTGGTGAACTGTGAGTCTTGCTTGCCAGTACGTCTATGTACTGACCCCTTTGGGGCTGTGGTTTCCGCAGACTACGCTTACGAGGATCCCAGCGACGGCTACTACGTGGAGTTTGACGAGGCTGCTGACGAGTAGGTAGCGGACCCGGGCAGGATCCGAGACTACGTGGATGGGCTCCGTCTTTATTTCAGTTCCCGGCTTCTTAAGCCTATTTGGATTTGTCTGTACTCAGACCCTTTGAATGTTTCCGCTGAGATGTAATGATGTTATGTTGGGACATGTGTCCTCTGGATGATTGTATTTGCTATCTCTGCTCTAGTGAGAGCTAGTTGCAACTTATTTCAATCTTTTGTGTCTTAGAGATATGTTGTGTTATCATTTTGTCCGAAGCCGTTGACGTACCACGTGTGTATGGTATGAAGTACGTCATTGGTAGTGTCCTGATTTCTACGGGATAGTTTACATCGACGGTGAACAGTAACGATTGGTTGTCACACATAAGTGTTGGCCTACTCGTAAGAGGACGCGGGTGCCGGTAAGCCCCATAATCCAATCAAAATGCTGTTCAGTTCGTACGGTGAGTATCCTCTAGAAGTCCGGTTGCGACAAAACACGGCTTCTCGAGAAGATTTATCCCTGCAGGGGTGCACCAATTTGGCCGTACACGTAAGAATATCCCGCCAGACGGGAATCAAACCCACCAAGCGAGGCACTCTACACAACTCAACTCTTCTTCGCATCAAGCCCAAAGAACCACGTGTTGTGCGTGCGCGGCTTATCGAGCCCCACGAAGAAAAGGGGACCCTCATAGAACTCTAAGACCACGCCGCCCTAAATGCCGACTACAAAAGTTCCACCCTGGCCTCGGGTTCGTACCTGCATATGAGTGCATCAAATGGAAAGCCCGAACTAAGTGTGGCGATTTGGACGAGATGTGAATCGAATCAAATTGAGGGGGGCGCCCATACACGCTTCCCACATGCGGATAGTGCGCTCATCATGGATCAGTAGACAAGACCCTTTTCCTAATTAGGGTCGACACTAGCAGGCCTCAAAACCACGCCGGGCCTCCTGCCGGTGCCTTATCAGCAAGTTATTATTACCCAAAATTAACAGGTTGTTGTTTAACATCGAGCCCCAGAACATAATAGAAATATAGTAATAGAAAGTAACGGGTAACAGACTCGAGCAGAAACAACCCTAAGCATGCTAGTAAGACACGAGCAACAAGCAATGGGTTATAGGTGTGGAGGTGAGGCTATACCAGGGTTAAAGGATAACATGTGATAGGATCGAACAAAAGCAACGATTCAAAAGGCTAGCAGAAATAGACAACGGAAAGTATCGGTATCCAATGTTGAAAGGAACACAATGGTTCATGTGAGTGAATACTTGCCTGCAAACTCAGCAGCCTGGTACTGAGCTAGATCCTCAGAAAGGGTGTCGTAAGTATCGTCTGTCTCAACGTCGTCGTCTATCCGAGAAGAAGCAAACAAACAACGCAGAGAGATAAACAATCAATAACATGGCATAGTGCATAATCATGGGATGATGCATGACCATTTAATTGATGCATAGAAATAACCTAGTTGACATGGTAACATAACATAATTAAATGGACACACATGCAATTTGAGTTGCATATGAAAAGCCCATGAATTATGGTTGAAACAATTTTTTTACAACTAACCAATAGGTGATATTGGATTAGTATGATGCATGGAAGAGGAAAACAGAAAAATAACAACAATAGAAACAATTTAAAATAAGGTTTACCAAGTTTAGGATTTTATTTATTAAGTTATGGAATTTTGGTTCCTTAAAGGTGTTACACAAGAGGTTGTTGTTTTCAGCAATTTAAATTGTTCAAAACAAATAACAAAATTCATATTTGGAAAGAGCACAAAATTTTAGATGGAATACATGTTTCAATTATTGAAAAAGGAATTAAGATGAATTATTTATGAATTAAACAAGTTAAACAAGATTTAAATAAATTAAATTCAAGTATGAATTTATTTGAATTTTTTTTTGTTCAAAACATTAATTCAAATTCATATTTGAAAAGTTTATACTTTTCTAGTTTGAAAACATATTTTACATGTTCAAAAATAATTTAATTTGAGCAAGTTATGAATTTAGCAAATTTAAATGATTTAAAGAAGGTTTAAATTATTTAAGCAATTTTAATTATTCAAAACATGAAAAAAAAATTATATTTGAAAAGATGGTTCAAAATAGCATGGAAAACATATTTTACTTGGGTTATTTGAATTAAGTATGAATTAGTTATGCAATTAATCAAATTTCAAATGAATTGTTTGAATTTAAAATTTGAATGCATTTGAATTATTCAAAACAGAATACAAATGGTTTAACTAGGTAGAGAATTAAATTTGGTTCAACAAACATATTTTATTTATATTATTTGGATTTGTAATTTATACGTTATTCACATTTTAAATTTGAGGACCAATCTGTAATGAAAAAAGATTTAATTTGAAAAGAGAAAAGCTGAAAAACTATTTTCACTATGCAGTGGCTAGCCACTGCCGCTGACAGAGGGCCCCTGGGCTGCGTGGCGCTCACGTGGCAGCAGAGGCCACTAGCAGGTGGCCCCTGCCTGTCAGCACCCTTGCGCGAAAAAAAGGTTGGGTTGAATTGCGGGAGCAGGGATCGAACCTGCGCCCTGCTGCGCGCGCTCGCTGTGCTGCTACCAGTGCGGTAGTGAATCGCTCTTTGTCAGTATAGCATGCGCAACAAGGTTAAGGTTCAGTTCGTTAACTGAACTTTTAACTGCGCGCGCGTTTCTGAACTTTGACAGAGAGCAACGGTGGCGCAACGGCGGCGAGCTGCTGCAGCGTTGCGGTGTCGTGCTTGCTGCGGTGCGTGGACGCGTGCGTGCTGGTGTGCATCGTGCAGAGGAGGAGCAGGAGGGGATGGAAGGTGGCGTGCTCACTGTGAGGGAACAGAGGGGAAGCAGGCTCGGGCAGAGGTGGTCGCCGGCGAGGTCGAGGATGGCGGCGGCGACGTGTGCGTTGCCAGCAACCGGGGAGGTGTCGAGGACGTAGATGGCAACGCGGCGATCTCGTTCCCAGCACTAGCTCACGCAGAGAGGCATCGGAGGCGGTGATCGCCGGAGAGATTCAGAGAGGTGGCGCCGGTGAGGTACAGAGAGGTGGAGAGGAGCGGTGGAAGGAGGAGGAAATTGGCGGCGCTCTGTGAGGGAGAAGGAGGTAGGTGGCTAGGGCTGCGCTCGGGCTAGCTAGGCTAGGTTTTATAGGGGCTAGGGGCTGCTCCCGGCCGTCGCTGCGCGACGGTGTCGACGTGGATAGCCCCGATTCCCTGCCGTACGGGAAGAAGACGATGGCGAAACGTTAAGTAGCAGTGGGCTGGTTTGGGTGGGCTGGGCCTGCCCACTGCCTGCCCTCCCCTCTCTTTCTATTTTTTTTTGTTCTGTTTGCTTTTTTTTTTGCTGAAATGAAATAGGAAGAAATAGAAAAGTTTTGGGTGTTAGAAAAATTTAGAAAAATTTGGTATTGATTAATTATGTCACAGCCACAATTTGCCAAGTTTTGTTTTCCAAAAAGTTCAAAATAAAATGATGTTTGTAATTTGATTCAAATTTGAATGAATTCTTAGATTAAGTGATTATTGAAAACAAGATTTAAATAGGTTGAACCTTAAGGTTTTAAGTGGAAACAAAAGGATTAGAAATGTGTTGTAATTATCATTAATTCCAAAAGGTTGCTGTTTGGAAAATGTGATTCGAATTTTGACTGCAATTTGAATTAAGTGGATTATTAAAGAACAAATTAATAGTTGAGCTTTTTATTTTTCATGGAAACAAATGGATGTTTTATTTGAACCTTTTATTTGGAAAGTTGTAACATAACAAGTATGAACAAAGCATTTGAAATAATGTTTGAATTTTCAATTGTGAAAACAAAGGAAAACAGATGGGAACAAAATGAAAACAAATGCAATGATTAAGATGCCATGATGCAAAACAATAATAAAGCTAGAAACAAACATTCTAGGGGTGTTTTCATACTTGGGATGTTACAAAACGCCCCCCCTTGAAGGAATCGCGCCCCGAGATTCCTACTGAGAAAGGAAAAGGTCCGGATACTTCTTGCGAAGATCCTCTTCGGTCTCCCACGTTGCCTCTTTATCGGAATGATGAGACCATTGCACTTTCAAGAACTTGGTGCTCTTGTTGCGAGTTTTACGCTCGGTCTCATCGAGAATACGAACAGGGTGCTCCTCATAAGATAGATCATCTTGCAGTTCAATTGAATCATGATCAACTGCACGATCTGGATCTTTGAAACACCTCTTGAGCTGTGACACGTGAAACACATCGTGCACCTTGGATATTTTGTCTGGAAGTTCAAGGCGATAGGCATTTTCCGCACGCCTTGAGAGAATGTTGAAAGGACCAATGTATCTTGGTGAAAGCTTTCCCTTCACACAAAAACGATGAGTGCCTCTGAGGGGAGTTACACGGAGATATGCCTTGTCACCAAGTGCATAGATCATATCCCTGTGCTTGCTGTCATAATAGCTTTTCTGACGAGACTGAGCAATCTTGAGATTGTCACGAATGATGCGAACTTTCTCTTCGGCTTCCTTAACAATGTCAGGGCCTAAGAGTGATCGTTCACCAGCTCCAGACCAATTGATTGGACTCCTGCATCTGCGGCCATAGAGAGCTTCAAATGGTGCCATGCCTAGGCTTGCCTGGAAGCTGTTGTTGTAGGAGAATTCAGCATATGGAAGGCAATCCTCCCATTTCATGCCAAAGGAGAGACCACATGCTCTGAGCATATCCTCGAGAATCTGATTGACTCTTTCGACTTGCCCTTGAGACTGAGGATGGTAGGTTGTGCTGAACAGAAGTTTGGTGCCCAATGCTTCTTGAAAGCTTTTCCAGAAATGAGAAGTGAATATGCTTCCACGGTCTGAGCTTATTTCCAAAGGAACACCATGAAGAGGAACAATCTTTGCTGTGTAGAGCTCTGCTAACTGGCTAGCTGAGATTGTTTCTTTGACAGCAAAGAAGTGAGCTACTTTAGTGAGACGATCAATGACAACGAAGATTGCATCGTTGCCCTTCTTAGACTTTGGAAAACCAGTGACGAAGTCCTTTCAATCATGTCCCACTTCCACTCAGGAATTTTCAGAGGTTGGAGAAGACCGGCTGTTTTCTGATGAACTGCCTTAACACGTTGACAAACGTCGCATTCAGAAACGTATTGAGCAATTTCACGTTTCATGCCAGGCCACCAATACAGCGTCTTGAGATCCTGGTACATCTTTGTACTTCCAGGGTGAATGGAAAGAGGAGTTTCATGAGCCTCCTTGAGAATGATATCTTTGAGACTTTGAACTTGAGGAACTGCAATGCGTCCTTCGAAGAACACAGTTCCCTTGTGATCAATTGAGAAGGACTTAAATTTCTCCTTGCCTTCTTTGATGTGTTCTACCATCTTCTTGATTTCAGCATCACGAAGTTGTTCAGAACGAATCTTGTCCTCGAGAGTTGGACTGGCTGTCAAGCTCGCAAGATAACCTTGAGGAACAAGACCAAGGTTCAGCTTCTGGAATTCTTCATGAAGAGGAGGTTGGCTTTCCATGATCAGGAGATTATTGCAATACGACTTGCGACTGAGAGCATCGGCCATAACATTAGCCTTTCCTAGAGTGTAAGAAATTGTGAGATCAAAGTCTTTAATCTTTTCAATCCATCTCCTTTGCCTGAGGTTTAGATCTGGTTGAGTGAAGATGTATTTCGGACTCTTATGATCGGAAAAGATTTAAGTGCGGTTACCCAACAAGTATTGCCTCCATTTCTTGAGGGCAAACACAACTGCTGCAAGTTCAAGGTCATGTGTGGGATAGTTTTGCTCATGTGCATTCAACTGGCGTGAAGCATAAGCCACAACTTGACGTTCTTGCATAAGAACTGCACCTAGACCTTGGAGAGAAGCATCACAGAATATCTGGAAAGGTTTGGTAGTATCTGGGCCAACCAGAACTGGGGTGGAAGTGAGTTTAGTCTTCAGGAGATTGAAACTTTCATCACATTGTGGAGACCAAACGAACTTCTTGTCCTTCTTTGTGAGATCAGTGAGAGGTTTGGCAATCTTGGAAAATTTTTGGACGAAACGACGGCAATAGCTAGTCAAGCCAAGAAAACTTCTTACTTGCTTCACCGTCTTAGGAGGTTTCCAATCAACAATTGCTTTAACCTTTTCTGGATCAATGGCTATGCCCTTGGCTGAGATGACATGACCAAGGTAAGCAACTTCTGGAATCCAGAACTCACATTTGGAGAACTTAGCATATAAACGATGCTCGCGAAGTTTCATGAGAGTGAGACGAAGATGTCCTTCATGCTCTTCCTCGGATTTTGAGTAGACAAGGATGTCATCAAGATATACCACAACGAACTTGTCGAGGTATTCATGGAAGACAGAATTCATGAGTCGAGAGAATGTCGCCGGTGCATTGGTGAGACCAAAGGACATGACGGTGTATTCATATAGACCGTACCGAGTGGTGAAAGCTGTTTTTGGAATATCCTCTTTTCTGATCTTTATTTGATGGTAACCCATTCTCAAGTCCAACTTGGAGAATATTGAGGCACCATCAAGTTGATCAAAAAGATCATCGATACGAGGAATTGGATACTTGTTTTTTATGGTTTTCTCGTTAAGAGGACGATAGTCAACAACGAGTCTCTTTGTTTGATCCTTCTTTGCAACGAACAGAGTTGGGCAACCCCAAGCGGAAGAACTAGGTTGAATGTAACCTTTTTCCATGTACATATCGATTTGCTCCTTCAACAACTTCAGTTCAGGAGGAGCTATCTTGTATGGATGCTTAGAGATTGGAGCAGTACCTGGTTCAAGCTCGATCACGAACTCAACTGCTCTGTCCGGAGGCATCCTTGGCAATTCTTCTAGAAAGATGTCAGGGAATTCACAAACCACCGTAACATTTTCGAGTAGAGGTAGAGGTTTAGCATCGAGGGTGTACAACTGAACAGAACTTGATTCATTTGGAGAATAGACTATCTGGCCAGAAGGGTGGAACAGAGTTATTGACTTCTGAGCACAGTCAATCATAGCTTTATTGGCCTTCAACCAATCCATGCCAAGAATGACATCAATGTCAGAATTGCCAAGCAGTATGAGAGAAGCAAGGAATATGTGACCTCCAATTAGGATCTGATTTTCATGACTGATCTTGGAAGTTTGCATAGTTGCTCCAGGGGAGTTTACTACTAGCGGGGAACCCAAACCAACAAAGGGGAGCTTAATTGCTGTCGCAAAGATCTTTGACACGAAAGAATGCGATGCTCCGGTATCAAACAACACTTTAGCTGGAATAGAGTTTACGGGAAATGTACCGAGAACGACGTCAGGAGCTTCCTCAGCTTTGTCGATCTTGACATGATTCACCCTTGCGGTCCTCCCGACAGGCCTGTTGTTGGAGTTGAAGGCTTTAGCCGGGGGAGCACGCACCATTGCCTGGTTAGTGTTGGGACGAGGTGGTGGTGGAGGTAGCTGCCTCTGCGTGCACTTGTCAGTGTAGTGCCCCGTCTGCTTGCACTTGTAGCAAGTGACGACACGAGGAGGATCTGGCCTTGGCTGCCCCATTGAAACCCTCTGACCATGCATCTGAGATGGGTTGGTGTCGCACCCGGACTTCTAAAGGATACTCGTCGTTCCGTTGAACAGTAGTAGATTGGATTACGGGGCTTACCGGCACCCGCGTCCTCTTACGAGTAGGCCCACACACGTATGTGTGACAACCAACCCCTATCTGTTCAGCGTCGACGTAAACTATCCCATAGAAATCAGGATACTACCATGGACGTACTTCATAGCATACACACATGGTACGTCAACAGCGTTAAACGGAATTATACCATAGAATGTCTCTAAGACACAAAAGAGTGAAATAAGGTTGCAAATAGCCTTCACTAAGGCAGAGAATAGCAAATACAATCATCCAGAGGACACATGTCCCAACATAACATTCATTACATCAGCGGAAGCAATCAAGGTGTCTGAGTACAGACAAATCCAAATAGGCTTAAGAAGCCGGGAAAATAAAGAAGACGAAGCCCATCCATGTAGGTCCTGGATCCTGCCCGGGTCCAGCTATCTACTCGTCTGCAGTCTCGTCAAACTCCACGAAGTAGCCAGCCTGGTGGTCATCGTAGCCGTAGTCGTAGTCTGCGTAAACCACAACCCCAAAGGGGTCAGTACACCAACGTACTGGCAAGCAAGACTCACAGTTCACCAAAGTGTAACCCGTCAACACCAAGCACAGATGCTTTGGGTTCAACGGAAGAAAGGGGAAATACAAAAGATGCGGCAGCTGGCTGCACTAACCAACTACAGAACATACTATAACTTCCGGCTAACAGAAAGGAGATAAGATCGGGTATTGTAACCAACTGAAAGTAAATCCAAACAAACCCATCCAATGTCACCCCCTTCTAAGGAAGCAACCCAAGGATAACTCACACAGTTGGATTAATGATGAGTCAGGTTATTGTGTCAATAATTCTATTACTAGTCAAGTTATTATAGTTAGGTGTAAGTTTTCTAAGTACTTGTTAGCCAGTACTTTCACCAAGTCGTCACATAACCGCGGACAACACGGCTTCTCGAGAAGATTTATCCCTGCAGGGTGTGCTCCAGTACCCGTACACACTTAAGCCACCAACTAAAACTCAGGTTGGCTTGACACGACTCGAACCATCTCTATAGTCTGTCCTAGGAGCCACGGAGCTATAAGGTCCCAGCCACGCAGCCGAATACTCAGCGCAAGTGTGCAAAACTCCTGCAGGACGCAACACCCCGGCAATACAGGCCTCGCCCTATATGTGTGCGTCATCATCATCATCAGTAACCATGGGAGCGACCGTTATGCGTATGAGCCAAATGGAACACCCGAACTAAGTGTGGCTCTTCGGACAAACTGCGGATCAGATCAAAGCCGAGGGGGGTTCCATACCACCACCCGGATGCGGTGAGCACGCTCATCATGGATCAGTAGACAAGACCCTTTTCCTAATTAGGGTCGACACTAGCAGGCCTCAAAACCACGCCGGGCCTCCTGCCGTTGCCTTAACATCAAATTATTATTATTACCCAAGCATTAACAGGTTGTTGTTTAAACATCGAGCCCATAGAACATAATAGAAATATGATAACAGAAAGTAACTGACAGCAGACTCGAGCAAAACAACCCTAAGCATGCTAGTAAGACACGGGCTCAAACCACGGGGTTATGGGAGTGGAGGTGAAGGCGATATCAGGGTTAAAGGATACATGTGATAGGTTCGTAACAGAAGCAACTACTCATATGGCTAGCAGAATAGACAACGGAAAGTATCGGTATCCAATGTTGAAAGGAACACGATGGTTCATGTGAGTGATAACTTGCCTGCAAACCCAGTAGCCTGGTACTGAGCTAGATCCTCAGAAGGGGTGTCGTAAGGATCGTCGGTCTCAACGTCGTCGTCTAACCGAGAAGAAGCAAACAGACAATGCAGAAAGGGTAGACAATCAATATCATGGCATAGTGCACAATCATGGGGATGATGCATGTCATGTTAATAGTTGCATCAAAATAAACTAGTTGACATGGTAACACAAATTAAATGGACACATATGCAATTTTGAGTTGCATATGAAAAGCCCATGAATTTTGGGTTAGATTATTTGTTTTCCAACTAATCAACAGATGAAGGTGAATTAGTATGATGCATGGATGAGGAAAACAACAAAATAACAACAATAGAACCAATTTGGAATAAGGTTTAACAAATTTGGAATTTTATTTATTAAGTTATGGAATTTTGGTTACTTAAAGGTGTCACACAAGCAATTGTTGTTTTCATCAAGTTAAAGTGTTCAAAACAATTAACAAAATTTATATTTGAAAAGAACATCAAATTTTAGTTGGATTACATGTTTCAAATACTGAAATTGGAATTAGGATAATTTAATTATGAATTAAACAATATTAAACAAGTTTTAAATGGATTTAAAACAAGTTTGAATTTAACTGAAGTTTTATTTGTTCAACACATAATTTCAAACTCACATTTGAAAATTTCACACTTTGATGGTTTGAAACCATATTTTGCATGTTCAAAATTATTTTATTTTGAGCAAGTTATGATTTTATCAAATTTAAATGAATTAAACAAGTATTAAATTATTTAGGCAATTTAAATTATTCAAATCATGAAACAAAATTTATATTTGAATTGGTGGTTCAAAATGGTATGGAAAACATATTTTATTTGCATGATTTGGATTAATAATGAATTAGTTATGGATTTTAGCAAATTGCAATTGAATTATTTGAATTCAAATTTGAATTGCATTTTGAAAATTCAAAACAGAAAACAAATGCTATAATTAGGTAGATAATTAAATTTGGTGCAGTGTACATATTTTATTTTTATTATTTGGGTTTGTGAAATAAAAGTTATGTGATTTTTGAGTTTAGGGGTTAATCTGAAATAAAAACTGGACTTAATTTAAAGAAAAGGGCCGAAAAAAACAATTGCACCGTGCAGCGACCAGCCCCAGCCGCTGACAGTGGGCCAGGGCCTGCGTGGCGCCTAGGTGGCCTGCAGGGCCACTGACAGTGGGCCCCGCGCGGGTGCGTGCAAGGGAAAAATAGGGGAGCGAAATTTCGCCTCCCGTGGGACTCGAACCCGCGCCCCTGGGGCGAGCGCGCAAGGGCTGTGCCAGTTGGGCTGTGTCCGCTTCGTGCTTGGTAAGGGGGCAGGTGGGAGGTTAACATGCAGTTAAAAGTGTTAACTGAATCTTGGTTCAGGTTGCTACTGCAGCGTTCAGGGAGCGACAGGCGATCGACGGCGGCTCGCTGCAGGGTGGCGCCGTCCGTGGCCGCCGTGTGCGGCGGGGATGCGGGCGCTCGTGCGGGCCGTGCGGTTGCCGTGCGAGAGCAGAGAGGAGGAGGCGACCGAGGAGGGAAAGGAGGCGACGAGGGAGCTCACAGCGAGGGGCGTCGGTGGCGCTCGGTGGTGACGAACCCGGCGATGGCGGCGGAGCTCCGGTGGTCCTCGGGGGAAGCCGAGGCCACGGCGAGGGAGAGGGCGGCGGCCCCTTTCCGTTCCCGGCCCAAGCACGGCCGGGCGGGCTCCGTGGCGGCGGCGCTCGCCGTAGGGAGGCGGCGGTGGTGAGGAGCTCGGTACAGAACAGAGAAGAAGGAAATCAGAGGGAGGAAGAAGAGGAAAAGGGCGACGCCCGAGGGAGAAGGAGGGAGGTGAGGAATTAGGGTAGGAGGGGGGTACTCGAGTTCTTAAGGGGGAGGTGGAGCACGGGATCGTCGTCCCCTCCTCTGTATCCCCACGTGGCCACCATGGATGAGCTCCGTACCGTACGGAGGTTAGGGAAAGGGTGGGGGGTATGGGTCAGTGGCAGCTTGGGCTGGCCCCAAAGTGGGCTGGCTGCCCTCTATTCCCTCCCTCTCTCTTTTATTCTTTTTCCCTTTTATTTTTTTTCAGATTTGGGAAAAGAGAGAAACAAATGGTTCTAGGGTTAGCAAAAATTTTGGAATAAATTTTGTATTGCTTTGTTTTGTAACAGCACTTGAAAACAAACTTTTGTTTTTTTCCAAATAAATTTAATTGATGTTATTGTGTTGGAAATTAAATGATTTGAGCAATTTTGGTATCAAAAGAAATAATTGAAAGTTAAGCCAAAATTAAGTTTTTGATTCCAATTTTTGTATAACAAATTATTGTTTGTTTGGTAGTTTTTATTTGACACATTGTACATAACAAGTATGACAATAATTTTAATGTTTTGTTTGGAATTCAAATAGAAAACAGATGGAAACAAAGAGATCAAATGCAAAACAATGCAAACAAAAATCAAATGAATATGATGACATGATGCAAACAAAAATAAAACAAGAAACAAACATCTAGGGGGGGATTTTCATACTTGGGATGTTACAAAACGCCCCCCCTTGAAGGAATCGCGCCCCGAGATTCCTACTGAGAAGAGAAAAGGTCCGGATACTTCTTGCGAAGATCCTCTTCGGTCTCCCATGTTGCCTCTTTATCGGAATGATGCGACCATTGCACTTTCAAGAACTTGGTGCTTTTGTTGCGAGTCTTACGCTCGGTCTCATCGAGAATACGATCAGGGTGCTCCTCATAAGATAGATCATCTTGCAGTTCAATTGAATCATGATCAACTGCACGATCTGGATCTTTGAAACACTTCTTGAGCTGTGACACGTGAAACACATCGTGCACCTTGGATAGTTTTTCTGGAAGTTCAAGACGATAGGCATTTTCTGCACGCCTTGAGAGAATGTTGAACGGACCAATGTATCTCGGTGCTAGCTTTCCTTTCACACCAAAACGATGAGTGCCTCTGAGGGGAGTTACACGGAGATATGCTTTGTCACCAGGTGCATAGATCATATCCCTGTGCTTGATGTCATAGTAGCTTTTCTGACGAGACTGAGCAATCTTGAGATTGTCACAAATGATGCGAACTTTATCTTCGGCTTCCTTAACAATGTCAGGGCCTAGGAGTGAATGTTCACCAGCTCCAGACCAATTGATTGGACTCCTGCATCTGCGGCCATAGAGAGCTTCAAATGGTGCCATGCCTAGGCTTGCCTGGAAGCTGTTGTTGTAGGAGAATTCAGCATATGGAAGGCATTCCTCCCATTTCATGCCAAAGGAGAGACCACATGCTCTGAGCATATCCTCGAGAATCTGATTGACTCTTTCGACTTGCCCTTGAGACTGAGGGTGATAAGCTGTGCTGAACAGAAGTTTGGTGCCCAATGCTTCTTGAAAACTCTTCCAGAAATGAGAAGTGAATATACTTCCACGGTCTGAGCTTATTTCCAATGGAACACCATGAATAGGAACAATCCTTGTTGTGTAGAGCTCTGCTAACTGGCTAGCTGAGATTGTTTCTTTGACAGCAAAGAAGTGAGCTACCTTAGTGAGACGATCAATAACAACAAAGATTGCATCGTTGCCCTTCTTGGACTTTGGAAACCCAGTGACGAAGTCCATTTCAATCATGTCCCACTTCCACTCAGGAATTTTCAGAGGTTGGAGAAGACCGGCTGTTTTCTGATGGCCTGCCTTAACACGTTGACAAACGTCGCATTCAGAAACGTATTGAGCAATTTCACGTTTCATGCCAGACCACCAATACAGTGTTTTGAGATCCTGGTACATCTTTGTACTTCCAGGGTGTATGGAGAGAGGAGTTTCATGAGCCTCCTTGAGAATGACCTCTTTGAGACTTTGAATTTGAGGAACTGCAATGCGTCCTTCGAAGAACACAGTTCCCTTGTCATCAATTGAGAAGCACTCATACTTCACATCGCCTGCTTTGATTTTATTCGCGATCTTCTTGATCTCAGCATCACGAAGTTGTTCAGAACGAATCTTATCCTCGAGAGTTGGACTGGCTGTCAAGTTTGCAAGATAACCTTGAGGAACAAGACCAAGGTTCAGCTTCTGGAATTCTTCATGAAGTGGAGGTTGGCTTTCCATGATCATGAGATTATTGCAATATGACTTGCGACTGAGAGCATCGGCCATAACATTAGCCTTGCCTGGAGTGTAAGAAATAGTAAGATCGAAGTTTTTGATCTTTTCAATCCATCTCCTTTGTCTGAGGTTTAGATCTGGCTGAGTGAAGATGTATTTCAGACTCTTATGATCGGAAAAGATTTCAGTGCGATTACCCAACAAGTATTGCCTCCATTTCTTGAGGGCAAACACAACTGCTGCAAGTTCAAGGTCATGTGTGGGATAATTGAGCTCATGTGCGTTCAACTGACGTGAAGCATAAGCCACAACTTGACGTTCTTGCATAAGAACTGCACCTAGACCTTGGAGAGAAGCATCACAGAATATCTGGAAGGGTTTGGTAGTATCTGGGCCAACCAGAACTGGGGTGGAAGTGAGTTTAGTCTTCAGGAGATTGAAACTTTCATCACATTGTGGAGACCAAACGAACTTCTTGTCCTTCTTTGTGAGATCAGTGAGAGGTTTGGCAATCTTGGAGAAGTTTTGGACGAAACGACGGCAATAGCTAGCCAAACCAAGAAAACTTCTGACTTGCTTCACCGTCTTAGGAGGTTTCCAATCAACAATTGCCTTAACCTTTTCTGGATCAATGGCTATGCCCTTGGCAGAGATGACATGACCAAGGTAAGCAACTTCTGGAATCCAGAACTCACATTTGGAGAACTTGGCATATAGACGATGCTCGCGAAGTTTCATGAGAGTGAGACGAAGATGTTCTCCATGCTCTTCCTCAGATTTGGAGTAGACCAGAATATCATCAAGATATACCACAACGAACTTGTCGAGGTATTCATGAAAGACAGAATTCATTAGTCGAGAGAATGTCGCCGGTGCATTGGTGAGACCAAAGGACATGACGGTGTATTCATATAGACCGTACCGAGTGGTGAAAGCTGTCTTAGGAATATCTTCCTTTCTGATCTTTATCTGATGGTAACCCATCCTCAAATCCAACTTTGAGAATATTGAGGCTCCAACAAGTTGATCAAAAAGATCATCGATACGAGGAATTGGATACTTGTTTTTGATGGTTTTCTCTTAAGAGGACGATAGTCAACAACGAGTCTCTTTGTTTGATCCTTCTTTGCAACGAACAGAGTTGGGCATCCCCAAGCCGAGGAACTAGGTTGAATGTAACATTTCTCCATGTACATGTCGATTTGCTCCTTCAACAACTTCAGTTCAGGAGGAGCTATCTTGTATGGATGCTTAGAGATTGGAGCAGTGCCTGGTTCAAGTTCGATGACGAACTCAACAGCTTTGTCAGGAGGCATTCCTGGCAATTCTTCTGGGAAGACATCAGGGAATTCACAAACCACCGGAATAGTTTCAATAGATGGTAGAGGATTTGCATTGAGAGTGCAGAGTTGAGCAACTGGATTTTCAGCATGGAAGTAGACTATCTGGCCAGAAGGGTGTGTGATTTTGATAGACTTAGCAGGACAATCAATGACTGCTTTGTTGGCTACCAGCCAATCCATCCCCAGAATGACATCAATATCTGAAGAGTGGAGAGCTATCAAAGATGCCTGGAATGGAAGGTTTCCAATTGTGATCTCGATGTTCTGGCTAACTTTATTGCTTTGCCAGCTAGATCCCGGTGATTTCACTAGGAGAGGGATAGACAACTGTTCGAAGTTGATTCCACTGTTGTTTGCAAAGCATTGAGAGATGAAAGAGTGTGAAGCACCAGAATCGAACAATACTTTAGCACGAAACGAGTTCACAAGAAGTGTGCCCATTACAACCTCTGGAGATTCTTCTGCTCCCTGGGCCTTGACATGGTTCACCCTCACAGTTCTCAAGACAGACTTGTTCCTGTTGCGGGGCCTAGTTGAAGAGTGTGTACCACCACATGATTGACCTTAGAGATAGGTAGTGATGGTAGCTTGTTCTGCGGGCACTTGTAGGAGTAGTGTCCTTATAGGCCGCACTTGAAGCATGTACTAGCAGAACGAGGATCTGTTGGACTTGGCTGAGATGGAGCACCTCCTGAAGATACCACTGGGGTGGGAGGGAGGGCAAGAAATCCTGCCGGGCTTGGCAAGCAGATGGGCGGTGTTGTAGTGGTATATGGAACCCAAACTCTTCGTTTTTGTGGAGGCATGATAGCTTTCGAGAGATTATCCTGTTCACGAGAATGCTTACGAGATTCCTCAACCAACTTGCGCCCATGCTCTTCATTTAGAGCGATGTTGATGAGGTCCTCAAAATTCTTGGCCTTGACGTTGGTGAGAGCATACTTGAGTTCCGGGTTGAGACCCCTGCGGAACTTTGCCATCTTTCTCGCTTCCGTGGAGATTTCATCTCCGGCGTAGCGAGCCAGATGATTGAACTCTCTTTGGTATTCAAGAACGTCCAACTTGCCTTGTGTGAAAGAATAGAATTACTCACGCATTCTCTCCATGAGCCCATCGGGAATGTGATGGCGCACGAAGGCTTGCTTGAAATCCTCCCATGTGATTGCCACACTAGAACCTCTCATTTCTTGGAAATTCTCCCACCAAGACATGGATTGTCCACGGAGAAGGTAGGTCACGTAAGGAACACGGTCCTCGTCAGCCACATGAGCTACCACAAGAGTACGGTTCATTTCACGGAGCCAGTCATCAGCATCCAATGGCTCGGAGGAGTTATCAAACGTGCGCGGATTGAGCTCAAGGAACTCCCGAATAGACACCCGGGCGTTGCCATTACTCCCAAGGTCTTGGTTCTGCTGCATCTGCTTTATAACTTGTGTCATCTGAGACAGCACTTTCCCCATCTCAGGTGGCAGTGTGGGTTCTTCGTCACCACTTTCCATCGTGAAGAGGATACCAAGATTAACACACTAACCGGATAACAAAATCCAATATAAGTGCTTAAAGGATTACTTCAGACGATAAGAAGGTAGCATAGAACAAGGATGGAGGTTAACAACGGATCAACAGATAAGTTGTTACAACGGAAGAGAAGATTTGTGAAGGACGATATCGAAGCAACAACTGGGAAACAGGAGACCACAAACACCTGAGGTACTATGGGAAAACCCATCCGGGCTTCTAAAGGATCAATATCTACTGCTTAAGGAATAGAGGATCTGCTTCCGGGGCTTATTTGCCACCGTTCTCAATCGTGAGTAGGCAACATGATAAATCATGTCACAACCACCTCCATTCCTATGGTCTAGTAGATATAACCATCCTAGAGAAACCAGGATACGTGAAATCCTAACTTGAAAGTATAGGTGAGAAGAGAAAACAACGTTGCACTTCCTTACCAGAAAAGGGAGGGTGGGTGGGGAAAGAAATAAAATGGCAGAATTCCTACTCTCACGTTTCATTTTTCCTATATAGCTACAAAATAGTTTCTAGACTCAACTGCGACCAGCAAAAGGGATCCTACAGGCAGACAGGCTCTGATACCATTTGTCGCACCCGGACTTCTAAAGGATACTCGCCGTTCCGTTGAACAGTAGTAGATTGGATTACGGGGCTTACCGGCACCCGCGTCCTCTTACGAGTAGGCCCACACACGTATGTGTGACAACCAACCCCTATCTGTTCAGCGTCGACGTAAACTATCCCATAGAAATCAGGATACTACCATGGACGTACTTCATAGCATACACACATGGTACGTCAACAGCGTTAAACGGAATGATACCACAGAATGTCTCTAAGACACAAAAGAGTGAAATAAGGTTGCAAATAGCCTTCACTAAGGCAGAGAATAGCAAATACAATCATCCAGAGGACACATGTCCCAACATAACATTCATTACATCAGCGGAAGCAATCAAGGTGTCTGAGTACAGACAAATCCAAATAGGCTTAAGAAGCCGGGAAAATAAAGAAGACGAAGCCCATCCACGTAGGTCCTGGATCCTGCCCGGGTCCAGCTATCTACTCGTCTGCAGTCTCGTCAAACTCCACGAAGTAGCCAGCCTGGTGGTCATCGTAGCCGTAGTCGTAGTCTGCGTAAACCACAGCCCCAAAGGGGTCAGTACACCAACGTACTGGCAAGCAAGACTCACAGTTCACCAAAGTGTAACCCGTCAACACCAAGCACAGATGCTTTGGGTTCAACGGAAGAAAGGGGAAATACAAAAGATGCGGCAGCTGGCTGCACTAACCAACTACAGAACATACTATAACTTCCGGCTAACAGAAAGGAGATAAGATCGAGTATTGTAACCAACTGAAAGTAAATCCAAACAAACCCATCCAATGTCACCCCCTTCTAAGGAAGCAACCCAAGGATAACTCACACAGTTGGATTAATGATGAGTCAGGTTATTGTGTCAATAATTCTATTACTAGTCAAGTTATTATAGTTAGGTGTAAGTTGTCTGAGTACTTGTTAGCCAGTACTTTCACCAAGTCGTCACATAACCGCGGACAACACGGCTTCTCGAGAAGATTTATCCCTGTAGGGTGTGCTCCAGTACCCGTACACACTCAAGCCACCAACTAAAACTCAGGTTGGCTTGACACGACTCGAACCATCTCTACAGTCTGTCCTAGGAGCCACGGAGCTATAAGGTCCCAGCCACGCAGCCGAATACTCAGCGCAAGTGTGCAAAACTCCCGCAGGACGCAACACCCCGGCAATACAGGCCTCGCCCTATATGTGTGCGTCATCATCATCATCAGTAACCATGGGAGCGACCCATTTATGCGTATGAGCCAAATGGAACACCCGAACTAAGTGTGGCTCTTCGGACAAACTGCGGATCAGATCAAAGCCGAGGGGGGTTCCATACCACCACCCGGATGCGGTGAGCACGCTCATCATGGATCAGTAGACAAGACCTTTTTCCTAATTAGGGTCGACACTAGCAGGCCTCAAAACCACGCCGGGCCTCCTGCCGGTGCCTTAACATCAAATTATTATTATTACCCAAGCATTAACAGGTTGTTGTTTAAACATCGAGCCCATAGAACATAATAGAAATATGATAACAGAAAGTAACTGACAGCAGACTCGAGCAAAACAACCCTAAGCATGCTAGTAAGACACGGGCTCAAACCACGGGGTTATGGGAGTGGAGGTGAAGGCGATATCAGGGTTAAAGGATACATGTGATAGGTTCGTAACAGAAGCAACTACTCATATGGCTAGCAGAATAGACAACGGAAAGTATCGGTATCCAATGTTGAAAGGAACACGATGGTTCATGTGAGTGATAACTTGCCTGCAAACCCAGTAGCCTGGTACTGAGCTAGATCCTCAGAAGGGGTGTCGTAAGGATCGTCGGTCTCAACGTCGTCGTCTAACCGAGAAGAAGCAAACAGACAATGCAGAAAGGGTAGACAATCAATATCATGGCATAGTGCACAATCATGGGGATGATGCATGTCATGTTAATAGTTGCATCAAAATAAACTAGTTGACATGGTAACACAAATTAAATGGACACATATGCAATTTTGAGTTGCATATGAAAAGCCCATGAATTTTGGGTTAGATTATTTGTTTTCCAACTAATCAACAGATGAAGGTGAATTAGTATGATGCATGGATGAGGAAAACAACAAAATAACAACAATAGAACCAATTTGGAATAAGGTTTAACAAATTTGGAATTTTATTTATTAAGTTATGGAATTTTGGTTACTTAAAGGTGTCACACAAGCAATTGTTGTTTTCATCAAGTTAAAGTGTTCAAAACAATTAACAAAATTTATATTTTAAAAGAACATCAAATTTTAGTTGGATTACATGTTTCAAATACTGAAATTGGAATTAGGATAATTTAATTATGAATTAAACAATATTAAACAAGTTTTAAATGGATTTAAAACAAGTTTGAATTTAATTGAAGTTTTATTTGTTCAAAACATAATTTCAAACTCACATTTGAAAAGTTCACACTTTGATGGTTTGAAAACATATTTTGCATGTTCAAAATTATTTTATTTTGAGCAAGTTATGATTTTATCAAATTTAAATGAATTAAACAAGTATTAAATTATTTAGGCAATTTAAATTATTCAAATCATGAAACAAAATTTATATTTGAATTGGTGGATCAAAATGGTATGGAAAACATATTTTATTTGCATGATTTGGATTAATAGTGAATTAGTTATGGATTTTAGCAAATTGCAATTGAATTATTTGAATTCAAATTTGAATTGCATTTTGAAAATTCAAAACAGAAAACAAATGCTATAATTAGGTAGATAATTAAATTTGGTGCAGTGTACATATTTTATTTTTATTATTTGGGTTTGTGAAATAAAAGTTATGTGATTTTTGAGTTTAGGGGTTAATCTGAAATAAAAACTGGACTTAATTTAAAGAAAAGGGCCGAAAAAAACAATTGCACCGTGCAGCGACCAGCCCCAGCCGCTGACAGTGGGCCAGGGCCTGCGTGGCGCCTAGGTGGCCTGCAGGGCCACTGACAGTGGGCCCCGCGCGGGTGCGGGCAAGGGAAAAATAGGGGAGCAAAATTTCGCCTCCCGCGGGACTCGAACCCGCGCCCCTGGGGCGAGCGCGCAAGGGCTGTGCCAGTTGGGATGTGTCCGCTTCATGCTAGGTAAGGGGGCAGGTGGGAGGTTAACATGCAGTTAAAAGTGTTAACTGAATCTTGGTTCAGGTTGCTACTGCAGCGTTCAGGGAGCGACAGGCGATCGACGGCGGCTCGCTGCAGGGTAGCGCCGTCCGTGGCCGCCGTGTGCGGCGGGGATGCGGGCGCTCGTGCGGGCCGTGCGGTTGCCGTGCGAGAGCAGAGAGGAGGAGGCGACCGAGGAGGGAAAGGAGGCGATGAGGGAGCTCACAGCGAGGGGCGTCGGTGGTGCTCGGTGGTGACGAACCCGACGATGGCGGCGGAGCTCCGGTGGTCCTTGGGGGAAGCCGAGGCCACGGCGAGGGAGAGGGAGGCGGCCCCTTTCCGTTCCCGGCCCAAGCGCGGCCGGGCGGGCTCCGTGGCGGCGGCGCTCGCCGTAGGGAGGCGGCGGTGGTGAGGAGCTCGGTACAGAACAGAGAAGAAGGAAATCAGAGGGAGGAAGAAGAGGAAAAGGGCGGCGCCCGAGGGAGAAGGAAGGAGGTGAGGAATTAGGGTAGGAGGGGGGAACTCGAGTTCTTAAGGGGGAGGTGGAGCACGGGATCGTCGTCCCCTCCTCTGTATCCCCACGTGGCCACCATGGATGAGCTCCGTACCGTACGGAGGTTAGGGAAAGGGTGGGGGGTATGGGCCAGTGGGCAGCTTGGGCTGGCCCCAAAGTGGGCTGGCTGCCCTCTATTCCCTCCCTCTCTCTTTTATTCTTTTTCCCTTTTATTTTTTTTCAGATTTGGGAAAAGAGAGAAACAAATGGTTCTAGGGTTAGCAAAAATTTTGGAATAAATTTTGTATTGCTTTGTTTTGTAACAGCACTTGAAAACAAACTTTTGTTTTTTTCCAAATAAATTTAATTGATGTTATTGTGTTGGAAATTAAATGATTTGAGCAATTTTGGTATCAAAAGAAATAATTGAAAGTTAAGCCAAAATTAAGTTGTTGATTCCAATTTTTGTATAACAAATTATTGTTTGTTTGGTAGTTTTTATTTGACACATTGTACATAACAAGTATGACAATAATTTTAATGTTTTGTTTGGAATTCAAATAGAAAACAAATGGAAACAAAGAGATCAAATGCAAAACAATGCAAACAAAAATCAAATGAATATGATGACATGATGCAAACAAAAATAAAACAAGAAACAAACATCTAGGGGGGAGATTTTCATACTTGGGATGTTACAGTTGGGTGGGCGGGGAGCAAAGCCTGGAGAAGCTTGAGCATATGGAGCCCGAGTGACAGCACCATTTGGCACCCAGATGCGGCGCTTCTGCGGAGGGGTGGTCATGTTGGAGGAGGAACCACCCTCACGCGAGTGCTTTCGAGACTCCTCGAACGCCTTGTGCCCATTTTCTTCATTGAGCGCGGTGTTCACGAGCTCCTCGAAGTTGTTGGCCTTGATGTTGGTGAGGGCGTACTTGAGTTCCGGGTTAAAACCTCTGCGGAACCTTGCCATCTTCTTAGCCTCAGTGGACACCTCATCACCAGCGTAACGAGCGAGGCGATTGAACTCACTCTGATAGCCAATGACGTCCAGCTTTCCCTGCTTGAGAGAGCAAAACTCTTCACGCATCCTTTCCATGAGACCATCTGGAATGTGGTGCTTCAGGAAAGCTTCCTTGAAACAACCCCAGGTGATTGGGTAGCCAGCTCTCATGGTCTGGTAGTTCTCCCACCAAGTAGCTGCCTGACCCTTCAGCAGATAGGAGGCATACTTGACCTTGTCTTCCTCAGCAACGTGAGCAATGTCCAGAGCCTTGGCCATCTCATGGATCCAGTCATAAGCATCCAGAGGCTCGCGTGTTGCCACGAAAGCTCTCGGGCCCAGACTGAGAAACTCCTTGATACTGACTCGTGGAGCATTCTGGTTGTTGTGCTGATTAGTCTGGAACTGGGCCATCTGTGCCATGACTTGGGTCATCTGAGTCAACAGCTTCGTGATTGGCGGTGGCTCAGGCGGGGTGTTCCTTGTTGGCGGCATCCTGAATGGAAATGCATTTTAGCACAACAACAGAAAAGGATAGACTTGGTAACCGAAAGAGAGATTATTCCGACGCATGAATAGATAACCAACAGGTACATCATCACATGTTCAAATACATCAGAATATCCAACACACCATAAAGGTTCGAAAGCCAAAGGATAACTAAACATAGCTAAGAATGGATACATCGGTACTCCCATGATCATCACGCAGGACGGCGGTGAGTAGTACGACAAGAGGTACGGTGAGGAGCACGCCCACGAAAGTAGGTGGAACGACGATCCACATAGATCTGACGTGGTCTGAGAGCGACTCTAGGTGTGGTGAAGTACATAGCGTCGACTTCCTGTGCTCCAAAGCGTGGAATCCTAGTGTAACCAGCACCGAGGTTGAGGAGTGGACCTCTGATCGGCTCATAACCTCCAGCATCTGGCAGACGACGACCAACTGGCTGATCGAAACGTGCAAAGCGCTCATCTCCAACAAAGTCTGTGGTGTAAGCCGCCAGACGAGTCAAAGCAAGGTAGAGCTGCTCTCTGACTGAAGCCAACTCCTGAGAGAGTGTGCTGGCAACTGCGTCACTGTGCCTCACAAACTGAGCGGTGGTGTGCAGCCTGGAGTTATCATGCTCGTAGACATCCAGGTTGTCGTAGAGAGTGAAGTGAGCTCCCTACGAAGTGATGTAACCACGGGGGATGTGGCGATAGATAGAATCGTCAAATCCCCAGTAGTCAGCACGAAGGACGGTGAGACTCACATAAACTGCCTGCTGCACAGCCATATCCCCTGTGGAACCTACTGCCTCGTAGCGGTGGACAACGCTCATGCCATCATCTGACAGAATGTAGACGATAGCCTGGTAGTAGGTCTGGTCAAACTCTCGCTGCTGCTCGTACACCTGGTACTCTGGTGCCCAACGGAACCCCAGATAAGTGACCATGTCTCTCAGCATCTCCGGATAACCGGCGGTGCTCTCACAATGAGTCATCCGAACCACCTGCGGGAAGAACCTGAGATCCATCTGCAGATGATCGGGGAAGTTTTGATTAGACGCCGGTAGAGAACTGAAGTGGAAAGCAACAACAAGGTTTCAACGGACGAAAAGGATGTTGAGAAGAACAGGATATCGAAGCAACATCGTGAAACACGAGACCAAGACACCTGAGGTACTACGGAAAACCCATCCGGGCTTCTAAAGGATCAATATCTACTGCTTAAGGAATAGAGGATTTGCTTCCGGGGCTTACACGCCTCCGTTCTCAATCGTGAGTAGGCAACATGATAAATCATGTCACAACCACCTCCATTCCTATGGTCTACTAGATATAACTATCCTAGAGAAACCAGGATACGTGAAATCCTAACTTGAAAGTTTAGGTGAGAAGAGAAAACAACGTTGCACTTCCTTACCAGAAAAGGGAGGGTGGGTGGGGAAAGAAATAAAAGGGCAGAATTCCTACTCTCACGTTTCATTTTTCCTATATAGCTACAAAATAGTTTCTAGACTCAATTGCGACCAGTAAAAGGGATCCTACAGGCAGACAGGCTCTGATACCATTTGTCGCACCCGGACTTCTAGAGGATACTCGCAGTTCCGTTGAACAGTAAGTGATTGGATTACGGGGCTTACCGGCACCCGCATCTCTTACGAGTAGGCCAACACACGTATGTGTGACAACCAACCCCTACCGTTCATCGTCTACGTAAACCATCCCATAGAAATCAGGATACTACCATTGACGTACTTCATACCATACACACATGGTACGTCAACGGCGTTTAACAGAATGATAGCACAACATATCTCTAAGACACAAATAAATAGAAATAAGTTGCAAATATCTCTCACTAGAGCAGAGATAGCAAATACAATCATCCAGAGGACACATGTCCCAACATATCATCATTACATCTCAGCGGAAGCATTCAAAGGGTCTGAGTACAGACAAAATCCAAATAGTCTTAAGAAGCCAGCAACGAAAAGACGGAGCCCATCCACGAAGTCTCGGATCCTGCCCGGGTCCGCTATCTACTCGTCAGCAGACTCGTCAAACTCCACGTAGTAGCCATCACGGGGATCCTCGTAAGCGTAGTCTGCGGAAACCACAGCCCCAAAGGGGTCAGTACATAAACGTACTGGCAAGCAAGACTCACAGTTCACCAAAGTGTAACCCGTCAACACCAAGCACAGATGCTTTGGGTTCAACGGAAGAAAGGGGATACAAAAGATGCGGCAGCTGGCTGCACTAACCAACTACAGAACATGATACAACTTCCGGCTAACAGAAAGAAGATAAGATAGCGTATCGTAACCAACTAACAACTAAATCCAAACAAACCCATCCTGGATCTCGCCCCTTATCCAAAGAGCAATCCGAGGATAACTCACACAGTTGGATTAAAGATGGGTCAAGTTATTGTGTCAATAAGTCTATTACTAGTCAAGTTATCATTAGTTAGGTGTAAGTTGTTCTGAGTACTTGTTAGCCAGTACTTTCACCAAGTCAACCATAACCGCGGAAAACACGGCTTCTCGAGAAGATTTATCCCTGCAGGGGTGCACCAATTTGGCCGTACACGTAAGAATATCCCGCCAGACGGGAATCAAACCCACCAAGCGAGTCACTCTACACAACTCAACTCTTCTTCGCATCAAGCCCAAAGAACCACGTGATGTGCGTGCGCGGCTAATCGAGCCCCACGAAGAAAAGGGGACCCTCATAGCACTCTAAGACCACGCCGCCCTAAATGCCGACTACAAAAGTTCCACCCTGGCCTCGGGTTCGTACCTGCATATGAGTGCATCAAATGGAAAGCCCGAACTAAGTGTGGCGATTTGGACGAGATGCGAATCGAATCAAATTGAGGGGGGCGCCCATACACGCTTCCCACATGCGGATAGTGCGCTCATCATGGATTAGTAGACAAGACCCTTTTCCTAATTAGGGTCGACACGAGCAGGCCTCAAAACCACGCCGGGCCTCCTGCCGGTGCCTTATCAGCAAGTTATTATTACCCAAAATTAACAGGTTGTTGTTTAACATCGAGCCTCAGAACATAATAGAAATATAGTAACAGAAAGTAACGGGTAACAGACTCGAGCAGAAACAACCCTAAGCATGCTAGTAAGACACGGGCAACAAGCAATGGGTTATAGGTGTGGAGGTGAGGCTATACCAGGGTTAAAGGATAACATGTGATAGGATCGAATAGAAGCAACGATTCAAAAGGCTAGCAGAAATAGACAACGGAAAGTATCGGTATCCAATGTTGAAAGAAACACAATGGTTCATGTGAGTGAATACTTGCCTGCAAACTCAGCAGCCTGGTACTGAGCTAGATCCTCAGAAAGGGTGTCGTAAGTATCGTCTGTCTCAACGTCGTCGTCTATCCGAGAAGAAGCAAACAAACAACGCAGAGAGATAAACAATCAATAACATGGCATAGTGCACAATCATGGGATGATGCATGACCATTTAATTGATGCATAGAAATAACCTAGTTGACATGGTAACATAACATAATTAAATGGACACACATGCAATTTGAGTTGCATATGAAAAGCCCATGAATTATGGTTGAAACAATTGTTTTACAACTAACCAATAGGTGATAGTGGATTAGTATGATGCATGGAAGAGGAAAACAGAAAAATAACAACAATAGAAACAATTTAAAATAAGGTTTACCAAGTTTAGGATTTTATTTATTAAGTTATGGAATTTTGGTTACTTAAAGGTGTTACACAAGCATTTGTTGTTTTCAGCAATTTAAATTGTTCAAAACAAATAACAAAATTCATATTTGGAAAGAGCACAAAATTTTAGGTGTAATACATGTTTCAATTATTGAAAAAGGAATTAAGATGAATTATTTATGAATTAAACAAGTTAAACAACATTTAAATGAATTAAATTCAAGTATGAATTTATTTGAATTTTTATTTGTTCAAAACATTAATTCAAATTCATATTTGAAAAGTTTATACTTTTCTAGTTTGAAAACATATTTTACATGTTCAAAAATAATTTAATTTGAGCAAGTTATGAATTTAGCAAATTTAAATGATTTAAAGAAGGTTTAAATTATTTAAGCAATTTTAATTATTCAAAACATGAAACAAAATTTATATTTGAAAAGATGGTTCAAAATAGCATGGAAAACATATTTTACTTGGGTTATTTTAATTAAGTATGAATTAGTTATGCAATTAATCAAATTTCAAATGAATTGTTTGAATTTAAAATTTGAATGCATTTGAATTATTCAAAACAGAATACAAATGGTTTAACTAGGTAGAGAGTTAAATTTGGTTCAACAAACATATTTTATTTATATTATTTGGATTTGTAATTTATAAGTTATTCACATTTTAAATTTGAGGACCAATCTGTAATGAAAAAGGATTTAATTTGAAAAGAGAAAAGCTGAAAAACTTTTTTCACTCTGCAGTGGCTAGCCACTGCCGCTGACAGAGGGCCCCTGGGCTGCGTGGCGCTCACGTGGCAGCAGAGGCCACTGGCAGGTGGCCCCTGCCTGTCAGCACCCTTGCGCGAAAAAAAGGTTGGGTTAAATTGCGGGAGCAGGGATCGAACCTGCGCCCTGCTGCGCGCACTCGCTGTGCTGCTACCAGTGCGGTAGCGAATCGCTCTTTGTCAGTATAGCATGCGCAACAAGGTTAAGGTTCAGTTCGTTAACTGAACTTTTAACTGCGCGCGCGTTTCTGAACTTTGACAGAGAGCAATGGTGGCGCAACGGCGGCGAGCTGCTGCAGCGTTGCGGTGCCGTGCTTGCTGCGGTGTGTGGACGCGTGCGTGCTGGTGTGCATCGTGCAGAGGAGGAGCAGGAGGGGATGGAAGGTGGCGTGCTCACTGTGAGGGAACGGAGGGGAAGCAGGCTCGGGCAGAGGTGGTCGCCGGCGAGGTCGAGGATGGCGGCGGCGACGTGTGCGTTCCCAGCAACCGGGGAGGTGTCGAGGACGTATATGGCAACGCGGCGATCTTGTTCCCGCACTAGCTCACGCAGAGAGGCATCGGAGGCGGTGATCTCCGGAGAGATTCAGAGAGGTGGCGCCGGTGAGGTTCAGAGAGGTGGAGAGGAGCGGTGGAAGGAGGAGGAAATTGGCGGCGCTCTGCGAGGGAGAAGGAGGTAGGTGGCTAGGGCTGCGCTCGGGCTAGCTAGGCTAGGTTTTATAGGGGCTAGGGGCTGCTCCCGGCCGTCGCTGCGCGACGGCGTCGACGTGGATATCCCCGATTCCCTACCGTACGGGAAGAAGACGATGGCGAAACGGTAAGTAGCAGTGGGCTGGTTTGGGTGGGCTGGGCCTCCCCACTGCCTTCCCTCCCCTCTCTTTCTATTTTTTTTGTTCTGTTTGCTTTTTTTTTTGCTAAAATGAAATAGGAAGAAATAGAAAAGTTTTGGGTGTTAGAAAAATTTAGAAAAATTTGGTATTGATTAATTATGTCACAGCCACAATTTGCCAAGTTTTGTTTTCCAAAAAGTTCAAAATAAAATGATGTTTGTAATTTGATTCAAATTTGAATGAATTCTTAGATTAAGTGATTATTGAAAACAAGATTTAAATAGGTTGAACCTTAAGGTTTTAAGTGGAAACAAAAGGATTAGAAATGTGTTGTAATTATCATTAATTCCAAAAGGTTGCTGTTTGGAAAATGTGATTCGAATTTTGACTGCAATTTGAATTAAGTGGATTATTAAAGAACAAATTAATAGTTGAGCTTTTTATTTTTCATGGAAACAAATGGATGTTTTATTTGAACCTTTTATTTGGAAAGTTGTAACATAACAAGTATGAACAAAGCATTTGAAATAATGTTTGAATTTTCAATTGTGAAAACAAAGGAAAACAGATGGGAACAAAATGAAAACAAATGCAATGATTAAGATGCCATGATGCAAAACAATAATAAAGCAAGAAACAAACATTCTAGGGGTGTTTTCATACTTGGGATGTTACAACATTCCTCATAGCAAAAGTAAATAATGTGAGTAGTCACCATGGGGGCCAATCCATGTTGCACTCAATCATTACCTTGTATTTGAATTGATGAATCTTGTTTAATAACACTAGGTCACCTCACTTGTCTAACAGATTGTTTCCAATCCGTAAGACAAAATTGAGCAAAACTATCATTTCTCAACTAGTGGTATGCTCTGAATTGTTGTAGTTTTCTTCATCTCTTATCCTCCTGGTGTGGTAAGCTCCCATTCTTCATAGCTCATGCAACTTTGAGTCCACTTGTCTATCTTCACTTGTTTATTGGCTTGATGCTCCTTATGAGGTAGTTGGCATTGATCATGGATGTGATTGTTCCTTCACACAGAAGAAAGCAATTTGATACTAGCATTCCTCAAATGGGATGGCTTGTGTCTCAATAGGGTAAAGGTTGTATGATTCCAAATGGTTCTCACTATGGTTGGTGAATGAGTATGGTGTTGGGTTTGGTCTAGTGGGGATGAGTAAAGATTTAGAAATAGACTTCAGAAGTTCCTAGTCCAACACAGCAGATAAGGAAACTCATCTTGCAAACAACACATAACAAACATATAGCAATACATTCATCACACCAAACAACATAGTTTTAGAAAACATCTAGTATTTTCATACCACACTCATTGGTATGATCAATATACTAACACGTTAACGTTGTTCTAACAAAGTAACTAGATTGGTGGTCTCATCTATATCTTCTTGAGTTCTTCAAATCCTTCTCTCAATGTCTTGAGGTGTTCTTGATTGGTGTGAAGTTTATGTTTTTCTTCAAGTTCTTCAATAATTCTTGAGTGTAGGTCTTCATGTGATGAAAATACTTCTTGCACTTCTTGGTATGATCACCAACATTCCTGTCTTGATGGTATTGAAGATGTAGGTCATCTATAAAATTTTGAAGGTGAATAATAGATGAGATGATATGAGAAGAATTAAGATAATTGTTTTGTTTCTAGAAAGTTTTGAACATAGTAAATTTTTAATCCTAGGGTCTTTTCCAAACTTAGGGTCTCGAATTCTACAGGCAACACAATGCTCAGATACCATTTTGTAGCGTTCCCACATTTAAATAATGTAAGAACATCTATGTTATTGTGCTAGTCCCTGGATCAATTGCTAGCACCACAGCACAAGATGAATTATCATGCAAATGTATCAAATTTTATTACACTGCATGATCCAGTCTTTACAAAATAGTATTACAACTTGCATAGTCTTAGAAGACTAGCAGAAAACAAAGAAATACATCGGAAAACAAAGTACAACATTGAGCCCATCTTCTTCATGTGCCACAGGCAAAACATGTTGGCGATAGTCTCGAGATCCTAAACGAAATCCTCACTCGTCTTCAGAAACATCTGCAATATGGAATATGCAGCCACAAGGGAGTCAATACAATTTAATGTATTGGCAAGTAACACTATGGTGGATATAAATGGCAAGACTAATACTACATGCTTATTTGGATGAGTGGAGTTTTGGCTAAGTTTGCATAAAGCAAATTTTCTCCTATCTCTTTTGTAAAGCAACTTTTCTTTTCAAGGGGTTGCATCATTGGACTGGAATCCAAGCACCACAAATACTGTTCACTTGGTCAAAATTTTACTTATTGAAAATGGTGATGTGATTCTTCCGTCCTTCCTTGTCCAGCTGCTCATAGTTGTCCATAACCGGGGAGATGGCTAAGATCTTAGTTTGTTGACTCTACAGAGTTTGTGCACTTTCACCTTCAGACTCAAATCAGCCCAAACATCCTATACACCCTGAGTGCATTAAGGAAAGGAGAAGAATGAGACGAGATCTTTCAGAAGAAAGAATTCAACCTAATGGCAAGACCCGTTCCACCTATAATTATGCTACATCTGCTTGTCAAGCCCAGGCTGAACCCTCGCAACTTAGTTAATCAAGACTGAGCCCATATGACTAAAGGCTGCACTTGAAGCAATCTAAACTTGGGGAAAATCATAATCACTTTGTTCCTTGGTGGCATTCCTTCAAGTGAACTCCCCTCGGGGAGACACTCAACTATCAACAACCCCGCATTACCAATCCACCCAGGTGGTTCATTGAAGTTGTTACTTAGAATTTTTCCATAACTTCAAGTAAAACAATTTTTGTAGAAAGGCTAAGCATCTAATAGGTACCAAGGCATCATAATAACAAGGTATAAGGATGGCTACACACTACTAGGATATCGCATAGCATAATAATAGTTACTAAAATTTTCTATCATGCATACTACACAAAATCTACTAATGCATACATAAAATAATGGGTAGTTGAATGATGTGTTACTTGGCTTGTTGAAGTTGGTGAAGAAATCACACTCTCTTCACAAAAGATCGTTGCTCTCTGTACAATCTATTCATTGAAAACACAATAACAAAATAAACAAACATTCTAACAAACAATCATACAAGTGAAGAAAACATACAAAGCAGCAATCATGGTAAAAGGGATGTAACCAAGTTGGCTAGTACAAGGTCAAGGTTTGAGTTTCTAAAGATTCATTCTAAAATGGTTCAATACATTGTTAAGGGGTTTCCAAGGGTTTACTTGGGAAGGACTAGGTTGAGTTGATAGAAAACTAACTTTATTACAACCATACTTGTCGAGGAAGTTCCAATAGTTCACCAAGGATATATAGGTTGGGTTTATAGTGATAAAACTTTATTGAAAACATATTTATCTAATAAGTTCCAAGAGTTCACCAAGGTGATCTCACTATTTCAACTAAAGTAACACATAACAATGTGTAACACTTAGTTATTTTCATCAAAACATTTGAGTACCCTAAGTTAGTCTTTCCATTTTGGTTTAGGGTAGGTCTAGGTTCAACTAACTTATTAACAATAGAGAAAACAAGATAAAGTCTTGGGATTTTCTATTTGGGTCAATGGTTGGGCAAAAACAACTTGTTATTCTTCAACTTGTATGGATTGCTCCAAGTCTTCACATGCTTGTCTTCTTGAAGATCATCTCCATGCTTCTATTGTAGTCTTGTTTCCTTGGATGGATTCTTATCTTGGTATTGATAGATTCTTCATGGGTTTTACTTCACTAATTGGTTTGGGTATGGTATGGGCACAAATACCACTAAGTCAATTTGAAAAAAATGGAAGAAGGATAGAAAGAGAGAGGAAGATGTCTTCTTCTTCATTTCTTCATACATTTGTACTTCATTGAGTTTTCTTCTATTTGTTGTGAAGTCCAATTCCCTTACTTCAAATTCTTTAATGATCTTCTTTGTAGCTCTTCATGTTGCCACTAAGTTGAATATGAAGTTTTCTTCTGGTGCTTGAGTCTTGATCTCCAATTTGCCAACTTGATGATTTCTTGAAGCATGAAAGGGGAGTAGATAAGTAGATAGAAAACTAAAGTTCACTACTTGGTACTATATGTGATTGACACATTCTAAGCCCTTGGTCTTGGCTCCAAATAACCATAACATCAAAGAATAGGTGATGGAAACAATTTCTAAGACATGGTGAAAATGGATGTATCACTATGTTGGGTTTTTGGTCAAAAACACATGTCCATGGTCCAACGGTATCCAAAATGGTTGGGCAAGGTTGTTTCTGGTTCAAGGTTACCCATGGGAACAATTTTTCTTAAGGGAACATATTCTAATTATTTACAGAATTAAATCTACGTCACAAATAATCAAATATACTAATTAACTCTAAATTTAAATTTAACTTGATCAAAAATTATTTTGGGACAGAGGGTATGAAAGTACACATCATAAGGTTTCCAAACATATTTTATTTGCAATTTTTTGATTTATAGAATTTGAATTATGTCAAATTTCATCAAATAAACATATTTGCATTTCAACAAATTTTAAATAGTAAAATTTAAATTTGGCCAATGCCAAAAGTTTCTATATGTTTTGTTGATTTCAAAAGGTCCAAGTTTTCTAAATTTGGGACTATTGTTTAAAAGTTATGATGAATTGAAGTTGTAGGGGCTAATCTGTAAAACTGCCCAATTAAATCTATTCGGGGCAAAAACGGAAAAAGAGCTGGGCCACGTGTCTGTCCCTGATTGGTTGGTTGTGCTGACTGTGTTGTCTGCGTGGCGATGACTGTACATGCTGACTGGGTTAAGTGAAAAGATCCGGGGTGTTGGATCTAGATCCAACGGGGGCGTACCCCTTCGGGCGAGATCTAATCCTAGCCATCCGATTCAGATCTAAAGGCGCAGGGACTAGGGCTTACCGTGGGAGCACTCCGGTGGCCGGAGATGGCGGAGGGGGTGGTTCCCCAGCGACCCGAGAGGAAGAAAACGACGATGGTTGCCCCTCCGGTGGTCGCATGACTCCGGGAATACGATGAGAAGATGCACCGCAGCACAACGAACACGCGGGTGGCCACGGAGCGGTCGCTCGCTTCCTCGAGCATCGGCGCCAAGCAGACGGAGGAGCTCTCGACTCCGGTGACCGTGGATCAGAAGGCGTCGCTGATTCTCTGCACACAAAAAAATCGTACAAGTGCATCAGCGCGTGCGCCCGAAAGAGGGGGTTCGAAAGGGAAAAAAATATGAAGGCAGGGAGGGGCTACGGCGGCCGCAATAGACGACGAACGGCGGCGGGTACAGCGGACTCCGTCGAGGTTATTCGAGGGCCTCAGGACTCTATTGGGGAAGAAGGCAGAGGGGAAATGGAGAGGGATGGGAGGGCTATAAGGCGTCGTGGTCGCACCTTGGATTAATTGCCTTAATCGTGCAAATTGATTTGGAATAAAACGAGCGTTTCTTTGGCAACGGGCGCGGGATTTTTGGCTAATTGAAGAAGACGATGGCGTCACCCGTGACGTCACCTTGTGGGAACCGCTTGTCGGTGAGAGAAAAGGAAGAGAGGCCGGGGGCGGGCTGTGCTGAGCTGCTGTTGGGCCTCTGCGCTGCACCGCGCGCTAGATAAGTCTTGGGCCTTGGTGGTCCAGTCTGTTTTCCTTCTTCTTCTTTTTTGTTCATTTATTTTTCTATTTTCTCATTTTCTTTATAAATTTTGTTTTAAAAATCCTTTTAGCCTCAAGTAAATTTATTAATTCTTGAAATGACATCTTATTTCAACTAAGAACATGTGAAAACTATTTTGGACAGGATTCAAATTTGAGAAATTGAAAATGTGATAAAATGCTAATAGTACTTAATGTTATTTTAAAATTAGAAAATAGTAGAAATGTAAATATTTGTCAAATAAATTTCCAGTGACATACTATAATGAGAATATTATATTTGAAAGTAATATAACTCATTTTTTCATATTTTATATTTTGAAGATATGAGTGATTACTAATAGCAACTTATTACCATTTAATTAATTCATATCAAATAATTAATTTTGTTTATCAATAAAATTCTAGAGAGTTACCACTATCAAAAATGTTATTTCAAAAAGTGTGATTTATTTCCATATCAAAATAATTCATTGGAAAACATTTAGAGAATATGATTTGCTTAAAGAAAGATAATAATTATTGAATAAAGAAAATTTATTTGAATAAGGTTTAGGGTTTATAGAATTAAGGCAAATTGGATTCTTTATTCCAATTACATATTGTTTTCTTTTATTTTCTCCTTTTATTTGGTTTTTTGTGACTGTCATAACATGAAAACAAAAAATTTCAAATTTTTGTGATTTTTTTAGTTTTCCAAAAATCAGGGATGTTACACTGACGTGGCTCTTGAATATGATATTCAGAGAAAAACTCACGTTCACGTGTAGTAACATCAACAAAGTATCAAACCCTAGTCTTGACTTTTACGACTAATTTATTGGATGCTTAATGACTGTGTTTTCCTGGCCATGGACATTGTTTATTTCAGCATCAATGAATAGCATATTGTTGGAAGAGAACAATATGGCTAGGTATACTCTAGTAGTTGATATGCTAAGAGATTCCACTAAGACATATTTGTCCTTAGTTTCATATCACAACACTGTTATATTACAATGTATCCTTTGATCATGAGGTTATCGGAGTAATATATTCTGGAGGTTTTACTTTGGTACTATCAAGAGTCACACTATAAACAGGGTGAACATAAAGTTAGCCACTTGGTAATTCTAAATGAGTATGTTACCTTGATGTTCTGGGATGGGAATTACTACTCCATAAAAGGATACATACAAACATGGGCCCACTCGGTATTCTTGATATCCATTATTTCTGCAGATAATGCATAATGATGATACATCATGCGGGATATCATAATACAGTAACAAGAAAGAGGAAACTTACTAGTTAATGAGACAAGACAAAGGTACAATGGAAACATATATTGTTTCACGACGGTACCCGAATCCATAGTCTTAGGTAAGTTCGGTACCGTGAGTAATGGGAGAATTTTATAAAGACCAACAGGTTCAGCGGTTTAATCATTTAGTATGTGGTAGTCAATATGGGCGTCCATAGCCCCGCTATTGGTTATTGTAAATCAAAGAGCTTCCAGTTTCATGTCCACACACTAGAACCGGTAGGGGACACACACTTAAATTAGGACTGGTTTATGTGTATATCGGTAGGTCCAGACCAACAAGGAATATCATCGGAACGGTGTTTCTGCGTTATATATATATCGAAGAGTATTTATATTGAACTCATTAGATGTCCTAGAGTAATTGAAATAATACCGGAATTTATTCTGAAGTTGTTCTGAGAGAGAAATTGAGGTTGCACGCTTTCCGGAGCAAGTGCAGTGGGGACGTGAGATGTCCCGGGATGTCGGAAATATACTTATGACATCTTTAGATAATATCAATGATTTTACCTAGAGGGGTCACAGGGTTCCGGAAGAGTTTCAGGCAAAAACTGAGAAAGTGTGTGGGGTGGGGGGAGGCAGGGGCAGGAATGACCCTCATGGACGGACCCTATTTTAGGGGGCTTCCGGGTGGGCCTTAGTGGCATCAGATATTGTTGCTTGTCATCCCGGTATTTTCCTAAATTAATTGGAGAGAAAAATGACAAAAGAAAAAGGAAAAGGAAAATTGGAGAGGAGGTGGAGTTGGACTTCCCAATAGGGATTCCAATCTGATTTGAGCTATGGAAAGGGGGTGCGGCCACCATGATGGTACGGCCAGCCCCTTCCAAACTCATGTAGGACTCCTCCTCCCCTTTGGAAACTTTCCCCCTCCCTCCAACTATATATAGGATCCCAAGGCTCAAGGAAAAACACACAATTGGCTCTCAAGCCTCTCTCTAGAATTAGAGGGTCTAATTAGAGTCCTTCTAATTGAATTGGAGCTTATTTGAATTGGGTTTTGGAGGTCCCCTATTCCAATTAGATCTAACTTCTAATTACTCTCTCTCTCTCTCTCTCTCTCTCTCTCTCTCTCATATGTTGAGAATTCCATCTTCATATACACCTGCGGCGTCTAGTCTTAGATGGCGAAGCCATGCAGAACTGGCACGAACGTATGTGTGCATACTCTCCTAGGGGTAACACGTAAGACCATCACTCTGCTGGATCAAGGTGCTAGATACGGGGAGTCGACAACGTCCTCACCCAAAGGCTTGTGTGTGAGGATTTTCAACAGGCTTCATCGACATTGTCACCAACACCTCTTCCGCTTATACATTAGCTAGTACACGATCTTGGAAACTAGTTCTTGGAATTGTTATTCACTTTTACCTTCATACATAGATCTTGGCGGTTGCATAGCATGCATGGAGAAAGTTTTAAATTCTCGTTGTGCAACCCAGCACTCCAAATGGATGTTTCATGATGGTACTTTTCCTTAAGAATATGTGCTAGCTGACTATGCGGTTCTTTCACCAATCTCCACGCCGTCGAGCGAAAAAGTCCTTGGTTGAACACATGCAAATTTCTAACATCAACACCACCAATGTTTTTTTAAATACAGTCCATGCCCTAAACAGAAGCTTCTAGTAGTTTTATCCTCTTGAACATGTTTCCACCAAAAGTTCCTTATAAATTGTTGTCAGTTTTGCAAGGAATTTTTTCGAAAAAGTATGTTGGATATGTAGTAGACAAGAATGGAAGAGAAAATAGATTTATTCGGAGTTAATATTGCTGCATATGAAAGTCTATTGGCTTTATATGAACTAAGCTTGGATTTGAATTTGTCATAAACAAAGCTATACGCTGTCTTTGGAGGAAAAAATAAGAGGGTGACCCAAATGGAAAACAAATTAGTGTCCATGTTGGGAGATGGGAAGATTCTCTTAATGTCTTCCTTAACCCGCACAATAACATTTTACTGAAAAAGATACCATATTTACTCTAGTTTAGATTCTCCCGAGTCATGACAAAAATTGTCTAAGAGATGTAGGATAGTATTAGCTTTATGTACATTATCCTTGGCACAAATAATCAGGTCATCCGCAAACATCAAAGTGTGAATAGGAGGGCAATTTGGTCCAAGTGAAATGCATGTGAGATGGTTGGCCTGCAAGGCGTCCCGAAGCATGAGAGAGAGAGAGAGAGCTAATTTACTGCAAGAACTAAAAGATACAGCGACAAAAGACATCCATGTCTAATTCCTCAGGATTCTTGAACTCCGCATATGACTGACCATTGATGATCACAGAGAATGTTGGCAAGGAAATTCAAGAATGCACAAGATTAATGAAGTGAGTATGGAGTCCTTTATGAGCAAGAGCCAAGACTCCACTCAATTTTATCAAAAACTTTGGCAAGGTCAATTCTCAGCATAAAATCAAGACGTTTCCAACAAAAAAGAGAAAACGAGTGGGAAATTTATTGAGCAACAATAATATTATTGCATACGTGTCGACCTTCAATAAATCTTGGTGGAAGGTGTGAATGTAGTCAAGAAAATTCTCTTTCAATCAGTTGGCTAAAGATTTAACAATGACTTTATAAAGAACATTACATAATCTTATGAGTCTAAAGTCAGAAGGCAATCAGGGAACCAACTTCTTAGGAACAAGATCAATTTGAGTATCATTGAGATGAGGTGGTACCATACCTATGGGTTCCTCAGCATGTTGATCATATAACTCCAAGGCGAAAGGTAAAAACCCACATTGAATCCATCGGGACCGGGGGAGGCATTCTTCTTCATAGATTTGTTTCCCATATATCATGTTTGTCGGAGATCAAGTTAGTGAAGTCACTGGAATGTTGCAGTGAAATTTTACATAAATAACCTTTTGGCGCAGCAAATTCACACTCTAACCCCCCGAAACAGAAAATTCGAAAAATAACCCATTGGCTTAACGCCCGCCACCAAGGCGTTATGCCCTCTGCCACAACGCCCTATTTCCACGACGTTATTGACCGTGCCAGAATGGAGGCGACTGCCTATGTGGCAGCGAGCATAACGCCTCGATCCAAGGCGTTATGCTCCTTAACGGCATGCTCGGGGGCGTTATGCTCCTTAACGCCTCTGTCGGGGGCGTTATACTCGTGAACTTAGCACGCCCTCCCAACCACTAACTTCCCCATCTCCTTCTCCCTTTATTTCTCAAGAACTCGAAGAACACCCCGCCGCCACCCCCTTTCCCCCCTCAAATCCCTCCCTTGTTTGCAAGATCAGAGGCTAATCTTTGGGGATTTTGTTCCCATTGGATTTGTGAAGGCATGCCCCCATTTCCCCCTTCTTTTGGTTGATTCAATAGCTCACATTTGATTTTTTTTCTATGAATTCCCGATCCCTAGTTCATCTGGTTTTCTTAACTATTTAGCTTCTTAGTACTAGCTTGTTAGTGATGATTTAGTGGTGGCTATTAGTAGTAATCACCCTAGAACTAGTTGAAACCCTAGAACTAGTGGAAACCCTAGATTTCTAGTGTTAGCCCTAGATTGTAGTGTTAGATTTAGTTGTGAAATTAGATTTGTTAGTGATATGTTGTATATGCTAGTATGATCCTGACACAGAATTGGCGCGGATATCTGCCCCCAAACCCGTCCCATGTCTGTTAGGCCGTGGAGTTTGCACGGATCTGGAGAGGAAGTCCGTGTCCTATTACTGCATAATGCCCTCCACGGAAGCGTTATGGTCCCTGACGCGAAATTTGTCCGGAATTCCGCCCCAAAGTCCTCCCTGGATCTGTTGGGTAGCGGACTTTGCGAAGACGTGGCCCGGAATTCCGGCTGTGCACACCTTAACGCACCGGTCCAGGGCGTTAAACTCTTCGCCTTAACGACCCTATCCAAGGCATTAAGTCATCTTTCCCCCTTTTTCTATTTTTTGCGTACCATTTTTCTTGCTCGCTGGTTATTCTACTTTCCTTTAACAATTTGCAACACTGTTAATTATTTTTTCCTACCATTACAACATTAAAAATTCAATGATGTTTCAAATAACAATCATATATAGTAAGAAAGATGGCACGATGCAAAAATAACACATAGTACGACAATATTGTTCGATGAACCCTATACATGAACTAGGGTGGGGATTTCAATTATAAGATTGCTAGATGAACTAGGGTTTGAACAAACATAATCACGAAACACAACCTAAAACTATTTACATGTTATATTGACCAAAATTAAACCCTACACTGAACTAGGGTGGGGATTTCCTAGATTTGCTAACTAGGGTTTGATGAACTAGGTGTAATAAACTAGGGATTGGGATGTAATACAAAGGGATTAGGCTGAAATACAATAGAGAAGATGAACTAGGAGGAACAAAGAGAGGGAAATAAACTAGAATCACAAAAATCCATGATTTCAACCAAGAAAAAGAGGAGAGAAGAGTGGGACATACCTTTAGATCTTCAAATCTCAAGCCAAACTCCTCCGATCTACTCCGATCTACTTGATTTGGGGTGGATTGGAGAGGGGATAGGGAGAGGAGAAGATGAGGGAAGAGTAGTGTGGAGTGGAACCGTTTTGGAAGTGGGAGGGGCGCGGGACAAAACGTTTGACTTATTCAGTCACATAACGCCCCCGACGGAGGCGTTAAGGAGCATAACGTCCCCGAGCAGGTCGTTAAGGAGCATAACGCCTTGGCTCGGGGCGTTATGCTCGCTGCCACGTAGGCGGTCGCCTCCACGCTGGCACGTTCAATAACGCCATGGACATAGGGCGTTGTGGCAGAGGGCATAACGCCTTGGTGAAGGGCCTTAAGCGAATGGGTTATTTTTTGAAATTTCTGTTTCGGGGTGTTAGAGTGTGTATTTGCTGCGCCAAAAGGTTTTTACGTAAAAATTCACAATTTTGCGGCAATTGTTGTGTCTAAGATGGGCCCATCACTGTTAGTAGAGGTGCTACAAAATATAGTCGTAAAATATTTTAAAAACTCCTTTGCAATATAATCAAGATCAAACAAATTAGTGCAGTGAATGTTCCTTATAGAAATTATATGATTTTGACGTTTACGCTTTTGAACAACATTGTGAAATAATTAAGTATTCCTATCTCCTTGAGTCGCCCAACGTTTTTTTCCCATTGCCTAAAGTCGGTAAGCTTGGAAAAATTATCTTCATATTGGCAAACTAGATTGTAGGCATACATTATTACTTGTATTCATAATAATAATAGTGAGGATATAGATACACACAAGCAAATCTAAAACTAAGTGGATAAAAGCGGTTTTACTAATGCATACCACACTCGGTGTAACTATCAAGCACCCAAAACTTTCACCGTCGCCGGAGAAAAAGAGCACCCACAATTGGTTCACATCTAGACACCAAAGAAACCCCCCAACAATGATGTGTTGACGAGGCGCGATAGACACCAGCCCCATAGGAATGGATCTAATCTGATAAAGAACATTGGCTGGAGGAGCCTTTCGAGCCTCTTAAACCTAGTACTAAAGACACACACAGACGGTGGCCTTAAGACTTTAACTCCCCTTCCCCTTGCGACGACAAGATAGTGATCCGAGGGAAAGGGGACCGGCTGTAACGTTGACGATCTATTAGAACGGGAACCTCCCCCCAATCACCTAGAGACAAGCCCATTATCATGTTGTTAGGCATGTTTGGTTTACGCCTGTGCTAGCCCCGCCAAATCAAAGGCGTGCCAATATTTTGGCAAAGGATTCGGCCGCCACCGTTTTGCCCGCGTCTGGACGCAAAAGCAGAGGTGACGACCAATATTTTGGCGTGGCTTCCATGATTGGGCCTCAATCCAAACGCTGGCCGAAGTTACCGGTCAAGGCCAATTTTTTGGTATGGTAACCATCGGCAGCGATCCAAACAAGCCCTTAATCACCACACACATGGATTGTTCATCCGCGCGCTAGAAGCAAACGACCACCATGGCGCCAAATCCTCCATCCCACATGAAAAAACTTTGTCCAAAAAACATGGAAATAAAAACAAAACCCCTTCTTCTCAAAACCTCGGCTAAAACCCATCGGACATGCCCACCACCCCCTTCACTACCACCATTGCCGCCTCCTAGAATGCCTCCTCTGGCCATCACCAACCCTCACCTAAACTCTCCACCCCAACGCATCCTCCCGTCCGCAAGCCACCTCACCATGCGGAACAGACGCCTAATATCCTTCTCCTCCACTGCCAGCTCGCTATTAGTGTCCGTCTCGTCGTACACGAAAGAGAATGGTGCCATTTCTTGGGCGAGTCTTGCACAATACATCTCAAAAACATTTCAAGTCGCACACATAGCTTTCACGCTCGAGTTGCCCGTCATTCTACGAATGGTAGACTGTAGTGAACATGAGTTTTACCAATTTCTAGAAGTGACTTGTGAATGTGCGATCACAATAAAAGAAAATGGAGTGTGATATTCCATGTAGTTTGATTGTTGAGTTTACGAAGAGACTTGTTGTATATGAGTGCCGCAAGGGCATGAAGTGTACATATTTGGTAAACCGATCAACCACTACCACGATAACATTGAATCCACCAGAGAGAGCAAGTGATTTGAGAAATCCATAATAACCTCACGCAAAGTTTTCGAAGGAGGAGGAAGAGACCGCAACAAACCACCTGGCTGTTGTTGTGTTTGGAATGTTGACATACGTCACACTGATGAATAAATTCAGTAACTTGTGATTTTAGACTAGACCAAGAAAACAAGCTTAAGATTCTCTGATAAGTGGCATGGACGCCAATAATTCTATAATAAAAAGCATAGATGATCTTGGTATGAATCGTAGAATTGGATCCAAGCTCCACGCAGGCGAACCAAACCCATACCCATGTTCATCTTGGCCGACGTGTGCAATATCAATGAGGCGTTGCAGCGCGTTAGTGACATAGTAGTTTTTCTTTCTTCAAATATTCTTTAGTTTAGCTGGCAGATGATTAGAAGCATATGAGAGAACAATAATTAGTGTACTATTTTTTGTTAAGAAAAGGCAAATTGGACGAGGAGCCAGTACCACGCGTTTTCATTCGAAACTAACGAAAGTTAGATTTCCTATTACTTCTTAAAAATAATTATGTAAAATCTCTTCTTACTAAATTCATTAAGACTGGTAGATTTTTTTTATTATGGAGTACTTTAAAGTTGCTGATAGTTATCTATGCCATGTCAACATAGGTTTGTTAACTTTTGTGTTAAAAATTACATTTTTCATCTACCATAATAAATTAGGAAGCTCATAAAAAAGGGCTCATATTTATTTTGATTAAAGCTGCAATTCACACACATTGCACACATTCCTAAGTAAAACTGCATTAGCTTCTCATTGGCTGCCTTTTGTTCGAATTTAGGAGTGTATTAGGATGATTTGTTTCTGATGTATTTTTTCATAGACAAAAAAGGGTCATGTCTTATAGTTTAGTGAACTCCATCGATCCTTGAAACTAAAGATAGCTGCACTTAATAATATTCTCATTGAAACGCACATCCAACAAATCTTCAAAAGCATGTAGCATATAAATATTTTTGTGTGTGTGTGTGTGTGTATGTTCACCTATATGCAAAAAATGTGGTTAGGAAACAAATAATATGCAGAAATCTCCCATAAATGATGTATCATGCAAGGATACCTCAAACTTACATCTTACCCTATTATGTCATGCTCTCTTTATGCGGTTACATTTTGGTTCGTCTTTCTATCCGATTTTTAATTATAAATGATTTGTCTCCGCCTAGTTGTGAAGCTGGCGTATACATCCGTTGGGTCCGGTCTCTTGTTTATAGTGTATTTTTTCGCTAATAAGCAATGGCAAAGAGTAGATAGTTGAAGGATATTATGTATTCTATCGGGTTCATCTGAATCCAATTCTTATAAAGTGGCTCCACTTCGGCCTCTACCCTGTTATGCCTAGACAAGGAGACATACTATTTGTTGACTCTTAGTTCGGTGCATCATCGACATATTTATTTAACTTATGCTTGATGACCTAAATATTATTAAATCTCTAGTTGTGCTTTCGTGTGCTAATTTTTTTCCAGGAAAGAACACATGCTTTACATGTTTATATATATTTAGAATCATCATAATTTTGGGGTGGAATCTGCTTGCGTTTCTCAAGTTCGTGATGCATGGTGTTATTGGAGCTTTGTAAGGGTTTGGGGATTTACCTATTTGCACCTCCCACGTCTAAGGCCTTGTTTGGATAGCTAGTTTCTAGAGAATAAGTTATGTACAAACGCATTTTAAGGCCTAACAAAGTAAAACATTGTTTGGATAGCCTAATTAATTCGTGGATTAACAAAACTTGGTTTAAGTAAGATCCAGAGTATGCGTTTTGGAAAAAACGGACCCGAGTCGTTTTTGTGAATGTGTGTTTTCTCTAAACTCGATTAGCTGGACAACGATGTTGTATGGCGGGCTATCTTGGTGCCAAAAGCTTGAGGAGGATGACATATTTTGGACGGTGATGCTATAATCGTTTTTTGTCTCGATTCACCCAAACATGTTTTTGTTAAACACACTCCAACAAAAAACAAATAAAAACTGGCTTTGCTAAAAATCCTCCTTAAACTCGTTTTATAGAAACTAACTCTAGATTCTCCTAATCCAAACAACCGCTGAGAGATGCCCAACGAGTCGGAGCACCTAGCCAGGGGGACCACCATCCCCACCCCCACTAAAACCAACTTGAGATTTTTTTTGAGGGGCGTATAGATGAAAAATAGTCTTTTTTTTAGCTTCGACACTATTTTTCATAAAAATGGAGAGCATGCTGGCTAACTGGCTATTCCCTTGTTTGTGAGTGGTGGTTGGTCGCTTGTGTTGTTGTTTTGTTGATTCAGTTGGAACACAGAGTCAATGCACCCTTACACATGATTTTTCTTTTGTGACTTGAGCTCATGCACACAACTGTGTCGACAAGGTGGCACATCAGTTCAAAAAAGAAAAAGAGGCAACACTTATATTTTCAAGGATGAGCATGTATCCATCCCAAGGACGAGCATGTATCCATCCCATAAAAACATGTTACCTGCCATGTTTGTTGACCGACGAGGATTGAACTAGACATTACAAAATCAAGGTTCCTGAAACACAGGAAGAGAATCTAGTAATTAATGGAGAACAAAATCAACCTCAATAACAATATGATGTTATTGATAGAGAACATGATTAACTGTAAACACAATAAGATTTAACAATCAAACATATTAATATCAATAGCTAGCAGACATTGTAGCTTACAAACAATGGCGAAGCCATGTATGAGCTGCGTAGTCAGCTGGCTACATATATTTTTAACAACACAAGCTTAAATCATGGCAAACAACAACTACAAAAATACAAATATGCACGTTTGAGTACACAACTTTGTCTTGACTACACAAAGTTTAACTCCTGGCTCCGTCACCGCGTACAAATAGTGAGATCACCAGGAAAAAAAGGTGAAGTTCTTCGATGCAGTGGCTCAAAAGTGGTCACAAATGCAACACTGTATTGAGCCTTGCTTAAGGCTCTATCTTAAATTTCTACACGTTGATGGGAGTAAAAAATGTGAGTTTGGACTCACTTCTTATTTGATATCAGACGCTAGCTGATAAAACCCATTAAAAACATTATAAGGGAAATAAGAGCTAGGATATGTAAGGGAATGGTGGAGCTATCACAAAAGATCGATAGATAATGATGCCATAATTAAGTGATAGATAATATGATCTGATTGCCATTTCAAATGCTGGAACGCTATAAGACATTTTTGAAATATCATTAGGAAAAATTATTTTGGCATAGGGCCTCTATGCTACTAGATGTTTGAGCAACATGTTATTAAGCCGCCGTTTTCATTACTTGTCAGACCGAAACATAAAATTCCTTGTAACTATTGTATTTGTACATGATCATAATATATTGCAGGGGTATAAAGGTTTAACTAAAATGGTCTAATTACAGTGCCATAAACACATCTACCTAGTCGAGATCATCTACGATTCTACGTTATGTGAACAATTTTTTTTTTTACATGTCAAAAACACTCCACGTCCTCCTCCAAGGGCCAAGGCCCATGCCATTATCGTGTCGTGTCGTTAATCACCACGCCGATGGCTTATCCATTCGCGCGCTGTAAGCAAACGGCCACCATGGCGCCAGCTCCTCCTCCCCCAAACCTCTGCTAAACCCCGCCTGACATGCCCGCGTCCTCCTCCATCACCACCGCCTGCCGAAATGCCTCCTCCTGCCGCGGCCAAGCCGCACCTGAACCCTCCCCTCATCCGCTCCCCGCACCTCCTCCCGCCCGCGCGCCACCTCGCCACGCGGAGCAGGCGCCTCAGCCCCTCCTCCTCCACCGCCGCCCCGCCGTACGTGGCCGTATCGGCGTCCGCGGAGGCTTCGGCGTCCTCTGACACTAGTGGGGCGCTGAGGGCGCTCTGCGTCCACGGCCAGCTGCCGCAGGCGCTCTGGCTGCTCGAGTCCGCCCTGGAGCCGCCCGACGAGGACGCCTACGTGGCGCTCTTCCACCTCTGCGAGTGGCGCCGCGCGACGGAGGCCGGGATGCGGGTCTGCGAGCACGCCGACGCCGCGCACCCCAGCTTCGGCCTACGCCTCGGGAACGCCATGCTCAGCATGCTCGTCAGGTTCGGGGAGTCGTGGCACGCCTGGAGGGTGTTCGCCAAAATGCCAGAGCGTGACGTATTCTCGTGGAACATCATGGTGGGCGGGTACGGGAAGGCCGGGTTCCTGGAGCAGGCGCTGGACCTGTACCACAGGATGCTGTGGGCCGGTATCAGGCCCGACGTCTACACGTTCCCCTGTGTGCTGCGAAGCTGCGGGGGTCTCCCGGACTGGCGGATGGGGAAAGAGGTGCACGCCCATGTCCTGAGGTTTGGGTACGGAGTCGAGGTCGACGTGCTGAATGCGCTAGTCACCATGTATGCCAAGTGTAGGGATGTGGGGGCTGCGCGGAAGGTGTTTGACGGTATGACTGTGACTGATTGCATCTCGTGGAATGCGATGATTGCTGGGCATTTCGAGAACCATGAGTGTGAGGCGGGGCTGGAGTTGTTTCTTGACATGCTGGAGGAGGAAGTGCAGCCAAATCTCATGACGATAACCAGTGTGACTGTTGCTTCTGGATTATTGTCTGACCTTGATTTTGCGAAGGAAATGCACGCGCTAGCGGTAAAGAGAGGCTTTGCCGCTGATTTTGCGTTCTGTAACTCTTTGATTCAGATGTATTCTAGTCTTGGGAGGATGGGGGAAGCATGCACAGTATTCTCAAGAATGGAGGCCAGAGATGCCATGTCATGGACAGCCATGATATCAGGGTACGAGAAAAATGGCTTCCCTGATAAAGCTCTTGAAGTGTATGCACTGATGGAGGTAAATAATGTAAGTCCTGATGATGTTACTGTGGCAAGCGCACTTGCTGCTTGCGCTTCCTTGGGGCGATTAGATGTTGGCATCAAGTTGCATGAGATTGCTACGAGCAAGGGATTCATCAGGTACATCGTAGTTGCAAATGCACTCCTTGAAATGTATGCAAAGTCCAAGCGCATTGACAAAGCTATCGAAGTTTTTAAGTACATGCCTGACAAGGATGTAATATCATGGAGCTCAATGATCGCAGGATTTTGCTTTAACCATAAGTGCTTTGAGGCTATATACTATTTCCGACATATGCTGGCAGATGTAAAACCCAATTCTGTTACTTTCATCGCTGCTCTTGCTGCTTGTGCTGCTACTGGGTCTTTGAGGTCTGGTAAAGAGATCCATGCACATCTTTTAAGGCGAGGTATGGCATCTGAAGGTTATGTACCCAATGCTCTTCTAGACTTGTACGCGAAATGTGGACAGACGAGCTATGCTTGGGCACAGTTCAGTGTGCATGGTGAAAAGGATGTTGTATCATGGAATATCATGCTTGCTGGTTTTATTGCTCATGGACATGGAGATATTGCTTTGTCATTCTTCAGTGAAATGTTAGAATCTGGAGAGCATCCGGATGAAGTTACATTTGTTGCTCTATTGTGTGGTTGTAGTAGGGCTGGAATGGTTAGTCAAGGTTGGGAACTTTTTCATAGTATGACTGAGAAATACTCAATTGTTCCAAATCTGAAGCACTATGCATGCATGGTTGATTTACTGAGCCGAGTTGGGAGATTAACAGAAGCTTATGACTTCATAAGTAGAATGCCTATGACACCAGATGCTGCTGTATGGGGAGCGTTGTTGAATGGGTGTCGGATACACCGGCACATTGAACTTGGGGAGCTTGCTGCGAAATTTGTCCTTGAGTTGGAACCTAATGATGCTGGATATCATGTTCTTTTGTCTGATTTATATGCTGATGCTGGCAGATGGGCTGAAGTGGCTAGAGTGAGGAAAACCATGCGAGAGAAGGGATTGGAGCAAGACTATGGATGTAGCTGGGTTGAGGTTAAAGGAGATATCCATGCATTTCTTACAGATGATGAATCACACCCACAGATCAAAGAAATAAATGTTGTTCTACAGGGCATATATGAGCGGATGAAAGCATCTGGTTTTGATACTGTTGAATCTTATTCTTTAGAAGATGAAGAAGTATCCAAGGATGACGTTTTATGTGGCCATAGCGAAAGACTAGCTGTTGCTTTTGCGTTGATCAATACCGCACCTGGCACCTCTATTTCTGTCACAAAGAACCAGTACACTTGCCAGAGCTGCCACGGTATTTTGAGGATGATCTCTAAGATTGTTCGAAGAGAGATAACTGTCAGGGACACTAAGGAATTCCACCATTTTAGGGACGGAAGTTGTTCATGCGGAGGTTCAGGCTAAGGAGACTATAGTATTAGTATGTGGCCATGTGCTAATACTCACCTCGGTTCCGAATAACCAGTACAGAAGTCTTTTGCAACAAGCATTGTGAACATGATATAGCAATATAGTCACTAGCAAGTACAAGGGCAGCTTCAGTATGGCAACATGTCCCCCAGCAAGACTGCTTAAATAAACATAGCTTACGTTTTGGGTTATATATAGAAGCTCCATGCGAATTTACAGCTGGCTACATGGCAAAAGATGGTGAAGAGTTATCTGAGATGCTGGGAATTCAGTTTCAACTTGTCTTGACCTCACAGAAAGTAATCTCTCTCTCTCTCTCTCTCACACACACACACACACACACACATTAAGATATGAAAAGTTCCTGTTATTTCCTTGTTAATTCTTGTTTTTATTCCTTCCTTGCAGTCTCCTGAAGTAATGCTTCTTCGAGATGATATTTGCTTCCAAGATCCTGCCAAAAGAAATACCAAGTAAGCTTAATCTAGCAAGGACTAAGGAAGGGCAGGATAGTTGATTGCATGCAATTTTCTTGTATAGGTATAACTGGGGTTGTAATGGCTGTCAAGTGCCAATTGTAGGCTGTATCATTGTGGAGCTGGATTTTTGCTGGTTTCATGTTAGCAATAGTCAATGTATGAAACTAGGTTCTTCAATTTTTTGAGATTACATGGTATGCCAGTGTGGACCTACCTGTGCTAGCTGAGTGGTAGCATTACTGTTTAGCCGAGTTCGACCCCTCTTGGGAGAGAATATTTCAGCTAAGTTTCTTGCTTCTTCGTTGATTTCTTTTTTTTGTATTTGTAATTGTAAAACATGAAGCTAATAAGGCATTCAGAATAAAAATAAGAAAGGAATTTATGGCTTGAATTCACATTTGTACCTAAAATATCCAGAACCCTTTTTTTGTGGGAAGATGTCCATAAACCTTGGGGAAATAAAAGGGAAGCTCTCTGTGGCTCATTTAGGAACCGTCAGCATGGTTGCCATGACTGACCTGCGTTGGATTTTGCAGCATAGCTCCAACCAATTTGGCAACCGGGCTGAAAGTATATTCACAACTTTATGCTCCTAACTGAAGTTATCTTGACTTTCATATTGCCATGCATCTGTTATAAGTTAGAAGTGATTATGTAATCGCTTTATCTGGCATTTATCATATTTCAGCTCATTAAACTGATGGATTAATACTGGCCCTATATTGATGTTTGTGATCCTGACATTTAGATAGGTTTCCTGCTTGTTCTGCAATAGTACTTGGTTCAGAGTCCAGACCAAATCTCCCTGATAAGCCTATAATAGCACTTGATGTTCGGGGTCTTGACACTTGGATATTTTTTTGTGCTTGTGCTGCAACAGTTCGTGGTCGAGACCAAACCTCTTTGAGAACTCGAGAGCATTTTATATCTGGACTATTACCAAGATTTAGCTTCACAATGCTACTACCTAACCATGCAGAGCGATGTCTTGCATAGGCTGTAAGATTGTACCTTGTGATGCTAGTAGAGTTAACACCTAACTGAACTCGAGCAGGTCCTTGGTTCTCAGCAATCAAGTGCCTTTTTGATTGTCGACCAGAAGAATATTCCACTTCACCTAACCTGTAGATTTTCTGGCGATGTTCTACTAGAAAAAGCATATAACCCCAGAGTTGTTACATTGGCTGGTTCAGGGGTTTTAGACCAAAATCTTTTACCCCGCTGGAACTTGCGGCTGATGAATCATCTGTACTGATTCTGAACCCTCGTCTTTTCCAGATGCATGGAGAGGATTGCGATATTATCCATAAACTATCAGTGTTATATGCTTGCTGCATAGTTTACCTGTGCGTGATTATCCTTGCTTCCAGTTCTATTTTATCATCAGATTGTCCTCTGCAATTCATCCCAATGCCACAATGGCGACCCTGTGGCCACGTATTATCGTTCCATCACCGCAAAAACATAAAAACACTCCTCTTTTGTAGCCTATCTCTATCTGTTGTCCAGGGTGGGGTGGAGCTATGCACCGCCGGAAGGCCAGTGGTGGGGGTAGGGGAAGGCTATGCCTCCCAGGATAGCCAGGTGATAAAAAAGGGGGCTGCGCAACAGTCCAATATAAGTTCATCGTACTTAAATAGTTAAATAATAATAATGTATAAAATATAATAGAAATAATAATTCAATACTTGCAAAGTTCCTTCATACTATTTGCCAATTTTTTATTTTCTTTTGAGGGCCTCAGAGGTGATCTCGTGGAGTAGCAATTGGGATTTAATATTGTAACAAACACAACAATGTAAACGGAAAATAAAAAATCCATAAACAATGTTCTGTTAGTAGTTAGTACATCACCGGTGTGCGATCTATTGCCCTCACATCAGTCTAGCTAATATGCAAACACAAAAATAGTAGTCAGGAGGGCAATAGATCGCATCCCCCCAGGCTGAAATTTTTGTGTGTTCTTAGGTGTTGGCTGATGTTGGAAGTGTGATACATATTGTGGAAGTATGAAGTTTATGCCATTTTGTGTTGCCCTTGTCAAACTAATATTATTGATGTTGTAATATGGTAAACTTATGGCTCTAACTAAATGACAATAATAATCGAACTAAAAATAACTCACTGCTTGGAAACCGCCTTTTCTTTCCTTTTCTTTTGCACCACTTCACTCTTCATAAATTCCACCGTAAATTTATTCAAAATCACTTTTATTTGGTCCATATTATTTTCTGGTTCAAAATATTGTGATGGAATTTAGCTGACCGGTAATAGCCTCTTCTGATGAACTAGTCAGATAGTTGCTACTGCCTTGGATTTTCACATTTCAGTCTTTAAATATCACAATTATCTTCACAGGAGATTTACCTATAGCAGTCTCGCACAGCTCAAGTATATAATGCCTTAGGAAATTGCCATCAATATGATCCTTTCGCGCAATAAAAAAACCCTGCTGCATGAAGCCAGAACTTCAGGTGAACCTGTCGGTTGATGCAGTCAAGGGCAGGGTAATGCAGATGAGGGAAACCCGCTACTCGGCCCTGAGAAGGATCTTCAGGCAGAGGATTGTGGATTTCTTCAGGGACCATCCTGAGGTATGATTATTATGTCTTCACACATAAAAATATGTCCTTGTGCGAGTTGATGGTCCACTGGAAACAGATTAGTAACTGTATGTCTAGTGTCAGTTGAAAGATGTGCGTAGTTGATATTAAGTATTCATGATATTTCGGAGCATGAGCTGCTGCATTTGCAGACAAAATCAAACGTGGCTCAGATCACACCAAGAGTTATTCCTGAAGCTGACTCTGCTGTGCCCTCACCATGTCTGGCTGAACATCAGCCTGCACATGTCGAATTCCTTCAAGAGAAAGTTCTCACAGAGATCAACTGCCCTGCAGCTGCAAGTGTAACCAGTCCACTGGCAAAGGCTCAGTCCACTGCTTCATCTCCATTGAGCAGGAAGTCGGTGCTCAGTTCTGTTTCTGCTTGCACAGATCATGAATGCCAAGTGCAAAAGGAAGGATGTTGCACTCAGGTGCGCCGTTTCAGAAGGACTCCTGCCAAGTCCACCTCTGCAGTGGTGAGATTAATAACAGCCACACCAGGCCTTCACTCCCCAAAGAGGTCAATCTCTGATACACTGCCACACGCCACCTCTCGAGGGTCAAGCACAAAGAATGCAAGTATTATGCAAAATAAGAATCAAAGCACAAGCACGTCTGCTGTCGACGCCGATGATGAGTTACTCAGTTTCCTCCCAAAGTTCCTCTTGCAATAGGTAAGTTGTTGATGCTGACCATGATTTTCTCAGTTTTGCTTTGTGAGCAAAGGATAACACATGTGTTACTTGCAGGTAAAGGAGAAGGAGAAGAGGGTTTTTAAGAAGGAAAGAGGCTTTGCCGATCAAGGTCAAAGGCAGAAGCTTATAGCATTCCTGCCAAGAACCTTTGAAATTATCTTCTTTACCTATCAGTAACCCGGAAATTGTGGGCAAGAGTAAGTGTGAGTTGTGCTTTCTATCTTTTGTTGCTTGAACTGTTTTTTGAGGTGTTAATCCTGATGTTGAAGTACCAAATTTACAGGTGAAATTGAAGAGTAACTGGGATTGCTGCAGGAGTTGTTCCAGAGTGGATCTCTGAGAAGACTGTACTAAGTGGAGATGTCCTCTGCCGGTAAACATACATTTTCCTTCTGATGCATCATTTTTTCCCCCTTTCTCTTGGTGGTTTATGCTGATTAATTTGAGCTACGATTGTGCCTGTCCTATGAGGATCACAGTGTCGAAAGAGAGTGTTTCACCATAGGATGAGGTTGATATACTTTTTCGTATCTTGGTCGAGTAGCTCATCGTTCAGAAGTATTAGAAGATACGCTTTACTATATCTTGACCATATCCCTTCTTTGTAGTGCCAATTATTTAATAGACTGAATAGTTACTGGTTCTTTAAGCCAAAACAACACAACAAAGAATTTTGTCCCAAGCAAGTTGGGGTAAGCTAGAAACAAAACTCAACAAAAACCTGGTGGGTAGTACAAATGTCAGAATGATTCAGGTAGATTGGTTTAGGACAGTGAGGGCCAGCAAGAAATTGAAGTGGCAGTTATATTAGTCATTTGCACCTGTTCATACGACCATGCATACGTCCCATTTCTGCTTTCAAGTTAGTACTCTAGTGTTTTTCGTATGACCCAGTTGGGGAGGAAGGAATTTGCTGCTAGCTCACCTTACTGCTGCGTTTTGTCCTCATGGTTTGGGCCTACATTAGACATGCTCATTTTTATAAAGGACGTCTGCATCATGTTTATCTGTTCCCTATTGTATTGAACAGACTAGAGTGCGTGCTTGTAGAATATTTGAGCTTTTCTGTCGCCTCTTTTGTTGCACTGAGAGCTTGGTGGAAGGGGTCACGAGCCTGTTCATTGAGAGTTTGAATTGGTCGAACCAACGTAATGAGAGATTTCTTTGCAGGTGAGAAAGCTGAGCAACGAGCAAGCGCGCCAAGAGGGAATACCATCAGCCTCTCGTCGAATAAGATTCAGTTCATATCGGAAGTGCACCCGCGGTCCTTCCGGGAGGGGTCTCATCTAGGATGGCCGATGGAGATCCTTGGCTACGCACAAATCCAAGAGCGAGGCTGCGACAAAATCTGATGATATGATCGCTGACTAATCTGCAGATACTACCGAGCGAACTGAGTGCTCTTCAGCCACGGCGGCATCTAGAATAGCGAACTGCCGCATGTGAGAAGATGAGTAGGGTTCATTGACACCTGTAGGCGCGGTCTTGGGTAGCTCCAATTTGTTGTACTCCCTCTGTCCCAAACTAATTGTCACAACGTTTGACAAAAGTGGATGTATCTTACACTAAATTATGTCTAGATACATTCAACTTTGTCAAACTTTGCGACAATTAATTTGAGACGGAGGGAGTAGTTATTTTCCTTTGTTCATGGACCATGTTGGAGATGCACTACCGGTTGAGATTGGATTGTCATTTATGCATCTTACTATTATTCATTGCATCTTGTTTGTTTTGTCCTGTTTGAGCTGATGCGCAGTGAAGATGAGAACAAAAAATGGCCTTGCTCTGTTGTAAAGTACTGTGAAAGGAACAATTTTTTCCGTACTAACACTACTGCACTGCTCAGTCGTTCCAGGCCTTGAAGCTTCTGTATCTAAATCGGTCTGCAAATACTGTTCAAAGGACGCTCTTAGCTGTAATTGCTTTGATGTAACACCTGGTTTCCAAGGCTTTCACTATGCTGTATGCACTGCAACTGGAGTATATAGCACACTAAAATTTTCTTGTGGGTCGAAAACAACAAACTTCCGCCTAGACCCAACAATTGTAACGATCGTATCAGCTACTCCCTCCGTTCATAAATAGATGAATTCCATTTGTCTCAAAGTGGATGTATGTAGACATGTTTTAGTATCTAGATACATCCACTTTTGGATAAATGAAAGTCATCTATTTGTGAACGGAGGGAGTATAAAGGAGTAGCAAAGAAAAGTGAAAAATGGAACATCAACACTTGCTTCATGCAAACGTCAGATACAAACTACACATATTTTTTTTGAGTTTTACAAACTACATAGTTAAGCCAACTGTCCTGTGATCAACCCTGCCTGTGGAAGTTGGCAAGCTCATCGTCATCCACTATATCCGCTATTGTCATTGACAGATTATGATGCGCCGGGATCATGTCGTTGACACCAAGGCTTATTGGCATGCCACCAAGAACCTATGCATCCTCCAGCGGCGGCATATCTGGGTCGACCTCCTGATTTTCTTCTCCCCCCTCAACCGGATGCTCGTAATCGTTAAGCATACTCATCAAGTCGGCCATGGGCATGCTCAGATTTTCTGACGCCACAAGCTCAGCCATGAGGCCGGGCGATGCAGGCGGAGCGAGCGGTGGAGGAATCACCGAGAACGGCTCCGGCTGCTGCTCACAGAACTGACCAACATACTGCGCTTGCTGGTAGTACTGATACTGACCCTCCGGCTGCCCCTCGGGCTGCTGGTACTGACCAAAATAGTGCTCCTGCACATACTGCTCCTGCTCGTAGTACTGACCCTCTGGCTGCCCCTCCTGCTGCTGGTACTGACTAAGATAGTGCTCCTGCTCGCTGTAGAAATCATCAGGATGACCCTCGGGCGCCACCGGATGCAGAGGTGGCGGCTCCTGCACGTGCTCCTGTGCCACGATACCACGGACACTCCCCTCCGGCATCAACCTGGCGATGTCGTCGAAATACTCCTCCCGGACCATGGTTCGTGCAGGCTTCTTCGTCTTGTCAGGCTCACGCTTGGCCCCGTTCTCCCCAAAGATCTGTCTCAGCTGATGGTCGGTGGCGCGCGGCGTGACGTAGACCCTGTAGAGCGCGGGCACGCCATGCTTGCCGGCGCCGTCGTCGTTGGTGCTGGTGAACTCCTGCATGAGCCAGGGCGTCTTGTCCTCCCTCTTGGACTTGGAGTGGCCGTCGACGTAGTAGCCGAAGGTGTTCTTGAAGCCGTCGTCGTCCAGCTTCTCCTTGCTCTGCTCCAGCCGCCAATACCCGCCGCTCTCGACTTTGCGCTCCGAGCGCTTGGAGGCGCCCCCGCCCACGGCCTGGCTCTGGAACTTGGTCTCGCTCATGAACCACCACGTGTGGTCGCGGTCGCGGATGCTGGCCGGCGCGTGGCGCTGGCGCAGCGTGTCGGGGCTCTCGCCGTAGACGTTGGCGTGCCAGATGTGGCCCCGCGCGTCGTGCAGTTCGGTGTCGCCGGCGATCCGGCGGTTGAGGAAGCCCAGGCATTCTTCCCGCGTCGGGCTGAAGTAGACGCCAGGAGGGAGCGGCGGCGGCTGCGGCTGCGGCTGCGGCGGTGGAGGCTGGACTTGGGGAGGCATCTCCGCCGGTGACATGGCCACGGAGCTGCTGGCGCTGGCGCGGGTTCGTTTCTTGGATTCAACTTTTCTTGCGTCGTTGATGGCCATGGCTGAAGCCGAGTGGAGGCAGAGAGCTGTGTGAGGAGGGATCCATCGGGGCGGCGGTGCTTTTATACACGAGAGCTGCGACGCGCTTCTGTCTGAAGTCGGAGTTGGGTTTCAGTTCGGTTGACGCATTGTCTGACGCGCTTCTCACTGAAGTCGGACTTGGCTGAATTTTGGAAGGATTGGCAACTAAAACTGAATTTGGTAGAGCGTTGTCAGAACTCGGATTCGCGTCACAGACCATTTTTGACTAACCAAATTTGGTGGATTTGTGCGGGGATTTTTGACTGCACGGAAGGTGTGTTCGATGGTATTGCCGTGACGCCGCATATGGTGGACCATGTATTAGTTTAGTTGGGCGGACTGCAGTATGTCAATAGTATATATACTTGTTGACCAGGAAAGGTCCTAAGAGCATCTCTAACAGAGCCCTCAAAACGCGTGGAACCGTGTAATAACTGTCAAACACGGGTCCGGAAACCTTAAAAATGACGATAGCAGAGCCCTCAAATTTCGCGAGACCGTATATTTTTTTGAGGGCGCCCGGGAACTTGCCCGTCCAATCCAGGAAAGTGGGGTTTTGGCGACCGAACCGTAGGTCGAACCATATCCCTTTCGCGCATTGGCGGGAGTGAAACTTCAGCCCGCGCAATCCCATCTTCATCCGCCGCCGCCGCGGATTCTCCTTCTCCCCTTGCTCCGGCGAGCCAAGACCACCACCGTCGGGACTCAATGGAGGGCGCCGATGTGTCTCTGGTCACCGTCCCCGTTGAGACGGCCACGGTGGCAGATCCAGATCCCGCCACCGCCCAGCAACCGGCGCCGGCCCCACGTCCCCGCTTCCGCCCCACGGCGGCCAGTACTGTCGACGCCACCGGCACGAAGCGTAGGCGGCTCGGGACCGCGGGCGCGGGAGTCTTCCACCCCTCTCGGTGATTACACATACGACGAGACCGACGGAGGAGTTGAGGGTGGAGCCGAGGACGATGATGATGAGGTTTAGGAGGTAGATGCCCCGAAACGTGGCGTCAACTACACGGTAGCCGAGGATGAGACCTTGATCCGTGCTTGGGAGAGTATGTCCCTTGACTCCATCCACGACACTGATCAAGCCCGGTCGAGGTTTTGGCAAAGAGTCGAGGACAAATACTACCAACTGCTGCCGCGTAATGTGAAGAGGGTGTCGAGAACCTTTCGATCACTCCAAGGCCGCTGGGACGTGATCAAGGCAACTTGTAGCCGGTGTGGAGTGGCTGCTTGCAACAAGTGCACAATGCCCCTCCAAGTGGTACCGTCGAGGCTGATTGGGTAAGCTATATTGCTTGTGACTATGTGCAATGCCCTTCTTGATTTGTGAATCATGTCAACTGTTGGATGCTTGTAGGAGCGCATTGCAAGAGAGAGGTTCAAGGACATGCCGGCGTCGAAGAACAAGCCCTTTACCTTGGACCATTGTTGGAAAATACTCCAGAATAGTGACAAGTGGAAATTGTCACTCCAAGAACCAAGTAAAAGGGCTGAAATACATATCGAAGATGATGAAGATGACAATGGAGAGATGAACCTCAACAAGCCCGAAGGCAACAAGAAAGCCAAGCTTAGGATCATGAAGGAAGCTGAGGCTGCTAGTTTGAGGGAGAAACTTGACCAAATGGTGAAGTCCAATGAGATGCTCTCTGCCAAGTCATTAGAGGCGAAGCAAATCATGGCCGAGAAGAAATCCAAAGAGAAGAAAGAGAGGTGGCATGTACTCCGGGAAGATGGGATGCGCAAGGACGAGATTGAGCGAAGAAGAGTCATTGCGGAGGAGAACAAGTCCGTCGCCAAGCTCCTTGCGGAGGAGAACAAGATCAAGATGATGAACCGAGCTGACATGGACGTAATCACCTTGGAGTGGCATGAAATTGCTAGGCGCGAGATCTTGCAACGGAGGAAGCAAGCCTTGCTCAATGGCAATGGCGATGGTGGTGCTAGTGGTGGTGCTAGTGGTGGTGGTGGTGGTGATGGAGGTGCCGGCGGTGGTGGAGGTGCCGGTGGTGATTCCGGTCATGGAGATGATGTGTAGGGAAATGGCAATGGCCGTGGATTCAGATGTTTAATATTTTTGATGCTTCAAAACTATGTTATTTTCTAAACTAGTGTTGAAATTCTGAACATTCTGAATATTTTGCTGCATAATTGTTTTTAAGGTTTGCGCGAAAACGAGCCGCGCAATAGCAGTACCCGTAATGCGGAACCTTAATCGTTTTCACGCAAAAAACGCGCACTTTGCGACCCTTAAAACACGTTTACGGTTCGGCGTTTTGAGGGCTCTGTTAGAGATGCTCTAACCAGGTGACCCTGCCCACGGTCAGACCTGCACAGCGCGTCCTGCCTAGGCTGCAGCTCAGCGACACATCAAAGACACTAGGACGACCTGTCCGAATATTAACCGGGCCACCGGTCACCCGTAAACTAGTAGTGCCCTTGTAGATTGGGTTAAAAGTCTTGACAATATTCATATTTAGTAGCCCGCCACGCTGGGATGGAGGCTTCACACTTACCAAGCGTTGCGTCGATTTGGAGGTGTCACTATCTAGTGCCCCAAGCCAGCCGTTCTCGTGTAGATGGAAGCTCTATCCCGTCTAAATGTCACGCTGAGAGATGTTGTGCTCAAAAGTTCCGCGATGATATCGGTTTTGCTACTTGTAAAATTGTACAAAGCGGGATACTCCTCCCCAAGAAGGGCATTTCCAAGCCAAGAATCCTTCTAGAAATGAAATTTCGAGGCATCACTAACTAAGAAAGATATGTAGCGAAAGAAGTGTTTTTTCGTTGCCATCAAGCCTTCCTAGAAGTGGGAGTTTCTTGTTTCCAATAAAGTTGGGAGATGCTTTTGAGACTACTTTTTTGGAAGAACAATAATTTACTAACGAGTGCGGTATTTTTAGCCTCGAGATCCTTAATCAGGAGCTCTCCCCCCCCCCTTCGTTTATTTTTCTCACTATTTCTATGCCAGATGAAGCGAGAGTGAACTAGTATAGCCTTTGGAGTACCCCCTTTCCGAACTTGGAAGAACGATATCATATACAGAATTAATGAAGATTAAGCGGCCACCTACATGAAGGAGTTTTCCTTTCTGGCTGCTTAGGCGTTTCTCAAACCACTCCTAAAAGTTTTATCTCTCGTCATTTGCGAGTCTCTCAGAATGAATCGGGTATATCCTAATATTTAATGATGAACTATCCTTGTTCACAACCGAACGAATTTGCATACCGAGCACAAGTCTGAGCTTCTTAGAGAAAAAAATCACTCTTATGGAACCGAATATTCAGGCTACAATATTTTGGTTATTGGTAATAATAAAATTAGTGTATCTAATCATGCATCCTCTTGTCTATGCCTAGCTGAAATCATCTTAGGACATCTCCCCGTTTATCCGGAAACATCAAAGAAGGATTTAGAATCCGTCTCCTGCTGTTTCGGTACCGTGCTCACCCCCGGTAGTACCGCGTCCCTGTTAGTACCGGGACCAGTACAGCTTACGGTTGCTAAGACACAAAAACCTCATTTTGGCAAGCAACATCAGGTCCGGTACCGGCCCGGTAATGCCGAAGGTGCGGCAGTACCGGGGCCAAGTCTGGTAGTACCGAGGTCCTCGGTGGTATTGAGACTTGTACCGCTTGTGGGAGCCAAGACAAAGCTTCCCTTTTTTTTATGTGTGTAACATCCCAAGTATGAAAATACCCCTAGAATGTTTGATTTCCTGTTTAATTAAAGTATTGCATCATGTCATCATATTTATTTCATTGTTTGCATTTGTTTACTATTTGTTTTGCATCTGTTTTTATTCTGTTTTCATAATTGAATTTCAAACAAATTCAAATGATGTGTTTCATACTTGTCATGTTACAATATTTTCAAATCAAAAGTTCAAACCAAATCTCATTTTGTTTTCATTTATTTCATAGTGATCAACTATTAAAAATGAGGGTTTTTAATCCATCCATTAATTCCAATTTGCATTCAAATTCAAATCAAAAACATTCAAACAGTAACCACTTTTGAAATTATGAAAGTACCAAAACAAATCCACTCATTTGTTCTACTTAAGCAATAGGGTTCACCCTATTAAAAGGTTGTTTTCAATACTATTCAATCAATACTTAAAATTCATCCAAATTTGGTTTAAATCATAAACAGCATTTAAATTTGAAACTTTTTGGAAAGCAAGGTTAGCATTTAGTTGCTATGTTAAAAACTAAACTAACCATATTTTTTTCCAATTTTTCCTAACACTAAAACCCTCCTTTTTCTTCCATTTTTCCTTGCTGCAAAAAAAAAACAGAAAAGCAAAAATAAGAAAGAAGAAAAACAGCGCGCGCGGCAGCTAGCAACACAGCCCAGCCCACCTTTTTCCTTTTCCTCGCGCGCAGCCAGCCCACACGGCCCGAAACCGGTTCTCCCTTCTAATCCTTCGTCGTCCTCGCGTACGGCCGCGCATCCGCGCGTGCCACGGCGGCAGCGGACCCCGTCGACGGCCAGGAGCTCACCTAGCCCCCTATAAGACCCCCTAGGGCAGCGCGCCGCAGCCCCAACCCTAGCCACCCACCTAGCTCTCGCGATCGCCGCCGTTTTCCCTCTCCCTCGCCGCAATCTCCTCTCTCTGTAACCCCTTGCCGGGGCGCGCCGCCTCTGAACTTCGATGGCCGCCGTCGCCATGGAGCTCCTCCACCCCCACCTAGCCACAGAAAGCAAACCACCTCTTCCCCCTCTACCGTTTGCACACCGGAGCCATCCCGGAGACGCTCTGGAACGGCGCCGCTGTCCTCGCCGCTGTCCGCTTCTTCCACCTCGCCGTGTCTGAACCCGTGGTCGCCGTTGTCGCTGCGGGGCCTCTCGTCGTGAGCTGACCGCAGGAACGAGTTCGCCGCTTCCTTCTCGAGCTGGACGACACCGCCGCTGAGCTCGCCAACGTCTGTAGCCGCGCCGCCGAGCACGCCGCTGTCGCCTCGCCGTCGAGCTCCACCACGGCAACCTCCCGGTGAGGCCACCGTGCTCTTCCTCCTCCCTGTCCTCTTTCTGCACCACCTCGCGCGCGCATCCGCTACGGCTACACGCAAGCACACGGCCGCAACACATCCACAGCTTGCCGCCGGCGCCGTTTGCCGTCAGGTTCAGTTAGCCGCGCGTGCGTCAGTTTCAGTTAGCGAAACAACACCTCAACCTCACTGCGCATCTGTATCTGACAACGAACTGAAACTCACCGCACTGGTTCAGCACTGCGCACGCGAGCGAGAGGTTCAGGGTTCGAGCCCCTGGCTCGCGGGATAAAATCCCACTTTTTGCCCCGCAGCGCTGACAGGGAGGGCCCCCTGTCAGCCATTCTGAAGCCACGCAAGCGCACAGTGACCCTGGGCCCCCCGGCAGTGCCTAGGGTAAGGTTCTGTGCGGTATAAAAATGTTTTAAACCTTTCTGTTTTAAATCAAGGTCCATTTAAATTGCAGTTTGGTCCCTGGAAGTAATTTGATAATAACTTTCATTTTATGAACTCAAATAATAAAACTAAAATATGTGCCCTGCTCTAAATTTAATTCTCTATCTAATGGTAGCATTTGTTTTCTGTTTTGAATTTTCCAAATGCAATTCAAATTTGAATTCAAATAATTCAATTGCAATTTGCTAAAATTCATAACTAATTCATACTTAATCCAAATAATGAAAATAAAATATGTTTTCCATGCTATTTCAAAACCTTTTCAAATATAAATTTTGTTTCATGTATTGAATAATTTAAATTGCCTAAATAATTTAATCCTTGTTTAATTCATTTAAATTTGCTAAAATCATAACTTGCTCAAAATAAATTATTTTTGAACATGCAAAATATGTTTTCAAACTAGAAAAGTATAAACTTTTCAAAAATATGAGTTTGAATTTATGATTGGAACAAATAAAATTCAAATAATATTCAAACTTGTTTTAAACTCATTTAAAACTTGTTTAATCTCGTTTAATTCATAATTAAATCATTGTAATTCCTTTTTCAATATTTGAAACATGTAATCCATCTAAAATTTTGTGTTCTTTTCAAATATGAATTTTGTTATTTATTTTGCACAACTTAAATTGGTGAAAACAACAACTATTTGTGTAATACCTTAAAGGAACCAAAAATTCCCTAACTTAATAAATAAATTTCTAAATTGGTAAACCTTATTTCCACTTGCATCTATTGTTGTTATTTTGTTGTTTTCCTCATACATGCATCATACTAATCCGCTTTCCCCTGTTGGTTAACTGGAAAACAATTGTTTCAACCAAAATCCATGGGCTTTTCATATGCAACTCAAAATTGCATATGTGTCCATTTAAGTTGTGTTACCAAGTCCACTAGTTTATTTTGATGCATCCCTTAACTTGACATGCATCATCCCATGATTGTGCACTATGCCATGATATTGATTGTTTATCTTTCTGCATTGTTTCTTTGCTTCTTCTCGGATAGACGACGACGTTGAGACAGACGATACTTACAGCACCCCTTCTGAGGATCTAGCTCAGTACCAGACTGCTGAGTTTGCAGGCAAGTTATCACTCACATGAACCACTGTGTTCCTTTCAACATTGGTTACCAATACTTTCCTTTGACTATTTTGCTAGCCCTATGTGTAGTTGTTTCTGTTACGAAGCTATCACATGAATCCCTTAACCCTGATATTGCCTCACCTCCGCTCCTACAACCCCATTGTTTGAGCCCGTGTCTTACTAGCATGCTTAGGTTGTTTTGCTCGAGTCTGTTACCCGTTACTTTCAGTTACTATACTTCTATCATGTTCTGGGGGCTCGATGTTAATCAATCAACCTGTTAATAATAATATGCTGATAAGGCACCGGCAGGAGGCCCTTTGTGGTTTCGAGGCCTGCTAGTGTCGACCCTAATAGGAAAAGGGTCTTGTCTACTGATCCATGATGAGCGCACTACCCGCATGTGGGAAGCGAGTATGGGCGCCCCCCTCAATTTGATTCGATTCGCATCTCGTCCAAATCGCCTCATTTAGTTCGGGTTTTCCATTTGCCGCATGCATGTTTTTGCGAGCCCAGCGCAGGGTGGAACTTTTGTAGTCGGCATATAGGGGGACACGGTCTTAGAGTGCTATGAGGGTCCCTTTTCTTCGGGGCTTGATTAGCCGTGCGCCCAAGGTGCTTTGGGCTTGATGCGAAGAAGAGTTGGGTTGTGTTGAGTACCCCGCTTGGGAAGGCATCCCATCTGGCGGGTTATTCTTACGTGTACGGCCAAATTGGTGCAACCCTGCAGGGATAAATCTTCTCGAGAAGCCGTGTTTTCCGCGGTTATGGTTGACTTGGTGAAAGTACTGGCTAACAAGTACTCAGAACAACTTACACCTAACTATTGATAACTTGACTAGTAATAGACTTATTGACACAATAACTTGACCCATTATTCATTAATCCAACTGTGTGAGTTATCCTCGGATTGCTTCTTTGGATAAGGGGCGAGATCCAGGATGGGTTTGTTTGATGGTATCTTCAGTTGGTTACTATACGCTATCTTATCTCCTTTCTGGTAGCTGGAAGTGGTAGTGTTCTGTAGTTGGTTAGCGCAGCCAGTTGCCGCATCTTTTATATCCCTTTTCTTCCGTTGAACCCAAGGCATCTGTGCTTGGTGTTGACGGGCTACACTTTGGTGAACTGTGAGTCTTGCTTGCCAGTACGTTTATGTGCTGACCCCTTTGGGGCTGTGGTTTCCGCAGACTACGCTTACGAGGATCCCAGTGACGGCTACTACGTGGAGTTTGACGAGGCTGCTGACGAGTAGGTAGCGGACCCGGGCAGGATCCGAGACATCGTGGATGGGCTCCGTCTTTCTTTCATTTCCCGGCTTCTTAAGCCTATTTGGATTTGTCTGTACTCAGACCCCCTTTGAATGCTTCCGCTGAGATGTAATGATGTTATGTTGGGACATGTGTCCTCTGGTTGATTGTATTTGCTATCTCTGCTCTAGTGAGAGCTATTTGCAACTTATTTCAATCTTTTGTGTCTTAGAGATATGTTGTGCTATCATTCTGTTACAAACCGTTGACGTACCATGTGTGTATGGTATGAAGTACGTCAATGGTAGTGTCCTGATTTCTATGGGATAGTTTACGTCGACGCTGAACAGATAGGGGTGGGTTGTCACACATACGTGTGTTGGCCTACTCGTAAGAGAACGCGGGTGCCGGTAAGCCCCGTAATCCAATCTACTACTGTTCAACGGAACGGCGAGTATCCTTTAGAAGTCCGGGTGCGACAAATGGTATCAGAGCCTGTCTGCCTGTAGGATCCCTTTTACTGGTCGCAGTTGAGTCTAGAAACTATTTTGTAGCTATATAGGAAAAATGAAACGTGAGAGTAGGAATTCTGCCATTTTTCTTCTTTCCCAACCCACCCACCCTTTTCTGGTAAGGAAGTGCAACGTTGTTTTCTCTTCTCACCCAAACTTTCAAGTTAGGTTTTCACGTGTTTTGGGTTCTCCGTAGTACCTCAGGAGTTTTTGGTCTCGTGTTTCCCGGTGTTGCTTCAATATCCAGTTCTTTTCAACATCCTTATCGTCCGTTGAAATCTTGTTGTTGCTTTCCACTTCAGTTCTCTACCGGCGTCTAATCAAAACTTCCCCGATCATCTGCGGATGGATCTCAGGTTCTTCCCGCAGGTGGTTCGGATGACTCGTTGTGAGAGCACCGCCGGTTATCCGGAGATGCTGAGAGACATGGTCACTTATCTGGGGTTCCGTTGGGCACCAGAGTACCAGGTCTACGAGCAGCAGCGAGAGTTTGACCAGACCTACTACCAGGCTATCGTCTATATTCTGTCAGATGATGGCATGAGCGTTGTCCACCGCTACGAGGCAGTAGGTTCCACAGTGGATATGGTTGTGCAGCAGGCAGCTTATGTGAGTCTCACCGTCCTTCGTGCTGACTACTGGGGATTTGACGATTCTATCTATCGCCACATCCCCCGTGGTTACATCACTTCGGAGGGAGCTCATTTCACTCTCTACGACAACCTGGATGTCTACGAGCATGATAACACCAGGCTGCACACCACCGCTCAGTTTGTGAGGCACAGTGACGCAGTTGCCACCACACTTTCTCAGGAGTTGGCCTCAGTCAGGGAGCAGCTCTACCTTGCTTTGACTCGTCTGGCGACGTACACCACAGACTTTGTTGGAGATGAGCGCTTTGCACGTTTCGATCAGCCAGTTGGTCGTCGTTTGCCAGATGCTGGAGGTTACGAGCCGATCAGAGGTCCACTCCTCAACCTCGGTGCTGGTTACACCGGGATTCCACGTTTTAGAGCACAGGGAGACGACGCTTTCTACTTCACCACACCGAGAGTCGCTCTCAGAGCAGTCCCGATATATGTGGATTGTCGATCTACTTACTTTCGTGGGATTCCTCCTCACCGTATCTCTCGTCGTACTACTCACCGCCGTCCTGCGTGATGAGCATGGGAGTACCGATGTATCCATTCCTAGCTATGTTTAGTTATCCTTTGGCATTTGAACCATTTATGGTGTGTTGGATATTCTGATGTGTTTGAACATGTGATGATGTACCTGTTGGTTATCTATTCATGCGTCGGAATAATCTCTCTTTCGGTTACCAAGTCTATCCTTTCCTGTTGTTGTGCTAAAATGCATGTCTATCCAGGATGCCGCCAACAAGGAGCAACCCGCCTGAACCACCTCCGATCACGGAGCTGTTGACTCAGATGACTCAGGTCGTGGCGCAGATGGCCCAGTTCCAGGCTAACCAGCACAACAACCAGAATGCTCCATGGGTCAGCATCAAGGAGTTACTCAGTATGGGTCCGAGAGCTTTCGTGGCAACACGTGAGCCTCTGGATGCTGATGACTGGATCCGGGAGATGGCCAGGGCTCTGGACATTGCTCACGTTGCTGAGGAAGACAAAGTCAAGTATGCCACCTACCTACCGAAGGGTCAGGCAGCCACTTGGTGGGAAAACTACCAGACCATGAGAGCTGGCTATCCTATCAACTGGGGTTGTTTCAAGGATGCCTTCCTGAAGCACCACATCCCAGATGGTCTCATGGAAAGGATGCGTGAGGAGTTTTGCTCTCTCAAGCAGGGCAAGCTGGACGTCATTGGCTATCAGAATGAGTTCAATCGTCTCGCTCGATACGATGGTGATGAGGTGTCCACTGAAGCTAAGAAGATGGCAAGGTTCCGCCGAGGTTTTAACCCGGAACTCAAGTACGCACTCACCAACATCAAGTGCAAGGACTTCTAGCAGCTCGTGAACACCGCGCTCAATGAGGAAAATGGGCGCAAGGCGTTCGAGGATTCTCGCAAGCACTCGCGTGAGGGTGGTTCCTCCTCCAACATGACCACCCCTCCGCAGAAGCGCCGCATCTGGGTGCCAAATGCTGCTGTCACTCGGGCTCCATATGCCCAAGCTTCTCCAGGATTTGCTCCCCGCCCACCCAACCCATCTCAGATGCAGGGTCAGAGGGTCCCAATGGGGCAGCCAAGGCCAGGTCCTCCTCGTGTCGTCACTTGCTACAAATGCAAGGGGACTGGACACTACGCTGATAAGTGCACTCAGAGGCAGCTACCTCCACCTCCTCGCCCCAACACCAACCAGGCAATGGTTCGTGCTCCCCCGGCTAAAGCCTTCAACTCCAACAACAGGCCTGTCGGGAGGACCGCGAGGGTGAATCATATCAAGGCCGACAAAGCTGAGGAAGCTGCTGACGTCGTTCTCGGTATATTACCCGTAAACTCTTTTCCAGCTAAAGTGTTGTTTGATACCGGAGCATCGCATTCTTTTGTGTCAAAGATCTTTGCAACAGCATACAACCTAGTTCTGGTTCCACTAAGCAATCAAATCTCTGTTCACTCTCCGGGATCTAAAATGTTGACTTCCAAGATAAGTATGGACAATCAAATCCTAATTGGAGGCCGCATATTCCTTGCTTCACTCATGTTGCTGGGAAATTCTGACATTGATGTCATTCTGGGCATGGATTGGTTGAAGACCAACGAAGCTAAAATTGACTGTGCTCAAAAGTCAATAACTCTCTCTCACCCTTCTGGCTAGATAGTCTATTCTCCATATGGATCAAGTTCTGTTCAGCTGTTCAACCTCGATGCAAAACCTCTACCTCTACTTGAGAATGTTCCGGTGGTTTGTGAATTCCCTGACGTCTTTCCAGAAGAATTGCCAGGAATGCCTCCGGACAGAGCAGTTGAGTTCGTGATCGAGCTTGAGCCAGGTACTGCTCCAATCTCTAAGCATCCATACAAGATAGCTCCTCCTGAACTGAAATTGTTGAAGGAGCAAATCGATATGTACATGGATAAAGGTTACATTCGACCTAGTTCCTCCGCTTGGGGTTGCCCAACTCTGTTTGTTGCTAAGAAGGATCAAACAAAAAGACTCGTGGTTGACTATCGTCCTCTCAACGAGAAAACCATCAAAAACAAGTATCCAATTCCTCGTATCGATGATCTTTTTGATCAACTTGCTGGGGCCTCAATATTCTCAAAGTTGGACTTGAGGATGGGTTACCATCAAATAAAGATCAGAAAGGAAGATATTCCAAAAACAGCCTTCACCACTCGGTACGGTCTATATGAATACACCGTCATGTCCTTTGGTCTCACCAATGCACCGGCGACGTTCTCAAGACTCATGAATTCTGTCTTCCATGAATACCTCGACAAGTTCGTTGTGGTATATCTTGATGACATTCTAGTCTACTCCAAATCCGAGGAAGAGCATGGAGAACACCTTCGTCTCACTCTCATGAAACTTCGCGAGCATCGTCTATATGCCAAGTTCTCCAAATGTGAGTTCTGGATTCCAGAAGTTGCCTACCTTGGTCATATCATCTCTGCCAAAGGCATAGCCATTGACCCAGAAAAGGTTAAGGCAATTGTTGATTGGAAACCTCCCAAGACGGTGAAGCAAGTCAGAAGTTTTCTTGGCTTGGCTAGCTATTGCCGTCGTTTCGTCCAAAACTTTTCCAAGATTGCCAAACCTCTCACTGATCTCACAAAGAAGGACAAGAAGTTCGTTTGGACTCCACAGTGTGATGAGAGTTTCAATCTCCTGAAGACTAAACTCACTTCCACCCCAGTTCTGGTTGGCCCAGATACTACCAAACCTTTCCAGATTTTCTGCGATGCATCTCTCCAAGGTCTAGGTGCAGTTCTTATGCAAGAACGTCAAGTTGTGGCTTATGCTTCACGTCAGTTGAATGCACATGAGCAAAACTATCCCACTCATGATCTTGAACTTGCAGCAGTTGTGTTTGCCCTCAAGAAATGGAGACAATACTTGTTGGGTAACCGCACTGAAATCTTTTCCGATCATAAGAGTCTGAAATACATCTTCACTCAACCAGATCTAAACCTCAGGCAAAGGAGATGGATTGAAAAGATTAAAGACTTTGATCTCACCATTTCTTACACTCCAGGCAAGGCTAATGTTATGGCCGATGCTCTCAGTCGCAAGTCATATTGCAATAATCTCATGTTCATGGAAAGCCAACCTCCACTTCATGAAGAATTCCAGAAGCTGAACCTTGGTCTTGTCCCTCAAGGTTACCTTGCTAGCTTGACAGCCAAACCAACTCTCGAGGACAAGATTCGTTCTGAACAACTTCGTGATGCTGAAATCAAGAAGATTGTAGAGCACATCAGAGAAGGCAATGATAAATTCAAGTCCTTCTCAATTGATGACAAGGGAACTGTGTTCTTCGAAGGACGCATTGCAGTTCCTCAGATTCAAAGTCTCAAAGATGTCATTCTCAAGGAGGCTCATGAAACTCCTCTCTCCATCCACCCTGGAAGTACAAAGATGTACCAGGATCTCAAGACTCTGTATTGGTGGCCTGGCATGAAACGTGAAATTGCTCAATACGTTTCTGAATGCGACATTTGTCAACGTGTTAAGGCGGTCCATCAGAAAACAGCAGGTCTACTCCAACCTCTGAAAATTCCTGAGTGGAAGTGGGACATGATTGAAATGGACTTCGTTACTGGTTTTCCAAAGTCCAAGAAGGGCAACGATGCAATCTTCGTTGTCATTGATCGTCTCACTAAGGTAGCTCACTTCTTTGCTGTCAAAGAAACAATCTCAGCTAGCCAGTTAGCAGAGCTCTACACAACAAAGATTGTTCCCCTTCATGGTGTTCCATTGGAAATAAGCTCAGACCGTGGAAGCATATTCACTTCTCATTTCTGGAAGAGTTTTCAAGAAGCATTGGGCACCAAACTTCTGTTCAGCACAGCTTATCACCCTCAGTCTCAGGGGCAAGTCGAAAGAGTCAATCAGATTCTCGAGGATATGCTCAGAGCATGTGGTCTCTCCTTTGGCATGAAATGGGAGGATTGCCTTCCATATGCTGAATTCTCCTACAACAACAGCTACCAGGCAAGCCTAGGCATGGCACCATTTGAAGCACTCTATGGCCGCAGATGCAGGAGTCCAATCAATTGGTCTGGAGCTGGTGAACGTTCACTCTTAGGCCCTGACATTGTTAAGGAAGCCGAGGAGAAAGTTCGTATCATTCGTGACAATCTCAAGATTGCTCAGTCTCGTCAGAAGAGTTATTCTGACAGCAAGCACAGGGATATGATCTATGCACCTGGTGACAAGGCATATCTCCGTGTAACTCCCCTCAGAGGCACTCATCGTTTTGGTGTGAAAGGAAAGCTTGCACCAAGATACATTGGTCCTTTCAACATCCTCTCAAGGCGTGCGGAAAATGCCTATCGTCTTGAACTTCCATAAAAACTATCTAGGGTGCACAATGTGTTCCACGTGTCACAGCTCAAGAAGTGTTTCAAAGACCCAGATCGTGCAGTTGATCATGATTCCATTGAACTGCAAGATGATCTATCTTATGAGGAGCACCCTGTTCGTATTCTCGATGAGACCGAGCGTAAGACTCGCAACAAGAGCACCAAGTTCTTGAAAGTGCAGTGGTCCCATCATTCCGATAAAGAGGCAACGTGGGAGACCGAAGAGGATCTTCGCAAGAAGTATCCGGACCTTTTTCTTTCTCAGTAGGAATCTCGGGGCGCGATTCCTTCAAGGGGGGGGGGGGTCGTTTTGTAACATCCCAAGTATGAAAATACCCCTAGAATGTTTGATTTCCTGTTTAATTAAAGTATTGCATCATGTCATCATATTTATTTCATTGTTTGCATTTGTTTACTATTTGTTTTGCATCTGTTTTTATTCTGTTTTCATAATTGAATTTCAAACAAATTCAAATGATGTGTTTCATACTTGTCATGTTACAATATTTTCAAATCAAAAGTTCAAACCAAATCTCATTTTGTTTTCATTTATTTCATAGTGATCAACTATTAAAAATGAGGGTTTTTAATCCATCCATTAATTCCAATTTGCATTCAAATTCAAATAAAAAACATTCAAACAGTACCCACTTTTGAAATTATGAAAGTACCAAAACAAATCCACTCATTTGTTCTACTTAAGCAATATGGTTCACCCTATTAAAAGGTTGTTTTCAATACTATTCAATCAATACTTAAAATTCATCCAAATTTGGTTTAAATCATAAACAGCATTTAAATTTGAAACTTTTTGGAAAGCAAGGTTAGCATTTAGTTGCTATGTTAAAAACTAAACTAACCATATTTTTTTCCAATTTTTCCTAACACTAAAACCCTCCTTTTTCTTCCATTTTTCCTTGCTGCAAAAAAAAAACAGAAAAGCAAAAATAAGAAAGAAGAAAAACAGCGCACGCGGCAGCTAGCAACACAGCCCAGCCCAACTTTTTCCTTTTCCTCGCGCGCAGCCAGCCCACACGGCCCGAAAACGGTTCGCCCTTCTAATCCTTCGTCGTCCTCGCGTACGGCCGCGCATCCGCGCGTGCCACGGCGGCAGCGGACCCTGTCGACGGCCAGGAGCTCACCTAGCCCCCTATAAGACCCCCTAGGGCAGCGCGCCGCAGCCCCAACCCTAGCCACCCACCTAGCTCTCGCGATCGCCGCCGTTTTCCCTCTCCCTCGCCGCGGTCTCCTCTCTCTGTAACCCCTCGCCGGAGCGCGCCACCTCTGAACTTCGATGGCCGCCGTCGCCATGGAGCTCCTCCACCCCACCTAGCCACAGAAAGCAAACCACCTCTTCCCCCTCTACCGTTTGCACACCGGAGCCATCCCGGAGACGCTCTGGAACGGCGCCGCCGTCCTCGCCGCTGTCCGCTTCTTCCACCTCGCCGTGTCTGAACCCGTGGTCGCCGTCGTCGCTGCGGGGCCTCTCGTCGTGAGCTGACCACAGGAACGAGTTCTCCGCTTCCTCCTCGAGCTGGACGACACCGCCGCTGAGCTCGCCAACGTCTGTAGCCGCGCCGCCGAGCACGCCGCTGTCGCCTCGCCGTCGAGCTCCACCACGGCAACCTCCCGGTGAGGCCACCGTGCTCTTCCTCCTCCCTGTCCTCTTTCTGCACCACCTCGCGCGCGCATCCGCTACGGCTACACGCAAGCACACGGCCGCAGCACATCCACAGCTCGCCGCCGGCGCCGTTTGCCGTCAGGTTCAGTTAGCCGCGCGTGCGTCAGTTTCAGTTAGCGAAACAACACCTCAACCTCAGTGCGCATTTGTATCTGACAACGAACTGAAACTCACCGCACTGGTTCAGCACTGCGCACGCGAGCGAGAGGTTCAGGGTTCGAGCCCCTGGCTCGCGGGATAAAATCCCACTTTTTGCCCCGCAGCGCTGACAGGGAGGGCCCCCTGTCAGCCACTCTGAAGCCACGCAAGCGCACAGTTACCCTGGGCCCCCCCTGGCAGTGCCTAGGGTAGGGTTCTGTGCGGTATAAAAATGTTTTAAACCTTTCTGTTTTAAATCAACGTCCATTTAACTTGCAGTTTGGTCCCTGGAAGTAATTTGATAATAATTTTCATTTTATGAACTCAAATAATAAAACTAAAATATGTGCCCTGCTCTAAATTTAATTCTCTATCTAATGGTAGCATTTGTTTTCTGTTTTGAATTTTCCAAATGCAATTCAAATTTGAATTCAAATAATTCAATTGCAATTTGCTAAAATTCATAACTAATTCATACTTAATCCAAATAATGAAAATAAAATATGTTTTCCATGCTATTTCAAATAACCTTTTCAAATATAAATTTTGTTTCATGTATTGAATAATTTAAATTGCCTAAATAATTTAATCCTTGTTTAATTTATTTAAATTTGCTAAAATCATAACTTGCTCAAAATAAATTATTTTTGAACATGCAAAATATGTTTTCAAACTAGAAAAGTATAAACTTTTCAAATATGAGTTTGAATTTATGATCGGAACAAATAAAATTCAATAATATTCAAACTTGTTTTAAACTCATTTAAAACTTGTTTAATCTCGTTTAATTCATAATTAAATCATTGTAATTCCTTTTTCAATATTTGAAACATGTAATCCAACTAAGATTTTGTGTTCTTTTCAAATATGAATTTTGTTATTTATTTTGCATAACTTAAATTGGTGAAAACAACAACTATTTGTGTAATACCTTAAAGGAACCAAAAATTCCCTAACTTAATAAATAAATTTCTAAATTGGTAAACCTTATTTCCACTTGCATCTATTGTTGTTATTTTGTTGTTTTCCTCATCCATGCATCATACTAATCCACTTTCACCTGTTGGTTAACTGGAAAACAATTGTTTCAACCAAAATCCATGGGCTTTTCATATGCAACTCAAAATTGCATATGTGTCCATTTAAGTTGTGTTACCAAGTCCACTAGTTTATTTTGATGCGTCCCTTAACTTGACATGCATCATCCCATGATTGTGCACTATGCCATGATATTGATTGTTTATCTTTCTGCATTGTTTGTTTGCTTCTTCTCGGATAGACGACGACGTTGAGACAGACGATACTTACAGCACCCCTTCTGAGGATCTAGCTCAGTACCAGACTGCTGAGTTTGCAGGCAAGTTATCACTCACATGAACCACTGTGTTCCTTTCAACATTGGTTACCGATACTTTCCGTTGACTATTTTGCTAGCCCTATGTGTAGTTGTTTCTGTTACGAACCTATCACATGAATCCCTTAACCCTGATATTGCCTCACCTCCGCTCCTACAACCCCATTGTTTGAGCCCGTGTCTTACTAGCATGCTTAGGTTGTTTTGCTCGAGTCTGTTACCCGTTACTTTCAGTTACTATACTTCTATCATGTTCTGGGGGCTCGATGTTAATCAATCAACCTGTTAATAATAATATGCTGATAAGGCACCGGCAGGAGGCCCTTTGTGGTTTTGAGGCCTGCTAGTGTCGACCCTAATAGGAAAAGGGTCTTGTCTACTGATCCATGATGAGCGCACTACCCGCATGTGGGAAGCGAGTATGGGCGCCCCCCTCAATTTGATTCGATTCACATCTCGTCCAAATCGCCTCATTTAGTTCGGGTTTTCCATTTGCCGCATGCATGTTTTTGCGAGCCCAGCGCAGGGTGGAACTTTTGTAGTCGGCATATAGGGGGACACGGTCTTAGAGTGCTATGAGGGTCCCTTTTCTTCGGGGCTTGATTAGCCGTGCGCCCAAGGTGCTTTGGGCTTGATGCGAAGAAGAGTTGGGTTGTGTTGAGTACCCCGCTTGGTGGGAGGCATCCCATCTGGCGGGTTATTCTTACGTGTACGGCCAAATTGGTGCAATCCTGCAGGGATAAATCTTCTCGAGAAGCCGTGTTTTCCGCGGTTATGGTTGACTTGGTGAAAGTACTGGCTAACAAGTACTCAGAACAACTTACACCTAACTATTGATAACTTGACTAGTAATAGACTTATTGACATAATAACTTGACCCATTATTCATTAATCCAACTGTGTGAGTTATCCTCGGATTGCTTCTTTGGATAAGGGGCGAGATCCAGGATGGGTTTGTTTGATGGTATCTTCAGTTGGTTACTATACGCTATCTTATCTCCTTTCTGGTAGCTGGAAGTGGTAGTGTTCTGTAGTTGGTTAGCGCAGCCAGTTGCAGCATCTTTTATATCCCTTTTCTTCCGTTGAACCCAAGGCATCTGTGCTTGGTGTTGACGGGCTACACTTTGGTGAACTGTGAGTCTTGCTTGCCAGTACGTTTATGTGCTGACCCCTTTGGGGCTGTGGTTTCCGCAGACTACGCTTACGAGGATCCCAGTGACGGCTACTACGTGGAGTTTGACGAGGCTGCTGACGAGTAGGTAGCGGACCCGGGCAGGATCCGAGACATCATGGATGGGCTCCGTCTTTCTTTCATTTCCCGGCTTCTTAAGCCTATTTGGATTTGTCTGTACTCAGACCCCCTTTGAATGCTTCCGCTGAGATGTAATGATGTTATGTTGGGACATGTGTCCTCTGGATGATTGTATTTGCTATCTCTGCTCTAGTGAGAGCTATTTGCAACTTATTTCAATCTTTTGTGTCTTAGAGATATGTTGTGCTATCATTCTGTTACAAACCGTTGACGTACCATGTGTGTATGGTATGAAGTACGTCAATGGTAGTGTCCTGATTTCTATGGGATAGTTTACGTCGACGCTGAACAGATAGGGGTTGGTTGTCACACATACGTGTGTTGGCCTACTCGTAAGAGAACGCGGGTGCCGGTAAGCCCCGTAATCCAATCTACTACTGTTCAACGGAACGGCGAGTATCCTTTAGAAGTCCGGGTGTGACAATGTGGTACCATCCTGGGTACCGGGCATGCGAAAGAATTCAGTCAACTGGTTTGTCGCCATTTCCTAGAGTCAAGCGGGTAGTACCGTCCCTGCGGTAAGTGTGATGACCCAGCACACCACTGCATGTGTAATGCGCAAGTCGGTGACATAATACTCACAGAAGGACTTATCCGTGAATATTACATCTCTCAGAGTGGTACAACAGAAACACTGCGGGACCAGGAAAAACTATAGGATACAAACTTCATTACAAAATCTTGAGAATCTCTTTGATGAATCAAGAAGATCTCATGCAAATGAAACATCAGAAGAAGCAATTCGAAGCTCTAAGCTGGAGAAGAACTCTAGCTCAGAACTAATCCACTACAGCTGATGTCAGCCCTAATCTATGGCTTTGAACTGCTAAGTCCAAGAATGGTCTCTACCTACACCTTGATAGCTTCTCCTCCACCAGCGTTGTTGATGACGATGCTTTACTGACTAAGTAGTAGATCACTCCACCTAGCTTCACGAGGTAGCGATGGCTTCACGATGACGACTTCCATATGCTTCAAATCTAAGCAGGGGGTCAAACGGGAACGAATGAGTAACGAGCGTTACTCAGCAAGTTCATTATATATAGTGGGTAGTTTGATGCACTAACTACAGCTTTAGACTCGAAAGAGTCATAAGCTAATGCAAGGTTTTGTAAAACTTTATTCAAGAGGTTGCTTTTAATTCTGAAAACTATGCCCGCCAGATCTTCACAGGATTAGAACTTTCATGGAGTTGCCTTTCCTGCGGCGTTCGCAGCTCCTTCCCGGAACAAGGGGTGACATGCCACATCCTTTTACACTCTGCAGAGGTGCGTTACTTTACCCATGGACGACCAAGACCATGTTGCACAACCAGGTGTACATTCCTGTCCACTCCCACTCAGATGTGGGGCCCGGTTGTTGGTCCAAGCCAAACCGTGCTTTTCCGCACAACGCATGCCCACCCATTTCCGCCAGCAGGTTGAACGCCTGATTCCACCCCGCACGATGGAGATCTATGCGCCCCTGGCAGACACTCATAGACCCCAGAGTCCGTGGGGCGTAAGGGCTCCCACCCATGTGCATGCAGTCCCGCAGAACCTACAGCGTACGTCTCTGGCAGTCCGTTGACATGCGAACGAGAAAAGTATCACAGCTGACTTACTCCCCCCACAGAAGATCCATGGTCAACGCGAATTTACGGCGCAAGAATCCTGACGGTAGTTGTTGTTAATTCCTAGGTAATATGTTCCCATGCAGATGGAACCTTCCTTTGACCTATTCATCCTACCATGGTCCCATCCGCCCACCAAACAGAACACTACCACTCGGGTAGTCATTCAATTAGTCATATTATTATAAAAAAAGGATCATGCATTCTTTTGAGAGTAGGTGATAATACGATAGGGTTTTTGCAAATAGTTTGTTATGAGATACTGCAAAGGATATGAGCAAGTGATGAACTTGCCTGAGATTGAAATAACAATAATAATTCATGTCTTCGGGGTCAAGGGTCTCGTAGGACATCTGAAAGATAGCAAAGTAGTCCCGGTAAGGACTACAGAAAACAATGGCAAGATGATACATGCATAGTAATGAGATGCATAGTGAAATACCCTGGAAAACACCCTAGCTTACAAGTGTAACCAACGTTTGATACGATCATTTAATCACATAGGTTTTAGGTGAGTTGTTTCATTACTTGTGGTGATGTTGTTATTTCTTTTAGACTTACATATGTTTTACTTTTACTTAGCAAACAATTGTTATCATGTTTAGGTATAAGTGGTTATTACTTGGTTAAGTAATAAGACAATGACATATGGAAAACAACTATTGAAAAGATAACAGTCACATTTTATTTTATACTCAAAAAGTGTAGAGCATATGACAAAGAGTTTAATTGAGAATGATGAACTAATACAACTACTCTATCATCACAATACTTGCTAATTACTTGTGATGATAGGTTTAGTAGGTGTGAAAACATGAGAGTTTTATTAATATAGAGAATAGTATTGTGGCATTTATTTCTTGTCATAATGGAATATCATAAAGTTTCCTGTATATATTTAGAAACAAGTTATAAGTTAAAAAAATGTTTTATGTTTGACATACTTGAGTTGACAATGTTTTTCTCTTCAATTAGGTATAACATTTGATGCTTTCTGAAAAGATTTGAACAAGTTATTATTTTATTAATTTTAAATGAATTAAATGACTAGGCAAAACATTGCACACAGAAAAACTTGGTCAAATGACCATCAAAACATCATAGATGAGTTGTATTAGTCATTTGGAGCATTTTGGTATATAACTTGTAATTTTCTGATTTTATGAATTATTTATTATTTTTCTCAATTTTAAATGATTTATTTTAATTAAAGAAAATATTTAATTTTAAACATTATTAATCATTTTTGAAAAGTCGATAAACATTTAGGTTATATTTTCTAAGCATTTATATATTTTATTTGTATTTTTCTGATGGATATTTTTAAAGTTATTGATTTATGAATTTTATTCATTTTTCTGCCCTTTTAAATTGACAGGTGGGCCAGCCCTGTCATATTCAGTTTTAATTAAAAGGAATAAAAGAAAAGGGAATATTACGTCATGATGACATCATTGCTGCGTCAGCAGCAGAGGGGATCTCTACTGTGGAGTTTCAATCGGAGAATTCATCCCGAATTGGTTCAATTGGAGTGGTTGGTCGTGCAGAGGATGCTACTGGGAAGCTACGGGAGGTGGCGCCGCTCTCTAATTGTCACCGGAGTTGTGCCGGCGAGCTCAACCGCGGTGGACGGCGGTCGGTCACGGTGCCAAAGCTCATACGGCCACGATAAACAAAACGGAGGGCACCCAAAGATGGCTAAGCTCACCAGGAGCGTTGTGGTGTAGACGGTGCGGCACAGAGAGGTCGAATTTCCCGGCGGCGAGGTCTTCTTTGCGGCGGATGGAATCGAAGGAGACGGCTCGATTCGGCATCTTCGCGGCCTCCCAGCAAACGAGGTTTTCTGGAGAGGTAGAGCACTTCAAGGCGGAGCTCGTGGTGGTCACGGCTTGCTCGGGGATTGCCGGAGTCGACGGCGCGGTGGCGGTTTCGGAGAGCTAGGGTTTCGGGTTCTTGCTCCATTACAGAGAGAGAGGGCAACGAGTGAGAAGAGTGAGCGAGGGAGAGAGGAGAAGAGGACCACGGCGTAGACTTGGTGTACTTATCCTTCCTCGGAAGCGGTCGGAGAGGAGGTGGCATGGTGACGTTGGAGGCGGTCGCACGCCTCTGGCCTTCTGGCCAGAGGTTGAAGAAAGAAAAATAAAAGCCACATTTCGATAACCCCCTACAATTTCCAGTAATTACATTTTGGTCCTTCTGTTACTTAAAACTGTGAGTAAATTAATGTTTTCACAGCTTTTTTGTGAAGATAAACATTATTAAAAATCATATTTGAAAAGCTCATCAAATTTGCAATATCACCATGTTTTGTTTTTGTGAATTGGAGCAACATCTGTATTTTTTATTTAGGGTGCTAGATTAAGTGATTTTTGTTGTTTTCCCTCTATTTAATTTATTAAATGTCTTAAAATTTATTTTAGGCATGAATATCTTAATCACACCACACACATATGGTTCACCAAGTGGTATGTTCTTATTGGACCATCTTAGATACAAAATCTTTTAGAAAATGATTTGGTAACAGTACTTGGTATTGTTTCTGTGTATGGAAATGAAATTCACTTAATAATGAATTGTATCCCATGACATACTAAATTAATTTTTTATTAGGTAATGTACTTGTTTTCTCTTATGAGGCTTTGTTATTTCCTAATTGAAACTCCTAGCAAGTTTGGTTGACATTTTACTGAGGTTTGCGTATTCTATGTTTGCTGTTTTCAGTACTTGATCAAATGGAAAACATGTGTGGTTTTGGAATCTGATTAACTTTTTTTCCACATAGGTTTCAGTTGTGGATAATATCTAATGTTGTTTTAAAACATGTAATCATTTACATGGTTATATATGGATGAGTTTTTGTTATCATCTGTAAGTCTTACATGTGAGAAGGATTTGGAAGACAAGGTTTTAAGCTTGTTTTCATCTACCTCCACATATCAAGACATGTGGATATAATGGCTTGTTATTATCCCATACTTGATAGTTGTTTCCATTAAAGATGTTATTATGAGTTCCTCATCTCTAATGGGTTTGACAGAGGTTATTGGTTCTCTAATATATCCTAATGATTTATTGGATAATTTCTTAGGATCCTTTTCTGAGGCAGTGTTGCTTCTTGTGGTCTTCTGTTGCTTGATGTTCTTCTCTCTAGTTGCCACTAGCCTTATGTTTTCACCTTGTGTCAATTTCAAGTAATATCATCTCTTGGATTCAATATTCAACTATCTCACCCTTGTGGTGAGAACAAACAGTTATTCCAAGCAAAGATTTTACTTAGATGATTATATTATGGTTTCTTGTTTCCTTGGTGTTATTCTTTCTATTGGTTGATGATAAAAGGAGTGTAGGTGTAGTTTATGACATCAGTTAGCCTTAAGCATATAAGAAGAATCTGTTGGCAAGTTTGCAAGGCTTGTCCCCAGATTACTTTTCATATACAAGAGACTGAGATGTACTAGGTTATTCAACCTTCTGTTTGTTTGTGTATGACACTCAATTGTTTGAGTATACAAAAGTGGTCTGTTAACAAGGTAATTAGTCTTGTTACCAAACTACTTCTATAAAACACTAACATAGGAATATCACACTATTTCAAGAGGAGTTGATAAGATCATATCAAGATATAAGAGTTTCCAAATACTCTTATGATAGATTTTCCAAATACTCTTATGATAGATTGGAATAAAACTTCTAGACCAATCTTAAGAATCCTTCTGCAGATATTCTTGTGGTAGTTCCTCCTTTCTTGTGGTTGCTTCTCTTTCAGAATGACTTTGAGAAGATTGGAAACAAGATATAGTGGTCTAGCCAGAATAACAAGATCTAGGTTGAGATTTAGTTCAGGCTTTTATTCTCTTTCCATATGCTTCTCATTTGGTTTCCCATAAGATATGTGCTTGTTCATACATGTTTGGTTTTACTCATCTTTCCATTCAATTCCTCTAATCGAGGTTATACTTGTTGTTATCCTTACTTGTATCCAGATATACTTCAGTTGTAGAATTGTTGGATTTGAGTAGAGGTGTGAAATGCTTATGGAATGATGACTTAATGGTAAGTGGATCAAATGGTTCATTGAGGTTTTGAGATCTCATATGACTTGTATAAGATGAATGAGCCAATGAGCATAATAAGGTTATTGGGGTTTAATGACTTATATCATAATTGATAGTTGTTTTTCTCAGGTTTCATGTTGTCACTTTATATCTTCTCTTAATGACCTTTGTCACCCTTAATGCAGATATAGAGGTTTGGAAATATCATGTGTGATGATCAAGGTTTAGAAGTAGTTCAAGAAGTTTTATTTCTTCTTTTAGATACTTCTTTTATGGTTGAGGAGATATGTACATATTCGATAAATATATTATTAATGATAATTAAGTTATTTCCCACTTGTGGGACTTGGGTTAACACTTGTTTGTATCACTTGTGTTCTGTTGAACCTTTGTTATTTACTTGTGAAGGTTCACTTAGTGGTTATGAGATATTTACCTAATAATAAAGGCGTTAAGTCTTCCTTGGTTTGGTTTGGTACGTCATCAAAACTACCCTCAAAGTTCACAAAAATTACCCACCACGCCACCGGTAAGTGAAAAAAACGTTCAGATTGTTTTTTTCTTAGGCCGTGTTCAGTCCATAGCTTTAGTTTCCTATGTTGCGTGAGGTTTCTGTGTTAAAAGCGGTATCCTAATCCGTCTCTTACACTCCCCGTGGAGGCCTTTTAGGTAGAGCGGACCAAACGGCCAGGAAGTACTTTCCTGTCCTGCACGAAATATAGATCAACATCATCGATATCGGTCCTGTGTAGATCGACCCTCCATGAGCTTCTCGATGGCCTGCACGGTTGGACGAGATTGGGAAGCTATGTATCTCGACGATGAACTCCGCCTGGCGCTTCCGGGCACCTCCACCTTGCACAGTTGGAGGAGAAGACGCGAAGATCAGACATGGGCTTCAAAGCAGCACTAAGAAGTGTAGAAAAGAAGCTTCGATGATTTGGTTCGCTAAGAAAAGATGACGTCTCCGGCATTCTCATACGCTACACAGGTTCAGATTATTGAGTTAGGTAAAAAGGAAAATAAGCGTTGAAGATTTGGTCAGACATGCTCCTACATAGGTACAGCTCTGAGTCTCATCCTTCTACTCATATGGGTCGGCACACCCTTGCTGATGATGTGCTATTCCAGCCTCCTGCGTGCCTCACCTGGTGGATGCCCAAGGACCAGGCTGCAGCCACTGATGCCCGCGACGCTCTCTCAGCCACAGCACGAATAGTCCAGGCCCGCTCTTGTCGGCGAGGTGGCCGAGTACCAGGCCACCTAATCCATGAAGCTGGTAAGATTACCAAGGAGTGGACCGAGTGGTTTGCCGACAGAGACAACTGTAAGAGGTATGCAAGATGGCGTGTGCCGCGCGGCGCGCCAAGGAGTGCTCTCGCATCTCGCTGACACAAGCAAGGAGTTCCTCAAGGCCGTCAAGGACTTCGCCGTCATGGTCGGGCGGCATGGCACCAGGTAGCACGCGCGCTGGTCTTCTGTCTGTGCCCATCGACGTGTTCGACCGCAATGTTGCGCAAGGAGCGAGTCAGCTCTGGAGACTGGAGGATGCAGCCCAACAATGTCCAACTGGATCACATACACCAAACTTTGATGTCCCGATCAGTCAGATAGGTCATATTCAGACAATGACTTCTTTTCCGGTCAGACAATGACTTGAGATTATGCAAACTTTTCATTGTACTGAACGCCTGAAGCTGATCCATGGCTGCTACACAAAGTTCACAACGATCTGCAACACTGCACCAACCATATTTCCTAAGGCGCAGTTAGCAAATTTGTTCATCTTTGTATCAGAACCGGTGATCTAAACAGCCTATTTAGAGCAGACACATAGGGACCAATACTCATGACAACCATAGAGTCTACTGCCATCTCGGCGTTTGGTGGGCTTCACCGATGTGCACCGCCGCCTCCCAGTCAGTACCCTATCATCTCACCTTCTGGTTTCTGCTGCCTTTGCCGTGGTCCACAACCGTCCCTTCATAAGGGTGACGCCGTCTTTGTGCTGAGTTTGCCGGAACCCCGCTCGAGCGGACCTTGCGGAAATTTTCCATCAAGACCAATTGAACCTCTCCTTGTCAGATCATGTCTAATCTTGTTACTTTCATATGTTAAAATTAATATAATCAGAAATTTCTCACACTGACCAATTTTGTTTTTTGAATTGTGGTTTTAGAGTAATCAACGTCACACGATTTGAAACATTGCTATTCCTAAACTCATTAATTTCAACACACATATTTCAGTAACAAGAGCTACAAGATGTATGATATCATCAAGTGGAACTTGAATTATTTTTCTTGTGAGCCTAATTTTGTTGAGATTTTAAATATTATTTATGAACTGATTCATGAATGATGTAATCTCGTACTCAATTTTTCTAAATGATATACATGATATTATGTATCCCTTGATAACCACGCGGCACACAAATAAGATTCAAAATTAGGTGTTGAATTTTTGTTTCTCTTTTGAGAGGATCGATGTATAGTGCAAAGGGAACTAAATTTGAAGCAAAACCTAAAATACTACAAATGGTAGGAACCAAAAATCAAAGTTTATTTTTTTAAGGTTTCTGATCACATATAAAATATTTTACAACCGTTGCAACGCACGGGCATTTTTTGCTATACTAATAATATTACCAGGAGTGTACTAGTGATTTATAAAGATGTTATGTAGATTGATTGTTAACTTAAGTAGTTCATGTTTTAAAGAGTTTAAAATACTTGTTGATGAGATTATTCCACCAAGCATTACTAACTTGTGGAGGTGTGGTCATTAGTTATGAGATTTGGATACTCACCCCTCTTTGAGTTCTAGATACCTAGAGAATTATTCCAAGTCACTTATAGACTTGAGGTTAGGCCTGTTGAGAGTTTGCGTTGGTCACAACCAATTATGGTTTGAGTAATCAAATGATTTGGTTTCTTAAGATACTTCTTATAAAGATCATTCCCAATGTACTCTTGACTAGATGAACTAGACCTATTTCATCAAGTCAAGTGAAACTTTGGTCACTTTGATTCGTTTAAAATTTCGCGCCAAAATTTCCCGTACTTTTAGATGCATGCTTTGCAAATGCACATATTAAATTTAGATCCTTATAACATCCCAAACACTGGGATGTTACAGTAAGAGACCCCAATGGCCAGTTTTGGAGGAGACTATTTAAAGGGTCATTCTTCTTCTATGAAGATCAAGCTTCACCAACTTCCCTCTCCTCCATTAAATGCAAGCTTCAACCGCCTTGATTTCCCACTCCAATCACCCAATCACGCCCAAACTTTGTGGAGTGCTAGAGGAAACCTACATTCATAGTTCCACCAGAGGAATTGCAAATCCATCAATCAAATCCTAGCGTATCTTGAGATCTTATGGTTTACTTGTAACCCTAGAAAAAACCATAGTGCTTGTAACGTATACCTCGATTCAAGAAGCTTCAGATCGTTGAGAGCCTCTGTGTGGACCCCCAGACTAGCAGTCCGAGACCTCCAGTATGCATACATTCGCGATCCCATGATCAGTTAGTCGTGAACAACATAATAGAGTTGGCATTTCAGATTACAACACCCACTACACGAACACACGGCTTACACAACTAGTCACATGACTCAGTTGAAAACAACTTCCATGCAGGGCAGGAAAACATAATAAACTGCGGAATTCTTCAAAACAAACTCGTGCTAAAACCCAAGTCATGCCTTGACTACCTAAAGGCTACTGACTCAGAGACGTTCCTAGTTCGCACAGCCGTCAGAGACACCATCTTCTTCAGCTTCTCCGGGTTTCTGCTAAAAGTTTGGCTAAGACAATAGCCAGGGACAAAACCATTATGAGTACATTGGATTGTACTCGCAAGACACCCCAAGCGAAAGCTAAACATGCAGGTGTGCACATATACAGGTGGTAGAAATGATGTAATTAGGGTTCAACTAGCCATAATGAATTTAAGACCCATCATAGTTGCACAAGTGTTAGTTTTCTTTGTTGAAGAAGATACTTCAAAAGATATTTTATTTCTCTTGTAGATATTGCATATGCACAAGGTTTTGATAAAGCATTTTAAATAAGAAAAAGTTTTTCTTTGCAAAACTTCATGGAAAAACACATCTTCAAGATCATCATTTTTCCAGTACCTCAAAGGTACAATCGTTTCCTTTCCACGTACCTCCCAGGTACAATTTCCGAAACACTTTTCAAGCTTTTTGGAAACATTGACACAATGCTAGCTACATGGCCATTCAATTCTCCATATCCGAGGACGTGGCTATTCTGAATAGTTTTCATCTGGAGAGTTCTACACAATCCACAAGATCCAGTACATCTGCCGTGATCAACCTTGGACTGTTCAAGACAGTATGCAAACATCAGATAACTGGTCCTAAATATCCACTATGCAAGTGCTAGTAAATGGCTACCTCTTCAACTGGATTAGTTCTCCCCGGCACCGAGTGAGTCAGTTGTATCAATCCGGATTCCCTGACAACACACCGCCATGGCAGGAGACCCAACTGTTGCAACCGGTGGTGAACTTAATCCCACACTCTGAATGTCCCATTATTTCTTTCTGGAGACAATTCGGTTCGGGGGACTCTAACCCCTATAGCACATTGAGGTAGACACAGACTAACACCGACAAGCTTTTAGGTAGACCCTGTTCCCATATTGGGGTAATGTGGGAGCACAGCATGGTTGTCTGGCGAAGACTAGGTTATGTGTCATTTTTGGAAAAACAAGTCGAAAACATTTTATCCTTCACAACCTCCCTCGGACAAGGTCCCACCTTTCCTCGGGGTTTTTCCAAAGCTTTTGTTTTCCAAAAACATCAAGTAAAAATGTCCACTAAGGTACTTAAGTTTATTAAATGATGATCCTAAAAAGTCCGAGGGGCTTGGTAAACCCAAGATTATATAGTGGGTAAAGCATAATAGAAACATAATAAGGGTACTGGTATAGTCCACTTACGATAATAGTTTTTGAATCAAACTTTTGTAAAACTTCAGAAGTAAAACATGCATGATAGATAATGATAAGTAATAAAAAAAGCAAGCATTTAGAGTGGCTTGCCTTGGCACTGGTCTTGGTCTTGCTCTTGAAATAAACAAGAGTTGCAATAAAAACCTCTCTAGGAAATAATAATGTCTTCGTTATCTAACATCGCAAAATAAAAAGGAAAACACCCAATCAGAACCAAACAAAGGCAATCAATTGATAAAAAAGTAAACATACAACAAGAAATTCATCAAACAAATACAATCAAAAACAAAAACACTAGAGTACACACCAACAAGCAAGACATTCACAGACAGCACACATGAATAACACTTAGCACAAATGCGATGGATCCTCAACCAAAATGGCATGAGTCCAGTGGGTGTGCCACTCTCATAACATGGCCATATCAGGTTAGATGACTCTCTGTTCATTCAAGAGGATGAACAAAATAACAAGAAAACAACTACACATGCACATGAAAATAGTAGCAAGCAAATTATAACCTATAGTGACACATGCTTTTCTAAACATGGTGAACTAATATAACTAGTAGCTAAGCAACCTAATAACAGAGACAAATAAATACCAAACATGTCATGGCATCACTCAATACATGGAAACAATCATGAATCAAAATAACCACTAAAACTAGAGATGGAAAAATGGCTATTTAGACATGCATACATGCATAACAATAATAGATCATTGATACGTCATAAACGTATGCCTAATTTCGGATGCTCCATGATCATATTATACCAATTGCTACATGTTTTCTCCCTTACTTATAGCATTTTCATACGTTTTCAAAGACTAACCTATTAACAAGATGCCAAGCGCCAGTTCCCTGTTTTCTGCTGTTTTTGGTTTCAGAAAAGTTGTTCTCGAAACATTCTCGGAATATTGGACCCGACAAAGCCCGAAGTGCCTATTTTCCCTAGAAGCATCCAGAACACCAAAGAGGAGTCAAAGACGGGCATCAGGGGGGCCACACCATAGGGTGGCACGGTCCCCCTGGCCGCGCCAGCTATGGGTGTGGGCCCCCCTGGCCTCCATCGCCTCTGCCCTTTCGCCTATTAATTCCCCCCGGATGGAAAACCCTAAGCACGTGATAAAAATTCCCTGAAAAGTTCCGCAGCCGCCGTCGTCGTCAACCCTAGATCAGGAGGGTTCTGGAGCTGTTTCCTGGCACCCTGCCGGAGAGGAAATCATCACCAGAGGCTTCTACATCACCATGCCTGCCTCCGGAGTGATGCGTGAGTAGTTCATCCCTGGACTACGGGTCCATAGCTATAGCTATAAGGTTGTCTCCTCCTCATATGCCCCAATGTTTAGATCTCGTGAGCTGCCTATCAGATCGAGATTGATCTTATGTAATTCTATATGCTGTGTTTGTTGGGATCCGATGAATATTGACCTTATGCCAAGTTGATTGTAGTCTTTATTGCATATGTTATTTGTGATCTTGCATGCTTTCCGTTGCTAGTGGTTGCTATGGCCAAGTAGTTGCTAGTGACTCCAAGAGGGAGTATTTATGCTAGATAGTGGATTCATGCCTCCTTTTCGCCTATGCTCAAGTGACAGAAACGAGACGACGGAGGATGTGTTGTTGCCACTAGGGAGAAAACTTCGGTGAGAGTGCCCACGTGTATAATCATTGCTTACATTACACACATTGTTTAATGCAGTTATTTGTTGCTTGCAACTTAATACCTAAGGGGGTTCGTATGATAACCTGAGGGTGGATTATTAGTCATAGATGCAGATGGTTTTCGGTCTATGTACTTTGTTGTAATGCCCGCACTAAATATCATAGTAGTCATCATGTTATAATGTGCACTACGGTGCAACCTTTATTTGTCAATTGCCCAGCTGTAATTTGTTCACCCAGCATGTTATTTTTATGGGGAAACACCACTAGTGAACCTATGAACCCCGATCCATTTTCCACACTGTTAAACAAACCATAACAATTTCCTGCTCTCTTTACTTACTGCAAGCATACACTGTTTTTCACACTATATGTCTAATCTTTGTTTTCAGCAAGACCGGTGAGATTGACAACCTCACTGTATCGTTGGGGCAAAATATTTTGGTTGTGTTGTGTGCAGGTTCCACGTTGTTGCTGACACCGGTGAAGCGCCAGAACCACCGTCAGTGGCGTCAACCTTCCGAAGGTTTTGTTTCTCCTACTGGATTGATAACCCTGGTTCTTAACAAAGGGAAAACTCCTACCGATGTGCTCATCACACCCTCCTCTTGGGGTTCCCAACACGCATCAAGGATTTTTCTAGCGCCGTTGCCGGGGAGAAGGAAGTCTTCTAGCAAGGGGAGTCTCTCACTCTCAACCTCTTTATTTTGTTTATTGTCTTGTCTTTATTTCTGTCTTGTTTTACTTTTCGATATTAAAAACACAAAAAATTAGTTTACTTTATAACTGTTATTTATTTGCTTGCTGTTATTTTTTATTTTTGCTGCTCTTAGTTTAATCTCTAATCATGATTATACCCAAGTTTACCTTGAAATACATACCAATAGGTAGAGGTGATATAATTGGGAAAGATAATATTGGAGAATTCTTTAGTTATGTTAGTAAGCACGAAGAATTTGAGGATAGATCCTTAGCTGAACCTGCTCCAGATTATGAAACCGTTGCAACATCGCTAGTTCGTATGTTAGAAGCTAGGTTTATTAACCTCAGTCCCATAATACAACAAATGTTCCTCAACCTTGATAGCATTAAGGATAGCAAAAAAAGATAATTTATCTTAGAAACTTTGTTTAAAGTATTTGCTCATGTTTCTATTGAGGCTAGAATAGTTTTTAATCGATTTGAGATGTCTGGCTCATGTGTAGATGTTAATAGCACATCGGGTAAATCCAACGATAAATAAATTAAAATACCAATACCCTTTAAATTATTGGGAATGCATGACACTCTAGAAAAGAATTTTGATTGGATTGTTCCTGCAAACCCATTTGATGAAAGTAGCATGCCTAAAAGTGTTGATAAAGGGACATCTAAAACTTCTATAGATGAAATACCATTCATTGTTGAGGATATTTCTAAGCTTATTTTTTATGCTTCTTCACTTGAAAATACTTGAGTTGATCTTTTAGGCCTAGCTGAAAGGTGTTAAAGAAAAGCGCTACCGGGAGACAACCCGTTTTATTTCTCTGTTTTCATTCAGTTTTCTTTTGTGTGCTTTGCACCTAGGTGTTTTCTATTTCTTTAGCAACCCCACTGTATCTTTTCTTTTGTGTTTTTGTGGAGCCAAGTAAAGCCTCTAGTGGAAAGTTGACACTATATTTCAGATTTCTGCGCGGGAAACAGTGTCCACTGTTTACGTATAAAATCACAGAAAATTAAAAATGACCTGAGCTTTTTTGTTCTTAATCCTGGGCTATATACTCAACTTTTATTAGTTGACCACATTTTTATTTGAGCAACCAAAGATTTTCGAAAAAAATCGATCTCTGCTTGCTGCTCTGTTTTGACAGATTTCTGCCAATAACTGCATTTGCATCTTAATCTCTTTTTCTGGTGTTCTTTTGAGAAAAAGAGTTTTAAAATATGTTGTGACATTAGCTGATGTGTTTTTGAGTGCTATTCTTGTGTTGAAAATGAACCATGTGAGTTTATTATTTCAATTGCACTAACGTTGCTAATGAAGATTGTGAGAATTTTGGTGTGAAGGAAGTTTTCAAGGGTCAAGAGAAGAGGATGATATGATGTGATCAAGAAGATTGAAAAGACTAACCTTGGGGATGCCTCGGTGGTACATCCCAGCAAATTCCAAAAAGACTCAAGCGTCTAATCTTGGGGATGCCCAAGGCATCCCCTTCTTCATCAACAAATTATCAGGTCACTTCTAGTGAAACTATATTTTTATTCGGTCACACCTTATGTGCTTTACTTAGAGCGTCTTTTATTTTTGTTTTCAGTTTTTTTTTTCATAATAAACTTTGTTGGACCCCAGCATTCTTTTATTGGAGAGTGACAGACTCTGCTTTTTCATGAGAATACGTTGTATTCTTAGTCTCTGTCTGGCTGCTGCATTTATTTAGCTCATGTTTTGCATGCATCTCTTATCAGAGCTGTTAGTTTTAGTAGTATTATATGAGTACTCTCATGTTTGCTTGCTTTATCATAAAGAGTATTTTTCTTAAAACATATCTTGTATGGTGCTTGTTGGGAAAACAAAACTGCTGCTTGATGTAGAATTTATAACAGTACTAGTAGAAACTTGTATAAACTGTGGCTAGAACTTTTTCATGCCTTGCTAAATGATATTTTAGTTTTAAATCCTTGTGGTTATTGAGTATCATGAATAGCCTTAAATAGCTGAGAGCGTTTAGTATGTTTTGAAAGATTCATGAGTTGTTCTTGTCATAGTAAAGCATCAATATATGGTATTCTCTTTCGAATGTATTATTTGGTTGACTTGGCACATGCTCACACCATGTTTATGACTACAAACCAGTCACGAATACCCTCCATGATCACTTAGTTTTTGAACTTGTGATACCGCTTGTGATTTAATTAATGATGCTTATGTCGCTATGCATGATTATGGCTCTTAGGCTCTCTTGATTTGTCGCTCCCAGTGTCTTGCTAGCCTCCACCTGTACTGAGTATGGAATTCTACTCGTGCATCCAAACTCCTTAAACCAAATTTTTCCCATTGTGTACACCATACCTACCTACATGTGGTATTTAACTTCCACTCCAAGTAAATTGCTCATGTGTTACCTTTAAAACCTTCAAACTTACTCCTGCTTTTTGTTCTTGTTTTTGCTCATGAGGACGTCAATAGAGAATCTTTATCTCACTTGTCGATTGGATTTCACACCCTATACTAGTGGCTTCATCCGCTTATCCAAATGATAGAAGAGCTGGCAGCCGGGTGCCCAGCCCCAAATTAATACAAAGAAATCCTCTTCACTATTTTTGCCCCTGATTATATCAGTCAAAGCATAATTGTGTAAACAAAAGAAAAAGAGGGATGACCTTCTACACTAGTTGCGTGCTTCACCATGGGAGCCACTATTGTGAATCAAGTTGGCTTGTGATGTATTGTATTGTCTGTTTACCATTCATTAACATTAGCATACACCTCTCTAAAAAATAGACATTCCTCCACGGTGTCAAACTTTTAATACCTATGTTTAATAAAATAAAAAGCTCTAGCACATGAGTGATCCCTTCTTCCCTCTACAAAGGGCCTTTATTTTACTTTTATGTTGAGTCTCCATCTTCTAACTTTATGCACAGTTGAGAGAGCATTTTTACCACTCTGAGTTCTATGTGCATTTGTCCCATAAACATCAATAATTACTTCATGATGTGATATTATTTGTTCTTAAATTATTTTTTCTAGTCTTCCTCTTGAACTTTGAAAGTGTCTTGGCATTTATGTTTTGTCCCACTCTTAAGGACTAGCGAAATACCACTTTGCCATGCTTTCTATATACCTGAAACAAACGTTTATCTTTCTTTGCATTATTATCCATGATCCTTTATTTAAGATAATCTTCGTGATGCAAAGTGATTGCTATGCTTTATTATTAAAGTTCTATTTATTATGTTTGTGTTTGAAGTTTTATGTTCTCATGATACATATGCTTTTACATTTTTATGATCAAGATTATGATAGTAGCATGTCACCTCAGAAATTATTGTTTTATCGTTTACCTACTCAAGGACGAGTAGGAACTAAGCTTGGGGATGCTTGATACGTTATAAACGTATCCCTAATTTCTGATGCTCCATGATCATATTATGCCAATTGCTACATGTTTTCTCCCTTATTTATAGCATTTTCATACGTTTTCCGAGAATAACCTATTAACAAGATGCCAAGCGCCAATTCCCTGTTTTATGATGTTTTTGGTTTCATAAAAGTTGTTCTGGAAACATTCTCGGAATTGGACCCCACAAAGCCCGAAGTGCCTATTTTCCCGGAAGCATCCAGAACACCGAAGAGGAATCGAGGACGGACATCAGGGGGGCCACACCACAGGGTAGCGCGGTCCCCCCGGCCGCGCCAGCTATGGGTGTGGCCCCCCTGGCCTCCATCGCCTCTGCCCTGTCGCCTATTTATTACCCCCGATGGAAAACCCTAAGCACATTATCAAAAATCCCCGAAATGTTCCGCAGCCGCCGTCATCGTCAACCCTAGATCAGGAGGGTTCTGGAGCTGTTTCCCGGCACCCTGCCGGAGAGGAAATCATCACCGGAGGCTTCTACAGCACCATGCCTGCCTCCGGAGTGATGCTTGATTAGTTCATCCCTAGACTACGGGTCCATAGCAGTAGCTAGATGGTTGTCTCCTCCTCATATGCCTTCATGTTTATATCTCGTGAGCTGCCTATCATGATCGAGATTGATCTTATGTAATACTATATGCTGTGTTTGCTGGGATCTGATGAATATTGACCTTATGCTAAGTTGATTATAGTCTTTATTATTTGTGATCTTGCATGCTTTCCATTGCTAGTGGTTGCTCTGGCCAAGTAGTTGGTAGTGACTCCAAGAGGGAGTATTTATGCTAGATAGTGGGTTCATGCCTCCTTTTCGCCTATGCTCGAGTGACAGAAACGTGACGAGGGAGGATGTGTTGTTGACACTAGGGAGAAAACAGAGGTGAGAGTGCCCGCGTGTATAATCATTGCTTACATTACACACATTTTTAATGCAGTTATCTGTTGCTTGCAACTTAATACCTAAGGGGGGTCAGATGATAACCTGAGGGTGGATTATTAGTCATAGATGTAGATGGATTTCGGTCTATGTATTTTGTTGTAATGTGTAACATCCCAAGTATGAAAAACAACCTTTAGAATGTTTGTTTCTTGTTTTATTTATGTTTTGCATCATGGCATCTTAAGTTTTGCATTTGTTTTCCTTTGTTTTCCTTTGTTTTTCATTTGTTTTACCTTGTTTTTCCATTTGAATTTCAAACCAATTTTCAAATTCTTGTTCATACTTGTTCTGTTACAATTTTCGAATGAAAATTTCAAACCCAAACATCAATTTGTTTCCATTAAAGTTGGAAGATCAAACCATTAACTTTCTTAAGTTAAATAATTTAATTAATTCAAATTTCATTCAAAATTCAATTAAATTTCCAAACAGCAACCATTTTGAATTTTATGAAAATTACAAAAATATCCAATCATTTGTTTCCAATAAGCTTGAAATTAACAACTTTTAAATTGCTTAAGTTACAATTATTCATTTAATATCAAATTCACTTAAATTCAAATAAAATACAAACAGCAACCATTTTTTTGAAATTTTTGAAAAAACAGAAAGTTGCACATTTGTGCTTTCACAATAACTAAACTATAAAAATTATACCCTAATTTTTCTAAACCCAAAAACCCACTCTTTTCTTCCTTTTTCTTTTTCTGCAAAAAAAAAACAGAACAGAAAAACAAAAAAAATAGCGCAGAGGGGAGAGGCAGGCCAGTGGGCTGAGCCCAGCCCACCAGCACGGCCTGGTACCTCCCCCCTCGTCCCTAACCTGTACGGCAGCTCATCCGAGCTGCCCACGTCGGCAGTGGCGTCGATGGGACGGCCACGGGCACCCCTCCTCCTCCTTAAAGCTCACCCACGAGCTCTCTCTCTACCCTAGCTCCCTCCTCCACCTCTCTCCCTCGAGCGCCGCCGTTTTCTTCCTCTGTCACCCTCTGCTCCCCACCTCTGAACCTCCACCGCACCACCACCGTCTGAATCTCCGGTGATCGCCGCCGTTACGATGCGCCACCGTGCAGGCTAGCCACGGGAATCGAGTCCCCGTACTCCCCTCTTCCTCCCCGACACCTCCTCGGTGGCTGAGAGCCACCGGATCCTCGCGGCCATCCTTGTCGCTGTCGCTGCCGTCGAGCACGCATCCCTCCCGGTGAGCTCCACCTCGTCTCCCTCCTCCTTTTCCCTCTCGGCATCACGACGTCAAACGCGCACACGCACCACGGTGCCCTGCACCTGTCCACGCACACGGGCAGCAACGAGCAGCAGCAGCTCGCCGCCGGTGATCACTGCCTTCCCCTCTATCAGGTTCAGTGAACTGAAACTGCAAAGTTTCAGTTAACGCACGGATCTGAACAATATACCCCCCGCGCCTCCTCCTCTGTCAGCAATCGAGCAGCAGCGCTGTGGCAACGCTTCCACGCGCGCGCACACGAGGTTCAGGGTTCGATCCTTGCCTCACGGGATTAAATCCCAATCTTTTTCGCCCGCGCGCGCTGACAGGTGGGGGCCCCTGTCAGCGACCCTGGAGCCCAGTCAGCTGCCACGCGGCGCCAGCGTGGCCTAGGGCCGCTGTCAGCGGCCCAGGCTGGGTTGCTGCGGGGTGGAAAACGTTTCTGCCCCATTTTCTTTTAATTTAAGTCCATATTATTTACAGAATAGTTCCTGGTTTCAAAATGCAAATATCTTTTGAATTTCAAATCCAAATAATATAAATAAAATATGTATTCCGCACCAAATTTAATTCTCCACCTGTTTAAATCATTTGTTTTCTGTTTTGAACATTTCAAATGTTTTCAAATTTCAAATTCAAACAACTCATTACAAATTTGATTAAATTCATAACTAATTCAAATTTAATTCAAATGTCACATATAAAATATGTTTTCCATGCTAAATTAAACCACCTTTCCAAATATAAACTTTGTTTCATGTTTTGAATAATTAAAATTGGTTAAATAATTTAAACCTTGTTTAAATCACTTAAAATTGCTAAATTAATAACTTGGTTAAATTGAGTTCCTTTTGAACTTATAACATATGTTTTCAAACCAGAAACATATAATCTTTTCAAATATGAATTTTATTAAATGTTTTGAACAAATGAAAAATTCAAATAAATTCATACTTGAGTTAAATTTATTTAAACCTTGTTTAAACTTGCTTAATTCATAAGTAATTCATTTTAATTCCTTTTTCAACAAATGAAACATGTATTCCACCTAAAATTTTGTGTTCTTTCTAAATATGAATTTTATTATTTATTTTGAACAATTAAAATGGGTGAAAACAACAAATGCTTGTGTAACTCCTATAAGAAGCCAAATTCCATAACTTAAGAAATAATTTTTCAAACTTGGTAAACACCCTTTCAAATTGAATCTATTGTTGTTTTCTTTCTGTTTTCCTCATCCATGCATCATGCTAATCCACTTTCACATGTTGGTTACTTGTAGATCATTTAATCCAACCCTTAATTCATGGGCTTTCCACATGCAATCCAAATTGCATATGGTCCCATTTAATTATGTTACCATGTCAACTAGCTTATTTTGATGCATCAATTAAATTGCCATGCATCATCCCATGATTGTGCATTATGCCATGTTATTGATTGTTTGTCTCTCTGCGTTGTTTTGTTTGCTTCTTCTCGAATAGACGACGACGTTGAGACAGACGAGGTTTACGACACTACTTCTGCGGAGTTAGCCCAGTACCAGGCTACTGAGTTTGCAGGCAAGTATTCACTCACATGAACCATTGTGTTCCTTTCCACACTGGATACCGATACTTTCCGTTGTCTATTCTGCTAGCCTTATGAATCGTTGCTTGTGTTCCGATCCTATCACATGTTATCCTTTAACCCTGATATAGCCTCACCTCCACACCTATAACCCCGTTGCTTGTTGCCCGTGTCTTACTAGCATGCTTAGGGTTGTTTATGCTCAAGTCCGTTGTCCGTTATTTCTGTTACCATATTTATTATGTTCTGGGGCTCGATGTTAAACAACAACCTGTTAATGTTTGAGGTAATGCTAATTTGATGATAAGGCACCGGCAGGAGGCCCGGCGTGGTTTTGAGGCCTGCTAGTGTCGACCCTAATTAGGAAAAGGGTCTTGTCTACTGATTCATGATGAGCGCACTAACCGCATGTGGGAAGCGTGTATGGGCGCCCCCCTCAATTTGATTCGATTCGCATCTCGTCCAAATCGCCTCATTTAGTTCGGGTTTTCCATTTGCCGCACGCATATGCAGGTACGAACCCGAGGCCAGGGTGGAAACTTTTGTAGTCGGCATTTAGGGAGACACGTTCTTAGAGTGCTATGAGGGTCCCCTTTTCCTCGTGGGGCTTGATTAGCCGTGCGCTCAATTGCACGGGGTTCTTTGGGCTTGATGCGAAGAAGAGTTGAGTTGTGTTGAGTGCCCCGCTTGGTGGAAGGGCCATTCCATCTGGCGGGTTATTCTTACGTGTACGGCCAAATTGGTGCATCCCTGCAGGGTTAAATCTTCTCGAGAAGCCGTGTTGTCCGCGGTTATGGATGACTTGGTGAAAGTACTGGCTAACAAGTACTCAGAACAACTTACACCTAACTAAGGATAACTTGACTAGTAATAGTCCTATTGACACAATAACTTGAACCATCACTAATCCAACTATGTGAGTTATCCTCGGATTGCTTCTTTGGATAAGGGGCGAGATCCAGGATGGGTTTGTTTGAGGTTAGTTATAGTTGGTTACGATACGCTATCTTATCCCTCTCTTTAGCCGGAAGTTGTAGCGTGTTTCTGTAGTTGGTTAGAGCAGCCCGCTGCCGCACTTTTTGTACCACCTATTCTTCCGTTGAACCCAAAGCATCTGTACTTGGTGTTGCCGGGTACACTTTGGTATCTTGTGAGTCTTGCTTGCCAGTACTTGTCTGTACTGACCCCTTTGGGGCTGTGGTTTCCGCAGACTACGTTTCCGAGGATCCCCATGGTGGCTACTACGTGGAGTATGACGAGGCTGCTGACGAGTAGATAGCGGACCCGGGCAGGATCCGAGACATCGTGGATGGGCTCCGTCTTTTCGTTTCCGGCCTCTTAGGCCTATTTGGATCTTGTCTGTACCCAGACATTTTGGATGCTTCCGCTGTGATGTAATGATGAATTGTTGGGACATGTGTCCTCTGGATGATTGTATTTGCTATCTCTGCTCTAGTGAGAGCTATTTGCAACTTATTTCAATCTTTTGTGTCTTAGAGATATGTTGTGATATCACTTGTTCAAATGTCGTTGACGTACCATGTGTGTATGTTATGAAGTACGTCAACGGAAGTAGTCGGATTTCTATGGGATGGTTTACGGAGACGATGGATATAGAAAATGGTTGTCACACGTTTACGTGTTGGCCTGCTCATATTGAGATGCGGGTGCCGGTATGCCCCGTAAGCCATTTCTCTACTGTTTAGCGGACTGTGAGTATCCTCTAGAAGTCCGGGTGCGACAAATGGTATCAGAGCCTGTCTGCCTGTAGGATCCCTTTTACTGGTCGCAGTTGAGTCTAGAAACTATTTTGTAGCTATATAGGAAAAATGAAACGTGAGAGTAGGAATTCTGTTCTTTTATTTCTTTCCCCACCCACCCTCCCTTTTTCTGGTAAGGAAGTGCAACGTTGTTTTCTCTCCTCACCTAAACTTTCAAGTTAGGATTTCACGTATCCTGGTTTCTCTAGGATAGTTATATCTACTAGACCATAGGAATGGAGGTGGTTGTGACATGATTTATCATGTTGCCTACTCATGATTGAGAACGGAGGCGTGTAAGCCCCGGAAGCAGATCCTCTATTCCTTAAGCAGTAGATATTGATCCTTTAGAAGCCCGGATGGGTTTTCCGTACTACCTCATGAGTGTTTGGTCTCGTGTTTCCCGATGTTGCTTCGATATCCTGTTCTTCTCAACATCCTTTTCGTTCGTTGAAACCTTGTTGTTGCTTGCCACTCTAGTTCTTCTACCGGCGTCTAATCAAAACTTCCCCGATCATCTGCAGATGGATCTCAGGTTCTACCCGCAGGTGGTTCGTATGACTCGTTGCGAGAGCACTGCCGGTTATCCGGAGATGCTGAGAGACATGGTCACTTATCTGGGGTTCCGTTGGGCACCAGAGTACCAGGTCTACGAGCAGCAGCGAGAGTTTGAGCAGACCTACTACCAGGCTATCGTCTACATTCTGTCAGATGATGGCATGAGCGTAGTCCACCGCTACGAGGCAGTAGGTTCCACAGTGGATATGGCTGTGCAGCAGGCAGCTTATGTGAGTCTCACCGTCCTTCGTGCTGACTACTGGGGATTTGACGATTCTATCTATCGCCACATCCCCTGTGGTTACATCACTTCGGAGGGAGCTCACTTCACTCTCTATGACAACTTGGATGTTTATGAGCATGATAACTCCAGGATGCACACCACCGCTCAGTTTGTGAGGCACAGTGACGCAGTTGCCAGCACACTATCTCAGGAGTTGGCTTCAGTCAGAGAGCAGCTCTACCTTGCTTTGACTCGTCTGGCGACTTACACCACAGACTTTGTTGGAGATGAGCGCTTTGCACGTTTCGATCAGCCAGTTGGTCGTCGTCTGCCAGATGCTGGAGGTTACGAGCCGATCAGAGGTCCACTCCTTAACCTTGGTGCTGGTTACACTGGGATTCCACGCTTTGGAGCACAGGGAGTAGACGCTATGTACTTCACCACACCTAGAGTCGCTCTCAGACCACGTCAGATCTACGTGGATCGTCGTTCTACCTACTTTCGTGGACGTGCTCCTCACCGTACCTCTCGCCGTACTCCTAGCCGCCGTCCTGCGTGATGAGCATGGGAGTACCGATGTATCCACTCTTAGCTATGTTTAGTTATCCTTTGGCATTAGAACCATTTATGGTGTGTTGGATATTGTGATGTATTTGAACATGTGATGATGTACCTGTTGGTTATCTATTCATGCGTCGGAATAATCTCTCTTTCGGTTTCCAAGTCTATCCTTTTCTATTGGTGTGCTAAAATGCATTTCCATTCAGGATGCCGCCAACAAGGAACAACCCGCCTGAGCCACCGCCAATCACGGAGCTGTTGACTCAGATGAACCAAGTCATGGCGCATATGGCCCAGTTTCAGACTAATCAGCACAACAACCAGACGGCTCCACGAGTCAGCATCAAGGAGTTCCTCAGTCTGGGTCCGAGAGCTTTCGTGGCCACACGCGAGCCTCTGGACGCTGATGACTGGATCCGTGAGATAGCTAAGGCGCTGGAGATTGCTCACGTTGCTGAGGAAGACAAGGTCAAGTATGCCTCCTATCTGCTGAAGGGTCAGGCAGCTACTTGGTGGGAAAACTACCAGGCCATGAGAGCTGGCTTTCCAATCACGTGGGTTTGTTTCAAGGAAGCCTTCCTGAAGCACCACATTCCAGAGGGTCTCATGGAAATGATGCGTGAAGAGTTTTGCTCACTCAAGCAGGGCAAGTTGGACGTCATCGGCTATCAGAGTGAGTTCAATCGCTTCGCTCGTTACGCTGGTGATGAGGTGTCCACTGAGGCTAAGAAGATGGCAAGGTTCCGCAGAGGTTTTAACCCGGAACTCAAGTACGCCCTCACCAATATCAAGGCCAACAACTTCGAGGAGCTCGTTAACACCGCGCTCAATGAAGAAAATGGGCGCAAGGCGTTCGAGGAGTCTCGCAAGCACTCGCGTGAGGGTGGTTCCTCCTCCAACATGACCACCCCTCCGCAGAAGCGCCGCATCTGGGTACCAAATGGTGCTGTCACTCGGGCTCCATACGCCCAAACTTCTCCAGGCTTCGCTCCCCGCCCACCCAACCCTGCTCAGATGCATGATCAGAGGGCTTCGATGGGGCAGCCAAGGCTAGGGCCTCCTCGTGTCGTCACTTGCTACAAGTGCAAGCAGACGGGGCACTACGCTGACAAGTGCACGCAGAGGCAGCTACCTCCACCACCACCTCGTCCCAACACAAACCAGGCAATGGTGCGCGCTCCCCCGCCTAAGGCCTTCAACTCCAACAACAGGCCTGTCGGGAGGACCGCAAGGGTGAATCATGTCAAGATCGACAAAGCTGAGGAAGCTCCTGACGTCGTTCTCGGTATATTACCCGTAAACTCTTTTCCAGCTAAAGTGTTGTTTCATACCGGGCATCGCGTTCTTTTGTGTCAAAAACCTTTGCCACAACAAACAACCTAATTGTGGTTCCACTAAGCAATCAAATCACTGTTCACTCCCCGGGATCTCAAATGTTGACTTCCAAGATAAGTAAGGACAATCAAATCCTAATTGGAGGCCACATATTCCTTGCCTCTCCCATGTTGCTGGGAAGTTCTGACATTGATGTCATTCTTGGTATGGATTGGCTGAAAGCTAATAAAGCAAGGATTGACTGTGCTCAAAAGTCAATAACTCTGTTCCACCCTTCTGGACAGATAGTCTATTCTCCACATGAATCAAGTTCCATTCAGCTGTGCAACCTCGATGCAAAACCTCTACCTTCACTTGAAAATGTTCCGGTGGTTTGCGAATTCCCTGACGTCTTTCCAGAAGAGTTGCCAGGGATGCCTCCGGACAGAGCTGTTGAGTTCGTGATCGAACTTGAGCCAGGTACTGCTCCAATCTCTAAGCATCCTTACGAGATAGGAACTCCCGAGCTGAAGTTGTTAAAGGAACAAATTGATATGTACATGGAAAAAGGTTACATACAACCTAGTTCCTCGGCTTGGGGTTGCCCAACTCTGTTCGTTGCGAAGAAGGATCACACAAAGAGACTCGTTGTTGACTATCGTCCTCTTAACGAGAAAACCATCAAAAACAAGTATCCAATTCCTCGTATCGATGATCTTTTTGATCAACTTGCTGGAGCCTCAATATTCTCCAAGTTGGACTTGAGAATGGGTTACCATCAAATAAAGATCAGAAAAGAGGATATTCCAAAGACAGCCTTCACCACTCGCTACGGTCTATATGAGTTCACCGTCATGCCCTTTGGTCTCACCAATGCACCGGCGACATTCTCTCGACTCATGAATTCTGTCTTCCATGAATACCTCGACAAGTTCGTTGTGGTATATCTTGATGACATCCTTGTCTACTCAAAATCCGAGGAAGAGCATGAAGAACATCTTCGTCTCACTCTCATGAAACTTCACGAGCATCGTCTTTATGCCAAGTTCTCCAAATGTGAGTTCTGGATTTCAGAAGTTGCTTACCTTGGTTATGTCATCTCTGCCAAGGGCATAGCCATTGATCCAGAAAAGGTTAAAGCAATTGTTGATTGGAAACCTCCAAAGACGGTGAAGCAAGTAAGAAGTTTTCTTGGCTTGGCTAGCTATTGTCGTCGTTTCGTCCAAAACTTTTCCAAGATTGCCAAACCTCTCACTGACCTCACAAAGAAGGACAAGAAGTTCGTTTGGTCTCCACAATGTGATGAAAGTTTCAATCTCCTGAAGACTAAACTCACTTCTACACTAGTTCTGGTTGGCCCAGATCCTTCCAAACCTTTCCAGATATTCTGTGATGCTTCTCTCCAAGGTCTAGGTGCAGTTCTTATGCAAGAAAGTCAAGTTGTGGCTTATGCTTCACGTCAGTTGAACGCACACGAGCTCAATTATCCCACTCATGACCTTGAACTTGCAACAGTTGTGTTTGCCCTCAAGAAATGGAGACAATACTTGTTGGGTAATCGCACTGAAATCTTTTCCGATCATAAGAGTCTGAAGTACATCTTCACTCAACCAGATCTAAACCTCAGGCAAAGGAGATGGATTGAAAAGATCAAAGACTTTGATCTTACCATTTCTTACACTCCAGGCAAGGCTAATGTTATGGCCGATGCTCTCAGTCGCAAGTCGTATTGCAATAATCTCATGATCATGGAAGGCCAACCTCCTCTTGATGAAGAATTCCAGAAGCTGAACCTTGGTCTTGTTCCTCAAGGCTATCTTGCAAACTTGACAGCCATTCCAACTCTCGAGGACAAGATTCGTTCTGAACAACTTCGTGATGCTGAAATCAAGAAGATGGTAGAACACATCAAAGAAGGCAAGGAGAAATTGAAGTCCTTCTCAATTGATGACAAGGGAACTGTGTTCTTCGAAGGACGCATTGCAGTTCCTCAAGTTCAAAGTCTCAAAGATGTCATTCTCAAGGAGGCTCGTGAAACTCCTCTCTCCATACACCCTGGAAGTACAAAGATGTACCAGGATCTCAAGACACTGTATTGGTGGCCTGGCATGAAACGTGAAATTGCTCAATACGTTTCTGAATGCGACGTTTGTCAACGTGTTAAGGCAGTTCATCAGAAAACAGCCGGTCTTCTCCAACCTCTGAAAATCCCTGAGTGGAAGTGGGACATGATCGAAATGGACTTCGTCACTGTTTTTCCAAAGTCCAAGAGGGGCAATGATGCAATCTTCGTTGTCATTGATCGTCTCACTAAAGTAGCTCACTTCTTTGCTGTCAAAGAAACAATCTCAGCTAGCCAGTTAGCAGAGCTCTACACCGCAAAGATTGTTCCTCTTCATGGTGTTCCATTGGAAATAAGCTCAGACCGTGGAAGCATTTTCACTTCTCATTTCTGGAAAAGCTTTCAGGAAGCATTGGGCACCAAACTTCTGTTCAGCACAGCCTATCACCCTCAGTCTCAAGGGCAAGTCGAAAGAGTCAATCAGATTCTCGAGGATATGCTTAGAGCATGTGGTATCTCCTTTGGCATGAAATGGGAGGAATGTCTTCCATATGTTGAATTCTCCTACAACAACAGCTTCCAGGCAAGCCTAGGCATGGCACCATTTGAAGCTCTCTATGGCCGCAGATGCAGGAGTCCAATCAATTGGTCTGGAGCTGGTGAACGTTCACTCTTAGGCCCTGACATTGTTAAGGAAGCCGAAGAGAAAGTTCGCATCATGTCGGGGGGTTACCCCCGAGTAGGGTAAAGACAGGTGGTAAAGGCCGCTTACAGAAGAGAGGTTCGGCCGAGTAGCCGACTACCGGGTACTCGCTACCCGGTCGACTGCTACCCGGTCTCACCTCAAGATGATCAGAAGGAGATATCAATCAGTTTCTACCATGTCGAGTAGAAGGTTTGGCCCGAGTACAATTGGCGGGAACCTTTGGCGGGAAACTACTCGGGCAGGAAGTCAAAGGAGCCGTTCTGACACAGGATCCCGCGTATCCTGGGTCCGTACTTGGCAGCATTCGAACTACTGTTCACGTGGGGACGGTCTGTCTGACAGTGACAGCATGGAAGCAGTCGGTGGCAGGATAAGGGGGACCTACTCTGTGACTAGGTACAGTGGTACCTAGTCTGTCCCCTAGTTTTGCCCAACGGCTTTACAGAAGCAGCCAAGACCAACGACCAAAGCTGTCAGCGGGTACTCGGAGAAAGGACAGTGTGGACACTATGTCGACACTTGTCTAGGATTTGGACGTATCCGGCTGGGCACCATGTATATAAGGTGCCCCGCCGCCTCCTGCGAGAGGTAGAGGGAGAGGAATGCTCATATGCTCCCATAGTGGCTCGCTAGAAACCCTAGAAACCCTAAGTCCTTGACCTAGCTCTACTCGGAGAGGGGCAAGGGGCTACTCGGTAGCGTTACCATTTGTACTGTGGCTACTCGGTGAGACACCGTAATACATAGGGAAAGGCAGGAGTAGGGGTTTTACCTCCTCACGAGGGCCCTGAACCTGGGTACATCGTGTTGTTTGTGTTGTGTGGATCTTACCTCACGCGGCTACTCGTCGCGTGATCCCTCCCCGGACACCTCCAGCGTCCATCGTCCCCACATCTTTAGCCATCCCATGGCATCTGCCGTGACACCACCACGACAGTTGGCGCCCACCGTGGGGCAACCAGCGGCGCTGGCTGGAGTTTCTGTTCGGACGGGATCTTCATCTGCGGAGCGTGTAGTTTGTGGCCTTGTCCACAGATTCGGCTCCTTCGACTTCGTCACCGACAACGCCGGCTGTTTCGGCGGCAAGGCCATGCCGGAGGGCGGCTCGGTGATCTCCTTCGGCTCGCATCTCGTCTACGTCGCCACCGTCGCCAACGACGCCTACCCCGAGCTGGTGCACGACGCGGAGGATCCTCCCGCGGTTGTTGCTGCTCGCGGAAGGCCTGCATGCAGTTCTGCGTGCTGCGCTGAGGTGATGGTGACGGGCGTGGCGGCCAACGTTGGCGCAGCTGCTACTGGCGCTGCGGCCGTCGTCGAGGAGGTTGACGACCCGCCCGCGGGTGGCAGGACTCACCGGCCCTACGAGAAGGAGAGCAACCTGCCGCCTTCCACGTCTACGGTCATCCCCGCGTCTGCAGCGCGAACCGGCATGCCCACTCCCACCGACGTCGAGCTCCTAGCCGTAAGGGAGCAGCTCGAGCGGCAACGCCAGGAGCTGCTCGCCGAGCAGGCGGAGTTGGAGAAGATCAGGCTTGAGCTGAGTCTAGACCAGCTCGAGTACAACAAGGCTCACGGCTTCACGCCGGTTGCCAGGAGGCCTAGCAGGGTAGGCGCTACCCGGCGCAACCTGGGCGCCGAGATGGCCACTGTTGCGGAGGAGCCCGCGCAGTCCGCCACCGTGAACACCTTCACAAGGCCAAGGTACAGCACGCCCGCCAAGACGCTGCGGGCTGCGGAGGCTGTGGCTGCCGAGTTGCCGCGCCTAGAGGGAGAGGCGCGTCGCAGGCAGCAGGAGAGGCTTGGCGAGTTGGTACTGGAGGCCGCCAGGCAGAACGAGGAGTTCCGGAAGGCCAACCCGGGAGCTGGAGCTTCGCAGGTGGTTCACTCGCACGCGGCAAGATCTAACGATCAAGCCTCATCTCCGCATCCTAGCCGCGAGAAGAGCCGCAGCGGGCGTTCGGGTAGAGACAGGCAAATGCAGGTGTATGACCCGGCTGCTGCCGCGAAACAGGTTGCTGTGCCGCAGCAGCCCGGGCAGGAACACAACGCTGCAAGAGCAGGCTCTCAAGCCCATCAAGCTCAAAGCCGTGTCCGAGAAGCCGCACGCCCGGGTACTTCTCGGCAACCCGCAGCTCCGCCTACTCGGCAGAGGCAGCAGCCGCGCCCGGTGGCACCAGTCGCCAACCCGGTGGAGCAGCCTGCTGCTATGCAGGTGGATAGGTATGATGATGGCTACTCGGCTATGGAGATGGCTGGTTATGACATCCATGACCGCGTGGGTGAGCGCGTGTTGGCGCCTGGAGATGCAAGGCACCAGCTGGACCGTATCAGCTTGTCGGCGCGGCTTGAGAGCACGGGTCCTCCTGGCCCCGAGTGCTTTGGTCCGCGCATCATGAACGAGCCGTCCGTGAAGGGTTTCCAGCTCGCGAGAGGCACCAAGAGCTACAATGGTAGCACCAAGCCTGAAGATTGGCTCAACGACTACGTCACCGCGGTCCATATCGCGAACGGCAACAGGAGATGGGCGGTGCGCTATGTGCCGCAGATGCTAGAGGGTCCAGCTCGCACTTGGCTCAACAACCTGCCCAAGAACAGCATTAACTGCTGGCTGGACTTCTCGGATGCCTTCATCAGCAACTTCACCAGCACCTACAAGAGGCCGAATAGGCCACAGCAGTTGTCGGCTTGCCGGCAGCGAGAAGACGAGACGGACCGCGAGTACCTTACTCGGTGGAGCACCTTGAGGAACACCTGTGAGGGTGTGAATGAAGCGCAGGCCATCACTTGGTTTGCGCAGGGTTGCCGACATGGCAGCATGCTGTGGCAGAGATTGCAGAGGGAAATGCCCAACACCCTGGCCGAGACCATCAAGATTGCGGATCAGTACGCACTCGGTGATCCTACTCAGCCACTGATGGATTCCTCTGAGCCGAGAAGAAACTTCAACAGCAACAAGCGCAACGAGTTCCGCAACAAGCGCCGAGTAGATACTCGGTATGATCCCGAGGAGGTGAATGCAGTGAATGTTGGAGGCGGTGGTGGCCAAAGGCAGAAACCTGCTGGAGCCTACGGGCAGAACCAGAACCAGGGCCAAGGCAACAAGAAACCGTTCCGCACTGCGCAGCCGAGTAGCGGGAACTCCGAGCAGCCGAAGAAGTTTGTCTTCGATGACATGAAGGATGGTCCATGCAGCTTCCACACTCACCACCCCTCAAGGCCTGCGAACCACACTACTCGGCAATGCGAATGGTGGGATGTGATCAAGAGTGATGGCTTGCCTCCTCCACCTCCTCTGCCAGCCGCGAATGCCACTGTTCAGCCTACTCGGGCACCCGCAGCTCGGCCGCCAGTCTATCCGAGAAGAGAGAATGTGAACCAGGTGGCTTTAGGAGCCAACCAGAACTTCAACAACGAGAGGTACCGCAACAACAACAACAACTACAACCGCAACAACAACAACAGAGGCAACAACAACTATCAGGGCAACAACAATGGCAACAACGGCAACAATGGGGGCAATGGCCCTAACCAGTACCAAGAGCACCATGAAAGCTATATGATCTTCACTTCCGAGGCAGTCGACAAGCAGTCACAGCATAGGCGGGCCATGGAGGTCAATGCAGTGATTCCGGCTGTCCCTCACTACATGTACTGGTGCGACCAGGAGATCAGGTGGACTCGGGCGGATCACCCCAAGGTGATGCCCAATCCGGGTACCTATGCCTTGGTGCTGGATCCCACCTTCTTGGGCCCCGAGAAGAACGTGAGGTTCAGCAAGGTGCTGATCGACAACGGCAGCAGCATCAACATCGTGTACAAAGACACACTCGAGAAGCTTGGCCTGGCCGAGAACATGATGCTGCCCAGCAAGACCACTTTCCATGGCATTGTGCCCGGGATCTCATGCAACCCGATTGGCCGAGTGTGGATTGATGTGCTATTCGGTACTCGGGAGAACTGCCGCACAGAGCGCCTGCAGTTTGAGGTGGTGGATCATCAGAGTCCATATCACGCTCTACTCGGCAGGCCTGCTCTGAGCAAGTTCATGGCCTCTACCCACGTGGCTTACCTGAAGATGAAGATCCCCGGGCCCAATGGCATCATCACTATCTCGGGAGATTACAAGAAGTCCATGGAGTGTGCCTCTGCTAGCTCTCAGCTGGCGGAATCGATGGTGATTGCTGCCGAGAAGAAGAAGATGTACGAGGTGGTGGCCATGGCTCAGTCCGCACAAGCTGGCGCACAAGGTGTGCCGAGTACTCAACATGGTACTGCTTTCCAAGCGGCCAAGGAGACCAAGACAGTCCAGGTTGACCCCGAGTTCCCGGAGCGCGTGGCCATCATTGGTGCCGGGCTGGCCGAGAAATAGGAAAGCGCGCTCATCCACTTCCTCCGTGAGAATCGGGACGTGTTCGCCTGGACCAATGAAGATTTACCAGGAGTCCCGAGGGAGTTGGTTGAGCACTCTTTGCATGTGCGTCCTGACGCCAAGCCCGTGAAGCAGGCCTTGCGCCGTTTCGGGGATGAGAGAAGGAAGGCCATCGGTGATCAAATCACCAAGCTGCTGATCAGTAACTTCATCATGGAGGTGCTGCACCCGGACTGGTTAGCCAACCCGGTCATGGTCGAGAAGAAAAAGGAAGATCCCAAGGCTGCCACTGCATGGCGCATGTGCGTCGACTACACCGACTTGAACAAGGCATGCCCCAAGGATCCTTTCCCGCTACCTCGCATCGACCAGGTGATCGATTCCACTGCCGGCTGTGAACTGTTGTCTTTCATAGATGCCTACTCTGGTTTCCACCAGATTGCACTCAATCCTGCTGATCAAATAAAGACTGCTTTCATTACCCCGTACGGGGCTTATTGCTATCGTGTCATGTGTTTTGGCCTGAGGAATGCGGGTGCAACCTATCAGAGATGCATGCAGAAATGCTTGCACGACCAACTCGGCAAGAATGTGCAGGTGTACGTAGATGACATTGTCATCAAAACGAATAAAACACATACTCTGCTTGCCGACTTGGAGGAAACCTTTGCTAACCTACGCAGGTACAAAATGAAACTGAATCCGAGTAAGTGCACCTTTGGTGTACCAGCTGGAAAGCTACTCGGTTTCCTGGTTTCTAGTCGGGGCATTGAAGCCAATCCGTCTAAGATAAAAGCTATTGAAAGCATGTCTTTGCCGAGATCATTGAAGGATGTGCAGAAGTTCACGGGTTGTCTGGCATCACTGAGCCGTTTTCTGGGCCGAATGGGCGAGAAGGCTCTGCCTCTGTACCAGCTGATGAAGAAGAGCGACAAGTTTGTCTGGACTCCGCAAGCGGATGTAGCATTCAATGAGCTGAAAGCAATGTTGGCTAGCGCTCCTGTCTTGGCTAGTCCGCTACCCAAGGAGCCTATGCTGCTATACATTGCCGCGACTAACCGAGTAGTCAGCGTGGTGATAGTGGTGGAGCGAGAAGAAGAAGGCAAGAGTGTGCAGCGCCCTGTGTACTATTTGAGTGAGGTGTTGTCGAGCTCCAAGCAGAACTACCCGCATTACCAGAAAATGACCTATGGTGTGTACCTGGGCGCCAGGAAGCTGAAGCATTATTTCCAGGAGCATCCCATCACTGTAGTGAGCTCAGCTCCCATCTCGGACATCATGGGTAACAAGGAGGCGAGTGGCAGAGTAGCCAAGTGGGCGATCGAGCTAGCCGCGTACGCTCCCGCGTATACGAGAAGAGAAGCAATCAAGTCTCAGGTACTGGCGGAATTTCTTGTCGACTGGGCCGAGATGCAGTATGAACCTCCTGCTCCAGTTTCCAACTATTGGAAGATGCACTTTGATGGCTCAAAGGTGAAAGAAGGCCTTGGTGCTGGCGTTGTGCTTACATCACCCAAGCGGGATCAGCTCAGGTATGTGTTGCAGATCCATTTCAAGGCATCCAACAATGTAGCCGAGTACGAGGCAGTTGTGCATGGTTTGCGAGTAGCAAAGGAGGTTGGCGTGCAGCGCATTATCTGTTATGGCGACTCAGATCTGGTGGTGCAGCAAGTCTCGGGTACCTGGGATGCCTTGGATGCCAACATGGCGTCGTATCGTTTCCTGGTGCAGTCAATGACTGGGTTTTTCGAAGGCTGTGAGTTCCAGCACATTCACCGAGCAGAAAACGAAGCAGCAGATGAGCTGTCCAAGTTGGGATCTTCTCGGCAGTCCATCCCGGCAGGGATTGCCTTGGAGCATTTGAGGAAGCCATCCATCAAGCCTTCCCCCAACTCGGAATCCATCTTTGTCCCTTCTCTGCCAAGTGAGGAATCTGACCCAATGGAGATTGACTGGGAGAGTGCTGCAGGGAACCCGGGGACTGCCGTCCTATACTCGGGGACTGCCGCTCTCTACTCGGGGACTGCCGCTCCCTACTCGGGGACTGCCGTTCCCTACTCGGGGACTGCCGCTCCCTACCCGGGGACTGCCGTTCCCTACTCGGGGACTGCCATTCCTTACTCGGGGACTGCCGCCCTCAACCCTGAAGCTGTTGCATTCATTGAAGAAGTTCTCGCCAATCGATCTGGGCTGCAGAGAAGCGCTCCTACTCCTCCTGTGCAACCACCAGAGCCTGTCCCAATGGAAATGGACGAACCAGTGTTTCCCGTGCGGGAGACACCGAGTTGGGCAATGCCCATATTATCCTTTTTAAGGGACGGCACTTTACCTGAAGATGAGGTGACTGCGAGGCAGATTCAGAGAAGATCCAAGGGCTACGCCTTAGTCCGAGATGTGCTGCACAAGAGAAGTGCCACTGGTGTGCTGCAACGCTGTGTAAGCCCAGAGGAAGGAGAAGAAATCCTGGTGGAGATACATCAAGGAGAGTGTGGGCATCACGCCTCTTCTCGGGCTTTAGTCAAGAAAGCGTTTCGGCATGGCTTCTACTGGCTCACTGCATTGCAGCAAGCTGAGGACATTGTGAGGAAGTGCGCCGGCTGCCAGATGTTCGCAAGTAAGATTCACGTGCCAGCATCCGAGTTGAAAACAATTCCTATCACATGGCCGTTTGCTGTTTGGTGCTTGGATATGGTTGGTCCTTTCAAGCCGGCTAAGGGCAATATGACACATATCTTGGTCATGGTGGACAAGTTCACCAAGTGGATCGAGGTGAAGCCTATTCGGAAGTGCGATGGAGTCACAGCTGTGAAGTTTGTGAAAGATGTGATCATGAGATATGGCTACCCGCACAGTATCATCACCGACAACGGCACCAACTTTGCAGAGGGGGCAATGGTGCGATTTTGCAGAGATAAGCATATCCGACTAGACGTTGCGTCAGTCGCGCACCCTGCCTCCAATGGGCAAGTTGAAAGAGCAAACGGGATGGTACTGGCAGGCATCAAGCCGAGGCTGATTGAGCCACTGCTGAAAACACCTGGGTGTTGGCTAGAAGAGTTGCCAGCGGTGTTGTGGAGTCTAAGGACTACCCCTAACCGGTCAACCGGCTACACGCCATTCTTCTTGGTATACGGGGCTGAGGCCGTGTTGCCAATAGACTTAGAGCATGACTCCCCCCGAGTAGCCCTCTACACTGAGGTGGAGGCGAGAGAAGCTCGAGAAGACGACGTTGACCTGCTTGAAGAAGCAAGAGAGCTGACTCTGTCACGTTCGGCTATCTACCAGCAAAACCTGCGGCGCTATCATAGCCGAAAGGTGAACCCAAGGGTTTTCCGAGAAGGAGACATGGTCCTTAGGCTTGTGCAGCGCACAGCCGGGATGCACAAGCTGTCTCCTCCATGGGAAGGGCCTTTCATTGTCAGCAAAGCGCTGCACAATGACGCGTACTATCTTGTAGATGTGCGCCCGCCGCAGGCGAACAGGGCAGATAAAGCTGGAGAGGAAACCAAGCGTCCCTGGAATGTAGCTCTACTTCGTCGTTTTCATTCGTAAGCAAAGATGTGTATGTACCCTTTCATCCGAGTTGAAATTCTACTCTGCAATCTAAAATTGTTCTCGGGGACTGCCCTCGTCCAAAATTGCTCTAAGTGTTTTTACTCGGCTCGTTCCTTTGTCTATTCGGTTGCTTCACTTCAGAACTCAAAAGTGCATTGAGTACTGTGTTTAAACCTATATGCCAACTCTTCGACTTTGCTGCTGTCCGAAACCCGGCTTCATGGCAAGCAAGAGAACAAGCAAAAGGTCAATGAGCACACGAAAATCACTAAGGAAGAAAAAGTGCAGGAACCGAGTAGATTGTCGGTTACTTTTTGTTCCTCGTTTTCGTCTTCTCGGTTAAGTGGTGGGCTGCGTTATCATGATTGTTTTCTAGCGGCTAAGTATTTGCAGCCTTGTTCTTTGATTCTTGTGACTCGAATACCAAACAAGCGACAAGTCGCAGGTAGAGCAGAGATGAAAAGACAGGGTGAATAAGAAAAGCTACTCGGGGACTCGCATGGGAACACAGCTCGGCATTGAGCCACTGTCGTTCAAATTGATTAATGTCAACGTAAACTGAGTGGGCATAAAAACTGGGTAGCAAGCGAAAACAAATATTGTTTGATACATATGCTCCCGGCATCCCGGGGATCTGATAAATGTTCAAGTTAAAAAAGTTGCAGGTGGCCTCAGGTTGAGGAGGCAGTGTTCTCGGCGCTGGCATGGGCAGTTGTTTCCTCGACGACTGTCTTGGTAGCAGTTTCTTCGGCGGTGGTTTTCTCGGCAGCTTCTTCGTTGTTGGTGGCGTCCGTTTCCGTCTGCACGGCAGCGGACTCCTCCATCTCAACATCATCCTGGGTGGCCGTCTGCTCGGATGTAGCTGTGGCCACCGAGATGGGGCCTGGGGCCGAAGAGGAGCCAGCGGTGTGGCTAGGAGGTGGCACCGTGTCGTCAAGAGCAGCACCCGAGGAGGTGCCGAAGTTGAGTGGCTCGCTGTCGATGTGGGCATGCTCCTCCTCATCGCTACCCGAGACGGCGGCGCTCTTCCCCTTCCCGGCCTTGCTCCTGGGAGATGCGAAGTATTCGTCCATGTCCTCCTCGTCGTCCTCGTCGTCCTCCACATCGGCTTCCTCCTCGTCTTCATAATCAGTGTCCGGCTCGGGGGGGCCGTCGATGTAGACCTCCGTCTCGGCACACTCGGCAACTTCATAAGCGATCTGCTTGCGCAAGGCCACGCTAGCGGCATCATTCTCCCACTTGGAGTTATTACGCTTCCCGCGGATGCGCTGCATGTCAAGGTTCTCATACCAAGACGCCATGCAGAGAAGCATCACATCTGCACCGGCACGGGCTGCAGAGGCTCGCCACTTCTTCAGCTCGGCCTTCGCTTCCTCCAGCTTGTGGGCGAGATCCCGCATCTTTCTTGGCTGCGGGTCATGAGGCCAGAACAACCTGTGGAGCTCAAAGCCCACGTGCACCAAGTCGGTTCCAACACCGACTAGCTGATCGAAGAAGCTTTTGAGCACCAGCAAGACGTCCTCGATCTCGGAACTGGTATCTGCCGCCTCGCCCTTCGAAAGGCGAAGTGCTCGGTTTGTGGCCAGAATAGGCGCAGATGTGGAATCAAGAGCAGGCCAGATATCTGAAATAGCAAATGGCAACTTCAAAAACCAAGAAGAGAGAGACCGAGAAGAAAAGATGCAGGGAAGAAGAAAACTTACCGATCAATTGGCGGTGCAGCTGCTGCAGCTTGGATTTCCAGGACTCCTCGTTGCCAATGTGTTTGTCTTGGATTCCGCGAAGAGTGGTCATCTGAGCGAAGAGATCGGCATTGGTTTTCTTCAGAGTTTCGCACTCAGACTCGAGGGCCTTCTCCTTGGCTCGGAAGGTGGTCTCGGCCTTGGCCTTCTCGGAGATCGCCCTGTCTCTCTCTGCGCCGATGGTAACGGCATCCTGGAGTGCTTGCTGAAGTCGGAGCTGCAGGGATTCCATCTCGGTGGTGTGGTCCTTCACCAGGGCTACGGCCTGGTCAGACAGCTGTTTCTCCACCTCCGCTGGCTTGATGCAATCCTGGTGCGCCTCAGCAAATGATTTATGATCTTCTGCGGAAAGATAGATAAGGTCAGCAGATATGCAGAGAAGAAACAAATTCGAGACAGCACCGAGTAAACAGCAAACTCACCTTCAAGTTTCTTTATGGTGGCCTCGGCGTTCGCCACGAAAGCGCGGCACTTCTCGTGCTCGTCGACTAGGGCCTTCAGGTTAGCTGCAGAGAAGGGAAGGTTAGCGCCAAAGAAAGCAGGAGCGGGCGTAAAAATAAAACGCAGAAACCGCATAGCTAAAAGGCCTACCCTGCACTTCAGCCAGCTGCTGGCTGCTCTCATTGGCGTTTTTGCTTGCGGCCTCGGCATCTGCCTTCTCTTTCTCCAGTGCGGCGATGCGTCTCCTGGCGATGGAGTGGTTCCAGAGTAGGATGCGGTACAAGTTGGTCCGCTTGAGAACGCTATCCTGAAAACCGAGAAGAAAATGAGTTAGGCAAAGCAGAGAAGATTCGGCCCGAGTAGGAGGCTACTCGGAGAGTATCCACCTACTCGACCCAAATCTCGGGGACTGGGAGTGATGGTGAGAAAGAAGAAAGGCGAGTAGAAGAGAAGAAAGTTATACTCGGAAAAGGCAAAAAGACTTACTGCGTAGCTCTGTTCGATATCTTCGGCGTTCTTGCGGTGCAAGAACATCTTGGCTGCGAGGGTGGCGGTGTCGGTGGAGACGGACATGGGCTGGTGTCCCAGGTCGATCTTGTTCCACTCCACGCGGTAGTGGTCGACGGGGCCAAGGGTCAAGCCGTGCCACTTCTCCTCTCCGAGAACCCCGCTGTCCCACTTGGCGCTGATATAGCCGACAGTATCCAGTACCTGCTCAAGACCCTTGGAGGTTATTGGCTTGTCTTGGGGTCCCCGAGAAGCAATATTGACGGGTTTATTCTGGGCTGGATCGAAGGGAGGAGTATTCCTGGCTACTGCCTTCCTCCCCTTCTGAATAGCTACAGCTCTATCTTGGGGAGGGAAGCCGATGCGGTGTTGGTGGCTAACCTCAATCATATATTCCGGGTAGCAGGGCTGGCCAGCAGCGCGAGCGCCCGCAGAGAGTGCAGCAGGAATCGGGCCGGAGTCGCGGATCACGAGTGCTCCGCCTGCGGATGCGCCTTGCTCCCTGGCCCTTTTCTTCGTCTGCTCCTTCTCGATCTTCTGCTTCTCGGGATCCTCGGGTTTCTTCCCCTCTGTCTTGGCTTTTGCCTTCTCGGCCTTGGCTTTTGCCTTCTCGGCGACTGCTTCCTCGGCAGCTCGCCTCTCGGCTTTCTTCTGTTCAGCCCTGGCCTTCTTCTGCTCGGCCTTGGCTCTCTCAGCAGTTTCTTTCTCGGCTTTGGCCTTCTCGGTGGCTTCCTCCTTGGCCTTGGCCTCCTCGGCAGCCACCTTATCGGCAGCCTTCTTCTCGGAAGGGCCCTTCTCGGAGCAGTAATCCCTCAGAGCATCAAGGGCCCGTTGCCTGGTTACTCGCCCAGGAGGGCTGGAGGTGTCCTTGCTCTGAGGAGACGAGGAGGAGGTTGGTGGTGTAGGGCCTTGTGCAGTCGGTGGCGTAGGGCCCTGCGCAGTTGGAGGCGCCGCTGCAGCTCCTGGCAGAACACCACTCGGTACGCCGCCTGGCAGTGGGTAAACATCTTCTACGGTGGCGTCCGCAGCGGCGTTGTCTCCTACTTGCTGCTCGGCAGCAAGATTGTCTCGTGCACCAGCCTCTGTGCTGGTTTGCTCTTGTTCTACTTCAGGCCGCTCGGGGGCGGCAGTGTCTTGCAAATCCTGGTCTCGGACCTCCTCGGCATTGCTAGCCGGAGGAGAAGGTGGTCTTTCGAGGTGGACGGCAGCGTCCTGAGCTGCCGCTTCTGATCCTGCTCCCTGAGCGGAAGTGATCGGTGCTTTGGCGGCAGCAGCGTGGGCAGTGTTGTCCTCCTCGTCGTCATCGACGTTGATCAGAGGAATCGGAGTTTCCTTGGCTTGGCCGGATGCACAAGCGGCGTTCACGTCCAAGGGAGCTCTGCGGAAAGAGGAGAAGGGAATCAGGAATTGGCAGAAAATGGGGAAAATGGCACTGCGCGAGAAGAAAGACGACCGGGAAGGAGGCTTACGCGGTAGTGGAAGAGAGCTGTTTCCTCTTTCTCTTCGTGGTGAGCTTGGTGGGTTTCTTCTTCTCGGGGGTCTCTCCCTCCTCGGCGGGCTTCTTCTTCTTCTTGGCAGGAGGCGCTTGTGCTTCGCCGCCTGTCCGTTTGCGAGTTTCGGGAGGGGCAACCGACAGAGGCTTGACGACAAGGGGCGCATCACCATCGTTCTCGTCCTCATCCTGGTCGTCCTTCTCCGCAGCGGCCTCATCTGAGAAATTCAAAGGAAAGAAGAAGTGAATCAGAAATAGCAATACAAGGAGTTGATGCTTCCCGGAAACAAGCAAGATGAGGATGCTATTACCGTCGGAGCCATCGTCCGCCCAAGTGTTAAGGACGTCGCGCTTCTCGGGAACGGGGCTGCTCTGCTCCGCGTCATCAGAGGGGGGTACATCATCCTCCTCGCGATCCTTGGACCAGTTGTCCTCGAAGACCTCGCTGCTTTCAGTGAGCTGGCGAGTAAGAGTCTGAAAGGCAGAGAAGGATCACAAGTTAGCCGAGTACCAGAATAGAACTCTACTCGGGTAGGCGTGCACCCACAAAGCACACTAAGCCTAGGCCTTTTTCTAAAATTTCCTACTCGACGAGGCGTGCAGGCACAAAGCACACTAAGCCTAAGGCGATTTAGCTAAGTGTCCTACTCGGTGCACAAGGCGATTGCTAGTCGAGGCAAAAGGAGAAGCTATCTACTCGGAAGGCAGAGACGAAAACAGAGTAAGGGAGACGTACCCGCAAGATTGGAGTCCTACGGCTGAACGGGAGGAACCCGTACCGCCACTTCTCGTTGAGGCTGGTCTTCAGGATGTTCCTGGCAAGCCTGGGAACGTCAGCATCGTCGATCTCGACGGTGGTGGTCCTGGTGCAATCGCGAGGCCCTCCCATGTAACACATGAGGTGGCATCGCTCCTGCAGAGGAAGCACCCGGCGTTTGATCCAGCACGCTACTGGGTCGTCATTCCTGAGGCCATGCGTCTTCAGCCAGGCGAGTTGCGTCTCTATCTCGGTGGCGTTCTCGTCGTTGACGGGCTTCTCCTTCCAATTCGACCCGAGTGGAGCACGCTTGCTCCAAGGGGGCAGGTTGATCCGATCGTCGACGGGGCCTCCATCAGCGGCGGCAACGTTCCTCACGTAGAAGAACGTTTGCTGCCACATTCGGCAGGAATCCAGCCCCTGGATGCGGGGGTGGTTCGTCCCGTTGCGCTGCACCATCATGGCGCAGCCGACGTCGGTGGCGCGGGCAACGCCCGCGCTGTCCTTCTTCCCGACGGATTGTTGGCGGAGATGGAAGTAGTGGAGCCACGTCTCCACGGTGGGCCTGACGCCGAGGAAGGCCTCGCACACCACGACGTGGTATGCGAGGAAAACGACTGCATTGGGCGGCAGATGGTGCATCTGCAGTCCGAAGTGATTCAGGAACTTACGCATGAAGTCCGATGCTGGCAGCCCGAATCCGCGCTCGAAGTGGGACATGAACACCACGCGCTCTCCGTCCCTGGGCTTGGGCACGACCTCGTCGTCGGGTGCCCGGCACTCCACGCCGGGGGGAACCCTTCTCTCGTTCACGAGCCAGGCGAGGTTGGCTTGGGTGATGGAAGAACCGGCCCAGCAGGACTTGGCCATGGTTGCGAGTGGAAGAATCGGAAATCAGACGGGGTTGGTGGTGGAGCGAGTCCGCGGCGGCGCAGAGGCTAGTGCGGCGGCGGAGCGCTCGGTGGCGGAGAAGAACGGGAGGAAGAAGAGGAAATGAGCAGGGAAGGGGAAAAGGAAGTTACCGCGGGGGTATTTATACCTCCTCGGCGAGGTTACCGTTACCGCTACGGGAGTGGGATCGATTGTGGCGTGTGGTGGGTCCTGTGGCCGGCTAGAAACGCACACACGCGAGAACCGCGCGCGTAACGGCCGCATTGGATCCCACTACAAGATCGTGGCCAGTAAATGCACTTGATGGGACATGACGGCCGGTGGGCCCACGGCGTGAAAACTGGACACGTGGCGCCGTGTCCTGGGCAACCAAACGACAAGGTCGTGGATGCTTGACACGTAGGCAGTGCCTGCGTGAAGGGCTGGATGTTGCTCTGCGCTGCAGAGGCTCAGTTTGCGAAATTTCGCTAAGTCTTTTTACTCGGATACAGAGTAGAAAGCAAGTGCTACTCGGAAGGAGGAGACTCAAGATACTTTCCGGATAGCTACTCGGAGGCACTACTCGGCATCTCGAGGTTCGATGGCTGAGATGCAAAGGCTGGTTTTAAGCTGGCAGAGCCTAGTGAACAAGTTCGCAAGACTCAACCAGCTTCGGGGACTGCTGTCGGGGGGTTACCCCCGAGTAGGGTAAAGACAGGTGGTAAAGGCCGCTTACAGAAGAGAGGTTCGGCCGAGTAGCCGACTACCGGGTACTCGCTACCCGGTCGACTGCTACCCGGTCTCACCTCAAGATGATCAGAAGGAGATATCAATCAGTTTCTACCATGTCGAGTAGAAGGTTTGGCCCGAGTACAATTGGCGGGAACCTTTGGCGGGAAACTACTCGGGCAGGAAGTCAAAGGAGCCGTTCTGACACAGGATCCCGCGTATCCTGGGTCCGTACTTGGCAGCATTCGAACTACTGTTCACGTGGGGACGGTCTGTCTGACAGTGACAGCATGGAAGCAGTCGGTGGCAGGATAAGGGGGACCTACTCTGTGACTAGGTACAGTGGTACCTAGTCTGTCCCCTAGTTTTGCCCAACGGCTTTACAGAAGCAGCCAAGACCAACGACCAAAGCTGTCAGCGGGTACTCGGAGAAAGGACAGTGTGGACACTATGTCGACACTTGTCTAGGATTTGGACGTATCCGGCTGGGCACCATGTATATAAGGTGCCCCGCCGCCTCCTGCGAGAGGTAGAGGGAGAGGAATGCTCATATGCTCCCATAGTGGCTCGCTAGAAACCCTAGAAACCCTAAGTCCTTGACCTAGCTCTACTCGGAGAGGGGCAAGGGGCTACTCGGTAGCGTTACCATTTGTACTGTGGCTACTCGGTGAGACACCGTAATACATAGGGAAAGGCAGGAGTAGGGGTTTTACCTCCTCACGAGGGCCCTGAACCTGGGTACATCGTGTTGTTTGTGTTGTGTGGATCTTACCTCACGCGGCTACTCGTCGTGTGATCCCTCCCCGGACACCTCCAGCGTCCATCGTCCCCACATCTTTAGCCATCCCATGGCATCTGCCGTGACACCACCACGACACATCATTCGTGACAATCTCAAGATTGCTCAGTCTCGTCAGAAAAGCTACTATGACAGCAAGCACAGGGATATGGTCTATGCACCTGGTGACAAAGCATATCTCCGTGTAACTCCCCTCAGAGGCACTCATCGTTTTGGTGTTAAAGGAAAGCTTGCACCGAGATACATTGATCCTTTCAACATTCTCTCAAGGCGTGCAGAAAATGCCTATCGTCTTGAACTTCCAGAAAAACTATCCAAGGTGCACGATGTGTTTCACGTGTCACTGCTCAAGAGGTGCTTCAAAGATCCAGAACGTGCAGTTGATCATGATTCCATTGAACTGCAAGAAGATCTATCTTATGAGGAGCACCCTATTCGTATTCTCGATGAGACCGAGCGTAAGACTCGCAACAAGAGCACCAAGTTCTTGAAAGTGCAGTGGTCTCATCATTCCGATAAAGAGGCAACGTGGGAGACCGAAGAGGATCTTCGCAAGAAGTATCCGGACCTTTTCTCTTCTCAGTAGGAATCTCGGGGCGCGATTCCTTCAAGGGGGGCGTTTTGTAACATCCCAAGTATGAAAAACAACCTTTAGAATGTTTGTTTCTTGTTTTATTTATGTTTTGCATCATGGCATCTTAAGTTTTGCATTTGTTTTCCTTTGTTTTCCTTTGTTTTTCATTTGTTTTACCTTGTTTTTCCATTTGAATTTCAAACCAATTTTCAAATTCTTGTTCATACTTGTTCTGTTACAATTTTCAAATGAAAATTTCAAACCCAAACATCAATTTGTTTCCATTAAAGTTGGAAGATCAAACCATTAACTTGCTTAAGTTAAATAATTTAATTAATTCAAATTTCATTCAAAATTCAATTAAATTTCCAAACAGCAACCATTTTGAATTTTATGAAAATTACAAAACAATCCAATATTTTTTTCCAATAAGCTTGAAATTAACAACTTTTAAATTGCTTAAGTTACAATTATTCATTTAATATCAAATTCACTTAAATTCAAATAAAATACAAACAGCAACCATTTTTTTGAAATTTTTGAAAAAACAGAAAGTTGCACATTTGTGCTTTCACAATAACTAAACTATAAAAATTTTACCCTAATTTTTCTAAACCCAAAAGCCCACTCTTTTCTTCCTTTTTCTTTTTGTGCAAAAAAAAAAACAGAACAGAAAAACAAAAAAAATAGGGCAGAGGGGAGAGGCAGGCCAGTGGGCTGAGCCCAGCCCACCAGCACGGCCTGGTACCTCCCCCTCGTCCCTAACCTGTACGGCAGCTCATCCGAGCTGCCCACGTCGGCAGTGGCATCGATGGGACGGCCACGGGCACCCCTCCTCCTCCTTAAAGCTCACCCACGAGCTCTCTCTGCCCTAGCTCCCTCCTCCACCTCTCTCCCTCGAGCGCCGCCGTTTTCTTCCTCTGTCACCCTCTGCTCCCCACCTCTGAACCTCCACCGCACCACCACCGTCTGAATCTCCGGTGATCGCCGCCGTTACGATGCGCCACCGTGCAGGCTAGCCACGGGAATCGAGTCCCCGTACTCCCCTCTTCCTCCCCGACACCTCCTCGGTGTCTGAGAGCCACCGGATCCTCGTCGCCATCCTTGTCGCTGTCGCGGCCGTCGAGCACGCATCCCTCCGGTGAGCTCCACCTCGTCTCCCTCCTCCTTTTCCCTATCGGCATCTCGACGTCAAACGCGCACACGCACCACGGTGCCCTGCACCTATCCACGCACACGGGCAGCAACGAGCAGCAGCAGCTCGCCGCCGGTGATCACTGCCTTCCCCTCTGTCAGGTTCAGTGAACTGAAACTGCAAAGTTTCAGTTAACGCACGGATCTGAACAATATACCCCCCGCGCCTCCTCCTCTGTCAGCAATCAAGCAGCAGCGCAGTGGCAACGCTTCCACACGCGCGCACACGAGGTTCAGGGTTCGATCCCTGCCTCACGGGATTAAATCCCAATCTTTTTCGCCCGCGCGCGCTGACAGGTGGGGGCCCCTGTCAGCGACCCTGGAGCCCAGTCAGCTGCCACGCGGCGCCAGCGTGGCCTAGGGCCGCTGTCAGCGGCCCAGGCTGGGTTGCTGCGGGGTGGAAAACGTTTCTGCCCAATTTTCTTTTAATTTAAGTCCATATTATTTACAGAATAGTCCCTGGTTTCAAAATGCAAATATCTTTTGAATTTCAAATCCAAATAATATAAATAAAATATGTATTCTGCACCAAATTTAATTCTCCACCTGTTTAAATCATTTGTTTTCTGTTTTGAACATTTCAAATGTTTTCAAATTTCAAATTCAAACAACTCATTACAAATTTGATTAAATTCATAACTAATTCAAATTTAATTCAAATGTCACATATAAAATATGTTTTCCATGCTAAATTAAACCACCTTTCCAAATATAAACTTTGTTTCATGTTTTGAATAATTAAAATTGGTTAAATAATTTAAACCTTGTTTAAATCACTTAAAATTGCTAAATTAATAACTTGGTTAAATTAAGTTCTTTTTGAACTTATAACATATGTTTTCAAACCAGAAACATATAATCTTTTCAAATATGAATTTTATTAAATGTTTTGAACAAATGAAAAATTCAAATAAATTCCTACTTGAGTTAAATTCATTTAAACCTTGTTTAAACTTGCTTAATTCATAAGTAATTAATTTTAATTCCTTTTTCAACAAATGAAACATGTATTCCACCTAAAATTTTGTGTTCTTTCTAAATATGAATTTTATTATTTATTTTGAACAATTAAAATGGGTGAAAACAACAAATGCTTGTGTAACTCCTATAAGAAGCCAAATTCCATAACTTAAGAAATAATTTTTCAAACTTGGTAAACACCTTTTCAAATTGAATCTATTGTTGTTTTCTTTCTGTTTTCCTCATCCATGCATCATGCTAATCCACTTTCACATGTTGGTTACTTGTAAATCATTTAATCCAACCCTTAATTCATGGGCTTTCCACATGCAACCCAAATTGCATATGGTCCCATTTAATTATGTTACCATGTCAACTAGCTTATTTTGATGCATCAATTAAATTGCCATGCATCATCCCATGATTGTGCATTATGCCATGTTATTGATTGTTTGTCTCTCTGCGTTGTTTTGTTTGCTTCTTCTCGAATAGACGACGACATTGAGACAGACGAGGTTTACGACACTACTTCTGAGGAGTTAGCCCAGTACCAGGCTACTGAGTTTGCAGGCAAGTATTCACTCACATGAACCATTAGGTTCCTTTCCATACTGGATACCGATACTTTCCGTTGTCTATTCTGCTAGCCTTATGAATCGTTGCTTGTGTTCCGATCCTATCACATGTTATCCTTTAACCCTGATATAGCCTCACCTCCACACCTATAACCCCGTTGCTTGTTGCCCGTGTCTTACTAGCATGCTTAGGGTTGTTTATGCTCGAGTCTGTTGTCCGTTATTTCTGTTACCATATTTATTATGTTCTGGGGCTCGATGTTAAACAACAACCTGTTAATGTTTGAGGTAATGCTAATTTGATGATAAGGCACCGGCAGGAGGCCCGGCGTGGTTTTGAGGCCTGCTAGTGTCGACCCTAATTAGGAAAAGGGTCTTGTCTACTGATCCATGATGAGCGCACTAACCGCATGTGGGAAGCGTGTATGGGCGCCCCCCTCAATTTGATTCGATTCGCATCTCGTCCAAATCGCCTCATTTAGTTCGGGTTTTCCATTTGCCGCACGCATATGCAGGTACGAACCCGAGGCCAGGGTGGAAACTTTTGTAGTCGGCATTTAGGGAGACACGTTCTTAGAGTGCTATGAGGGTCCCCTTTTCTTCGTGGGGCTTGATTAGCCGTGCGCTCAATTGCACGGGGTTCTTTGGGCTTGATGCGAAGAAGAGTTGAGTTGTGTTGAGTGCCCCGCTTGGTGGAAGGGCCATTCCATCTGGCGGGTTATTCTTACGTGTACGGCCAAATTGGTGCATCCCTGCAGGGTTAAATCTTCTCGAGAAGCCGTGTTGTCCGCGGTTATGGATGACTTGGTGAAAGTACTGGCTAACAAGTACTCAGAACAACTTACACCTAACTAAGGATAACTTGACTAGTAATAGTCCTATTGACACAATAACTTGAACCATCACTAATCCAACTGTGTGAGTTATCCTCGGATTGCTTCTTTGGATAAGGGGCGAGATCCAGGATGGGTTTGTTTGAGGTTAGTTATAGTTGGTTACGATACGCTATCTTATCCCTCTCTTTAGCCGGAAGTTGTAGCGTGTTTCTGTAGTTGGTTAGAGCAGCCCGCTGCCGCACTTTTTGTACCACATATTCTTCCGTTGAACCCAAAGCATCTGTACTTGGTGTTGCCGGGTACACTTTGGTATCTTGTGAGTCTTGCTTGCCAGTACTTGTCTGTACTGACCCCTTTGGGGCTGTGGTTTCCGCAGACTACGTTTCCGAGGATCCCCATGGTGGCTACTACGTGGAGTATGACGAGGCTGCTGACGAGTAGATAGCGGACCCGGGCAGGATCCGAGACATCGTGGATGGGCTCCGTCTTTTCGTTTCCGGCCTATTTGGATCTTGTCTGTACCCAGACATTTTGGATGCTTCCACTGTGATGTAATGATGAATTGTTGGGACATGTGTCCTCTGGATGATTGTATTTGCTATCTCTGCTCTAGTGAGAGCTATTTGCAACTTATTTCAATCTTTTGTGTCTTAGAGATATGTTGTGATATCACTTGTTCAAATGCCGTTGACGTACCATGTGTGTATGTTATGAAGTACGTCAACGGAAGTAGTCGGATTTCTATGGGATGGTTTACGCAGACGATGGATAGTAGAAAATGGTTGTCACACGTTTACGTGTTGGCCTGCTCATATTGAGAGTCGGGTGCCGGTATGCCCCGTAAGCCATTTCTCTACTGTTTAGCGGACTGTGAGTATCCTCTAGAAGTCCGGGTGCGACATAATGCCCGCACTAAATATCATAGTAGTTATCATGTTATAATGTGCACTACGGTGCAACCTTTATTTGTCAATTGCCCAGCTGTAATTTGTTCACCCAACATGTTATTTTTATGGAGAGACACCACTAGTGAACCTATGAACCCCGGTCCATTTTCCACACTGTTAAATAAACCACAACAATTTTCTGCTCTCTTTACTTACTACAAGCATACATTGTTTTCCACACTATATGTCTAATGTTTGTTTTCAGCAAGACCGGTGAGATTGACAACCTCACTGTACCGTTGGGGCAAAGTATTTTGGTTGTGTTGTGTGCAGGTTCCACGTTGATGATGATACCAGTGAAGCGCCAGCACCACCGTCAGTGGCATAAACCTTCCAAAGGTCCTATTCTCCTACTGGATTGATAACCCTGGTTCTTAACTAAGGGGAAAACTCCTACTGTTGTGCTCATCACACCCTCCTCTTGGGGTTCCCAACACGCATCAATCATCAAACATGGTTTATTCTAACATGATAGATATATAAGATAGCATCCATTGACAGAGAAAACAACACCTAGACATGCTAATATTATCAAAATAACGATCTAAGCAATGCATCAATAGTTAAGCATACAAATAACTATTATGGCAGAAAATATTATATTCACAAAATTTTGGGAATAAAAAAATGGTAGAAACTATTTTTAAATGTTTTCTCCAAAATTCTCAACACAACTTCCATTTTTTTGTATAAATAAGTCCCACGTCACCATAGGAATGTCGGGTAATTTTCCCAAGATTTTAGGAAAAACATTTCTTCACAAAATGTTTAAAAGTACATTTATGTCCTTTTGGAAAATGGAAAATAATAAATAGTAAAGTGTTTTTTAAAAAAATATTTTTGAGTTGGGATGAGAGAATATATAATATAGGTCCCAAAAGTGATTTTTTAATAAACAACTCTTTTGAAAATATGTGAGGCACCAAGTGGAAAAAGGGTGAAAACAGGGGTTTATTTAATAGGCCAAAAACCATGAGAGAAAATGATTAAATGGTCATATGGAGGTGATATATAAGTCATGAAGATGGCAAGGGTAGGTTTATGGGGCTTGAAAACAATAAGGAGTGATTTTGAGTAACATGGACAAAGTGCTTCATGATAATAGAGATATGATCATTATTTTGGGGATGCCTTCTAAAGGACTTTGAAAGAAGATACCAAAAAATTTCAATATCCAAATTAAGAACTTGGATGTAAGTTATAGATATGCATTATAAGATCCAGGATAATACAATCATGAATAGAACATGTCTCCAAAGTTGGAAGTTTTCAAGGGAAAAAAAGATGATGGAATATGGTATTGATGGTTGGTCTTGTTATTACTGGGTTTTAACCACTTAAAACAACACACCAACATAGGCAAACCAATATAATCACTCCAATGCAAACATAAGGGAAGATCACACATTAAGCAGGGAAAATAACAAGACAAACAAGATCACGCAAGCAGCTAAGTTCTTCAATTCCATTTCCAGGATGTTTTCTCGTGTTTTAATTGTAGGTAGTGATCAAGACATACCATGACAAGAGGTTTTTAGAAAGTAGTTCAACTCATAGTTTGTTATTTCCAAAAGAATATAACTAAAGAAAAACACAGGGGTAATATAGTCCCCACTTATAGTTTTGGCAAAAGAGAAAGTGAGATGAGGTTTTTTTTGGAATACTTGCAAATATATCTTTGTTGAAAACAGGTAGGAGATGATTACCGCCATAATAATTTTCATACTATTTTGTAAAATACCTTTTTTTCTCAAAACTTGGTCTTTGGGTTTCTTCTTAAATCAAAACATTTTCAAAAAGGTTTTTGCCAAAAGAGGGTGATAGATGAATGTGATAAGCTTTCTTGTCATGACCTGATCACAAGGGTTGTGTTTTAAGAAAGTTATGATCTGTCGAGACATCGTAGTAAAGTTCATAGACAGGGGTGCCATGAGACTACTGATAGAGACGTGGGGGGACGTGGTAGTATGACAACCAGGAACACCAAAATTACCCAGGTTCGGTACGTCGTAACTAGGCGGCGTTCCTACTCCTGCAATCTCACTAAATCAGGGCTGAAGCACGAAGTATACAAAGTACAATGTGAGTTGGGATTAGCTAACTCGACAAGGATCAACTTCTCGGCGAGTTGGCTTCTAGCTAATTGTCTCCCTATTTCTTCTCTCCCGTACGGCTTTATATAGATAGCCGGGTTAGGGATTACAGAAAGGAAACCTAGAAGACTACAGTAAGTTTCTAACTTGGAAAGCAGGAATCCGCCTTCTACTCCAAGCCGCACCACGCGAGCCGTGGTCCGGGTTCTTCTAAAATCCGGCTTCTGCGTGTCAGCTTACTGGGCCGCCTAATGAACCGTGATCCATTACCATTCAGGCCACCCTGGTAATCCGGCTCTTTCGGACAATGCCGGATATACCCCTAATTGGCATATATCCGACAGTAGCCCCCAAGAAGGACTGAGACTCCAATCGGCCACCTTTCCGAGAAATGTTGGCACTTCGGCTCGATTCTTATTTTTCTCAAATCATGCTTAATGCGAAACTCGGATTTTGACAAAATCCGGCTTTTTATTCCATGAACCTTCATGGAGAAGGAACTTCCTTACGTCTGCGATGAAATCGTGCTGACGTCAGGGACGTTTGGGTTCAAATGTGAAACCCTGAAACGTATCTCTGATAGATTCTCGTGGGAAACGAGGAGATAGCAATTATCACCCATCCCCTCATTTCCCGGATTTTCCGGTGCGTGACACGCACCGAGGATCTAACGGTCAAAAGAGCCGTTGTGGCGCATCTTAAAGTTTTTCCGGCTATAAATAGCCGCCCTCGGGCCCTCCGGTTACCCTTCCGCTCTCACTTCATCTTCCAGCCCTCAAGCGCCATAGCTCCCGAGCCAAAAGCTTGCTAGTGCGAGCAGAGCCCGTGCGTTCCGCACCGTCCCTCATCATCGGAGGTTCTGGATCTTCTCCGCGCCGCCCAAAAATGGCTACCGGCGACTCACCGCGCGTCGCAGAGGAAAACTCTGTCTCCGTCGACATCGACGAGATTATCAACAACATGGATCGCCAAGTGGATTCTCCCGGCCACGCCGCTACGAGCGCACCGAAGGGAACCACCGGTGGCCTGGCCCGCGAGGATCTTCCTCTCGCGGCCGAAAACTTGGCGGCATCATCTTCCACGCCGCCTCCGACCTTCACCGCCGAAACAGCGGAGGAGAAGCTCACCCTCGTCGGTGAGGAACTTGTTGCCGTGGCCGCCGCCGTTGCGAAGGACGAAGGCGAATCGTCCGAGAATTGGAGCCATTGAAACTTGGTTCCTTCCCTCCTTCCGACAATGGAGAAGGAGGGACCGATTCTGAAGGAGAAGTGGCGGCACGAGGAGGACGACTCCGAGCCAATGCGGAAAGTCGGGGAAAGGGTTCTCCTTACCTCGCACATTAGCAGAGGTATGGGTTTTCCGCCTTCTGCCTTTTTCCTCCAGGTCCTCAACCACTATAATATTCAACCCCACAATCTTCTTCCCAATTCCATTATGTCACTGGCCGGGTTCAAGGCCCTCTTTGAAGGGTATCTAGGATTAGAACCTAGGTTAGACTTTTGGCAGTATTGTTTCGGGGTTAAGCGAAACCCTTCTGAGGGCGCACTCCCGACTTGCGGAACCATTTCCTTCATCCTCTGTAGATTTAGGGAGGATTGGTTCCCCAAGATCAAAACCTTGGAATCCGTCAAGTTTTGGATGGGTTCCTTATTTTACCACCAAAATGTCCCGTATCCTGGAAAGGGTACGGGAATTCCACCTTTTGTTAACTCCACTGCCACTCCCCAAGACAACTGGGCACTGGACGCGGTTCAAACCCTGCCGTCGGATCTGCTCAGAATCAAGCGGCGCATCGCAAGCTCGTTTCCGTGTCTCCCCCACTTACTGGCATGGACATAGTCCTATGATGGTTAGAAAGGCGGATTCTGCCTCTGGACCATCGCGGCCCCCGGCGCATGTCCAAATACTCGGGACCCGAAGACGCCATGCGGACAACGAACTAATCTTTGTCGCTCAAAGATTTGAGGAAACACGTTAACCAGTTGGTCGCAACATGCGACCAATATGAGGAAAATCGGCCGATGTACACAGCGACAAACCCAGCTCCAAAGGTATGGATCTTCATTCTGGGCTTTGGTTCTACGTTTCTTCTTTGTCGGATATTTATTATAACTCGAACTTTGTCTTTTTTGACAGAATGTCGACCTTCCCGAAGCGGATCTTGCGACCGATGCCGAATTAGACGCGATGCGTGCTAACTTTGCAGGCGGACATAAATGCAAGAAGCCTTCCGCTATTCAAGAAATAATGGATCTTGACGGAGTTCCCATCTCTACATCCAGGTAAATCATCCGGGTTTACTTTTTCTTGAATTTCTTTCCTTTTCTTGGAATTCTAACTTCTCAGATGTTTTCTTTCTAGCCTGGCTCCCACAACATTGAAGCCAAAAAGGCTAAAGAAACATAAGTCTAATGCCCGGAGAGAGGCACATCCTTCTCCTGCTGCTGCTCCCGACACCCCGGTCGCAGCTGCGGAGGAAAACGTGGTTGCTAGGGAGGAGGAACCCCTGCAAACCAGCCAGCCTTTTGCGTCCGAGCCGGACGCGAGGGAAAGGGCGGTGCCGGAAATGGGCGGCCCTTCTTATACAGCTGAGGAGGAACCCATTCCGACTTTCGACAAGGAGTTCAAGGTAAAGGAGGATCCATTTGATGAACACGGATATATGCATCCGTGGGCGACCAAATTCTTCGCTCCAACACCTTTAATCCGTCCTTGGCCGCAAGGCGGGCTTATTGTAAGGAATAACTTCCTGTTTTCACCTCGGCAGGTCATCTAGGACGGCCTTTGCAACGTTGGAATTCTTTTTGAAGATTATGCAAAAGAATTCAATGAAAACTTGGTGAACTTGACCAAGATGAGCCAGGTAATATCTCTAGCCCCCAAGCAATAAGCCGAATGTATACTTTTGACTTAATGCTTTTCTCATTATTATGCTTTTTCTTAACTTAAGCATTTTTGTCTATTTTCCGTGTTTCAGCAAACTGCCGAGAACATCAACGTGGAAGTTTTCAATAAACTTACCATCAATAATAAGGAGGTGAATACCCTTCTTAGTATTCTTGAAGATAAGGAGGCAGAACTCACATCTTCAGCAGGTTAAAAGTTTCTCTACTTTCAGTTGTAATTTTGTCTAAGTAATTTTTTCGAGTTCCTAACTCTTCTTTTTACTTGCTTTTCAGCTTCTTTGGCGAAAGCCAAACAAATTGCTGAAGATGTCGGCAACACCGAGAACCTTCGCCGATAGAACCTGGATCTTCACAAGCTTACTGTGAACCTCCAGAAGGAACTAGAGGCCAGCCAACTAGCTATTGGCAGCCGAGTCTAAGGCCTCCAGCCAGGCCCAGAAAGACAAAGATACAATCAGGGACCTGGAGAATGCCCTGAACTAGCGCCTGGAAGAAGGCACCGAGATGGATCGGATTCTCGGTAAGTTTTTTTTGACTTTTACCGGATTTTTCCTTGTTTCCCTTCTTCTGTTTTTCCTAACATATGTTTGTTCATTGAAACAGGAGGTAGCCCCCAGCTTACCCGGATTGAAAGAATTCGGGCTTTCGGGAAGGTCTTCACCGCGCTCAAGGCTGCGGGGATGCTACTTATTAATAAGTACATTCCCAACAAATTTGGGGAGTTCTCGGAAGTTGACGAACTTACGAAGGTTATCGTGGAGGTGGCGAACCGCAAGGAGTCATGGCTCCGCTCCGCGGCTCGTGGTGGTGCACGCATGGCCCTTGAGCTGATGCGTATGCATTATCCCACTGCCAAATCTTGGCGCGTGGCGTCCGGCATCCCTCAAGGATACATGGATGCTTAGCGGGCCAGCATCTTTGATGAAATCAAAGGCCACGCCACCAAGATCGCGAACATGGTGAACGTCTCCACCTTCTACCCCGAGGAGGAAATCCCGACAACTCCCGAGGAATCCAGGAGCAAGGACGAAGACTCGGATGCCGAATAAGCTGCTTGATCCTGGGTAGAAGATAGGAAAATAGAAGCATTATTGTTCTTACAATGTAACACTTATTGTAATGTTGTCTATTCTTTTGTATAAACAAGCACTCCTCCTTTACAGTTAAATTATTAAGTCTTCGCAAGTTTTCCGGGTTATTATTCCTTTATCTTCTAAGTTCTCTGGTTTATATGTCTTAACTTTCCTTAGTATTTGAAATGGCTCGATAGTATATAATCTTCATGCCAAGTGACTGGGTATAACCAATCAGTCGAAACTCAGAAACATTGATCATACTAAAGGAATTTTTACTTACTAATTTCAGTGACCCAACATAACAACAATCAGATAATACTTAGAGAAAAAGTAAGGAATTTTGTATGAAACTCAGGCACGCAGGCATAATCTGTGTTCCTTAAGCCTCCTTAGGCCAAAAATCATTCAGTTTTTTAACTCCGGGCACGCAGGCACAATTCAGGTTAACATTGAGTATTTTGAAAGATCATTGGGAAATACATAAGGCAGATTTATGTTTTGTACTATAAAAAACATAGATGTATGAATTCCGACAACTTTATGTCATGATCTGAAAGATGTTTACATAGAAATTGAACTAAGTATAGAAGGGACGTAAATGCTGGATGCTCCAGGGTCTTTTGGTCTCTCCTAGTTCGACATCTATCTTTCTCTTCCTTTTGCGATTCGGTCTTTTAGGATCATCTTCCGTATCCCGAATATCTACAAGATAGTATGATCCATTTTTCATAGCTTTTCTAATGACAAATGGTCCTTCCCAAACTGGGGCTAACTTGTGCTTCCTTTCTTGCACCAATCTTAGCACTAATTCACCTTCTTTGAAAGAACGATGCCTGATGTTCTGAATATGATAGCGTCGTAATCCTTACTGATAAATGGCGGATCTTTGAAGTACAAGTTCTCGTTCTTCTTCTAGAAGATCGACGTCATCCTGTCATGCATTTTCGGCGTCCGAGTCATCGTAAGCCTGCACTCTTGGGTTATCATGGAGCATGTCCGTTGGAAGCACTGCTTCTGCACCATAAACCAGAAAAAACGCGGTTTGCCCTGTTGATCTGTTTGGCGTCGTTCGAATACTCCAAAGCACGGAAGGTGACTCTTCTACCCATGCTCCAGCTGCTCTATGAAGAGGAGATTCGAGTCTTGGGCGTATTCCCTGAAGGATTGAGCTATTCATTTTTCAACCTGCCCATTGGATTGTGGGTGTGCCACAGATGCAAGATCTAGGCGTATTCCCGTTTTCGACAATATTTGCCAACTCTCCAGTTGATAAATTTGTCCTGTTGTCGGTAATTATGCTGTCTGGAACGCCGTATCTAATGACTACGTCAATGATGAAATTCCTGGCAGTTACACCGTCAAGATTTTTGATGAGTTTCGCCTCCACCCACTTGGTATACTTATCTACTGCAACGAGTAGATTTGTGAGTCCACCTCTTGCAGTTTTGAATGGTCCCATCATATCTAGCCCCCAGACCACAAATGGCCATGTAATAGGGATAGTTTTGAGTGCATGGGCTGGCATATTCGTCTGCTTGGCATAATACTAACATCCGGCACATGTGTTTACTATGTGTTCGGCATCTGTCTTGGCTGTTAGCCAGAAAAACCCTGCACGGAATGCTTTTTTGACTATGCTTTTTGATTGAGCATGATGTCGGCAATATCCTGCATGGATTTCTCGTTGTATTTCTTGGCCTTCTTCTGGCAAAATACATCGTTGAAAAATTCCGACAGTGCTGTGTTTATACAGGCAAACATTAATTACCGTGTATACTTTGCATCGACGTTTTATTTGTCTTTGCAAGACCTCGTCTGCTCCATCCGGGTAATCTGATCCACTAAGAAGTTTAAATATGGGATTGTCCAATCCGGGTTAACGAGCAGGACTACAATTGACTCAGAAACGAGAGGATAATCAACATCTCCACCTTTTATCGATGGTTCATGCAAATGTTGGACAAACACACCTGGTGGTAGGGTTTTCACTCTTTCCGAGCCCATGCGGGCTAATGCGTCCGCGTTCCAATTTTCTTCCCTTTTGACATGAAGTACTTCAAATCCCAGGAAGCAAATGGCAATCTCATCCACCGTTCTCCGATATTCGGCCATGATGGGGCTTTTGGCATCCCATGTTTGGTTGAGCTGATGGTGTACCAAATCCGAGTCGCCATAACATAGTATGCGTTTGACACCTATTTCTTTTGCAATGTGCAAGCCATGAAGCAAAGCTTCGTATTCTGCCACGTTATTGCTGGCGTTGAAGTGTATTTGTAATACATACTCCATAGTATCTCCTTTTGAGGATTTTAGCACTACACCAGCTCCAGCGCCTTCCTTCATCTTGGATCCGTCAAAGTGCATGACCCGGTATTCCGAATCCGTCATTGGTGTGTTTTCCATTGCTTCTGTCCAATCAGCGACGAAATCTGCCAACGCCTGGGATTTAATTGCCGTCAGGGGTTGGTACTTAATGTCGAACACAGCTAACTCAATACCCCATTTGGCTACTCGGCCTGTTGCGTCCGCATTGTTAATAATATCCTCTAGTGGTTCTTTACATACCACTATTATGGAATGTCCTTGGAAATAATGGTGGAGTTCTCGAGATGCAAAAAACACGCCATATGCCAGCTTTTGATAGTGTGGATACCTTTGTTTAGACTTGGAGAAAACTTCGCTGAGATAATACACTGGATGTTGATCTGGTATGCTTTGCTCTTCTTTCCGCCTTTCCACAACTATCACCACGCTAATAACCCTGTTTGTTGCCGTGAGATACAGTAACATGGATTCTTCGTACTTTGGCGATGCCAAAATCGGAGCTTTCATCAAGGTTTCTTTTAGCTAGGTTAATGCTTTGTCCGCCTCTTCTGTCCATACAAATTTGTCGGATTTCTTCAACACTTTGTATAATGGCAGAGCTTTGTCTACTAGCCGGCTTATAAACCTGCTGACAGCGGCTGCAGAACCCGTCAATCTTTGTACATCTTTTAAGCACGTAGGCTTTGAGATGTTTAAGATTTCCTTGATCTTTTCCGGGTTTACTTCTATTCCTCTGTGAGAAACGATAAAACTCAGAAGTTTTCCTGAGGGAACCCAGAATACACACTTTAATGGATTCAACTTCATTTTGTAAGTGCGGAAATTTTTGTAGGTTTCTCATAGATCTTCAAGGAGTGTGTCTTTTTCCTTGGAAACGACGGCAATGTCGTCCATGTAAATGTGAACGTTTTTGCCAATCTGACTATGCAAACAACGTTGCATGCAACGCTGGTAAGTTTCACCTGCGTTCTTCAGGCCAAAAGGCATGGCTATGTAATAGTATGTTCCATATGGGGTTATGAAGGAAGTTTTGATTTGGTCTTCCTCCTTCATACTTATTTGATGGTACCTGGAATAAGCATCCAAAAAGCATAAAAGCTCAGAGCCAGCAGTGGCATCTATTATTTGATCGATTCATGGTAACGCGAACCTATCTTTTGGACACAATTTGTTCAGGCCGGTGTAATCAATACACATCCTAAGAACAGTACTATCTTTCTTCGGGACTAATACTCGGTTCGCAGACCATTCAGTATGTATAACTTCCCGGATAAAATCAGCTGCTAAAAGCCGGATAATTTCCTTGCCAATAGCCTTCCGTCTTCTTTCGTCAAATCGACAGAGACCTTGTTTGAGGGGTTTAGATCCTGGGATCACCTTGAGTTGATGCTCAGCAAGTTCCCTGGGTACACCTGGCCTGTTGATGCATGTAAAATGCATAGATGAATTTTGCATATTTTCACATGGTTTTCTATTACATATTGCATCATATAAGGGTATAATTCAATGTTTTATAGTATTTTGGGGTTAAATTACAAAGCCCCTCAACTTTTATGGAATTAACCCTGCCTGTCAGAAACCCCATTTTCTATATTTTTGACGTTTCAGGGGGCAAACTTCCGCGAAATCACCTGAAAATCTGCGGGGGTCATTTTCTTGGAAGGAGAAGACTTGCGGGCGAAGGATCCACGAGAATTGGGCAAGGAGGCCCAAAAGAGGACCCTCCACGCGGCCAGATTCCTTGGCCGCGTGAGAGGCCCCCTTTTGGCCCCTATGTCCCCAATTCCTTCCATCTTCGACTTGCGACTCCGTCTTGACCTAAAACCGACTATAAAAAGGGTCCCCCGTAACCTTACGGAGGAGAGCGCCGCCGAAACACCGAAACACCGAAACAGAGACCAGAAGTTCCAGATTGGAGGGGGAAAACTCCGGCGGGGCGCCGCCGGTGTGATCTCCTACCCCTCCAACGTCATCTCCATCGACATCTCCATGAAGAGGGAGTAGTCCACCCTAGGGCTATGGGTTTGTGGAAGTAGCACTTGTATATCTCTCTCTATGTGCTTCACTAATTAGATCTGTATGAGCTGCCTCACATGATTACGGGCACCGTTGTAATTCCTATGTGGTGGATCTTTTCTATGAGTTATTGAATCTGAGATTGCAATTGTTTCTCTTAAGTTATTTGAGTAGATGTATCTTATGTACCCAGTTCTTATTTGCTAACTTTGATCAATCTAGTTCTTGAGAGCGTGTGTGGGGTGATGGGTGCATTAGTTGGAGTAACGGGGGGTGGCTAGTGCTGTGAAAGTGACAGAAGTTCAGCGATCCACTTAGGTTTTGTTAAACCTTTCTTAGTTACCTCACTAGGTATAAAAAGGAGTACCTTGTTACCGGGGATTTGAAGTGACACTAATCAATCTCCATGACTAGATCTAGCAAGTTCTTACTTCATAGTCTGGTTTTTCCTTAATTATCGAGGTGTTATGATTTATTTCGCATCTTGGTGGAATATAAGAGGGATTAATATGACCATAGAGATCTCTATTCTGGGACGTGATGCCCATATGAAAGTACTCAATGTTAAACATGTTATTGTAATCTCACATGTAATTCTTTATGTCCACCGTCTACCACTTTATTTGAGAGAATGCAAGTGTGAAACCATGAACCCCGGTCCTATTTTAAATATAAGAAAATACTCTAGTTACTTTGCTGCAATTTACTTTACTTGCACTTTACTTTACTTGCATCTCCAATTCGAATTTACATTATCTCCATCACCACTTGCATCACAAAAATACAAAAACAATCCATTGCATATTTATTTTCTCATTTGCATTTAGTAGTAGATTTAATCATTGCACATTTACTTTCAGTTTTGCATTGCAATTTAGAAGTCTCACACCTTGTGCTTGACAACCATTTGGTGAGGTTGAGGGCACAAAATTCTCTACTTGTTTGCAGGATCCTGGAGGAATCTTGGAAGACAACTGCTGAAATACTGGCTCCCCAAGAGTTCGATATAAAACCTCGAGTCACCCTCGTGGGGAAGAAGGCTTGCCACTAGCTACACACTCTGCACTTGGAGTCTCAACCTAGCCATCAAGCGTTTTTCTGGCGCCGTTACCGGGGAGCAATAGGTGAAGGAGTTGTCCAAGGGAGCTCACAAGAAGTCTTCATCACCAACAAGGTGTGCAAACACCTAAGCTTGGGGAGGTTGCACCTACGTGAGTACCGTCCTTTCTATCTCCACCTTCTTTCAAGTAGATTGTTTTGTTTCTTGTCTTGTTTTTGTTTTTGTTTTGTTTTTGTTCTTGTTTTTTGTTTTGTCTTGCATATTTTATTTTAGTTTGCATTTTAGTTTTGCATTTAGTTATCTAGTTTATTTTAGTATTTCGAATTTTCTTAGTTACTTTACTTTTGTTTTGCATAAAAAATTAAAAACTACATAAAAACTGTTAAAATGGGTGATATAACTAAATTAAGTGACTACACAAATACACCCAATGACCAATTCATTGCTAGGCCAATTACTACACCTGAAATACAAGCTGAAAGCTATGAAGTAAGTCCTAGTTTATTGAATTTAATTACTAGAGAGCAATTTGGTGGTAGTGCTATGGAGGATGCCTCTATGCATCTTCATGATTTCATGGAAATATGTGATATGCAAAAATTTAAAAATGTGGAAAGTAGTGTTTTAAAACTGAAATTATTTCCTTTTTCACTTAGAGGAAAGGCTAAAGAATGGTTACTTTCACTACCTACAGCTAGTATAAAGTCTTGGGATGATTTAAAAGAAGCTTTCATTAAGAAATATTAACCTCCCGTTAAATTTTTGCAAAATAGGAATAATATCCTCTCATTTAGGCAAAATTATAATGAACATGTAGCCATGGCATGGGATAGAATTAAATTAATGATTAGAACATTCCCATCACATGGAGTAAATGAATGGACCATACTACACTCTTTTTATAATGGTCTAAACTACATGTCTAGAAATATACTTGATTCTGCTGCTGGAGGTGCCTTTATGAGTAAAACTGTAGGAGAGGCTAAGAGCATATTAGAAAGCATATTGCAAAATTATAGTCAATGGAATACTGAAAGAGCACCCCATTCCCACTAAGAAAATAAACTCAATTGAAGAAACCAATGATTTGTCTTCTAAAATGGACACTATTCTTGCTTTTATTAATAAACAAAATATGGAGAATGTGCCTTTGCAGGAGCTAGTTGGTAGTAATTCTGAAAGTGTGGATGTTAATTTTGTTAGGAATTATGGTAGCAATGGTTTTGGTAATGCTTACAATTCATATAGTAAACCTCCTTATGTGCCAAATAAACCTTTTGTTCCATATCCTAATGCTAATGAAAATAAGTGGAAGCCTTCTAGTGAAATTTCTGAATCTAATAAATTGCTTATGGAACAAGTTGCTAGTCACAATGCTATGATACATGAGTTAAATAAGTCTATTGCATCCATTAGTAGTGATATTAAAGGATTGCAACTTCAATCTTCGAATTTAGATAAAACATTGTCAAAATTAGCTGATAATCAAGCAACTCTATTAAGCATGTCAGCAGGAAAGCCACAAGCACAACCTAGTGTAGGAATGAATTATATTACTATTGTTGATCCTATTATTGAAAATATTGCTGAGAATACAAGTGAGCATGTCCCTACTAGCTTAGAAGAAACTTTGAATGAAATAGTGAAGTACCCTGAATATTTACTTCCATATATGTCTTATCTTGCTAGCAAAGACGAAATTAGTCCTCATGAATCAAGCATGCTAGCTAAATTAGAGAGTAAAGTAGAGGAAATTATGATGCTTACTTAAATTAAGGATTCATTGCTTGATTTAGAAAAAAGTAGCTTGCAAGAACTTATTGCTACTCTACAAAAATTTGCTAGTGATCCCACTCTAAATGTTAATCAACCTGGGTTTGGATCTTATATTTCTAATCATATCTTGCAAGAAAAAATTGCTAGGTACAAGAATGAGGCCATGATACCTCCTAAGCTTTGGGATGCATGGATCCCCAAGGTGCTAGTTTCAATTGGAAAAGAAATTCACCATGATATGTTAGATCTAGGTTCTAGTGTATCTGTCGTGGGATAATCACGGCAGACGTTACTGGGGGTAACTTGTCTTGGGGAAAATCGACTCTGGTGTTTGGGAGAGGGTTTAGCTCAAGGGAAAACATGATGATATGTGATCTGGTAGCTGACAATCAAGTCGCCGAGTCTCCGATCTAAATATATTAACTCAACTCTCGTATTACACTGGATACTCGATACCTAGCGATATTGCTCAAACTCTTGGATCTCTCCCTGTCTAACCCTAGGGCCCGGATTATATAATCTTCGGACCCCCTGGCCTACTCTCCAAGGCGCACTCTGAATCCTACTCGGACACTGCTTACAAACCCCAAACTTCCTTATCGGAACCCACAATCCGGGTTACGAGGCCTACGTTCCTGGGCCTTCTAGAAACTCCTTTATCTTAAGCCGGGTCTTGCGCAGCGTCCTTTGGGCCGAGTTACTCCCTGGCGTGGGCCTACCGGGTTATCATCCCTCCATCAGTAGTCCCCAGAATAGCTTGAGCTTCATGAGATCCTCCTTGAAGCGCACGCTATTCCCTGCAAAAATAATAAACACACAAGTTCACAGAGGCCGGGTTAGGTTGCTTTGATAAACAGCTAGGCCTAACTCCATGGTGGCCATATAGTAACCCGGCTTTCTCCAAGTCCAGTGTTTACTTTTCCGGGTCAACGCCCCTGATGCAAACGCCAAAGATCCGACTTACTTTACTCGTTAATCAGTCCAGGTATCGCGGAGAAGCTTTGTTTCTTATCCATTCCGGATATCTCGTCCAGCACTTAAAGCATATCTCAGAAAATCCGGGCGGGTATCCCTTATCCCGAATTTTCCGGTTCCCGCCCGTTGGACTAGGTTTACCCACCCGTACCCTATAAATAGGTACCTAGGGGATAACCTAACCCCCAACGGTCCATTCCAACTTCTTCTTCCTCTCCATCGCTCGCGCTTGCGCAACACCACCACGGAAACCTCAAGCTCACCGCCGGTTACGTTCGTCCTCGAACCGATCCGCGCCGCCGCCAAGCTCCGTCGCCGCGCCCCCATCTTGCCCGCCGGGAATCGCAAAGGGGCACTTGGATTGCGCCATCTGCCGCCGTCGTGCTCTGCTCCAATCTCCTCCGGTAAGCTTCTTGCTCCCATTGAATTAGCCTCACAACTTCTTGATTTGTTCTAGATTGGATCTAGGTCAACCGCGGGTCATTTCTTACCCCACGCCGGATTAGGTCACATAAACTCATACTAGTTCATCCAATGGCTTGAATATAGGCTCCACTTCATTCTCCTATTGCTTGTGGTCACTGATTTCACCACGAATTTGAACATGAAATTTTCAATCTAGGCTCGGTCCGCCCAAATTTTCCGCAACTGCCACCAATACTCGGAAAATCCACTTCTTCCGGTTCTTTTACCCGCAGTAGATACATGGGCAATCACCCTTCTTCCGCAAACGATCACCAATACGTAAGTCCCCCATAGTTTCTGTTCTAATACTCGATACTCGGATAATCTGTAATTTTCGCTACATCCGGCGATACCCGGACAACTAATAATTCACATACCTCTTTTTGATACTGCTTGCATATATCCGGATAACCCATGATTTCCGAGTCTTACGTCTTGTACCTTTTTGTCTCGTGCTTTGCAGACCGAACCCATGGCTCTCAAGAAGCAAGGGAAGCAGCAAGCAAGAGCAAGGACAACCCAATCAATATCCGCCAACTGGGCGCGATCCTCCGTCACCAAGGCCAAGTTAGAAGAGCTGGCTGAGTTAGGGGTCCTCCCCCCTCAGGAAGATATCCATTGGAGAGTGCCGGGTGATGAGACCCGGCCTACACCTGCTGCCGATGAGGTAATCTGCTTCATCGAGCACGTGACCCGGGGGTTCCGCCCTCCGGGTCACCCCTTCTTTCGTGAAGTCTTGAGCCATTACGGCCTCCGGGTGTTCGACATAGGGCCTAACTCTATGTTGAACATAACCCATTTTATCGTCCTTTCCGAGTCATATTTGTGCACTCCGCCAAATTTGGCTCTCTTCATTGAACTCTTCCAGTGCAAGCCGTGCCGCGAAAGCGGTGACGGGGCACTTCTTGCTTGCGGCGGGGTTTCCATCCAGCGCCGTAAGAATTCCCCAATGCCGACTCTTAACCTGAATTCTCATGTTAAGCATTGGCAACTTTCCTTCTTTTACTGCCGAGACACCTCCCCACCCGGCGAAAGGAAACTGCCGGGTTACTCGGAGGGCCTTCTAGATATCTCAGAACCTTTCAACGCCTTTGCCCCTGAGCCGGACAGGGAGGCCATCCGACCGCTCCTCTCAAAAATAGCCGTCCTTTCCGCCCAAGGTCTCCTTGGGCTCAACCTAGTCAAAACTTGGGTGAACTTTCGCATACAACCCAATTCCATCCGCCCAAAACTGATGTGCGAGTATTCGGGGCAATCTACGGATTCCCTTCGATACTCTTCCAAGAACTACCCGGACGGTGACACCAACAAGACCATCAAGAGCTTCTTGACGGAGAAATTGGAGGTAATCCGGAACATAGCCGGGTTGGAACCATTTACTCACGAGAACCCATCTCCTGAGGTAAAGTCCGGTTCTCATACTTTTACCTTCACACCTTTCTCTCGATACAACTACTGATCCTTACCCTGGTGCCTTTGACTTAGGCTGATAACGCCTTTTGGAACATCGAAACGCCCCCTAACTCCAAGAGTCCAGAGGAGGAAGAGGACGCAGTTAACTCGGAGGAAGGTACATTCTGAGTCTCACTTAGATTCTGCAAGCTCATTGCTGTTCATTCTCTGTTTTTCCGATAGTATACCTTGATAACTTACAGAGCCCGAGGACAAGGACGAAGAAGAAGAAGAAGAACCGGAAGGCATGATGGAAACAACAAGCGATGAAGATGAAGCTGAGCCGACAGTCAAGGTTGGAGCAAAGAGGAAACCCCGAGGGGTCGTTTTTAAGGTGCCCTACCGCTCCCTTGCTTCTAAGCCATATTCCTTTGCTAACATGCGCGAGCTAAACCAAGAGTTGTCCAACTGGCCGTATTTGAAGGATCCACCCGTGACCAAGCGTAGACTGACTCGGAACTTTCCGGGTGAATCCGCACTTAACCCGGGCATTCCATCATCCCCTCCTCGACGTGCTGGTATTTTTCAATCCTTTCCCAAATATCGCAGCTTTTTCCTTTTCGAATCATCCTTTAATAGGGCAGTTCCATGCTTTATTCTCTTGATATTTATCAGCTTCATCCGGGTCCAGCAGCGCGTTTCCCTCGGATTTCGCGGTGAATCCCGGGTAAGGTTCTTTTCCTGATGTTCTATCACTTGACCATAATTTTCTCCGGTTGTATGCTGACCGCTTACTTATATTGTCCACAGAGCCACGGTCACTATCAGTGACCAGGAAAATATGGAGACTGATGATCCGGGTAAGGAGAACCCGATTGATGACATGACGGCTGCAGCTGGAGGCGAAGAGGAACAACAAGCGCCACCAACACACCCGGCGGACCAGGAAGCCGAATACCCGATAGCCTCACATGCATGCGAGGAGGAAGAGGCCGCCGACCTGGGCATGGGAGGAGGCGACCCGAGCTCTGATATCCGGACGACTCGGGTGCCTTCCCCTGCCAAGGAGAAAACCTCCAATCCGAGTTATCAAGACCCCGGGTCTTCCAACTTGGGCAACCATATTTTCGACCAAATGATGAGCGCCCTCCTCGCCATGAAGGCCTCAGAGAGCAGCATGTTGGAGCGCATGGCCGTGGAGCATCAGGTACGTTAGTTGATATCTCATAGTGTCCACCTAGTCCCCAAGTTCCGAGTCTAACTTGTCAAAGTTACACTCGGTACTCCTTGCAATACTCGGCTGATTGCGATATCCGACTAATGTTTAACCTTCCATTCTTTTAGGCACAGGCGTCTCGGTCCGAGGAGATTTTGGCCAAGACCAAGCAGCTCCTGGACACCGAGGTAAAGCTAAGAGAAGCACTTGAGTCCGAGGTGGCAGCCTTGGAGAAAGATGTCACGAAATACAAAGAGAAATACACCACTGCTCAAGCTGCGCTGAAGAAGCTATCAGCCCAAGTGGCCGACACTTATCGTGTCCTCGTTGGTGAGATTTCGCTACTTACTGGTTCGTGCCTTGGTTTCTTGTTTTCTTGATACATGATACCCGGAATACTTTGATGTAACCTTTGTTGTTCATATTGCAGCTTCCAACCTTGCGCCTTCCGAAGAAGATGATATCGAAAAGGTAAAGAGATTGAAGAATGTCCTCCGGAGGTTCTGTGCCGGCACCAAGTGGATACTAGACGCCATTCAGTGGCCGACTGAACTCTATCCGGGTATGGAGACCCTAATCCATGCATGTTCTACTGTCCCTGCATGGATTGAGCTCTGGAAACGTGCAGCATGCCGGGTTGGGATGACCCGGGGACTTATGCTGGCGAAAGCTTATTTTCCTAAGCTTGAGCCGGCAACGGTGGTGGCCGGATTTCCAGAATTCAAGGCAGATGGCTCGAGATTTTCCCCCAAGGATTTCAAAGCCGTACAATCCGAGGTACGGGACTCGGCAACTGCTCTTGCCGACAGTATGGACTTGAGTAGGTTTATGTCTCCATACGATGCTAAGGACAAAGCTGTGAAGGAAGATACGCCCGTGCCCTTCGATATTTTAGAAAAGTGGAATGCTGACTCGGCCAGGAGGAGGGAGGAAGCTGCAAAGAGGGAAGCCGAATTGCAATCAGCACCAACTTCCTCTACGCTAGCTGTCCGTCCACCTGTTCGTCCTGATGCTGAAAAACCGGATGATGATGCTGGGAACTCTTCTAAGAAGCAAACCCAAGAACAAGACCCGGAGGGCAAGGGTAAGGATGTGGACCCGACTCAGGAGGCCGAGTAAATTATTACCTGATGCCATCCTAATACTTTGTTCGCTCGATGCCCTTGTAAAGACAGATATTCTTTTGATAGTGCAGATGTGCACTTTTGATACTATCATCACATCATGTAAATACATTATGAAGCTTTAATAGCTTTCTTGGCCCTTCCGGCCTTTGGATGAATTCGATATCTATCTGCCTTTGAGCTTATTTACTCTTGATACTCCGACTTTCTTTATGGTTCCTTTTGTGAGACTCAGTTTCCGGGTCACATGGGTTTTGACAGGTGAACTTTTCTCTAAGTCCCCAAGTCCCCAAGACTCGGATTTTTGGGTTTTTGTGCTTAATAGCTAGATAACTTGCCTCTTTGTTCAAAATCCCCAGTCCCCAAGGCCCGAAATTCCGAGTCTAGGGTGTGAGGTTTCTCAAAGAAAACAGGTTGTTTCTGCTAAGCCCAAAACCTAGAGCCGTTTCACATAGGTTTTGAAGTTATGCTTAATAGACTTTGAGTTTCCGGTTATTAACCCTGTACTCTGCATAACTTGTGGTTTAGATGACCCTTTTGACTCTCTTGTACTGTAAGCCGGCTTTCGCGTGGATACCATGTTGTTACATCTGTACGAAAACAGGGTCAGGCAAGTCCCATTGGGCATCATGGCTGATTGTAATGGTAAGCGAGCAAATCATGCCACTTTAGTGCGAGTCACATCGAGCTTAAGTAAGAAAAGTCAAGAAATTTGGCTCCTTTGTCCGGTTATAAGATTGCAGCCGTACTCGTTTGCGAGTAATCGGCCCTTATAACTTATAGGCATCATGGCCGGGTCTTTGAGTTTGTAACTGTGCTATTCAAGCAATCAGCCCCCAAGACCTAAATACATGCAACATACTAAAGAAACTAAGGTACTAAGAAAACAATAAATAATACTTACCTGGAATAAAAGTAAAAAACATAACAGAAAAATAAAACTTGATAAAACATGTAAAAAAGATATATTGCTTAACCATCTCTTTATTGATATGAGAAAGTTAGGTCAGCAAGCCGCCTCATTAAAAACCCTCCAGTCCCCTTAGGTACCCTGGATAGGAAAAGAGTGCGTCTGAAACCTGCTGCCTGTTACATCGTGTAATTCCACTTGTGAGTCTGGTCTATACTAGGTATAGTAGGGACGCAGCTGAGCTACGTTCCATGGTCTTTCTCTCTCTTGCATAGATGAAGTGGTATGAGCGGTGTCGTTAACCGTAGCCGACTCTTCCCTTGCATCTATCAAGTAATACGATCCATTGTGCAGATTCCGGCTTATGATAAACGGTCCTTCCCATGGCGGTGATAACTTATGTTTTCCTTCCTTTGACTGTACCAGGCGCAGAACCAGGTCTCCTTCCTGAAAGACCCGGGTTTTCACGCGCCGGCTATGATATCTCCGCAGATCCTGCTGATATATGGCTGATCTTTCCAGTGCTTGTTCCCTTTCTTCTTCCAGCATATCCACGGCGTCCTGCCGGGTTTTCTCGTTCTCCACCTCGACGTAAGTCGACACTCGAGGCGAGTCATGGATGATATCACTCGACAACACCGCCTCTGCACCATAAACCATGAAAAACGGTGTCATCTGAGTGGATCTGTTAGGTGTTGTGTTGATACCCCAAACCACTGCAGGTAATTCTTTGACCCATGCACCAGCAGCTCTCATACACGGAACTCGCAATCGTGGCTTTAATCCACGAAGCAACTCTTGATTTGCCCTCTCCACTTGTCCGTTAGCCTGTGGATGGGCTACTGAAGCTATGTCAAGCCGGATTCCATTGTTACCACAAAATTTCTCCATCTCGCCAAGGGACATATTGGTTCCATTGTCGGTAATTATGCTATGGGGATACCCAAACCGATAGATAATCCTTTTCAGGAACTTGACTGCCATAATTGCTTCACAGTTGGTGACTGGCATAACCTCAACCCACTTGGTAAACTTGTCAATGGCCACCAAGAGATGTGTCTTTTTGCAAGGTGACATGTGAAAGGGGCCAACCATGTCCATACCCCAAACAGCGAACGGCCAAGTTAACGGGATAGTCCGTAATTCCATAGCCGGCACATGGGTCTGGCGAGCGTACCTTTGACATCCGTCACACCTTGCCACCAAGCGCTCCGCGTCTGCTAGGGCCATGAGCCAGAAAAAACCATGTCGATAAGCTTTGGCCACAAGAGATCTTGTGGATGCATGATGCCCACAATCACCTTCATGGATTTCCTTGAGGATCTGTCGGCCTTCTTCTGGTGCTACACAGCGCAAAAAACTCCTGCTGCACTTCTCTTGTATAACTCTCCACTGATGATAGAATATCCTTTTGCTCGCCTCAGAATTTGTCTTGCTAATACTTCCTGCTGTGGTAACTCGCCCCGTGATAGGTAGGCCAGGAACGGCTCTGTCCACTCGGGAACAGCACGTATTGTGGCCATGAGCTCCAAATCCGGGTCTTGGTTTGCCAGTTCTTCCTCAGACTCGGTTTTAACTGATGGTTGCCATAGTTCATCCAGGAAGACATTAGGTGGAACCGGCTCTCTGCGCAAGCCGAGTCTGGCGAGTGCATCTGCTGCCTCGTTTTTTCTTCTGTCTATGTGCTCCACCTCATACCCGGAAAAAAATCCGGCGACTCTATCAACCTATCTGCGGTATGCTGCCATAGTTGCATCTTTTCTATCCCAAGTTCCTGAGACCTGCTGTACCACAAGGTCCGAATCTCCAAAACATCGTATCCTCTTAATATTCATCTCCTTTGCTACCTTTAAGCCGTGCAATAAGGCCTCATACTCGGCCACGTTGTTTGAACAATCAAAGTGAATCTACAGCACGTAGCTCAACTTGTCTCCTTTGGGTGATGTTAGCACCACTCCAGCTCCTGACCCCTCGTATTGCTTGGAGCCATCAAAGTGCATGATCCAAGACTCGGAGTTTGGAGCCATGGTAGGCATGCCTGTGTGTGTCCAATCATTAATAAAATCGACTAGAGCTTGATATTTAATTGCTGACCTTGGCTCGTAATTGATATGATAATCCCCCATCTCGATCGCCCACTAGGCTATTCTACCTGTTGCATCCGAGTTTCCGATGATGTCCGACATTGGTATAGAACTAACCACTGTTATGGGGTGTTCCTGAAAATATGGCTTCAATTTCCCGCTAGCCATGAAGACCCCGAAAACCAGCTTTTGCCAATGTGGGTAGCGCTGTTTTGCCTCTGATAATACCTCACTAACGTAGTAAACCGGCCTCTGGACCGGGTATTCTTTTCCATCTTCTTTTCGCTCAACAACAACCACTGCGCTAACCGCCCGGGGCCCTGCTGCAACGTATAGTAACATAGGCTCTTTAGGACCCGGAGCTGCTAGGACTGGTGCCTCAGATAGCTGCTTTTTTAGTGCCTCGAACGCCTCGTCCGCCTCTTGATCCCATACGAATTTATCAGATTTTTTCAAGAGCCGGTACAAGGGTATTGCCTTTTCTCCGAGTCTGGATATAAACCGGCTGAGCGCTGATACGCACCCTGTGAGCTTATGAACATGTTTCAAAATTTCCGGCTTTTTCAGACTCTGGATAGCTTTGATTTTGTCCGGGTTTGCCTCAATTCCTCTCTCAGAAACGATAAAGCCGAGTAATTTCCCGGCTGGAACTCCAAAAACACACTTTGTCGGGTTGAGTTTCATCTGATACCTTCTCAAGTTCTTGAACGTTTCCTTTAGATCGTCAATAAATGTCTCCGCCTTTCTGGTCTTGATCACCACATCGTCTACATAAGCATGGACGTTGCATCCAATTTGGTCCTCGAAGCACTTCTGAATACACCGTTGATAGGTTGCGCCAGCGTTCTTTAATCCGAATGTCATGGTTTTGTAACAAAAGGCCCCAAAAGGGGTTATGAATGATGTTTTCTCCCAATCCTCCTTCTTGAGCTTGATTTGATGATACCCGGAATATGCGTCCAGGAAACATAATAGGTCGCTGCCAGCTACTGCGTCTATGATCTGATCTATCCTTGGTAGAGCAAACGGATCCTTTGGTCAATGCTTGTTGAGACTCGTGTAATCAATGCACATCCTCCACTCATTGGTCTTTTTCATCACGAGAACCGGATTTGCTAACCAGTCCGGGTGAAACACTTCCATAATAAAGCCGGCTGTCAGCAGCCGAGCGATTTCTTCCCCTATAGCTTTCCTTCTTTCCTCATTCATCTTTCTCAAGCCCTGCTTCACAGGTCTGGACTTGGGATCGACGTGCAAACTGTGTGATGGAGGGATGATAACCCGGTAGCCCAACGCCAAGGTGTAACTCGGCCCAAAGGACGCTGCGCAAAGACCCGGCTAAGGATAAAAGAGCTTCTGGAAGGCCCAAGATCGTAGGCCTGGTAACCCGGATAGTGGGTTCCGATAAGGAAGTTTAGGGTTTTGTAGGCGGCGTCCGGGTAGGATTCAGAATATACCTTGGAGCGCAGGCCAGGGGGTCCGGGCGCTTTATAAACCGGCCCCTAGGTTAGGTTTAGAGGGATCCAAGAGTTAGAACAAGATTGCTAGGTATCGAGTATCCAGTGTAATACGAGAGTTGGGATAATACATCTAGGTCGGAGACTCGGCGACTTGATTTCCGGCTACCAGATCGTATATCATCATGTTTTTCCCTGAGCTAAACCCTCTCCCAAACACCAGAGTCGATTTGCCCCAAGACAAGTTACCCCTGGTAACGTCTGCCGTGTTTATCCCACGACAGTTGGCGCCCACCGTGGGGCCTACGTCCAAGGGTGTTTACATCACGGGAGAAGCTCGGAAGAATATGGAGAACTTCGTCGTCAGCGAGATCTACACCGACCGCGAAGGAGAGAAGATGGTGGACGATTCCGGCTGGGGGCCAGAATCGGATCTGCTTGAATCCGGGTCCGTCGTGACGATCGGCCAGATCAACGTCTTCATCGGTATGGTACGTACATCCGGTTGGATCCCTGACGACTTTGGATTTGATTCTGTGTCAGGGGAGGCCACCTACGCTCAATCAGATGGAGAAGAATCGGTTGGGACGGTGGATCCGACAGAAGATCCCACCACGAAGAGGGAACAGCCGGAGGAGCCGGCATGGACCCCGTGTGGCCGGGTCGAGAGGGAAGATGATACCGAGTCTATCCTGCATCTGCTGGAGAACCGGTATGAGGAAAATAGCAGCGAAGAGGAACAGTATGAATTGGCACCAAGCATTGTGCGCCGGGTTGCGGTTTACACGGCTCCTGCGACCAATCTTAACCAGGGGAACATGACCGCGGCCGCAGTTGGAGCAGCACAAACTGTGGCCCAGCAGCAAGGTCCGGTTGACGGAAACCCGGTCCTGGTCCGGGTTGAAGGAGAATCAGCATCGGTTACCAGTCAAGCAGCGGAGAACGAGTTGCACGCGAACACGTTCGGATTTCTAGCAAACCGGACGCCAGGGGCGGGTCCTTCCAATCCGCAACACCCAGCCCTGTTCAACAACAAATTGATTCTGGATCCAACCATTTTAGCCACAGTTATTACTCCGGAAAACGCGGCGGAACGCGTCAAAGACCTGGACGTAGCCTGCCGTGCATTGGAGCAACAGAGAAGGCAAGTAGAAGCAGAAAAACAGGGGATGGCCACCCGCCAACGTGAGCTGGACGCATTGGAAACCCGGCTCCGAGAAGAGACAACCAGGGTGCGTCAAAGGCATCAGACCATGTTACCAGCAACGGGTGGAGTCATAAATCCGACTAACCTATTCATCACGCCCCAGGATCAACTGATCCCCGCGGCAAACCAAGGAACCGTACAGCAACCTGCAACTGGAGGAGCACAGCCGGCAAACACACCGGCCGGGTTACCCACATTGCAGACTGGAGTCACTGTCGGCAATACATTACCACCACCACCACCACCACCATCACGATTTCGCACACCAGCGGGTCATTACAACAACCCTATGGATAACGTGTACGCGGCAACGCTCGCATTAAATCGAATACCCGTGAGAGAGTCACCCCATGCAGAGGAGACCCGGCGGGCGATAGATTTCTTGCACACTGCGATGGCGCAGCAAGCTAATTACCCGGATCACAGAAGTGGAATGCATGGAACACCATATGTCAGTCAGCAACGAGGCAATACCGGCAATATCCAGGCAAGTTCGGCACGACGGAGGGAAGAGCAGCAGCAAATGCCGCCTCCTCCCCGTGTTCAGGCAGTACCAGCAGCATCAGCAGCACAAGCCATCGTGGACAGTTCCAGAGCCAGGAGAGCCGCAGTAGGGTCTGCAGTGCATGGGCCACCAGCAGTCCCGCGTCCGGCCGCACCCCCTGCAGGATCGCACGTTTCTCGAGTAAGGCCGGTCCCGACTAATCTTGCTGGGCCTAAGTGCCTGTCGGATAACATCAGGGCTGAGCCTTACCCGGATAAATTCAAGGAACTGGGTAAAGTAGTGAATTATGAGCCGACTATGGATCCGGAAACATGGTTGGGCAGTTATGAGATGGCAATGTCGATTCGCAACGCAACGGAAAATCTTCAAGCCAAGTTTATGTACCTAATGATGTCAGAAGGAGCAGCAAAATTATGGTTCAATACTCTACCAGAGGGATCTATCAAGTCGTGGGAGGAGTTGAAAACTGCGTTTATCAAGCACTTTCATGGGACGTGCAGAAAGCTGTTTACTATTGACGACTTAGAACGATGCGTCCAAAAGAAAGGAGAATCAGCGCGCAGCTGGGTGCGCCGAGTTATGGAGATACTTCACTCGTCTACGGATATCCAGCCCAAAGATGCGTTGCAAGCTATGGCAAAGACGTGCAAGTACACACCTTTAGTACAAAAGTTAACTCGCATGAAATCTAGTCGGAATGCTTCGGAGGTTACGATGGGAGAGCTGATGGACGCCTGCAACAAGCACGCCGCGACGGATACTACAGAAGAGGAAGTCGATGACAAGAAGGCAAAAGCGAACACAAATAACAGTGGAAGAACCGGCAATGGATCAACGCCGAGTCACAATGGAGGCAACAATGGGAACAACCAGAACAAGCGTCCGTTTGAGGGAGGCTCCGAGTTTGTTGCTAGCACAGAAGCCGGGTCTTCGAGACCTAGGGCAGAAGGAAATTTCAATACTGGAAATAACAGTGGAGGAAATTATCAAGGGCCACCAAGGCCGAGTAACAATTGGGACATCTTCAGAATGGCGTGTCCAAAGCATAATAGGAATGGTAGGCCGGCTAACCACTCATTGGAGCAGTGCGCGGACCTACAGAGATGGAAGAATGAGGAAGTGAACAGAGCCATGCGAGGTGCAGGTCGGGGAGGAGGACCGGGTCCGGGTGGAAACCCAGGCAACGGCCCACCTCCAGCCGGTAACCCGGCAGCCGGAAATCCGGGTAACAACCTAGGGGGAGCTGGAGGTTTCCAGGCTAACCCCAAGCAGTTGGGTCAATACCACGTGCATACTACAGGAACTTCTAATAAGGACAAAAAGATACTGAAACAAGCGGTAAACTCGGTTTCTTCGGCTCTTCCGAGATACCTGAGATGGTCAGAGCAGGATGTAACATGGAGCAGAAGAGATCACCCGGAAAGGATAGAACACCCGGGAGTCTTAGCATTGGTAGTCGCACCACAAGTTAATGGTTATGAGCTGAAAAAGGTCCTGATCGACGGGGGAAGTAGCATCAATATCCTGTATTGGGAAACTTTCCTACGCATGGGACTCAAGGAGTCTCAGCTGCAGAAAAGTTCAACAATTTTTCATGGGACAGTGCCGGGTCACTCAGCGTGCCTCGAGGGAAAGATTGCATTGGAGGTAGCTTTTGGAGAATCAAAAGACAATTATCGAGTTGAGTGGCTCACTTTCGAAGTGGTCAAGTTGCGTAGTCCTTATCACGCGCTATTCGGAAGGCCGGCTTATGCTAAATTCATGGCTAGGCCGTGTTATGTGTACCTACAGCTAAAAATCCCGGGCCCTAAGCAGACCATCACAATACATGGAAGCCGGGACATAGCGGCCGAGTGCGATGAAGGAGATGCAGCAATGGCCGAGCAAGCTTGCAGAAAAGAGGAACTCAAGTATTACCGGTCTCAAGTAGACCCGGATGACAGAACAGCACTAAAAAGACCAAGTACTGAAGATGAAAGAGCAAAGTTCAAGGTAGCGCAAGACACCAAGATGGTGGCTTTCATCGAGGATGATCCTTCCAAACAATTTGCCATAGGAGAAGAAGCCGCACGGCTGTTTACAACCACCCGCGTCACGGAAACGCCTCACCCGGATTGGCTAGCAAACCCGACACTCATAATAAAAAAGACCAACAATTGGAGAATGTGTATCGATTACGTTGGTTCCGGACAGATTCCCAAGAAGAACTAAACAATGTAACGGGCAGCAGGTTTCAGACGCACTCTTTTCCTATCCAGGGTACCTAAGGGGACTGGAGGGTTTTTAATGAGGCGGCCTGCTGACCCAAGCTTTCTCATATCAATAAAGAGATGGTTAAGCAATGTATCTTCTTCACATGCGTTATCAAGTCTTATTTTGTTATGATCTTTACTTCGCTTACAGGTAAGTATCGTTTATTGTTATCAGTACATCAGTTTCCTTAAGTATGTTGCATATATCTAGGTCTTGAGGGCTGATTGCTTGAATAGCACAGTTACAAACTCAAAGACCCGGCCTTGATGCCTATGAGTTATAAGGGCCGATTACTCGCAAACGAGTACGGCTGCAATCTTATAATCGGACAAAGGAGCCAATTTTTCTTGACTTTTCTTACTTAAGCTCGATGTGCCTCGCACTAAAGTGGCATGATTTGCTCGCTTACGATTACAATCAGCCATGAAGCCCAATGGGACTTGCCTGACCCTGTTTTCGTATTGATGTAACAACATGATATCCACGCGAAAGCCGGCTTATAGTACAAGATAGTCAAAAGGGTCATCTAAACCACAAGTTATGCAGAGTACAGGGCTAATAGCCGGAAACTCAACGTTTATTAAGCATAACTTCAATACCTATGTGAAACGGCTCTAGGTTCGGGCTTAGCGCAAGACAACTTGTTCTCTCTGGAAGACCACGTATCCCAGACTCGGAATTTCGGGCTTTGGGGACTGGGGATTTCGCAAAAAGAAACAAAGTTGCTTAGTCACTAAGCCCAAAAAACCCAAACATCCGGGTCTTGGGGACTTGGGGACTTAGACAAAAGTCCACCTGTCAAACCCACGAGACCCGGAAACCGAGTCTCACATACGGAACGATAAAGTAAGTCGGGAATAAACGAGCTTAAAGGCAGACGTGCATCAAGTCCATCCAAAGGCCACAAAGGGCTTTGAAGCCGTTAAAAGTTTCGCAATGTGTCTACATAATGCGATGGTAATATCAAAATGGCACATACGCACTATCAAAAGAATATCTGCTTTTACAAAGGCATCGGGCAAAGAAAGTATCAAGATGACATCAGATAATAATCTACTCGGCCTCCCGGGTGGGGTCCACACCTCCAACCTTGTCCTCCGGGTCTTGATCATGAGTTTGCTCATTAAAAGCATTCGCGGCATCATCATCCGGAATTTCAGCATCAGGACGAACAGGTGGACGAACGGTTGGCGTAGAAGTAGTTGGTGCTGATTCCAAATCGCCCCCCTTCTTCGCAGCTTCCTCCCTTCGCCTGGCCGAGCCAGCGTTCCATTTTTCCAGGATATCGAATGGCACGGGCGTGTATTCCATCACAGCCTTGCCCTTAGCATCGTATGGGGACATAAACTTATTCAAATCCATACTGTCGGCAAGAGTAGTCGCCGAATGTCGTACCTCAGCTTGCACGGCCTTGAAGTCCTTGGCCCCAAACCTTGTGCCATCCGCTTTGAACTCCGGAAACCCAGCTATCACCTTTGCCGGCTCAAGTTTGGGAAAGTAAGCTTTAGCCAGCATAAAGGCCCGGGTCATGCCAATCCGGTATGACGAGCGCTTCCTGAGCTCAATCCATGCAGGAACAGTGGAGCATGCATGGATTAGGGTCTCCATACCCGGATACGATTCAGTCGGCCACTGAATGGCGTCCAGGATCCACTTAGTGCCGGCACAGAACCTCCGGAGGACATTCCTCAAGTTCATTATCTTTTGGATATCATTTTCTTCCGAGGGAGCAAGGTTGGAATCTGCAGGACACAACACAAAGGTTACTTCAAAGTATTCCGGGTGTCACGTATCAAGAAACAAAAAACCAAGACACGAACCGGTAAGAAGCAAAATCTCACCAACAAGGACACGATAAGTGTCGGAAATTTGAGCTGATAGCTCCTTCAGCGTAGCTTGGACGGTGGTGTATTTCTCTTTGTATTTTGTGACATCCTTTTTCAAGGTTGCCACCTCAGCTTCAAGCGCCTCTCCTAGCTTAACCTCAGTGTCCAGGAGTTGATTGGTCTTGGCCAAAATCTCCCCGGACCGAGATGCGTGCGCCTAGAGATATGGAAAGTTAAAAACTAATCGGATATCGCAGTCAGCCGAGTATTGAAAGAAGTACCGAGTGTAACTTTGACAAATTAGACTTGGAACTTGGGGACTAGATGGATATTATTAGATATCAAGTAACGATTACCTGGTGCTCCACTGCCAGACGCTCTAACATACTGCTCTCTGAGGCCTTCATCGCAAGGAGAGCGCTCATCATTTGATCGAAGGTGTCGTTGCCTGAGTGGGAAGACCCGGGACCTTGGTAGCTCGGCGAGGGGTTTTTCTCCGCGGTAGGGGAAGGCGCCCGAGTTGTCCGAGTATCGGACTCTGGTGCGCCTCCCGTGCCCAAGGCGGCGGCCTCCTCCTCGCGTGTGTGCGAGGCTATTGGGTACTCAGCCTCTTGGTCAGCCGAGTTTGTTGGTGGCTCTTGTTCTTCGCCGCCAGCTGCGGTAGTCGTATCATCAGTCGGGTTATCCTTACCCGGGTCATCGGTCTCCACGTTCTCTTGGTCACTGATAGTGACCGTGGCTCTATGAACAGTATAGATAAGCAGTTAGCATACGACTGGGGAAAGATTGTGGAAAGGCGATAGAGCATCAGGAGAAGAACCTTACCCGGGATTCACCACGTAATCCGAGGGGAGCTCACTGCTAGACCCAGACGAAGCTGAAAATGACAAAGCAAGTAAGACGTGGAGCTACTCTACTAAGGGGTTAACTGGAAAAACTTTGATATTCAAGAAAGGATCAGATGAGTACCGGCGCGTCGTGTTGAGGATGATGAAATACCCGGGTTAAGAGCGCCTTCACCCGGAAAATTCCGAGTCATTCTACACTTGGTCAAGGGCGAATCCTTCAGGTACGGCCAGTCGGATAACTCTTGGTTTAGCTTGTGCATGTTATCAAAGGAGAATGGTTTGGAAGTAAGGAGGCGGTATGGAACCTTAAAAACGACCCCTCGGGGTTTCCTCTTTGTTCCGACCTTGACTGTCGGTTCAGCTTCCCCTTCGTCGTTTGCCGATTCCACCAGGTCTTCCGCTTCTTCTTCTTCTTCTTCTTCTTCACCCTTGTCCTCTGGTTCTGAAAGTTATAAAGACATATAGTCGGAAAATTACAGAACGAGCAGCAATGAGCTTGTGGAAAGCGAGTGAGACTCAGAGTGTACCTTCTTCAGAGTTAATCGCGTCTTCTTCCTCCTCTGGGCTTTCTGAGCCAGGGGGAGTTTCGATCCTCCAAAAGTTGTTATCAGCCTGAAATAAGAATACGGAGACGAGAGTTAACAACTGTATCAGGAAGAAAAGCATGGAGGTAAAGTATGAGAGCCGGATCTGTACCTCAGGTGCTGGGTTCTCGCGTGTAAAGGGTTCTAACCCGGCTATATTCCGGATTACCTCCAACTTCTCCGTCAAGAATCCCTTGATGGTCTTGTTGGTGTCACCGGCCGGGTAATCTTTAGATGAGTATCAGAGGGAATCTGTGGTGTGCCCCGAGTACTCGCACATTAACTTGGAGCGGATAGAGTTGGGTTGGATCCGGAAGTTGACCCAAGTTTTCACCAAGTTGAGCCCAAGGAGACCTTGGGCCGAGAGAGCAGCTATCTTAGCTAAGAGAGGTTGAATGGATTCCCTGTCCGAGTCAGGGGCGAAGGCGTTGAAAGACTCAGCGATATCAAGGAGCCCTTCCGAGTAACCCGGCAATCTCCTCTCGCCGGGTGAAGAGGTGTCTCGGAAGTAGAAATAGGTGAGTTGCCAATGCTTAACGTGGGAATTCAAGTTAAGAGTCGGCATTGGGGAATTCTTACGGCGCTGGATAGAAACTCCGCCGCAAGCAAGAAGTGCCCCGTCACCGCTTTCGCGGCACGGTTTGCACTGGAAAAGTTCAATAAAGAGAGCCAAATTTGGCGGAGTGCACAAATATGACTCGGAAAGAACGATGAAATGGGTTATGTTCAACATAGAGTCAGGCCCTATGTCGAACACCCGGAGGCCGTAATGGCTCAGAACTTCGCGGAAGAAAGGGTGACCCGGAGGGCGAAACCCCCGGGTCACGTGCTCAACGAAGCAAATTACCTCGTTGGCGGCAGGAGTGGGCCGGGTCTCATCGCCCGGCACCCTCCAGTTGATATCCTTCTGAGGAGGGAGCACCCCCAACTCGGCCAGCTCCTCCAGCTTGGCCTTGGTGACTGTTGACTGCGCCCAGTTGGCGGATATTGATTGGGTCGTCCGGGTTTTGGCCGGCTGCTTCCCTTGCCTCTTGGGAGCCATGGGTTCAACCTGCAAAGCGCAAGATAAAAGGTATAAGAGGTAAGACCCGGAAATCGTGAGTTATACGAGTATAGGAAAACAGCATCAGCTAGACAAAACAACCAAGAATCATCCGGGTATCATTGAAAAGAGCAAAAAGTCATGGACTGTCCGAGTATCAAGAATCAGAACAGAAATTATGGGGAATTTACGTGTTGGAAAGTGTTTGAGGAAGACGGATGGTTTCCCATATATCTACTTCAAGCAAAAGAACCGGAAGAAGAGGATTTTCCGGGTGTCAATGAGGAGTGCGGAAAATTTGGGCGAAATGGATCTAGATCGAAAAGTTTGCGGGCGATTCTACGGAGAAATTAATGATTAACGATGATAGGGGAGTGGTGTGTGATCATCTGTTGAGCTATTGGAGGAGCTAGCAAGCATTTAAGTGGCCTAATCCGGCGCGGCAAGAAAAAACGACCCGCGGATTGACCTAGATCCAATCGGGAGTAAATCGAGAAATTGCAGAGATAGATCAACGGGAATAGAAGGCTTACTGGAGAAGATTGAAGTAAAGCTCGCCGGCGGCAAATAGCGCAGTGTTGGTGCCCCTTTGCGATTCCCGGCAGGCAGGTCGAGGGCGCGGTGGCGGATCTTGGCGGCGGCGCGGGACAAACCGTGGCGGAGCGTAGCCGGCGGCGGATTGGCTCCGGTGACGCGCGCGGGGTCTCCGTGACGGTGCTCTGCGAGCTTGAGCGCGGAAGTGAAGAGAAGGAGGAAGAAGGGGAAATGAACTGTTGGGGGCTAGGTTATCCCCTGAGTACTTATTTATAAGGTGCGGGCGGATAGACCTAGTCCAATGGGCGGGAGCCGGAAATTTCGGGATAACGGATACCTGCCCGGATTTTTTGAGATATGCTTTAAGTGTTGGACGGGATATCCAGACAGAGATAAGAAGGAGATCCTCTTCGCAATATCGGGATCAATTATCGAGTAAAGTAAGCCGGACCTTTGACGTTCTTATCAGGGCGTTGACCCGGAAAAAGTAAAGAAGGACCTAGAGAAAGCCGGGTTACTATATGGCCACCTTGGAGTTAGGCCTAGCTGTTTATCAAAGCACCTTAACCCGGCCTCTATGGACACTTACGTTTGATATTTTTGCAGGGAATAGCGAGCACTTCAAGGAGGATCCCGTGAAGCCCAAGCTATTCTGGGGACTACTGATGGAGGGATGATAACCCGGTAGCCCAACGCCAAGGTGTAACTCGGCCCAAAGGACGCTGCGCAAAGACCCGGCTAAGGATAAAAGAGCTTCTGGAAGGCCCAAGATCATAGGCCTGGTAACCCGGATTGTGGGTTCCGATAAGGAAGTTTAGGGTTTTGTAGGCGGCGTCCGGGTAGGATTCAGAATATACCTTGGAGCGCAGGCCAGGGGGTCCGGGCGCTTTATAAACCGGCCCCTAGGTTAGGTTTAGAGGGATCCAAGAGTTAGAACAAGATCGCTAGGTATCGAGTATCCAGTGTAATACGAGAGTTGGGATAATACATCTAGGTCGGAGACTCGGCGACTTGATTGCCGGCTACCAGATCGTATATCATCATGTTTTTCCCTGAGCTAAACCCTCTCCCAAACACCAGAGTCGATTTGCCCCAACACAAGTTACCCCTGGTAACGTCTGCCGTGTTTATCCCACGACACTGTGCTCTGCCAATTCTGTGGGGATACCCGGCATATCGCTAGGCGTCCAGGCGAACACGTCCTGATTTGAACGAATGAACTCCACAAGTGCTTTCTCCTGCTCGCTGTCCAAGTTAGATCCTATAGCAAATTGCTTGGAGGGATCACCCTCGACAAAAGCTACCATCTTGGTGTCCTGTGCTGCCTTGAATTTTGCTCTCTCATCTTCAGTATTTGGTCTTTTTAACGTTGTTCTGTCATCCGGGTCTACTTGAGACCGGTAATACTTGAGTTCCTCTTTTCTGCAAGCTTGCTCCGCCATGGCTGCATCTCCCTCATCGCACTCAGCTGCTATATCCCGGCTCCCGTGTATGGTGATGGTCTGCTTGGGCCCCGGGATTTTTAGTTGTAGATACACATAACACGGCCTGGCCATGAACTTGGCATAAGTCGGCCTTCCGAATAGCGCGTGATAAGGACTGCGCAACTTAACCACCTCGAAAGTAAGCTACTCGACTCGATAATTATCCTTTGATTCTCCAAAAGCTACCTCCAATGTGATCTTTCCCTCAGGGCACGCTGAGTGACCCGGCACAATCCCGTGAAAAACCGTTGAACTCTTCTACAGCTGAGACTCCTTGAGACCCATGCGTAGAAAGGTTTCCCAGTACAAGATATTGATGCTACTTCCACCGTCCATTAGGACCTTTTTCAGCTCATAACCATTAACTTGTGGTGCCACCACCAATGCTAAGACTCCCGGGTGTTCTATCCTTTCCGGGTAATCTCTTCTGCTCCACGTTACGTCCTGCTCTGACCATCTCAGGTATCTCGGAACAGCCGAAGAAACCGAGTTTACTGCTTGTTTCAATATCTTTTTATCTTTGTTAGAAATTCCCGTGGTATGCACGTGATATTGTCCCAATTGCTTGGGGTTAGCTTGGAAACCTCCAGCTTCCCCTTGGTTATTACCCGGATTTCCGCCTGCCGGGTTACCGGCTGGGGGTGGGCCGTTGCCCGGGTTTCCACCCGGACCCGGTCCTCCTCCCCGACCTGCACCTCGCATAGCCTTGTTTATCTCCTCATTCTTCCATCTCTGTAGGTCCGCGCACTGCTCCAATGAGTGGTTAGCCGGCCTACCGTTCCTGCTGTGCTTTGGACACGCCATTCTGAAGATATCCCAATTGTTACCCGGCCTCGGTGGCCCTTGATAATTTCCTCCATTGTGGTTTCCGGCATTGAAATTTCCTTCTGCCCTAGGTCTCGAAGACCCGGCTTCTGTGCTAGCGACAAACTCGGAGCCTCCCTGAAACGGGCGCTTGTTCTGGTTTTTCCCATTGTTACCTCCATTGTTACCCGGCGTTGATCCATTGCCGGTTCTTCCACTATTATTTGTATTTGCTTTTGCTTTCTTGTCATCGACATCCTCTTCTGTCGTATCCGTTGCAGCGTGTTTGTTGCATGCATCCATTAGCTCTCCCATCGTAACCTCTGAAGCATTTCGACTAGATTTCATGCGAGTTAACTTTTGCACTAAAGGTATGTACTTGCACGTCTTCGCCATAGCTTGTAGCGCATCTTTGGGCTGAATATCCGTAGATGAGTGAAGTATCTCCATAACCCGGCGCACCCAGCTGCGCGCCGATTCTCCTTTCTTTTGTACACATCGCTCTAGGTCAAGTAAATAGCTTTCTGCACGTCCCATGAAAGTGCTTGATAAACGCAGTTTTCAACTCCTCCCATGACTTGATAGATCCTTCCGGTAAATTATTGAACCATAACTTTGCTGCTCCTTCTGACGTCATTAAGTACATGAACTTGGCTTGAAGATTTTCGGATGCATTGCGAATCGACATAGCCATCTCATAACTGCTCAATCATGTTTCTGGGTCCATAGTCGGCTCATAATTCACAACTTTACCCGGTTCTTTGAATTTATCCGGGTAAGGCTCAGCCCTGATGTCAGCCGACAGACACTTAGGCCCAGCGAGATTAGTCGGAACTGGCCTCACCCGGGAAACATGTGATCCTGCGGGAGGTGCGGCTGGACGCGGTACGGCTGGTGGTCCATGCACCGCAGACCCGGCTGCGGGCCTCCTGGCTCTGGAACTATCCACGATAGCTTGGGCTGCTGATGTTGCTGGTACTGCCTGAACGCGGGGAGGAGGCGGCATTTGCTGCTGCTCTTCCCTCCGCCGCGCTGAACTTGTCTGGATATTGCCGGTATTGCCTCGTTGCTGACTGATATATGGTGTCCCATGCATTCCACTTCTGTGATCCGGGTAATTAACTTGCTGCGCTACGGCGGTGCGCAATAGATCTATCGCCCGCCGGGTCTCCTCTGCGTGGGGTGACTCTCTCACGGGGATTTGATTCAATGCGAGCGTTGCTGCGTACACATTATCCATGGGGTTGTTGTAGTGACCTGCTGGTGTGCGAAATCGCGATGGTGGTGGTGGTGGTAATGTATTGCCGGCAGTGACTCCAGTCTGCAATGTGGGTAACCCGGCTTGTATGTTTGCCGGCTGTGCTCCTCCAGTTGCAGGTTGCTGTACGGTTCCTTGGTTTGCTGCTGGAATCGGTTGATCCTGAGGTGTGATAAATAGGTTGGTCGGGTTTATAACTCCACCCGTTGCTGGTAACATGGTCTGATGCCTTTGACGCACCCTGGTTGTCTCTTCTCGGAGCCGGGTTTCCAATGCATCCAGCTCACGTTGGCGGGTGGCCATCCCTTGTCTCTCTGCTTGTACTTGCCTTCTCTGTTGCTCCAATGCACGACGGGCTACATCCAGGTCTCTAACACGTTCCGCCGCGTTTTCCGGAGTTATGACGGTGGCTAGAACGGTTGGGTCCAGAATCAAGTTGTTGTTGAATAGGGCCTGGTGTTGCGGGTTTGAAGGACCCGCCCCTGGCGTCCGGTTTGCCAGATATCCGAACATGTTTGCCTGCAACTCGCTGTCCGCCGCGTGGCTGGTAACCGATGCCGATTCTCCGTCAACTCGGGTGAGAACCGGGTTTCCATCAACCGGACCTTGCTGCTGGGCCACTGCTGGTGCTGTTCCGACTCTGGCCGCGGTCACGTTCCCCTGATTAAGATTGATCGCCGGGGCCCTGTAAACCGCAACCTGGCGCGTAATGCTTGGAGCAGATTCATACTCTTCCTCTTTGCTACTATTTCCTCGTATCGGTTCTCGAGCAGATGCAGGATGGACTCGGTATCATCTTCTCTCATGACCCGGCCACGCGGGGTCCATGCCGGCTCCTCCGGTTGTTCCCTCTTCGTGGGGGGCTCTTCTGTCAGATCTACCGTCCCGATCGATTCTTCCCCATCTGATTGAACGTAGGTGGCTTCCCCTGACACAGAATTGTCGCACCCGGACTTCTAGAGGATACTCGCAGTTCCGTTGAACAGTAATTGGTTGGATTACGGGGCTTACCGCACCCGCATCTCTTACGAGTACGACAACACACGTATGTGTGACATCCAATACCTACTGTTCATCGTCTACATAAACCATCCCATAGAAATCAGGATACTACCATTGACGTACTTCATACCATACACACATGGTACGTCAACGGCGTTTAACAGAATGATAGCACAACATATCTCTAAGACACAAATAAATAGAAATAAGTTGCAAATAGCTCTCACTAAAGCAGAGATAGCAAATACAATCATCCAGAGGACACATGTCCCAACATAACATCATTACATCTCAGCGGAAGCATTCAAAGGGTCTGAGTACAGACAAATCCAAATAGGCTTAAGAAGCCGGAAATGAAAGGAAGACGGAGCCCATCCACGATGTCTCGGATCCTGCCCAGGTCCGCTATCTACTCGTCAGCAGCCTCGTCGAACTCCACGTAGTAGCCGTCACGGGGATCCTTGTAAGCGTAGTCTGCGGAAACCACAGCCCCAAAGGGGTCAGTACATAAACGTACTGGAAAGCAAGACTCACAGTTCACCAAAGTGTAACCCGTCAACACCAAGCACAGATGCTTTGGGTTCAAAGGAAGAACAGGGGATACAAAAGATGCGGCAGCTAGCTGCACTAACCAACTACAGAAACATTCTACAACTTCCGGCTAACAGAAAGAAGGTAAGATAGCGTATCGTAACCAACTATACCTAACCACCAAAAAAACCCATCCTGGATCTCGCCCCTTATCCAAAGAAGCAATCCGAGGATAACTCACACAGTTGGATTAATGATGGATCAAGTTATTGTGGCAATAAGGCTATTACTAGTCAAGTTCTCATTAGTTAGGTGTAAGTTGTTCTGAGTACTTGTTAGCCAGTACTTTCACCAAGTTAACCATAACCGCGGAAAACACGGCTTCTCGAGAAGATTTATCCCTGCAGGGGTGCACCAATTTGGCCGTACACGTAAGAATATCCCGCCAGACGGGAATCAAACCCACCAAGCGAGGCACTCTACACAACTCAAATCTTCTTCGCATCAAGCCCAAAGAACCACGTGCTGTGCGTGCGCGGCTAATCGAGCCCCACGAAGAAAAGGGGACCCTCATAGCACTCTAAGACCACGCCGCCCTAAATGCCGACTACAAAAGTTCCACCCTGGCCTCGGGTTCGTACCTGCATATGAGTGCATCAAATGGAAAGCCCGAACTAAGTGTGGCAATTTGGACGAGATGCGAATCGAATCAAATTGAGGGGGCGCCCATACACGCTTCCCACATGCGGATAGTGCGCTCATCATGGATCAGTAGACAAGACCCTTTTCCTAATTAGGGTCGACACTAGCAGGCCTCAAAACCACGCCGGGCCTCCTGCCGGTGCCTTATCAGCAAATTATTATTACCTCAAGATTAACAGGTTGTTGTTTAACATCGAGCCCCAGCACATAATAGAAATATAGTAACAGAAAGTAACGGGTAACAGACTCGAGCAAAAACAACCCTAAGCATGCTAGTAAGACACGGGCAACAAACAATGGGGTTATAGGTGTGGAGGTGAGGCTATATCATGGTTAAAGGGTAACAGGTGATAGGTTCGTAACAGAAGCAACGATACATATGGCTAGCAGAAAAGACAGCGGAAAGTATCGGTAACCAATGTTGAAAGGAACACAGTGGTTCATGTGAGTGATAACTTGCCTGCAAACTCAGCAGCCGGGTATTGTGCTAGATCCTCAGAAGGGGTGCTGTAAGTATCGTCTGTCTCAACGTCGTCGTCTATTCGAGAAGAAGCAAACAAACAACGCAGAGAACAAACAATCAATAACATGGCATAGTGCACAATCATGGGATGATGCATGTCAAGTTAATGGATGCACCAAAAATAAACTAGTTGACATGGTAACACAATTTAAATGGACCCATATGCAATTTGAGTTGCATATGAAAAAGGTCCATGAATTATGGTTGAAACAATTGTTTTACAACTAACCAACAGGTGAATGTGGTTTAGTATGATGCATGGATGAGGAAAACAGCAAAATAACAACAGTAGACCAATTTTGAAATAAGGTTTACCAAGTTTGGAAATTTATTTATTAAGTTAAGAAATTTTGGTTCCTTAAAGGTGTTACACAAGCATTTGTTGTTTTCAGCAATTTAAATTGTTCCAAACAAATAACAAAATTCATATTTGGAAAGTACACAAATTTTTAGGTGGATTACATGTTTCAATTGTTGATAAAGGAATTAAGATGATTTATTTATGAATTAAACAAGTTAGACAAGATTTAATTGAATTTAATTCAAGTGTGAAAATTATTTGAATTTTATTTGTTCAAAACATAAATTCAAATTCATATTTGAAAAGTTTATACTTTTCTAGTTTGAAAACATATTTTATATGTTCAAAAATAATTTAATTTGAGCAAGTTATGAATTTAGCAAATTTAAATGATTTAAACAAGGTTTAAATTATTTAAGCAATTTTAATTCTTCAAAACATGAAACAAAATTTATATTTGAAAAGATGGTTCAAAATAGCATGGAAAACATATTTTATTTGGGTTATTTGAATTAAGTATGAATTAGTTATGCAATTAAACAATTTGAAAAGGATTTGTTCGAATTTGAAATTTGAATGCATTTGAATTATTCAAAACAGAATACAAATGTTATAAACAGGTAGATAATTAAATTTGGTTCAACAAACATATTTTATTTTTATTATTTGGATTTGTAAAATAAAAGTTATTAGCATTTTCATCTCAGGGACCAAACTGTAAAAGAATTGGACTTATTTTGAAAAGAAAAAAAACTGGGCAGAACGTTTTTCACTGCGCAGTGGCCTAACCTGGGCCACAGCTAGCGGGCCCTGGCCAGCGTGGCGCTGCGTGGCAGCACGCGTGGCCACCCAGGTCACAGACAGGTGGGGCACGGGCTAGGGAAATAATTCCCAAAAAGTTGTTGCGCGCAGGGCTCGAACCCTGGACCTGGCGCGAGCGAGGGAGCAGTGCTGCCACTGCGGTACTGCTTTGTGTGTTGACAGGTAAGGTGTCCGTGTAGTTTTAGGGTTCAGTTTCGCGCAGGTTATCTGAATCGGAAATTCAGACACTGAATTTCGCTGACAGGAACCGTGGTCGCCGGCGAGCTGCAGCAGCGCTCGCCGCCGTGGATGCGCTGCTGTGTAGGTGTTGTGCGTGCTGGGGTGCAGTGCGTGCTCGCGGACATGAGAGAGAGGAAGGAGAGAGAGGCGGACGTGCTCACTGTCGAGGTAGGGGAAGAAGCAGCGCGGGGCAGAACGACGGCGTCGACGTCGAGGACGGCGGCGAGGCTACAGGCCCCCTCGGGCTCAACGGAGATGTCGTGGACGAAGATGGGACTACGGGGGACTGATTCCCGTGGTCAGCCAGGGAGGAGGAGTGACCACGCGGCGGCGAACTCCATGGATTCAGGCAACGGCGACGGTGAGGTTCAGAGAGGTGGCGAAATCCGGCAGAGAGAGGGGAAACGGCGGCGGCGCGAGGGGAATAGGGTAGAGGCTAGGTTAGGGCTAGCTCGGGGCCTAGGGGGGGCAGGTTTATAGGGGCTACAGGGCGCTCCTGGCCGTTCCCGCGCGGCGGCGTCGACGTGGCTCCGGTGGATGGCGCGCCATACAGTTAGAAGAAGAGCGAGGGGGGCGAAGAGGTATCGGGCCAGTGCGGTGGGCTGGGCCTGCGCACTGGCCTGTTTCTCTCCCCCTCTGCGCGTTTTTTTTTTAATAATTTTCTTATGTTTATTTTTTTTTGCTGAAAATGAAATAGGAAGAAAACTAGGGTTTTTAAGTTAGGAAAATTTTAGAGAAAATTTGTGTGAGTTAATTAGGTCAGCAGCAACCACTTGTCAAGTTTTGATTTCCAAAAAGTTCAAAAACTTCCTGTTTGTAAATTGGTTCAAAATTTGAATGAATTTTGGATTAAGTGACTTATTGAAAACAAGAATTTAAATAGGTTGAACCTTAAGGTTTAAATGGAATCAAATGATTATAATTGTTTTGGTAATTTTCATGATTTCAAATTTGGTGCTGTTTGTAAAATGTAATTTGAATTTGAATAACATTTGAATTAAGTGATTAATTAAAAGCCACCATTTTTAATAGTTGAACCTTATGGATTAAATGGAAACAATTGAGGTTTTGAGTTGAACTTTTTATTTGAAAAAGATTGTAACATAACAAGTATGAAACAAAAGTTTGAATATTGGTTTGAATTTGAAATAGAAAACAATTGAAAACAGATGCACAACAAAAGGAAAACAAATCAATGAGTATGATGACATGATGCAAAACTTTAATAAAAAAGGAAACAAACATTCTAAATGGAAGTTTTCATACTTGGGATGTTACAAGAATCAAATCCGAAATCGTCAGGGACTGAACCGGACGTACGTACCATACCGATGAAGACGTTGATCTGGCCGATTGTCACGACAGATCCGGATTCGAGCAGATCCGACTCTGGCCCCCAGCCGGAATCGTCCACCATCTTCTCTCCTTCGTGGTCGGTGTAGATCTCGTCGATGACAAGGTTCTCCATATTCTTCCGAGCTTCTCCCGTGATGTAAACACCCTTGGACGTAAGCCCCACGGTGGGCGCCAACTGTCATGGGATAATCACGGCAGACGTTACCGGGGGTAACTTGTCTTGGGGAAAATCGACTCTGGTGTTTGGGAGAGGGTTTAGCTCATGGGAAAACATGATGATATGCGATCTGGTAGCCGGCAATCAAGTCGCCGAGTCTCCGATCTAAATATATTAACTCAACTCTCGTATTACACTGGATACTCGATACCTAGCGATATTGCTCAAACTCTTGGATCTCTCCCTGTCTAACCCTAGGGGCCGGCTTATATAATCTCCGTACCCCCTGGCCTACTCTCCAAGGCGCACTCTGAATCCTACCCGGACACTGCTTACAAACCCTAAACTTCCTTATCGTAACCCACAATCCGGGTTACGAGGCCTACGTTCCTGGGCCTTCTAGAAACTCCTTTATCTTAAGCCGGGTCTTGCGCAGCGTCCTTTGGGCCGAGTTACTCCCTAGCGTGGGCCTACCGGGTTATCATCCATCCATCAGTATCGGTACTCTCTAAAGAATTATATGAATTGCTAGAACTAGAAAATTTAGAAAAGTGCTCAAGTGAATTTGTCCTTGCTGATAACTCTACTAAACATGCTGTAGGACAAGTAAAAGATGTTATGATTGAATTGCACATGACTTTCGTACCCGTTGATTTCATTATTATGGATATGGGGGATAAATCCCCTAGTCCTATTATTTTGGGTAGACCTTTTCTTCGTACTACAGGTGCAATCATAGACTCCAAGGAAGGGAATGTCAAGTTTCAGTTCCCTCACAAGAAAAGCATGGAGCACTTCCCAAGGAAGAGGGGCACGCTGAAGAACAAGCTCCCTCATGAGCTTTATCCCTCTTGATTATCAAGTAAGTAAAGCCTAGCTATATGGCTATAAAGAAAGCGCTTTACGGGAGGCAGCCCGGTTGTTTTTGTTTGGATTTTCCTAGTGTCCTCTTGCTGTCTCAAGAGATTTGTTTTTTTTTTGTTTTAATTCTGGAGTTTTCAATAAAGAGTCAAGTCAAACCCATTTGGACTTATAAGTTGCTATCCTAGTGCATGAAATTTCTGTTTCAGCACGAGTCTGCTCACCGTATGATTTTAAGTTTTTTATTGGTATGTCGGATTGAGCTAATTTTTTAGTATATTCTGCAACTTTTCGTCCTCTGTAAGCACAAAAATTGACTTAATTGTTTGACGAGTCTAGATTAGGGAAAAACGTTCGTTTTTCTGCTGTTGCTTTTCTGGACAGATTATGTCTTCTTTTGTTTTATGCACTCTTTGGGCTTGGGAATCGAATTTCCATGATTCTTTCAAGCAAGAGAGTGAACATACAACATAATGAACCTTATTGTCTATCTACTGGAGCATTTGATTTGGAATTTTGCACAACAAGCATGTGATTTGTTTGCCCTTGCTAATCTCACCCCACAGAAAAAGAATGGGAGAAACATGTTTTGTGAAGTTTTTTTCACAGGGAATAGAGGAGCTGCGCCTCAAGACATCCAAGAATGGTGAAAGCCATAAGCTTTGGGATGTGATGAACACCCCACTGGAGCTACACTCTTTTGGTTAGCACACGTCTACTTTCTGTTTTTCTAAGCAAAGCATTTATCGTAGAGACTCGAAGCGTCTAGTTTTTGTTTTTATTTTTGTTTTGATAAGACCACCACCATCATTTTATATGAGATTGAGCTACTGGAGTTTTGTGTGGGAATGTATTGGATGCTAGTATTATGACTTGGAATAGGGATGCCATGGTTGATTTGAAGAGCTACATATGTTTGCATGATTTATAGGCTTTTTATGTGTAGAAATTTGCGATAATGTTGTCTTGAGCTATTTCTTATTCATGTCCTTGATGTTAATTGCTGGTTTATTTAGTTTTTCATGAAATGAGTAGTTCTATGGACATATGCATGCATAGTATCTGGTCAACTATCTCCCTCTTGCTAGCCCAAAAATTTAAAAATTCCAACAAGTAAAAACTTGTTTCCAACACTCCTTAGCCAAGTATTTCCAGTGAGTCCACCCTATCTTCCCATTAGCTTCATTGCTATTCCGAGTATGTTCACCATGTTATTGTGTTATTTATGTTCTAAATTAAGATATTCAATTTATTAATTGTCATGGGTTGAACTTGGGATAGGACTCTCACGAACTTTTTAAGGCACACTTTACTTTTTATGCATCTAATAAACATGACCCAATAATGGGAGCCACAAGTTTTGCGTTTTACAAGTGTGTGGTTGGGAGCTAGCTATAAACGTGTATCACCGGAAAGCTTTCAACATTGCACAAAAAAATTACATTTGGTTGATATCATGTACTTTTGTTTTTGGACTCCTGCCATGCCGAAATGAAATAGAGGAATAGTATGTTTTGATGAGTAAGTATCTATATGACTAGAGAAACGCATTGGGCCGCTAACCCAAGCCATGCTTTATCATGGTGGAAATTTACTTACAGCTTGAGTGACTCTACAACACATCCTATAATAAAATAATAAGCTATGCATAATAGTGAATGAAAATAAAAAGGATGATGAGTCTACTCCGTTTGTTCATCTTGTCATTGTAACATGGGCTTGTTTTCATGTCATGGGGCAAGAGGTACCTCTTTGCGGTTCTGTATGATGGCATTAATACTTATTATGATTGTACAAAGCTTATTAGGAATCTTAAGTTGAGTAATCATGGAGTAGGTTTTCACACTCACGGGGCATGAGTCTTTCAACCACCTTGTCATTCTCATTACTTCAATACTCACAATTTTAAGATGCTAGTGATAAAGGGGCAATGAGAGTCCTAGATCAATGGATACCACATTTCAATTAGTAATTTTAGTTGAATAATTTAGAGGCTAAATAAGACTTGATCATGTTTTACCTCTACTCAATTTTCTCCAAAGTGTCCACCATATTTTCTATTCTCCATTATGCTATTCTTTGACCAATATAGGATTTTATTTTTCATTTTGTGTATGCATTTGGTCCATAGTGCTTTTATTTCATTATACACTTTGTGAACTTTCATGAAGCATCTTTGCTTGCATATTTGATATTTCTTACAACATGAATTGTATATTGCTACTCATTTCTAGTATTAATCATTTGATTATATGTAGCATGAATAATCGTCCTTGATATCCCATGATTGTTTCAATATGCAAAACTCATCTTAGTTTTATCACCTTCATACTCGAGGACGAGCATGGGTTAAGCTTGGGGATGTTGATGCATGTAAAATGCATAGATGAATTTTGCATATTTTCACATGGTTTTCTATTACATATTGCATCATATAAGGGTATAATTCAATGTTTTCTAGTATTTTGGGGTTAAACTACAAAGCCCCCCAACTTTTATGGAATTAACCCTGCCTGTCAGAAACCTCGTTTTCTATATTTTTGACGTTTCAGGGGGCAAACTTCCGCGAAATCACCTGAAAATCTGCGGGGGTCATTTTCTTGGAAGGAGAAGACTTGCGGGCGAAGGATCCACGAGAATTGGGTAAGGAGGCCCAAAAGAGGACCCTCCACGCGGCCAGATTCCTTGGCCGCGTGAGAGGCCCCCTTTTGGCCCCTGTGGCCCCAATTCCTTCCATCTTCAACTTACCGACTCCGCCTTGACCTAAAACCGACTATAAAAAGGGTCCCCCGTACCCTTACGGAGGAGAGCGCCGCCGAAACACCGTAACACCAAAACAGAGACCAGAAGTTCCAGATTGGAGGGGGAAAACTCTGGCGGGGCGCCGCCGGTGTGATCTCCTACCCCTCCAACGTCATCTCCATCGACATCTCCATGAAGAGGGAGTAGTCCACCCCAGGGCTATGGGTTTGTGGAAGTAGCACTTGTATATTTCTCTCTATGTGCTTCACTAATTAGATCCGTATGAGCTTCCTCACATGATTACGGGCACCGTTGTAATTCCTATGTGGTGGATCTTTTCTATGAGTTATTGAATCTGAGATTGCAATTGTTTCTCTTGAGTTATTTGAGTAGATGTATCTTATGTACCCCGTTCTTATTTGCTAGCTTTGATCAATCTAGTTCTTGAGAGCGTGTGTGGGGTGATGGGTGCATTAGTTGGAGTAACGGGGGGTGGCTAGTGCTGTGAAAGTGACAGAAGTTCAGCGGTCCACTTAGGTTTTGTCAAACCTTTCTTAGTTACCTCACTAGGGATAAAAAGGAGTACCTTGTTACCGGGGATTTGAAGTGACACTAATCAATCTCCATGACTAGATCTAGCAAGTTCTTACTTCAACTTCATGTCGTATTGCTTAAAGCTATACTCTGGTTTTTCCTTAATTATCGAGGTGTTATGATTTATTTCGCATCTTGGTCGAGTATAAGAGGGATTAATATGACCGTAGAGATCTCTATTCTAGGACGTGATGCCCATATGAAAGTACTCAATGTTAAACATGTTATTGTAATCTCACATGTAATTCTTTATGTCCACCGTCTACCACTTTATTTGAGAGAATGCAAGTGTGAAACCATGAACCCCGGTCCTATTTTAAATATAAGAAAACACTCTAGTTACTTTGCTGCAATTTACTTTACTTGCACTTTACTTTACTTTACTTGCATCTCCAATTCGAATTTACATTATCTCCATCACCACTTGCATCACAAAAATACAAAAACAATCCATTGCATATTTATTTTCTCATTTGCATTTAGTAGTAGATTTAATTATTGCACATTTACTTTCAGTTTTGCATTGCAATTTAGAAGTCTCACACCTTGTGCTTGACAACCACTTGGTGAGGTTGAGGGCACAAAATTCTCTACTTGTTTGCAGGATCCTGGAGGAAGCTTGGAAGACAACTGCTGAAATACTGCCTCCCCAAGAGTTCGATATAAACCCTCGAGTCACCCTCGTGGGGAAGAAGGCTTGCCACTATCTACACACTCTGCACTTGGAGTCTCAACCTAGCCATCACCTGTCCGCAGGACACCAGGCAAAGATATCCCAGTTTTCACGGAAGAACTTGATGAGCTCGCTTTCCTATTTGTCGGTCATCCCGGTTCCCACTACGACAAAAAAATTCGGATCTTTGGGATCTAGGATAACCTGTCTTGTATTCTCGGAAGCTTTGAAACTTTCTTCTGGCTTCCGGCTTTCTTTTCCTGCTGGCATTTCTGTCGGCGATACTTCTTTTGCCATCTCTTTCAATTCCTCCTTTTCTATCACCTTTTCTGCGTAAAGGGCGTTTCCTTTTTCCATCCCGTTTGCCAATTTGAAGTCTCCCGAAATGGTGATTACTCCTCCTTTTGGCTCTGGCATCTTCAGCTTGTTATATATATAACATGATCTTGCCATGAATTTGGCGAAAGCTGGACGTCCGAGTATTGCGTGGTATACACTTTCGAATGGCACGACCTCGAAAGAGATTTTTTCCTGTCGGAAATGCTCTTTTTCTCCAAAGGTTACGTCTAGGGAAATTTCTCCTGGGGACTGTGCTTGTCTGCCAGGTACAATGTCGTGGAAACGTATGTTGCTATGATTGAGCTGGATCTCGGAGATTCGCAGATGCTTCAGTGTATCCAGTTACATTATATTGATGCTGAATCCTCCATTCATCAGCACTCTTTTTAGCCTAGTGTTTTGAACAATAGAGCTTACAATTAGAGCTTGTGTGCCGAGTTCTGGGATATTTCCTGGATGTTCAGGCTGATCCCAGGTAATTGGTGTGTTCGAGTACTTCAAGAATTTGGGGGTTGGTGGAACAACCGCGTTTATTTCTCGAAGTGTCCTCTTTGCCACCTTTGTTGAGCGAGTTGCCAGGAAAGTTAAATTGCATTCTCCATCAACTATTGGGAACTTTGGTTTGCCTTTTCGCTGTTGTTCCTGGTTTTTTTCATCAGTGTCCGATTCAGTGTCTTTTTTTTCAGCTTCTAGCTTTTCCTTGGAGAATTTCCTCTTGGAGCTTTTCCAATTGTTCCTGGATCTTGTACTGCCTTTCATATGCTTATTAAGCCGTCATTGCGCATTAGTATGGGCAGGTTTCCCAAATTGCGAATGGTGGACACAGTTTTCCGACTTAATCTTTTCCCACTCCTCCTTTGAGTAGGAGATGGGTTCTGTGTTTCTCCCTTTCCATTTGCTGCCATTATCCTTTCCAAAGGCTAAATTAACTTGTTTGGGCTTTGGTTGTGTTTCTCGAGTAGCATTTTTCTCAGAACGAGGTGTCTTTTTGGCTTGAGCCAAAGCATCTATATTTCCACCTCTCGCTCTAATGTCGTCTTCAGTCGATGCGTGCTCATTTGCGGTTGTAAGCATAGATCCAAGATCTTTGTGCTTCTTTGAACCAACCATGAACGGCACGAGGCCGGGTTTTAAACCATTGATGAAAGCATGCATTGCTTGTACATCACTTACTCCAGAGCAGTTGTTCTTCATTGCATTCCATCTTGAAATAAAGTCCACATATTGCTCATCTTCAAACTGGATGCAGCGGTTTAGCTGGTTGATGCTATTGGGGCGTTTGTATGTTCCCAGAAAATGCTGAGTGAAAACTCTAGCCATATCATCCCAGCCATCCACTGTTCTTCACGGAAGCCCGTTGATCCAATCTCTGGCTCCATCCAGCAACATTAGGGGGAGAAATTTTACCGCCTCTAGATCTGTCCCTTGGTTAATCTGGACGGCTGTATAGTAGTCTGAGAGCCAGGTATCCGGGTTTGTACTGCCGGTATATTTTTGATATGTTGGACCAACTTTGGCAAAGGCAGAATGTAGAGTTATTCTCCATCCTGTTAGTGAAACACTTAGGTCCAAAGTATAGATCATCTCTTTCCGCTCTATCGGCATGAACGGAGTATCTGTCGGCTGAATGGATAGAAGGGGATCTGCTCCTTTATTTTCCATTGTTGCGCGAGTGCGCTTTTCCGGGATTATCCCTATTTCCTCCCTTGTCGTGTCCTTTGGAATAAGATGGAGTTCTACTCCTTGGCCTTTCTTTATTCCTAGGAGGAGTACGGGATCTCTCACGCCTGTGACGAATGTCGTATTATCCGGCTTTTTCAGCAGGGCGTCTTGGAGGTGCCATCGCTTTTCTGTCTTTCCGGTTTTGTTCTTCCCGATCTCGGGGGTTAATTCCACCTTTCGGCGGATGGGATCCTGTCCTGAACACTGCATCCTTGTTATCTGGAATTTTCTTGTCCTTTCTCGGATCTCCTTTCTTCTCTTTGGAATTGCCTGAATCTCTAGGTTCGCCAGGTCCAGGTGCTCCAGCGGCGCATGTGGCGGTTTTGCATAGGGCCGAGTCGTCATGCAACTTCCCTGATCTTGCCTGGCCTCGCTGTTGCTGTTGCAATGCCTTTCCTAAGAAAGCATACACCCCTTGAAGCTTTTCTTCATTGGAGTACAGATCATCATTGAGGATGGCGAATGTGGCTTCCGCGTTTTCTGCTGTGGTTTTGTATACAGGTTCGCCCTTGGCATCAATGCCGTTTACTTGCTTTTGCCAGGAAGGGTTTTGGAACCGTTCCTTTGGCGGCAATACTTCCAGTCTTGCGATTTCGGATAACCGTGTAGGTTTTAAGCCAGATCTATTTCTTCTTTCGTACTCCTCAATTTCTTTCTGCTGCAACTTAATGTCAGCCTCGGTTTTTAGAACATTTTCCCGAGTTCTGAATAGATGTTGCTGCTGCCTTTGGAGAGCTTGTCTCCTGGCTTCCAACACTTCAGGGGGTTCGTGGAGTCCCACTGGTGTTTGAAGTAAATCACGTTCGTCATGTTCTGACATTGGTGGAACAGGGATTTCCTTCGTTTTCTTCTCTGCAGTCTTGACTCTGCTTCCTCCTACTTCGAGGTTTTCATTGGCGGTATCCGCCAATTTTTTCTTCCGGAGTTTGTACTGGAGTTTCTTGGCAGTCTTGTTTATTTTCTTGGAAGAGGGAGGCTTTTTACCAGGTTCATCTTCTGTCAATTCCTTGACATCAGGGTAAGTTGGACTGGTTTCACCGTCCTCTCTTTCCTCATCTGGCGGAGGTGTTTGAGGGTCTTCCTGGCTTTTGGCATCCGTGTTTTCAGCCGGTTTTTCCATAAGCACTTCATGGAATCCCTCTTCAAGAGATTTGACCTTTCTTTCAAAAGCATCTTCATCTTCGTCCTCGAAATCGAGCTCGTCCGATCCGGAATCCGACTCTAATCTCGCCTCAATGGCGGCTAGCACAGAATCGGCTTCCGAATTTGTCGTCGTATCGACGGATGTCGGATCTTCCACCTCTACTGTGGGATTGTTTTCTTCAGCCTCTTCCACATGATTGTTTTCATCCGTGTTTTCGGCGACCTCGGATTGCACCATGCCAATAAAGTGAGATCTGATTGCAGGCATCTACAAAGATGCAGCAGATTCAGCAGGATATTGGCAATCTGAGCAAAATCCGGCATCATAGTTTTCTTCAACTGGGTATAGGGCGGGTGGGATAAATCTACTTCCACCTCAAAATACCATTGCCTCTACAGTTAATCCGATAAAGATGTTTGCAGATCCAATCGGTAAAACGCAGGCACTTACCAGATGATTCTGTGCTGGCATGTACGATCCGTTGTCGAGGAAGCGCCCGACGTCGTTGTCGAATTCAAAGCTTCCGACAGTTATGGTACTGCCGATTCCGCCGAGTATCCCCGATCGAAACATAACGCCTGACGTCGCTGGCCCTACAGTGGGTGCCAACTATCGAGACATCGTAGTAGAGTTCATAGACGGGGGTGCCATGATACTACTGATAGAGACGTGGGGGACGTGGTAGTATGACAACCAGGAACACCAAAATTACCAAGGTTCGGTACGTCGCAACTAGGCGGTGTTCCTACTCCTGCAATCTCACTAAAGTAGGGCTGAATCTTGAGTTGGGATTAGCTAACTCGACAAGGATCAACTTCTCGGCGAGTTGGCTTCTAGCTAATTGTCTCCCTATTTCTTCTCTCCCGTCCGGCTTTATATAGATAGACGGGTTAGGGCTTACAGAAAGGAAACCTAGAAGACTACGGTAAGTTTCTAACTTGGAAAGCAGGAATCCGCCTTCTACTCCAAGCCGCACCATGCGGGCCGTGGTCCGGGTTCTTCTAGAATCCGGCTTCTGCGCGTCAGCTTACTGGGCCGCCTAATGGACCGTGATCCATTACCATTCAGGCCACCCTGGTAATCCGGCTCTTTAGGACAATGCCGGATATACCCCTAATCGATTTTAATGTTAGGTGTTAAAAAACACAAACACAAACACAAACACAAACACAAACACAAACAAAAACATAAACACAAACACAAACAACAAGCAAATAGAGAAGAAACACAAGCATTAGTCAAACATATTTTTTTTTGTTGGCCCTGCTTTTTGGGTTATTGAAAAAAAGTTCTTCTTGTCTTCCAAAAATTGGGCTGTTACAGCCTCTGACCATCTTATGGAGCAGCGGTTTGGTCAACGCCTTCAAGTCGACCTCATAGTGGAAACGAGAATCTCCCTCACCGGAGAAGTTCAAGGAGAATAAGGTGTGCACATCCGTGTTATTGAGGTGCCTAGGTGGCTCCACACCTCTCCAACATAGACATACTTCCCTTGGGAAGGAACTACTGGAAACATATCATTGTCTCCTTATTTATACTTATGATTTATCTTGTACTTTACATATTGTTTCCGTTGCGTACTTTGTATCGTATCACATATTATGTTCACCTAGTTGCACATATAGATAACCTTGTGTTTGCTTTTTTTAGCCCAATCTAAAAAGGAAAAGGAAAAAAAAAGTTAGTCACCTATTCACACCCCTCCAGTTCACCATACCATACTTTCTTCCACAGAGTTTAACGGTACCTCACACGTTAGATCGCAAGCCACCTCTATCGATTCTGTAGAGAATGCATGTTAAAATATTTACTCGCAGTCACCTTAGCGGCCGCAAGCCACATCACCTCAGGCAACTTTTTGACCTTTCCTTCCCTAGGAAAAGATCGTCCAGTTCAACATCTAGAGATTCATATTCTTCAGAAGCTCGTCCACAACGACATCTTTCCCTCGTATTTCTCTTACATTATAGCTTTTTGAGATAGCAGCGTGTTTGTTCATTCGCCCCAAACCTGAAGTGCCGAATCAGATCCCCCAAGGCAAGGAAGTAGGACAAAGCCCGGCCCTGAGTTAGCGAGTTGATTGTGAAAAGGGGGATGGAAAATAAGGCAGCGTGGGAACATAGATTTCCATTGACAAAAAAGAAATCACCACCGCCGTTGAGAGAACCCTAGAAATCTAGGTCGTTCACTTGGATCATTCTGAATTCAAAATATAAATCTAGATCAGCCAATAGAAAGCCCATCTAGCTGGTAGATGAGCCCCGGGCGGTCTCGTTTTTGGCCCACCAAACCAAATTTTCACCTGCCATTTATTTGTTGGGCCCATTTTCATATGCACTAGGACCGAGCTTTCATAAGAATCCAGCTATGTGACAAATAGTTGTTTCATTATTTTTATTAACAAAAGTAACAACAATATTCCAAAATTGTAAGCCGACCGTTGGAGCCAATATTAATGTCAATATTTTATTAAATCACGCACATAATCTTTTTTATTCGGAACCGACCGTTGCAACCGATATTTAATTTATTAAAATAAAACAAAATATTAGTATTTAGATATCGAAATCAACCGTTACTGCCAAGATTAATTCGGTGAATTTATTAAAATTAAATTTTGAAATTGACCGTTGTGATAGACGACTTGGTCATGTGCAGCCCGAACAACTGGGTCGGGCTCATGGTCTTGTCACCAGCCCATAACCCGGTCCGAAAGACCAAAAAGAACCCAAATTGTATTGGACTTTTAATAATACTGTTTTTTTTCTTTCAAAACAACTAGAACATATTAGATTTTTCTTCGGCCCCGGAACAGACCATACATTTGTTTTCAAGGCTTTTTTCAACCTATAGGGAAAGAAACCCCTTTGTGTTTCACTAATAAAGTGGTGAGTCTTCAACTCAGTATTTAGAATGTGCTAGCCAGTAATCCCGAGAATTTTCCTTTATGTTCAGGATTTAGAATACCTTGGCAAAAGCCCTGCCCATCTCGAAGCCCGGCCGGCCCTGCGCAGCCCAGCCCAGCCCAGGCCCGGCGCCGTTGGTCGTCGCGACGGGGCCCGCTCCCGGTTTCTCAGCGCTCCTCTACGCTACGCTCCCCTCCACGTGTACACGCGCGCGCTACAAATACGCCTGCGAGCGGAAGCGTGGAGGGACGCACCCACAGCTAAGCAGCCTTCACACTCCCCGCGCCGGTAGCAAGCTCCACTCTCGTTCGCCTCATGGACCACTTCTCCTTCGGCTGGCCTCAAGGTATGGACCCCGCCGTCGCCTCCTCCCTATCCGACGCGCTGCCCCTCCCGTCCGCACAGGGCGCCGCCGCGACGACCAACGGCGCCGGCGCATCCTACTGCCTGGACCTGGACACGTCCATGTACGCGTCCTTCCTGCCCGGCGTCGCAGAGGCCGACGCCGCCAGTAGGCTCCAGGAAGAGGAGATCGCCGCGATCCGGCTGGTGCACCTCCTCACCCAGTGCGTCAAGGAAATCCAAGCGGGCGACTACGCTGCGGCCTCCGGCTACCTGGCCGAGGCGCGCTCTGTGCTCGCGACGACGGTCTCGACGGCATTCGGGATCGGGCGCGTCACAAGCCACTTCGCCGCCGCGCTGGCCCAGAGGCTCTTCCCGGCATCCCCGAGCCACCTGTCCGGCGCCACCTCGCCGGCGGAGCATGCGGGGGAGCTCTACCGCCAGTTCTACAACGCGGGGCCCTACCTCAGGTTCGCCCACTTCACGGCCAACCAGGCCATCCTGGAGGCGTTTGAGGGCTGCGACCGCCTCCACATCATCGACCTCGCCATCATGCAGGGCGTGCAGTGGCCGGCGCTGATCAAGACCCTCTCCATGCGTCCAGGCGGCCCTCCGTCCCTCCGCATCACGGGCGTAGGCCCCTCGCCTTCCGCCGACGAGCTCTACGAGGTGGGAGTCCGCCTCGCCGAGTTCGCGCGCGCCGTGGACGTGCCATTCTCCTACCGCGTGGTGACCGCCGACACCCTGGACACGATCCAGCCGTGGATGTTCCAGCTTGTCCCGGGCGAGGCACTGGCCGTGAACTGCATCTGCCAGCTCCATCGCCTCCTGGTGGACCCGGACGCGGCGTCGTCCTCCCTGCCCTCGCCCATCGACGCCGTCCTCGGGTGGGTGGCCGCCATGCAGCCCAGGGTGTTCACGATCGTGGAGCAGGAGGCGGACCACAACAAGCCGTCCCTGGCGGATCGGTTCAACAACGCGCTCTTCTACTACAGCGCCATGTTCGACTCCATGGACGCGCTGTCCACTACCCGCCGCGCCGGCACCGCCACGGGAGGCCCCGGCGCGGAGGCGTACCTGCAGCGGGAGATCTTCGACATCGTGTGCGGCGAGGGCAGCGCCCGCGCGGAGCGCCACGAGCCGCTCAACCTCTGGTACGGCCGGCTCTGTCGCGCCGGGCTGACCCACGTGCCGCTGGGGCCGAGCGCGTACGAGCAGGCGGCCGCGCTGCTCGGCGGGTTCTCCGGCGCCGGGTACCGCGTGGCGGATATCGCCGGCTGCCTGACGCTGGCCTGGCACGACTATCCGCTGTTCACGGCGTCGGTGTGGCGCGCGGTGCCACCGCCAACGGGCAATATGGCAAGAATAGCAGCAGCGAGAGCAGCGGGGTTAATATTGCCGGTGGAGTGACTATATAGGCAGAGCGCCGCGCGCGAAGAGGAGGTGTTTGAATAATTTAGTCGGTTGGTTCGTGGGTGTCAGAGTCGGAGCTTCATCCCATTGACTGAGTCTAGTCAGATTTATTGGGTGGAGTTGCAGTCGTCGTCGGGACAAAATCCCTTGGTCATAAAGTAAGTGTCGTGTCCCTGTCAAATTATCTGAGGTCAAAATGTCATTTGTCATTCCTGGTCTTATAAAACAGCTTGTTTCATCGATTCGAAGTTTTGTTGAGTTCGTCTGCACTTTTCATATATATGCTTGCTGGTCCATGGTGTCAATCTGTTGCTGCGGTGCCGGGCCTTTTTGCGGATTCTGTTTTCCCCAGCCCCCAACATGGAGAGAGATCCATCGTTTCTGCATATATCTGAGCCCTGTCATCCGTTCGAGGCACGGAGATCATGTTTGATGTGTATTGCATGTTTGCCACAAGGACCCAAACTAACCTGTCGAGGGGCTACCCCCGAGTAGGGGTAAGGTTGGTGAGAAATGGTGTTTGAGGTATTGATGACCGAGTTGGGCCGTATCGAGTTGGTACATGCCGGACAGAAAGGTACCAAGTTGGAGTACTGCCGAGATGGACTAGGTTGAGTTTGTAGTGATCAAACTTTATTGAAAACATATTTATCTAAGAAGTTCCAAGAGTTCACTAAAAATGATCACATCCCTTATTAAACCAAAAGAACTCATGACATGGTTTGGCTATCTTTTTCCATTTTTGGTTAAGGCTGATGTAGGTTCACTTCAAGGCTTCATGTTGTTGGTCTTCTTGAAGATCATCAGCAAGTTCTCTTGTGTCTTCCTCCTTAGTGTAGTGACTTCATTGCTTCTTGTAGAACTTCATGGTTTTGGGACGTAAGAGCTCACCAACTTGTTTAGCATGTGATGGACACCTAGGGTCTGGTCTTGAGGAAATGTTGGGTAGGTTCTTATTGAGGAAAACAAAGAGTGATGGGGGAGAAAATGATGTAACAGCTATAGTGGTCACTCCACTTGGATTCTTCTTCTTCTTTTCCACCATCTCTAGATGAGTATTCTTCTTGAGTTGAAGTTGGCTTCTTGTATTAGTCTTGGTCAAAAGCTCATACCAGACTTGAGGAACTAATTCTAAGTCTTAGACCCAAAAAAACTTGATACTAATTCTCCTTGAATAGGTTGTAGCTCCAAGTCTTCACATTGGTTGATCTTCTTAAGGATAATCTTCACCCTCCTTTTGTAGCTTCCTCCTTGGTTTGATGACTTCACTGTATTTGCAAAACTTGATGGTTTTGGTTCAATCTAGGGGCTGGTATCGATCTAACTTATCCATAGCACAAGGTCTAAGGGAAATAAAAGAAAGGGGAGGAAAACTTAGAGAAATATGGGATTGGTCTTCTTTAAGTTCCTCTTGATTTTCTTCTAGTACTTCCACTTCCTTGAGTTTCTTCTGATTTTGGTGATGTTTATGTCCTTTCTCTAAGTGCTTCAATGTTCTTCCATGTAGTGCTCCTTGTTGAGTTGAAAAAATATCATCTGAAGTGCCCTCTAGTATTTTAGGGACCTAGTCTTCTTTACAAGATAACAAAGTTTGAAGAGATGGATAGTGAATATGAGTACTAGGGTTCATGGTCCTAGTTGATCTGGTCATCTGGTGTGTTATTGACACACACCAAAGACTTGTCCTTGGATTAAAAAATGTCCACAACAACAAAGGTAAAAGAGTAAAACAAGAAAAAAAACTAAAGCATGATCAAAATGGGTGTATTACTATGTTGGATTTTTGGCCAAAATTCCATGGTCATGGTCCATGGGTGTTCAAAATGTTTAGTTACTGGTGTATCTAGTTCAAGGTTACTAAATGGAGCAATTTTGCTTAAGGGCACATATTCTAATTATTTATAGAATTAAATCTATGTCAAAAAAACTCAATTAGACAACTTAATTCTAAATTCAAATTTAACTTGTTGAAAAATTATTTTGAGATAGAGGATATGAAATTACACATCTTAATATTTCCAAATATATTTTATTTGCAATTTTTGGATTTGCGGAATTTGAATTACGCCAAAATTCATCAAACATGCACATTTGAATTTGAACAAATTTTAAATGGTCAAATTAAAAAAATTCCAGTACCAAAAGTTTCTACATGTTCCGAGGATTTCAAAAATTCCAAGATTGCTAAATTTGGCTAAGTGGATCAAAAGTTATGAACATTCTGAGATTTAGGGGCTTTTCTACTAAACTGCAAAATGATTTCTTCTAGGGAGAATAATCAGAAAATTACTCAGCCAGATGGTTGTCTCTGGTTGGTTGGTTGTGTTGACTGGGCTGTCTGCGTGGTGCTGACTATGCAGCTAACTGTTCTGCCACGGGGCTAGCTCCTATTGGCCAATACCGGTTCGAATAAGTGAATAAACAGGCCACGTCCGATCGGGATCCTACGGTGGATGGATAGGGTTACCTCGGGCCGCCGGAGTTGTCGCCGGAAATGGCCACTGCGACAGCCGGCGATGCGGTTTCTCCACGGAGACGGCATTCTGGGGGTCCATGCGCCCGGTGGAGATGCCACAGTGACCACCACGACGTAGGGACGTCAATGGTGACAGTGGCGGATGATCGTGCTTCCTGTGATGGCCATGGCGAGCGGACGGAGATGTTGCGGCCTCCGGTGACCTTCGGGTGCACACGGCGAGAAGCGGGACGGAATGATGAGGTGGATGATGCAGACGACAGGCTCCCTCGCATTTGAAGTCGATGGCGCGGAGCGGTTGGAGGCGCACTGGTTCCCGCGAGAAGCAGGCGAGGACGGCAGCGGCTGTTCCTGCACACAAAAAATCGAGCAAGTGCTTAGTGGGTGCGCCCGGACACGGGTAAGGTTTGGGCACAGGCATGGGTCCCGTACGGTGGCTCACATCGCCGGAAAAGGACATGGACGGCGGCTGAACGGCGTATCTATGACGAACAATTTCCGCAGCTTAGAGGCATGAGCTGAGAGGGGATCAGAGGGAAAATGGAGAGGGGGAGGGGGCTTTAAGGAGGTGGAAACGGGGCAATCAATCGGGGATGGAAACCGCCGAATCAATACGAAATCAACTCGAGCGTTTTGGTGTTCTTAAGTTACACAAGGTAGAAGACGGTGACGTCATCATGACGTCATCATATTTTTTAAAATTCATGTTTTTTATTTCCTCAATATCTTCTGTTATAAAAATCCAATTAGCATCAAACAAATTCGTAAATTCATAAAATATCAATACCTTTCTAAGAGAACCAAATTTATGTGGTTTTCATCATTTTCGAATTTTTTTATTTTCAAATTCAATTGAATTTATAATTTCCTTATTATTCCAGTTAAATGGAACATGACAAGTAAAATAGAAAATGAGTTTGATAAAATTTCAATAGCTTTATAGTGATCAAATACTATTTTCCAAAACCCTTTCAACTTGTTTCCATATCTTTAAAGTTTTAAATTATGAAGAAACATAATAGTTACTTCATACCATTTTTCAAAATGGGAAATAATTTATTAGATAATTGGTCAAATAAAATCAGAGGCATAAAACATATGAAAATATAGTCCTTTTCTCAAAATTAATTTGCTGGAGAACATTTTGTTAGTTGATACTTAATGTAGTAGTTGAAAAGTGATATAGTTATTTTTTTTACTTTGGAAATATTTTCAAAGTAATATTTGAGTTAGAAACATTTTATGCAATAGGGTTTGTTAAAATGATAAATTACTTTGAATGAAGAAAACTTATTTGATTAAGGTTTAGGTTTATGGAAAACAAAGGATTATTGGATATTCATTCCAATAACATTGGGGTATGAAAAATATTTCTTTTGTGGTTGTATTTTAGTTGTTTTTGGTGGCTTGCTTTAATAGAAAACAAAAAGGTTTAAATTTTTTGTGAGTTTTGAGTTTCTCCAAAAATCAAGGATGTTACATCTTCTCGGGACATCGTCAACTACGTAATTTATTTTTTATAGAAAGGATAACAAAAGATTTTTTTTGGTAAACCTTTAAATAAAAACCAGAGTTTTATAAACTCATTTTTATTCACTTTTACAAAATATTTTGGGCCATGAAAACACAGGAGAAAAAGGGTTGGTTTACTATTTTCTCCGTTTTCCAACTTTCTGCTTTATAAGCTAGGCAATAATTTTGAAAATATGAGAAGAGTGGAAACTATGCTTAGTTTTCCTGAGATAAAACAATTTAGATAGTAATATAGTTTTTACCCAAATATTTTTATTTCCTATCTGACGTACGTGCTAACTAAGGTCTCCAAAAGTCAGGACGGCTCTGATACCAACTCTGTGGGGACCCCAGACTAGCAGTCCGAGACCTTCAGTATGCATACATTCACGATCCCATGATCAGTTAGTCGTGAACAACATAGTCGAGTTGGCATTTCTGATTAGAACATCCACTACACGAATACATGGCTTACACAACTGGTCACATGACTCAGTTGAAAACAACTGCCACACAGAGAAGGAAAACACACTAAATAGAAGAAGTCTTCAAAACAAACTCGTGGTAAACCCCAAGTCATGCCTTGACTACCTACATGCTAATAACTCGGCGACGTTCCTAGTTTGCACAGCCGTCAGCGACACCATCTTCTTCATATTCTTCAGGTTTCTGCTAAAAGTATGGCTAAGACAACAACCAGTGACGAAACCATTATGATTACATTGGATTGTACTCGCAAGACACCCAAATGAAAGCTAAACATGCAGGTATGCATATATATAGGTGGTAGAAAAGCTGTAGTTAGGGTTCAACTATCCATGATGAATTTAAGACCCATCATAGTTGCACAAGTTTATTTTCTTTGTTGTAGAAGATACTTCAAAATATATTTTATTTCTCTTGTAGATATTGCATATCCACAAGGTTTTGATAAAGCATTTTAATAAGAGAACCTTTTTCTTTGCAAAACTTCTTGGAAAAACACATCTTCAAGATCCTCATTTTTTTCAGTACCTCAAAGGTACAATCATTTCCTTTCCACGTACCTCCCATGTATAATTTCCAAAATATTTTTAAAGCTTTTCGAAAACATTGACACAATGCTAGCTACATGGACATTCAACTGTCCATATCCGAGGACGCGACTATTCTGAATAGTTTTACTTTGCAGAGGTGTACACAATCCACAAGATCGGTACATCCGCCGTGATCAACCACGGACTGTCCAAGACAGTATGCAAACATCAGACAGCTGGTCCTAACTATCAAATATGCAAGTGCTAGTAAGTGGCTACCTCTTAAACTGGGTTTGTTCTCCCCGGCACCGAGTGAGTCAGCCGTGTTGACCCGGTTTCCCCTGACAACACACCGCCATGACAGGAAACCCAACTGTTGCAGCCGGTGGTGAACTTAATCCCACACTCTGAATGTCCCATTATTCCTTTCTAGTGACAATTCGGTTCGGGGGACTCTAACCCCTATAGCACATTGAGGTAGACACGGACTAACACCAACAAGATTTTAGCTACACCATGTTCCCATATTGTGGTAATGTGGCAGCACCGCTTGGTTGTCCGGCGAAGACTAGGTTATGTGTCATTTTTGGAAAAACAAGCCGGACACATTTCCTCCTTCACAACCTCCCTCGGACAAGGTCCCACCTTTCATCGGGATTTTTCCAAAGCTTTTGTTTTCCAAAAACATCAAGTCAATATGTCCACTAAGGTACTTAAGGTTATTAAATGATGAGCCTAAAATGTCTGAGGTTCTTGGTAACACCAAGATTATATAGTGGGTAAAGCATAATAGAAACATAATAAGGGTAGTGGTATGGTCCACTTACGAAAATAGTTTTTGAATCAAAATTTTGTAAAACTTCAGAAGTAAAAAATGCATGATATATAATGATAAGTAATAAACAAGAAAAAATTTAGATTGGCTTGACTTGGCACTGGTCTTGGTCTTGCTCTTGAAATAAACAAGAGTTGCAATAAAAACCTCTCCAGGAAATAATACCGTCTTTGTTATCTAACGTCGAAAAATAAAAAAGGAAAACACCCAATCAGAACCAAACAAAGGCAAGAACTTGATAACAAAGTAAAATTACATCAAGCAATTCATCAAACAAATAGAATTAAAAAAACACTAGAGTACACACCAACAAGCAAGACATGCACATACAGCAAACATGAATAACACTTAAAACAAATGCTATAGATCCTCAACCAAAATGGCATGAGTCCAATGGGCGTTCCACTATCATAACATAGCCATATCAGGTTAGTTGACTCTCTGGTCATTCAAGAGGATGAATAAAATAACAAGAAAACAACTAGAAACAACTGCACATGCACAGGAAAATAGTAGCCAACAATATTATAACCTATAGTAACACATGCTTTTCTAAAAATTGTGAAATAATATAACTAGTAGCTAAGAAACCTAATAACAGAGAAAAATCAATACCAAACATGTCATGGCATCACACAATACATGAAAACAATCATGGAGCAAAACAACCACTAAAACTAGAGATTGAAAAAGGGTTATCTAGACATGCATACATGCATAACAATAATAGATCATCAAACATGGTTTATTCTAACAGATAGATATATAAGATAGCATAAATATAATAGATAAAACAACACCTAGACATGCTTGTATTATCAAAATAGCAATCTAAGCAATGCATCAATAGTTAAGCATACAAATAACTATTATGGCAGAAAACACCTAAAACTAGCATGGCATGCCAAATTGATTTAGACCTTACTCAATCATGCAAGAAAGTGTAATATGCTAAAATAATAGTATCTATGCTATGACAATAAATACTAAAATTAATCACTCAAAATAACAAGGTAACAAGTATATAAGCAAACACTCATCCCTAAATGCGAGGAAACCACTAATATGAGAAAAACTCTAGCAACCATGGATTTTCATACCATTTTCTTAACATGCTAGTGACACCCTCAAAGAAAATCTCAAACATGGATTAATATCCTACACATGATAGGAATCACTTTTATAACAAAAAACAATATAACACAATATTTAACCAAGACATAGCAATAACAAGCAGAAAAGGGGTAAATACTAAATAAATCACCAAGGCTATTCTCTAACTCCTAAAATCATGAAAACCTAGGATTAAGTGCTACTAGTCACTCGAAAACCAACACAATTGGATTCACCTCAAAAGTCATCACCAATAAAATTAAATAAATCACAGAAGTGCTCTCTGTCCTAAAACAAACATGCATGGCATTTTCACACAGCAAATCAATTCAACACAAGGTCAACTGCCACAGATAGATATCAACAAGAGCTACTCCGAACAATATGGTTTTTATGTTCTGGATTCACAAAACGCAAGTTATTAATTAAATGGTGTAAAAGAGTGCTTCTGCCATTTAATTTAGTTCTCCTAAAATATTGCACAACATATAGATCTACAAGTTGGATATGGTTAAGAATTTGTAGATCCACCTCTGTGATTTTTAGTTTGACAAGTTTTATAGTTGAGCATTTTCGTTTTGAATTAAATAAAACCACCAAAATTGGATCTGCGGGAAAACAATATCCACCTGCGAAAAATAAAATGGGCTGGATTTGCTTTGGGGGAGAGCGCAGAGGCCGGACTACAAACTGGGAGGGCCCTCTAGCTTTTCCCGCCGGGGACGATGTCAAACGGCTGTCGAGCCGGGCCCAGCAGGACCCGCCGGTCAGTGGGCGAGGCCGGCGAAGAGGTAAGTCGCCGTTAGATTTGGATCCAACCGCCGAGAAGAGGCCACGTCGACACGTGCTAGCGACGACCAAAAAAGGGGTGGCGGAAACAAGAGGGACGGCGGCCCGAGGCGGAATCACGCAGGAGTATCGCCGTACGCTGCTCGGGAGGCCCACGAGAGGAACAAAATGGTCGGAGAGGACCAGGGAGACAGCGTGCGTCTGAGGCGCCCGCTCGCGCTTGCTGGGAAGGACACCAGCCAAAGTTCGACGGGGACCCGTGGCGGCTGATGATCCAAAAGTATAGGGGATTGCAACAGTCTTCGAGGGAAGTAAGACCCAAAATTATTGATTCGACACAAGGAGAGCCAAAGAATATTTGTTAGCCTTAACAAGTGAGTTGTCAATTCACCTGCACATGAAGTGGACTTGTGCGCAGTGATTTATCAGTAGTAACAGTTTTATAGTAGAAGCAGTAGTGAAATAATAACAACAATAGTATGCAAACAACAGCAGTGGTGATTGGAGTAAACAACGGGATTGAATACTGTAGGCATGGGGATGGATGAACGGGCGTTGCATGGATAAGAAAGTTCAAATAATGATCATGTCACGGGCATTGCAGATAAATAAGATAAAGCATCCAAGCACTAAGTAACCATAGGCATGTCTTCCATAAATAGTCGTACGTGCTCGCAATGAGAACTTGCACAACATCTTTTGTCCTACCAGCCCGTTTTCAGCGGGGTCTCAAGGGAACTACTGGTAATTAAGGTGATTCTTTTAATAAAGAACCGGAACAAAGCATTAACACTCTGTGAACACATGTGATCCTCACATCGCAGCCATCCCCTCCGGTTGTCCCAATTTCTGTCACTTCGGGGCCTCGGGTTCCGGACAACAATATGTGTAAAACATCTTGCAGGTATGATCAAGAAACAATAATTATCATCGTGATTCAATAACATGTTCAGATCTAAGATCATGGCACTTGGTCCCAAAGTGGCAAGCATTAAGCATAACAAGTTGCAACAATGTCAATAGCACTAATAGAGGATATTAGGCACTATGCCCTAACAATCACGACATTATTACATGAACGAACTAATCCAATCCCTACCATCCCCTTCAGACTATAGTGGGATAATTACTCACACATGGATGGGGGAAACATGGATGGTCGATGGAGAGGCGTTGGTGATGACTATGGCGATGATCTCCTCCAATTCCCGTCCCGGCAGGGTGCCAGAACAGGAACTTCTGATCCCAGAATCAAGGTTCGGGATGGCGGCGGCGCTCCATTGTGTTTCTGTGGAATATGACGAACCCCCTCGCGTTTTAGGGTTGAAGGCTATTTGTAGTTGAAAGGGGAGTCCGAGGGGGGTTGTGGGTGGCCAAACTATAGGCTGGCGCGGCCTAGGGGGACCCGCGCCAGGGGGTGGTGTGGCCACCCCGTGGCTCTTCTCCTGGCCCCCTTCTGGCTCCCGGGGTCTTCCGGGGTGAAAACATCAATGGGGTCTTTTCTGCGCAATTTCCCGAAAGTTCATTTTTCTGCACAAAAACAAGACACCAAGGTAATTCTGTTGAAATCACCGTTAGTCCGTGTTAGTTGTATCCAAAACACACAAGTTTAGAGAAAAACAATAAGAAAAGTGTTCGTAAAAGGAGATACGTTTGTAACATCCCAAATTTGCTAACAAAAGTGTGTGGTGTTGTGTTCATATCATACATGCATGAAACCACAAATTTAAATCATGTTTTAACCAATTTAAATTTGTGAATTTAAATGGTTTAAGAAAATCCCACAAAAAGTACTTCCTTTGGTTCCCAAAAATTTGTGTTGGAAAATAATTCAAGTACCTCAAAGAAAAACATGGCAAGGTGGGAAATTTTGTGAGGTTTTCAAAATATATTTTTGCCAATTTTTATCTTCACAAAAAGGCCCTCAAATTTTAGTTTTCTGTTCTGTTTTGTAATAGAAAAGGACTAGACTGTAAAACTCAAAACAATTAGGGGGTTTTTGCAAAATCGTCATCTTCAACCTCTGCCAGTAGGAGCTGCTCTGTGGCGCTGCACCGGCCGTTGATCCCGTGAGGGGATCCCCACCGTCGCCGTTTCCTGCGAGGAGGATAAGGACCGGGCGCTCTCCCTCCCTCTCGAGCTCCCTCCTCTCCTCTGTACCTTCATACCGAGAACCAAACCCTAGCCCTTCTCTGTACCGTCGCCGCCGGCGAATCGCCGTCTACTCCGGCCATCTCCGGCCCAATGGAAAGCACCAGGAGGAGTGCCTCGTCCAACTTTACCCCCCCCCTCCAACCTCGCTTGCCGGGAAGCCTCCATCCGCCGGGATTTCGCGTCGCCGTCCGCCATGGCCGCCGGCCTCCTCCGCGTGGCGCCATCGATGGAGGCCCCCTCGAGCCTCACCGTCCCCTCCATTAGCTTCCTGGTGAACTAACGGTCCTCATGGACCCCTCCGTTTCCTCTCTCTCTCTCCCTCTAGAACTCCCGGTCGCCGTGCAACTATGGCCGCCGCCGCGCCGTCGCTTGCCGGCGAGGCTTCCGGTGACCTCTTGGCTCACCGGCGCTACCCCTGGGCTTCCCTCGAGCCCCTCTCCCTCGTGGTGTGCTCGGATTCGCGAATTCGATGGATTTCGAGTGCACCCGTGAGGAGCAGAGTAGGATGATGCCACCCTTGTGTCACGCTGATGTCAGCATGGTTTTTCTATGTTTTCAAAGGAATAAAAATATGCCACGTGGGCCCCACCTGTATTTAAATTACAGAAAATGATAAATTTTGATAATTGAATAACTGTTAAAATATTAATCAGAAAAATAAAATAAAAATATGGTTGTGTTCAGAAAAATGTACTCTTTCCAAATTTGTCATTTTCACACATGTTTGAGAAAGTTCAAAAATGACTATTATTTTAATGTTGTTTAATCTTTTAAAATCGAAAAATAAGTTTTTATTCACTAAAATTAGAAAATTAAAAGTTATATATCAAATTGCTCAAAATGACAAGTACAATCTAGTTATGATGTTTTCAAACTCTTTTGAGAACTTTAACTTGCACTCACCTTCATAATTGTCCGAAACCCCCTCCGGGGTCTATTTCGGGATAATTTCAGTAAAAATGTTTAACTGACATACGAACCCTAGCAACCCAACGATCATGTCTAGGGCTTTATTTCAGTGCATTAACTTGCTCATGCATACATATTGCGCATTGCATCGATGCAATGTGTTGATTGTTATTTCTGTTTCGGTGTTGTTTTCCCACTCGATAGAACGTGACTCCGAAGCGAAGGCCAGCAACTCCATGACGAATACTTGATCTTAACCGACAAGTCAAGCACTTATTCCTGAAGACTTTATCTGGTTTTCTTATAACCAAGGCAAGCATAACCTCTTATCTGCTCATATATGGTTTCAACGTGTTTTGAATCTCGTACTTTGCATTCGGTTCCAAACCATTTGATGTCAGTAGTTAGAGTTCCCCTATATACTGCATAACCTAGATATCCTGATCCACTGCTCCTAGCAGCTATAGGTTTGTTTGCGCGCGCTCCGCTAAACCCTGTGAGTCTTGCTTAGCCATGCCTAGTTGTGATCTGATCCATCCGGTTGATGAATCTGGTCAATGCGTGAATCTACTATGTCAGGTGTTTATGTTTTGAATTACCTTTGATAACTTTACTAATCACGGCATGGATGTGAGGCCACAATGGGTTGTGGCGTTTTGTCCTGTTCATGCCCCTAGGAGCGAGTTCTCGCCTTCGAAGCCAAGACTGAGCGTGCAACCACACGCGGGGCCTAACAGACCGCGCTCGACCAACTAACTTGTTTGGCCACGTCCATGAGTCACGTAGTTTGATCTTTCCATCTGCGTGTGAGTCAGAAAACGATTTGGAGAAAACTTAGGGCGTGACCGGGACAAGTGATGGACGTACTCGGATCTTGATCCCGACTCACAGAACAGGTGCCGTCAGGAGGTGGCCAACTCCCTGTTGACGGGGTGGCCCTGTTTGGGTTGACTCATGGATAGGGTCGAGCAAGGTAAAGGTCGTGGCCAGCCACCCTCTTCCGCGCTCCATGGACGAGCGTACATGTGGCGTTAAGAGTCGGATGGTACGTGTGGGTAAAGTGTACCCCCTGCAAGGATAGATCTCCTCGAGAAGCCGTGTCCACGGTTACGGACGACTTGGCAACGGATTCTGTGATCATAGATAACTTCAAGGGAATGACTAAAACTTGTTAACCATGATTGAAGGGTGCCTCCTCGGAGTGCCGAGAGGGGTGATCCTTGTAGCATGAGATAGTGTGGAACAACTGGAGGAGGTGATCTTTGAAGCACGAGGTGCTGATATGTTTCGGTGGATTAAAAGATGATGATTACAGTAGTTGACTAGTTTCCTCATCTGTTTTCAAAACATTCTATGAGACGTGCTATTCCTTCCTCAACTTGCAAAACAAAGATTGCTTTACGCAAAACAGCCTTCATAAAACCCTTTCTGAAGTTAGGAGATATATAATAGGTTAATTAAGTCTTGTTGAGTACCTCCCGTACTCAGGTTTGCTTAATTTGGTTCAGGTGGAGTTCCTCACTTCAGTGGTGATTCAACATGGACATCGACGAGTAGTTTGGGGTTCCCAGGTAGCAGCCTGGAATCTATGGGCTGGGACGTCGCCTTATGTTGCGGCCTCTTAGGCCTTTTTGGTTCTTGTTGTTTAGCAACATAATTTTTTGCCTTCCGTTGTCTGATGTAATGTTGGGTCGTGTGACCTCTGTTTGTAAGCTATACTCTAGTAACACATGTTTAATAAAGCTTCCTGTCTAGAGTGCTGCTTTGATCGATTGTTGGTTTCGAGCTCATTGTTATACAGTTTTGGCTATGCATGCATAGTTGTCGCAGTCGAGGGGTTGTGGAGCCGATGATCCATTTCCGAGCCCGCCTGTCGATGTGATCGGCCTGGGGCGAGGTAACCCCAGTAACCCTCGATTGTTGTTGCACTTTCTGGACACATAGCATCTCTGTATAGCTTTGGTCCAGTTTCCTTCAGTTTCATTCGATTCGTGGACGCTTTGATATGCATAGTTGGTTATGACTAGCATGGATACAACGAGTAGTAGACTGGGGATCCGGACTATGTGCCGATGAATCCAGTCTGCCTGCTGTTGTTTGTTGCGGCCGGGGCTGGTAAACCTGAAGCCCTTGTGAGTCCATGGCTAGAAGCACATAACAGTATGTATATCTTTGGGTCCGGGGTCGTGAAAGGTCATGGTATCAGAGCAGGACTGCCTGTAGGAAAACCTTACTACTTGGTCGATGTTGAGTCTAGAGTTTGTGAAAACTACTTGGAAACTCAAATTGATTGTGAAAAACCTTCTTAGGATTCTTTTTACTCCTTATGTGATATCGCTCTAACTCTGGGTCTTCTTACCTGTTTTGATTTGAAAAGGTTCCAGTCATTCAAAACCTAGGTGCCTCCTTTGGCAAGGACGTTTTTACCCAAGTTGACCTAGTGTTCAGTTTCTAGAGTCGTGTGTGTTCCATATCCGTTACCTTTTAAACTGGGAGATTTCCTTTCCATCATAATCTCTCAGAGTTGTGTGGATTCCACATTCCTACATGTTTCCAAGTTCTAAATCCTGAACCTCGAGATCTGCTTTCTATCTCGAATGTATTCGTTATCCTCCGTTCAAATTCTTCCGGAGTTATGTGTGTATTTTGAAAGACATTCCGTGATTGCTATTCGTAGTGTCCTTCAAGGCACTCAGATAGTAGTTACTCCTTTCTTTTGGTTTTTTTTAACCTTGGAATTGAACTGAAGGTCCCGGAATGTGCTGAATTGCGGTGAGTTGAATCATGTGGTTTCATAACCATGTGATGCTCACGCTATCAGTACAGGATGCTGACCTTTAACCCAAGTTCTGTTTCGTTGAATCCTGAGGAATATGTTTTACCTCAGGGTGGTTAGGAAATTCCAACTCTCACAGCCGTAGGCTTTCCTTAGGAATCAAAAAGAGATCACAACAAGAGTGATCATCATGGGTTCCACATCTTTCTACTTGATTCAGCTATACTAATCTACTTAGCATGGGTTTTACAAATGAGTTTTACCGTGTGAAACTAATATGGTCTTAGGATCTTCCCTGAGTACGTTCCTACCCTCCAGTTGCCTAAAATCTCCATCCGTTGATTCGGACACCAAGTTGCATATGTGTGTTGGATTCTTCCAATGCGTTTGCTCTTGTTTTCCGTCAAAACATTCCACCTTGGAATGTTAGGAGAAACAAACTCCAGTACCTCGTCCATCTCTAGGACCAGGTCAAAGTTTTGTAATCCACAGAATAAAGAAGTTTCATTAGCTTATATTCTGTTCTACCTCAGGGTATCACACTCCTTTATATCAAGAGGTCGTGTTGAGTTTCATGGACTTAATGATGAAGTGATGCTCCTACACGTCTTCACTCCCTCTTCCTCCAAGCTTGAATGCTTGAGAATGATGGGTCTGCTCATCGACATGTGTATCAGATGTTCCTAGCAATTCTTATTGCTTCGAAAAACCTAAGAAACATCTATATCCTTCTTAGCACTACTGGTCACCCAGTCTCTGTTTGAAGTTGACTGAGTCACCAAATCCGTTCATTCTGGTGCACATTCTTGGTCAAAGAGTTAGGTTCATGCCGACACTCTCAAGATCATATCAGTTGCTTTGAAAAGCAAGAATTCCTTTCGAACTCCAAGGCATACCGGTGGTTCGTGATATTCTGGTTGTCTTCCAAGAAGTATCACCAGGTTTATCACCTGACCGTAATGTCTAAATAAGGGGTAATTTGAACTACTCCTTTCTCCAAGGAACCCTGCTGGATCCCTGGACTAGTTGGTGGAGCTTAAAACACTAACTTGGAGAGTTGAAAGACAAAAGCTCATCCTAACTTGTTCCTTTGGAATGAGATGTCTAGTTCTCATCCTGTTGAAGCATGATAGTATCTTTTCAATGGACATGCTGTCATTCTACCTCTTGATTTGATTTGGGCTATCGTCAAATCGAGAAAAGATCCAAGGACTATCTTGATGGTGTTTTCACTCGTGGTGTTTGGCCCGAGTATACCTCGTGTCCTTTGGTCTGACCAATGTATTGCCTTGTTCATATATCATATGAATCCCTCTTCTTGGAGTGTTTTGATAAGTGTGTCTTCGAACCCATCGATGACATTCCTATTTTCTCCAAGTTGCGAGAGGATCATGTTGAACAATTGGTAACAATGTTGGAAACTTTTGAGAACCAACTTTGTGTCATCGCGAAGTTGTGTTCTGGATGTTTGAAGTGACTTTCTCCGGTTCCTGTGCTTATGGTGAAAGTTGTCGCCATGGATTCGAGAAAAGTTTTCTTGTTCCTTCGGGAATAATCCCAAGTCGGTCATGTATGTGTGCTCTATTCTTGAGATGGTAGGTTGTTACCTCCATTTATTTGAAGAAGTTTGCATCCACGCTAAGCCACTGACTGATTATTCGTAAAAGAGAGGAAGTTTAAGAACTTCGTTATCTTTGTGACCGTTTTCCCAACAAGGACTCCGATGTGTTTTGCTGCAAGTAACCATGTAGGTGCAGCCATCTTTCGCAAGTTGCTAATACACGAGTTACGCAATCCTACTCATCTTCTTGAGCTTGACATCGTAGTCCATGTCTTGAGAATCCAACATGTATCTCGTTGATAACCGGAGCAATCTCTTCGTTCAAACATACTGAGTCTTGTTTTTAAATCCACTACCCAGAGCTGAATCTCAAGCAGCAACGATGGTTAGTGTTTCCTCAAGGGTATTGAATTAGGTCTTCAGATTCCGGCATGGTTGATGTGGTGGTTGACACAATTAGCCGGAAGGCCTAATGTCATATCCCCTTGAATCCTAAAGAACAACCACTCTCCGTGAGAATTCTTGTCTGGCTTATTCTAAAAAGTTTCATCCCTGTTCTTCCAAACCGGAGTTTTACATTGACTTGATGACCTATCGAAGGCTTGTCGTGAGCCTGCTGTCGGTATCTAGAACATCCAGCAGAACCTGGAAGTTAATTCTTCCAATGTCTTTTTGTTGATCCTCCAAACCTTCGTTTTAGTGGAAACAAGTTCATCAGGAGAACATCACTTGGTGCTCTGTAACCACCTTTGTTCAGTTTCCTTCCTCAAGTTGTTTGTACTTGAAGTTCGGTTCATCTCATACATTGTGTGAATTTGTCAGTTACTTCAGCCATGGGATCTTAACCATATGGTAACCGTATTGTTACGTCAAATCCACCATATGAAAGAGATTCCTTAATTCTCGCGTTGTTTCAACCCTCGTTGGTTACCCATCCTTATGGTGTGACCAAGAGTACCTCCTTCGTTACGGTGTTCCAACATCCCGTGGTTACTCATATTCTGTCGTGAAGTAACATCCCGATCTTTGACGAAGATTTTGACAAACTTTGACGGAGTGAAGTTCCGTTATCTTCCGTGTCCACTCCGAAGAGTGAACATGATCTTGTATCAAATTTTTCTTTGACACACGAATTACAGTGTTTTCTCGTGTTTTCCCTCGTCTACGGAGTAATATTCCAGACAATCCTCCCCATCTTGGTATTCTGTTTGAAGAAACCTCTATGTCACAAGTTGTCCAACCTTTCTTTTCCAAAAAGGATTTAAAGTCTAGTGCAAAGCTCATATTCTAAATCCTTTCAAGAACCATCATCCAAAACCTTGAAACCTTCTCTTATTCCCTCCGTTATCTTGATGTGTTTCATGCATGTTAACTCAAAAGTTCTTTATGAACATTCCTGTCATGAGTTAGCCATGAAATACTCGATCTTCGTGAAGATCATTTCCTAAAGAGTTTCCCTCTCACCTAAGGTGTATCCGCTGAAGAATCTTCGCAAGTGCTACGGGTAAACCTCTTCAGAAGAGAACCGTAAGGTTCGAGAAGATCGTTCAAAACCGGTGTTCCTTCTCTCTTCTCCTTCGGGAATCTCGGGACGAGATTCTTGTAAGGGGGGTATATTTGTAACATCCCAAATTTTCTAACAAAAGTGTGTGGTGTTGTGTTCATATCATACATGCATGAAACCACAAATTTAAATCATGTTTTAACCAATTTAAATTTGTGAATTTAAATGGTTTAAGAAAATCCCACAAAAAGTACTTCCTTTGGTTCCCAAAAATTTGAGTTGGAAAATAATTCAAGTACCTCAAAGAAAAACATGGCAAGGTGGGAAATTTTGTGAGGCTTTCAAAATATATTTTTGCCAATTTTTATCTTCACAAAAAGGCCCTCAAATTTTAGTTTTCTGTTCTGTTTTGTAATAGAAAAGGACTAGACTGTAAAACTCAAAACAATTAGGGGGTTTTTGCAAAATCGTCATCTTCAACCTCTGCTAGTAGGAGCTGCTCTGTGGCGCTGCACCAGCCGTCGATCCCGCGAGGGGATCCCCACCGTCGCCGTTTCCTACGAGGAGGATAAGGACCGGGCGCTCTCCCTCCCTCTCGAGCTCCCTCCTCTCCTCTGTACCTTCATACCGAGAACCAAACCCTAGCCCTTCTCTGTACCATCGCCGCCGGCGAATCGCCGTCTACTCCGGCCATCTCCGGCCCAACGGAAAGCACCAGGAGTGCCTCGTCCAACTTTACCCCCCCCCCTCCTCCAACCTCGCTAGCCGGGAAGCCTCCATCCGCCGGGATTTCGCGCCGCCGTCAGCCATGGCCGCCGGCCTCCTCCGCGTGGTGCCATCGATGGAGGCCCCCTCGAGCCTCACCGTCCCCTCCATTAGCTTCCTGGTGAGCTAACGGTCCTCATGGACCCCTCCGTTTCCTCTCTCTCCCTCTAGAACTCCCGGTCGCCGTGCAACTATGGCCGCCGCCGCGCCGTCGCTTGCCGGCGAGGTTTCCGGTGACCTCTTGGCTCACTGGCGCCACCCCTGGGCTTCCCTCGAGCCCCTCTCCCTCGTGGTGTGCTCGGATTCGCGAATTGCACGCGAATTCGATGGATTTCGAGTGCACCCGTGAGGAGCAGAGTAGGATGATGCCACCCTTGTGTCACGCTGATGTCAGCATGGTTTTTCTATGTTTTCAAAGGAATAAAAATATGCCACGTGGGCCCACCTGTATTTAAATTACAGAAAATGATAAATTTTGATAATTGAATAACTGTTAAAATATTAATCAGAAAAATAAAATAAAAATATGGTTGTGTTCAGAAAATGCACTCTTTCCAAATTTGTCATTTTCACACATGTTTGAGAAAGTTCAAAAATGACTATTATTTTAATGTTGTTTAATCTTTTAAAATCGAAAAATAAGTTTTTATTCACTAAAATTAGAAAATTAAAAGTTATATATCAAATTGCTCAAAATGACAAGTACAATCTAGTTATGATGTTTTCAAACTCTTTTGAGAACTTTAACTTGCACTCACCTTCATAATTGTCCGAAACCCCCTCCGGGGTCTATTTCGGGATAATTTCAGTAAAAATGTTTAACTGACATACGAACCCTAGCAACCCAACGATCATGTCTAGGGCTTTATTTCAGTGCATTAACTTGCTCATGCATACATATTGCGCATTGCATCGATGCAATGTGTTGATTGTTATTTCTGTTTCGGTGTTGTTTTCCCCCTCGATAGAACGTGACTCCGAAGCGAAGGCCAGCAACTCCATGACGAATACTTGATCTTAACCGACAAGTCAAGCACTTATTCCTGAAGACTTTATCTGGTTTTCTTATAACCAAGGCAAGCATAACCTCTTATCTGCTCATATATGGTTTCAACGTGTTTTGAATCTCGTACTTTGCATTCGGTTCCAAACCATTTGATGTCAGTAGATAGAGTTCCCCTATATACTGCATAACCTAGGTATCCTGATCCACTGCTCCTAGCAGCTATAGGTTTGTTTGCGCGCGCTCCGCTAAACCCTGTGAGTCTTGCTTAGCCATGCCTAGTTGTGATCTGATCCATCCGGTTGATGAATCTGGTCAATGCGTGAATCTACTATGTCAGGTGTTTATGTTTTGAATTACCTTTGATAACTTTACTAATCACGGCATGGATGTGAGGCCACAATGGGTTGTGGCGTTTTGTCCTTTTCATGCCCCTAGGAGCGAGTTCTCTCCTTCGAAGCCAAGACTGAGCGTGCAACCACACGCAAGGCCTAACAGACCGCGCTCGACCAACTAACTTGTTTGGCCACGTCCATGAGTCACGTAGTTTGATCTTTCCATCTGCGTGTGAGTCAGAAAACGATTTGGAGAAAAATTAGGGCGTGACCGGGACAAGTGATGGACGTACTCGGATCTTGATCCCGACTCACAGAACACGTGCCGTCAGGAGGTGGCCAACTCCCTGTTGACGGGGTGGCCCTGTTTGGGTTGACTCATGGATAGGGTCGAGCAAGGTAAAGGTCGTGGCCAGCCACCCTCTGCCGCGCTCCATGGACGAGCGTACATGTGGCGTTAAGAGTCGGATGGTACGTGTGGGTAAAGTGTACCCCCTGCAAGGATAGATCTCCTCGAGAAGCCGTGTCCACGGTTACGGACGACTTGGCAACGGATTCTGTGATCATAGATAACTTCAAGGGAATGACTAAAACTTGTTAACCATGATTGAAGGGTGCCTCCTCGGAGATGCCGAGAGGGGTGATCCTTGTAGCATGAGATAGTGTGGAACAACTGGAGGAGGTGATCTTTGAAGCACGACGTGCTGATATGTTTCGGTGGATTAAAAGATGATGATTACAGTAGTTGACTAGTTTCCTCATCTGTTTTCAAAACATTCTATGAGACGTGCTATTCCTTCCTCAACTTGCAAAACAAAGATTGCTTTACGCAAAACAGCCTTCATAAAACCCTTTCTGAAGTTAGCAGATATATAATAGGTTAATTAAGTCTTGTTGAGAACCTCCCGTACTCAGGTTTGCTTAATTTGGTTCAGGTGGAGTTCCTCACTTCAGTGGTGATTCAACGTGGACATCGACGAGTAGATTGGGGTTCCCATGTAGCAGCCTGGAATCTATGGGCTGGGACGTCGCCTTATGTTGCGGCCTCTTAGGCCTTTTTGGTTCTTGTTGTTTAGCAACATAATTTTTTGCCTTCCGTTGTCTGATGTAATGTTGGGTCGTGTGACCTCTGTTTGTAAGCTATACTCTAGTAACACCTGTTTAATAAAGCTTCCTGTCTAGAGTGCTCCTTTGATCGGTTGTTGGTTTCGAGCTCATTGTTATACAGTTTTGGCTATGCCTGCATAGCTGTCGCAGTCGAGGGGTTGTGGAGCCGATGATCCATTTCCGTGCCCGCCTGTCGATGTGATCGGCCTGTGGCGAGGTAACCCCAGTAACCCTCGATTGTTGTTGCACTTTCTGGACACATAGCATCTCTGTATAGCTTTGGTCCCGTTTCCTTCAGTTTCATTCGATTCGTGGACGCTTTGATATGCATAGTTGGTTATGACTAGCATGGATACAAGGAGTAGTAGACTGGGGATCCGGACTACGTGCCGATGAATCCAGTCTGCCTGCCGTTGTTTGTTGCGGCCGGGGCTGGTAAACCTGAAGCCCTTGTGAGTCCATGGCTAGAAGCACATAACAGTATGTATATCTTTGGGTCCGGGGTCGTGACAACGTTTTTGACGTATCAACTCCCCCCCAAGCTTAGCTTATTGCTTGTCCTCAAGCAATTCAGTGACAACTGAGTGCGATAAAAGACTTTTACAAACACATTTGTTTCATATGATGTAAATATACTCATTACATGATCAAATACTTAGTTATACTCATGATAAGATACATGCAAGATATTTTCACTGAATAGCTAACAACATATTAATAATAAAAAACATGAAACATAACTATTTGCAGGATTGAAGTATTCATAATAGGATCTAATAAAGTGGTATCTCGCTTGCCCTTAAGTTTGGGATAAAACATAAATGCCAGGGCACCTTTGAAGTTCAAGGGAAGACTAGAAGTAAAGATATCAAAGATACAAGAATAGAGATTATACCCCAATCAACCGTGCTTTGGGACAAACATATTACACTAAGAATGATAATTATGCTCTCAATAAAGTGCTCAAAGAATATGGCAGAGACTCAACATAAAAGTAAAAGAAAGGCCCTTCGTAGAGGGAAGCATGGATCACTCATGTGCTAGATCTTTTTATTTTGTTAAACAGAGATGTTGAAAACATTTTCAAGAGTGGTGTATGTTTATGTCAACGAATGGTAAACAGACAATACAGTACGTCACAAGCCAACTAGATCCACAAGAGCGGCTCCCATGGTGAAGGACACAACTGGTGTAGAAGGTCATCCCTCTTTCTCTTTTGTTTACACAATTATACTTTGACTGATAAATCAGGGGGAAAATAGTGAAGAGAATTTGTTTGTATTAATTTGGGGCTGGGCACCCCGCTGCCAGCTCTTCTATCATTTGGATAAGCGGATGAAGCCACTAGCCCAGGGTGTGAAATCCAATCAATGAGTGAGATAAAGATTCTCTATTCACGTCCTCATGAGCTAAAATAGTGGCATAAAACAGGAGCAATTTTTTAGAAGGTTTTAAAGGTAGCACATGAGCAATTTACTTTGAGGTGGCGGTTAAATACCACATATAGGTAGGTATGGTGGACACATTTGGTAAACTTTGGTTTTAAGGGGTTTAGATGCACGAGTAGAGCTCATACTCAGTACACGTGAAGGCTAGCAATGGATAGGGAGCGACAATCAAGAGAGCAGTAACTATCATAATCATGTTTGCGACAAAGTAAAATTAACTGAGGCATAAAATTGATACTAGAACTCTGAGGCAAAATAAATCATCGAGGCTTATTGACTTTTGTTTTCATTCTTGGCATTCGTGAGCATGTGCCAAGTCGATTCAAATGAAACAGTCAGATGAGGCTACCACAATGTCATACTCTTCTTATGAGTAGAACAATGCGAACACATATTTATGCGACATGTCATTTTATATTAATAAATTGGAACAAAGCATGAGAGAGTATGAATTATTAAGCAACCATTAAGTCACATATATCTTATACGAATAAACTAAGCATGCTCACATAGATGGATATATGTACAAAAATGAAAGCAAATATAATTCATACCAGCCTCTCACCACACTTGAATTGTCGTAGATCGCCATTATTGCTCTTCACTTGTGGCTCGAAAATATATAATGAAAACCAAGCTCCAATGGAATCACGGACGACTGTTGAACTCTGCACCAAACTTTTACGAAACAAGAGAAGAACAACAAAATATTTTTGGGATTTTCAATTAAAGGACAAGAAACAAAGCAAAAATCTTTTTGGTTTTTTGAATATTAAAATGCAACTAAAGAATAAAGCAAACCAACTAAAGAAACAAATAGAGAGAAACAACAGATTTTTTTTTGTCTTTTTGTGTTTTTGAAAGCGAAAACAAAACAATAAAAACAAAAGGAATGAAAGAAACGAAAACAAGCAAAAGGAGCAAAAAGAAGCGAAAGAAACAAAAAGAAGTGAAAGAAGCGAAAACATGGATATACAAAGAACCGACAGAACATGGTATATAAATGAGTGCGATGTCGGTATACCTCCCCCCCCCAAGCTTAGGCTTTTGGACTAAGTGGAGATCAATCACCAAGTGGCCCATGAGGTGCCTCCCCCGTCGTATGTCGAGGAGGAATCCTCCCCCTGATATGTGCTCGAGGATGCGCCGGTATACTGCGTGTTGCGGTCCTCGGAAGGCGCGTCTCGCCTCTCTTGCTGCCGGTAAAACTCCATGGTGCTCAGATGCTCGTCTACCTGCTCCTTGGAGAGCGACCATGGTGACCTGTCAATCTTAAACAAAACAGGCTGCGGCAAAGTAACTCTCCGCTCTTCTCCATCCATATATAAACTCTATAGACTAAATGTTCAATAGTAGAGTTAGAAGTGACAAACTGATGGGATTTCATAGCAGCAAGGTTAAGCCTATGTGGAGCAATTTTTTCATCATTAGGATCAATGGAAACGTGCAAAGCAGCTGCGACACGTGTAGCAATAATGCCACCAAAAATAGGCCCAGCAGCAGCAAGGAGGCGTGCAACAAGTGCACCAAGGTTATACTTTATGCTACGGTTCAGCGCAGCATCAATGAAATCAAGGTGGTAACTAGAAACATTGCTAGTTTTCTCCCTACCAAGGATACTAGTACCAATATAGTAAGCAAAGTATCTAAGAGCAGAAAGTTGAATGTTCCTTAACTTCCCACGTTGGGATGAGCGACCATCATCGTTGGTGACTTCTCGATAAATCCCCTGGAGGTCTGCTGGTCTATCTTGAATCCTGCTTGCTATCCCGGTGGCGTTGATACCTATAATAGCACAAAATTCTTCCAAGGACAAAGAAGTAGGACTACCATATAACTTGAATGCAACACTTGGACCATACTGAGTGTTCTGAAATTTAAACCTCTTAACAAAAACTTTTGTGAGTGTGGCATATTGAGGGCTTTCATCCCCCATAAAGTTGGTGAGCTCAACTCTTTCGCTAAGCATAAGAAAATCATCTAAAAGACCTGCATTTCTTAAAAATGTACGGCAAGGAAAGCTAGATGGGTAAATGATACCATCATCTTCCGTATCGTCAATAGTTGATGCCATTACATCCTCATTATACGATGGCCTCGCTGAAGTGGATGAGCGTGAGGGCCTTGTCCTTCTAGGAGCATCACTCCTAAATATCTCTCCAAAATTATAACTATCCATCTCTGAAATTTTTCAACAATCATCACAAAAATTAATTTCAAGGAACTATAAGGTGGAGACTACCATAGGTACTTATATGAGAGCTAAACATACATCAAAAATAAATTATTTATACTCAAATAAAGCATGCAAACTCACATAAGCTGTCACCTACAGTACCAAAATACTCAAGAAATACTTCACTAAATAAAATTCTACTTGGACCATCGGAGGAGTCACATACCGGAGATCAAACACACCAAATATCAGCGCAAAATATGGGCTGAAGAAGGAGATCAAAAAACTAGAGGAAGAACAGCAAGAACACGGGTTCCAGAAAATGATTTCAGCTTTGGTGGTGAGAGAGAAGACTTTGGCAGTGGAGAGAGTAAGTGGAGGGCTAGGGGGCCCCACACCATGTGCTGGCACTACCAGGGGTTGGCCGCACCACCCTGTGGTGTGCCTGACTGGTGGGTCCCCCTGGGGTCTCCCAGGCGGCTTTCTGCCTCATTTTTTACGTAAAAATTTATTATAATTTTTCTGGAATTTTTGATTATTTTTTAGGTATTTCCAGAATTTTAATAACTAGTAAAAACCGGGAAAAAAAGTGAAAACGTGGAAAACAAAACCAAAACCAAAACTATTGAGGTTCTATGACACTTTAATGAAAGAATAACCAAAGAAAACAAAGGTGGCAGTGGTGAAAACAAAAGTATGGATGGTGAAAACATGCATAACTTCAGTAAACAGGGTGAAAACATCAGGAAAACATGCATAAGGATGGTGGAAAATATGATTGTACTAAAATAGAAATGTAATAACAGAAGTAAACATGGTGAAAACAATGTCCCCTTCATTAAAAATCATTTTGTTAACAAGGGTGATCAAGTCTTGTTACCAGAGTAATTTTTATGTGAAGAAAAACCTTGCTAATCACTAAATAATTATGTTACCTCAACCTTGATAGGCATAGTCCCAATTATAATAATTTCATATTCCTTTGGTGGTCCTGGAATGGGACAATAAAATTCTCCAATCTTGATGGTCTCAATATTCTCAATTGAATTTAGACCATATTTCTTATCAATCTTATTGGGAAAATAAACAGTATGCTCTTTATCATTAACATTAAAAGTAACTTTTCCTTGATTGCAATCAATAACAGCCCCTGCAGTATTAAGAAAAGGTCTTCCAAGAATAATAGACATATTATCATCTTTAGGCATTTCCAACACAACAAAGTCAGTTAATATCAGACAATTATTAGCAACTTGAATAGGAACATCCTCACATATACCCACAGGAATAGCAGTAGATTTATCATCCATTTGCAAAGATATATCATTTGGTATCAATTTTTCTAGGAGGAGTCCCTTGTAGAGAGTAAAAGGCATGACACTAACTCCAGCTCCCAGATCACACAAAGCAGTTCTAACATAATTATTTTTAATAGAACAGGGAATAGTTGGTATCACAGGATCTCCAAGTTTCTTAGGAACCTTGCCATTAAAATAATATTTAATAAGCATAGTGGAAATTTCCTCATTAGGAATTTTCCTTTTGTTAGAAATAATATCTTTCATATATTTTGCATAAGGAGGCAATTTAATAGCATCAGTTAAAGGAATTTGCAAGAACAAAGGTTTGTGGGTTAGCCAGCGCTAGTACCGCTGGCGAACGCAATTTCCTGTTCGCCAGCGCTACAGATACTACCGTTGGCGAACAAGCCAGATGGTTCGCCAGCGATGTGGGGTGGGACCCCCCTGCGCGCGCACCCGCCCTCCGTGAAACTAACGCTGGCGAACAGGGCCCGTGGTTCGCCAGCGCTAACTTTACTACCGCTGGAGAACAGCTGCGCCTGTTCGCCGGCGCTAACATGTGGGCCCAGGGCGCATGTTAGCGCTGGCGAACAGGCCCAGCTGTTCGCCAGCGGTAACCTGGGCAGATAGGCCATAAAAATGGTCCACCCACACTTTCCCCTCTCCACTCTCCCTTCTCCACCTTGTCCCCTCCTCTCTCTCTCTCTAGCTCGAATTTATACCAATTTCTCCACCCTTGTACTCTCTTTTGAACCAACTAAAATTATTTTAGTTGGTATATATATATATATATATATATATATATATATGTGTGTATGTGTGTGTGTGTGTGTGTTTATCTCCCTCCTAACACCATTTCTACCCAAAGTTTTCCCTTCCTAGGCATCTAGATCTAGAATTACACCCCCCTCTCTCTCCAAAGCTCCAAAATTCTCCGGATATCATCGTGCAGCCATCTATTCATTTGAGGTGGGATGAATGCTAATATATAATTAAATGAGTCTGTATATGAATTTTGTCCGGATACACGCGATATGCAATATGTGTGCAATTTCACCAGATTCAAATATGGTCGTGTGATGGAGACTTTAAATGTGTGCAATTTGTTGTGGAATGAAATTGAGTAGCCAACTATCGCCGGAATGTTGATTCATTTCCGTCTCGGCATAGTTTGGCACTCCCTAATAACCTCCTATTTGTAGGAAGGTACGGCCTAATTTTTTCGTGAGTACGACATGAAGTGAAATTTTGGATATGAAAATGAGTTGCCACTTTGCCGGAATGTTGATTCATTTCCGTCTCGGCAAAGTTTGGCACTCCTCTAACCTCCAATTTGTAGTAAGGTCATGCCGATTTTTTTCGTGAATATCGATATATATATATATATTATGTTTGGTTCTAATATTAATTATATTAGCGCGCTCTCGTGCAGGCGACAAATAATGGTGGTCGTTAAGAGTGAATGTGTCGTGAATAGTTACTTGAGACACGCGACAGAAGACATGTTACAAAATGGCCGCAAGGAGATACGATGTCCATGTCGAAAGTGCAAACTAGGGGGCTTGCTCAATCCCTTTACCGGAGACTTGCTCAGTCACCTTCTCAGGTATGGTTTCATGGATGGGTATAACAGTCAGTGGGTAAGTGATGATGAAGTCCATGGGGCTGCGGTGGTAGGAAATCATGTGCAACAGGAGAATAACAACGATCGACAAGAACTACAACAGGACCAAGATCAGCCTCATGACCCCGCACATGATCATGGAGAAGATGCTGAACAAGGCGTGGAAGAAGACGAGGACACAGGGACACCCCTAACGGAAGTTGTGCATGACCCTCATCTGAAAGAACTGCTTTTGAGAAAGACGACTAACTCGATATCTGCTGCTAGAGAGAAATCAAAGCTGGCGCAACTAGAGATAGACTCGAAGACACCGTTGTATGCAGGCTGCGGTCCGGGAGAGTCCCGCCTGAGACTGGCGCTCGATGTTCTGCAGATGAAGGCAAGATACAAATGGAGCGACATAAGCGTCGATGCAAGCCTACAATACTGGCACGATGTCCTTCCAGAGGGCAACACCTGTCCTAAAAGTTGCGACGAGGCCAAGAAAGTCGTGTGCCCCTTTGATTTACCTCACGAAAAATACCATGTGTGCATCAACGATTGCTACATTTATTGGAAAGAGGACGCGAACAAAACCATTTGTCCAGTTTGCAACGCCGCTCGATACAAGAAAAGGAAGAAGAAAGGTCCTCGAAAATTTGTGTGGTACTTTCCGCTCATTCCCCGTCTGCAACGGTATTTCGCGGACCGCAAGGAAGTAGAGCTCATGCGCTGGCACGCGAAAAGGAGGAATAAAGTTTTGAAAGATCCAGATCGGAGTGAAAAAAGTAAATCTGACACATCCTTCAGATGCAAGTCAATGGAAAGCAATTGACTGTGAATATGCAACATTCGGGGCGGAGGCAAGGAACATCAGGTTGGGTGTGAGCACCGACGGACTCAATCCGTTTGGAAACCAGAGCAGCACCCATAGCACCTGGCCCGTGTTTGTATGGATGTACAACATCCCCCCTGGTTGTGCATGAAGAGGAAGTATATTCACATGAGTATGCTAATTCAAGGGACGAAACAACCAGGCAACGACATCAATCTATACCTGAAGCTGCTTAAAGATGAGCTGGACACGCTATGGGCCGAGGAAGGGGTGAACACATGGGACGCCTTCGGTGAACAATATTTCCCAATGCGAGCGGTCTTACTCTGTACGGTTCACGGCCTACTCGGCTACGGATATGTGGCAGGCCAGGTGTGCCACGGGCATAACGGTTGCGTGAGGTGCATGGATGACCCCACGTTTATGCAACTTTCGAAAGATCCTGGGTCTTCGAAAACAGTTTTCGTTGGCCATCGAAGGTGGCTACCCAACAAAGACCCGTGGAGAAGGCGAGGAGACCTTTTTAACAATGAAGATGAGCTCCGTGGACCTCCACGTAAGAGGTGCGGCGAAGAAATCTACAATTTGCTGAATGATTGGAAGGAATGCCCATAGCCGGGAAAGAAGCAAAAGGCGCCAAAACCGCTTCTGGATGTATGGAAGACGAGGTCGGTGTTTTGGGACTTGCCATACTGGCCCATTCTCGATACGCCTCACTGCCTTGATCTGATGCATATCACGAAGAATGTGTTTGAAAGTTTGTTTGGCACGCTGCTCAACATGCCGGAGAGGACCAAAGACGGGGTGAAAGCAAGAAACGACCTGAAATATTTTGGTATTAGGGTAGATCTTCAACGGGGACGCCCGGATGATGACGACGACGATCAATCGTGCGATGAGGAGACGGAGGGTCGCAAGGCCAAAAGGGTTAAGAGGAATGACTATTACTGCCCCCCCCTCCTGCTTCACTCTAAGTCCGGACGAGATCACAAAAATGATGATGTGCTTTCTCGGAGTCAAAGTCCCTAGCGGTTACTCAGGGCTAATAAGCAGATTCCTCGACGCGCAGAAACAAAAGTTTAGCGGGATGAAGTCTCATGATTGTTACGTGATGATGACGCAGACATTTCCGGTTGCGATCCGTGGAATAATGGACAAGCACGTCCGGGAAACCCTGTTTGGCCTCTGTAACTTCTTCGACGTGATATCTCGAAAGTCGATCAAGGGGAAGCAGATCTCAAGGTTGCAGAAAGAGATTGTCGTAATACTATGCGAGCTTGAGATGTACTTTCCACCATCATTCTTTGACATATGTGTTCATCTGTTGGTCCATATCATGGACGATATCATCCATCTCGGGCCGTTGTTCCTGCATAACATGATGCCGTTTGAAAGGATGAATGGGGTCATCAAAGGATTTGTTCGCAACAGAGCCCGTCCGGATGGAAGCATCGTTAAAGTCTTTCTCACTGAAGAGTGCATTTCTTTCTGCACGAATCATATGGACATGGAGGACCCTGTTAGTCTGCCCAGAAACAAGCACATTGGCAAGCTCGATGGAGTAGGTCATAAAAATGGACGTAGAGAAGTGCATGTGGATCGGGCTTGTCGACGCACCGACTTTAACAGGGAAAACTTAGTAGCTCTCCAACACATTGACATGGTCGATACTTGGGTGGAAAAACACAAGAGCTCGATTATGAAAAAGTACAGTGAACAAGGCAAGCGGAGGACAGAAGGAGAAATAATCAGAGAGCATAACTCCACTTTCTTGCGTTGGTTTAAATATGTGATCGTCGCTAATCCACCGCCAAGGGATTGTGCGAAAAATAAACTATTGCACGCCTTGGCACATGGCCCAGCTCCCAACCTAGTGACGTTTCAAGCATATGATATCAACGGGTTCACTTTTAACACAAAGGAGAAAGAAAAAACTTCCGATTATCAAAACTCAGGGGTAACGATGGAATCCTACACCGGTGACAAAAACTTAAGATACTACAGAAGGATCGAGGAGATATGGGAGCTTAAATACTCTGGAGAGAAGGTGCCTATGTTCCGCGTCAGATGGGCTAGGGTGTCGACCGTCAGAAAAGACGACCAATACTTTACAACCATGGTTATTCCCGAAGCCGGAACCTCATCAAGCGCGAATGTCACAGCGCAAAATGAGCGATGGGTATTGGCTAAGCATGTATCCCAATGCTTCTTCATAACAGACCCCGCAAGGCCTAGCCGTGTTATCGTGAGGAGAGGGAAAATAAATATCATCGGAATGGATGGAGTCGTTGATGAGGACGAGTTCGACACGTTCGGCGACCCAAATATTGACGATGATCAAGAAGATGATGGTGATAGTAATGCAACATACACAACAAGAAGAAGTAGAACAATGCTACCTAGGCATGGTCTTCCATTCAGAAGAAGAAGTCATAATGTGGATATGTGCCCACCTTTGTGTGGATAACGATGATAATATGAGGGGTGGGATCGATTATATGAGGGGTGGGATTTTATGTGCAGGTACCCCACGTGAGTCCCTATTTGCTGGAATGTGGATTAATTTCCGTTCCGGCAAATTTGGGTACTCCATTTGTGATATTTTTAGCAAAGGTCATGCCGAAATTTTCCATGAATTTTGGCATGATCTTTGCTAAAAATATCACATCTTAGAGTGTCCGAGAAATTTGGACTCATATGGGGTATAGATCGTCTAAATTGCAGGATTTGTTGAACTAATTTCGGGTTTTCTCTCCTTAATTAGATATGGCTCACAACGACGAGGTGGGTGGTTCTGGGACCGGACGCGGGGACGATGATGCGTGGCTTTCTATGCTTAGAGCCGGAGGAGGACCGTAGATCTGCAACCGGAGCTAGAGATGCAGAGCGACGATGCAGACGACGAGACGGACGAAACCATCCGTCAGGAGCTAGAGCAGTGCACCGATACATCGGGCGGAGAATGTCAAACCGGTAGTGGCACCGGGGATACTGCCTCTGGTAGCGAGGCGTCGCGTAAGCGCAAAGAAAGGCGGCACAACATGCTCGCCACCATCCGGCAAGAGTTCACGGAAGTGGACCCCAACAGCGGTGATCCCATCGAGCCGGAGAGTTACGCTAAGGGGTATGGAAACCAGATAGGCTGCATAGCTCGAGACTTTGGAAATGTTAATACGGGCCAGCTCAGAGATAAAGAAAACAAGGCTATGGCCGCCCTGCTGATTGAGAAGCTGCACACGAGGTACAAGCTCCCGGATCCTTACGACAACCAAGACCCGAAGAAGAATCTGGTCAACTCGTTAGCACTGGGAAAGTTCACCAAGGCGTTTACGACTTGGAGATCCAGTTTGCGGGAGATGATTGCGAAGGGTAAGGGTTTCGATGAGATCCATAAGATGTGGCCCTCCATTTCCGAGGAAGACTTGGCCCAATTCAAGCTCGACGAACTCAAACCGGAAAGGGTGGCGCTGAGTAAATGGGGAAAAGACCAGCGAAAAAAGAACATTGGCCCTCACAATCTCGGAAGCCAGGGTTACCTTGGGAAGCAGAAAGTCTGGGCTAAGGAGGATGCAAAGAGAGAAGGGCCGAACCCGTTTGACAAGATCACCGACCCGCAGGTGAGAAATTTTGTCAGGGCCCATTATAGGGAAGATCCCGAAAAGCCCGGCGATCTTGTGTTGAACGAGAAGGTCAAAATGCTCGAGAATAAGTATCTCGAGGAAGAAGAAAAAGAACGCCTATCTCACTCCGACGGGGGTCCTCGGCGACGATGAACAAGGACCCGTATGACACCCCTTTTATTAGGGCGCTTAACGCGATGAAGGGAGTTCCCCTTGACAAGAAGCCACATCGTGGCCATGTGCATGGCCTCGGAAAGGGTCATCGGCATGAGCACTACTACCCGGACACCAAAGAGAAGAGAAAGGACGGAACAAGGCCCCGGAGAAGACGGTCGACGATCTTGTGAACGAGAGGCTCAACGCGCTCCTCACTACCATATGTGCGTCCGTCGCTCAGTCCTTAGCGCCGTGGATGGCAGGTGCAGGACAAGGGCCACTCCCCGAGATCAACATAGCCCAAATGGTGCCGCCTGCTGCGCAGAACATGGCCCCCGTCGTGGCTCCTGCTGCGCAGAACGTGGCCCCCATCGTGGCGCTGCTGCGCAGAACGTGGCCCCTGTCGTGGCGCATGCTGCGGAGAACGAGGCGGCCCTCAACCCTCAGCCGCAAGGTCGCAAAGATCCGTCGCCGCCCCGCCACGTCTCTTCAACGCCGCCGCCGACACTTAGCGGTCCATCTCCCTTGTCCGAGCTCAATGCCCTCACGGTAATTCAGCGTCCACTACTTAATTATATATTATGACTTGATTCGTGACGGCCTCAGTCTCTAACGACGATCGCGCGACGTTTCGCAGGCCGACGAGACGGGATGCACATTGCTCCTTCGTGTGAACGGCGAGTTAAAGGACATGGACAAAGGAAAAAATCATAACACCTCTCAACCGCGTGTCCCATGGTGTTCGTATGCCCGAAGACGTGCTAAGGATTACATTAAGTCGGGTGCCCCCTGGTTGCGGTGCTCTCGATCCTCCGAACCAACCCCCCGCAGCCGACAGCGAGTTAAACCTGGAGCAGTGCTTGGTTTGGCCATTGACATGGCCAAAATCACTAATTCGTTTGGAAACTACTCCTGTCAACACTCCAACACCGGTCCAGGGGTCGGGGCACCCGAGCCAACACAAGGATTTCTCACCTGCAAAGTCCGTGCAACACGACGGCGACGATGCTGAAGATGAGAACCCCAATGACTACCTCGTCGACGATCCTTACGAGGGGCCCAACCTTGATGATCTTGATGAACTTCTCTTGCCAGCGGAGGAAGCGGATAAATATCGATGCACAAAACGTCTTTTCTCTTCTCAAGAACCGGCAGTCCCCGAGCAAGAAGTCATCAGCCAGGACACCCTCAAAGAGGCGGTAGCAGATGTATTTCATCAGAATCAGCCTAAGAAGACGGTACGAAAAAGAACTGAGAAGAGTTCTCCCGTTGCATCGATGAGCCAACCGGTGGAGGGGACCAAGTCTAAGCCGTAGACAGGACGTGTATTGGACATGATACCCATACACGACTGGAATCAGATCCATGAGTTGGGCAAACCGATGCTTCCGCCCAGGTTGGCCTCCTTGCTGACAGGTGATATGCGTAGCGTCCATGACGGTGTTCTATATATCGAGACGACGCTTCTCAAAGAGAAAAATCCAACGCTGCCTGTTTTGGTCACAAAGGTGGCATCTATGGCGGGATTTGTCACTGAAGGCAACGCAAACAAGATCATCGTGAGATTTGACGACATTTTTCGGATGTTCCACATGAAATCCCTCCACTCGTCAATCGTCCGTCTGTATACGCTCAATTTGGCGCATCAACTATCCATAGAGAATGTCATAAACATCGGGCTAGTAGTCCCCTACTACATGTACGACATGTACTTGAACAACCCCAAGGGTAGGGCAAAAGCGACAAAGTACCTCGAACAAGTGTTGCTCACTAATTATACACACAAGAGGATCACCCTCGTGCCTTACTTTCCCGAGTAAGTTATATTTCCCATCTTTACATTAGTTTGCGCATATACAATTTTTGAGGATTATATATATGGACTCCTGTTTTGCACAGAAACAAATACGACACCCTCATCATGCTCCACCCGAGAGACGCGCACGCAGTATATCTCGACTCCGGGAGTACGACGAAGGAGAAGAACTACTCCCTCATCAAGTCTGTTCTCAATGATGCTATGGAAGGCTACATCAGGGCGGAAGGATACTACGACAGAATGAAACAAATTCAAGGCAAATATGTGTTCAGACACAAAACAGAGTTTCCCTGCCCCAAGCAGGCGCTAGGCGGCCATATGGAGGCATGGTACCTCCTCCAACACATGACGGAGATCGTGAAGGACCAACACAGTCTACAATACATGTCTGCTGTTGTAACATCCCAAGTATGAAAAACACCTTTAGAATGTTTGCTTTTTGTTAAATTATGTTTTTGCATCATGTCATCATAAGCTTTGCTTAAGTTTTGCATTTGTTTTCCATCTGTTTTCCCTTGTTTTCCATATGAATTTCAAACCAATTTTCAAATTCTTGTTTCATACTTGTTCTGTTACAATTTTCAAATAAAAATATTCAAATAAAAACATCTTTTTGTTTCCATTAAAATAGAAAGTTCAAACTATTAAATTGTTCTTTTCAATAATTTAATTAATATCAAATTCACTAAAATTCAATTGAAATTTCAAACAGCAACCAAGTTTAAATTTTTGAAAAACAAACAATGGCACAGTTGGGGTTTTGTAAATAACAAACTATAAAAATTAGCACCAAATTTTAAAACCCCAAAAACCCCTCTCATTTTCTCTCTTTTCTTACCTTTCCTTTTCAGCAAAAAAAAAAGAGAAAGAAAAAATTAAAACAAAACGGCTGGGGAAGGCAGACTGGGCCAGCCCAGCCCACCTAACCCCAGCGCGCGCGCAGCGCAGGCCCGCGGCCCGTTTCTTCTTTCTCCGTACGGCTGGCGTCAGCTGACGCCAGCGCGCACGCAGCAGAGGCACCTCCACCTGCTCCCCACCTTTTTTCTCCCCTATTTCTAGCCACACGAGCCCCCTAAACCCTAGCGTAGCCCTCTCCTTCCTCCCTGCCGCCGCCAGCTCCCTTCCTCCTCTCTATTTCTCCTCTCCGGCGAACGTTGGGGAAGTTGGCCGATCATGGCGCCGCCGTCGACAGCAGCTTAGGTGGCGCCACTGTGCAAGCCAGGGCACGAGCAGGACCGCCACCTCTCCCTCGTCCTCATCGACAGCTGCAGCAGGTCCCAGGGGCTGCTGATCCTCGACGACGAGCCCGTCACCGCTGCAGTTGTTCTGAACCTCGCCGCTGCGCCGTCGTCCCCGACCACGGCGGCCTCAACCAACAACACCAACCACCTCCTGGTGAGGCACCCGTCGTCCCAAGGCTCTCTCCTGCCTCCCTCGTTTCCTGTTTCGCCCGCGCCGTTTCTGAAACTCCGGTAGCTTCCGCCACCGTGCCGCCATGGTTGCCATCGAGCACGATCCCGTGCGTTTCCGGGCCGTCCAAGCACGCGCACACACTCCACACCCAACCAGCGCACACACGCAACACCCTAGAGCCGCCAGTTAGTGGTCATCGACGGTGAGCGCGCGCCGCCGTGCCGTCTGTCGCCGCGGTTCAGACGAAAGACTGAACCTTGGGTTCAGTTTCGTCAGTTAAACGAGAACGCCCAGATCTGAACCTCAAAACCACGCGCGCGCTTCTCTGTCAACAAACGCATCCGCACCGTACTGGTTGGATCCAACGGCGCGCAACGCTGCGTCGTGGGTTCGATCCCCCCGCGCGCAGATTAAAACCCATTTTTGCTCCTTTGTCACGCGGGAGTGCAGGGCCCACCTGCCATCGACCGCGGAGGCCACGCAGGCACACACACACGCGCGCCACGCAGCGCCAGCTGGGCGCTGGCCCACAGGCCAGTGACCCAGGGGGTGGGTCTGCTGCGTGAAAAAGGGTTTCAGGGGCCTTTCTGCGAGATTTCTTTTGCACCCAAGCCCCTGAACCAAATCTGAATGTTTTTAAAATTGCAGAATAGCCCCTGCATTCAAAATTCAAATAACTTTTGTATTTCAAATCCAAATAAAATAAATAAAATATGTTTTCTGTACCAAATTTAATTCTCTACATGATTAAATCATTTGTTTACAGTTTTGAACATTGCAAATGTTTTCAAAATTCAAATTCAAACAACTCATATCAAATTTGGTCAAAATCATAACTAATTCAAATTTAATTCAAATATCACATATAAAATATGTTTTCCATGCAAAATTGAACCACCTTTTCAAATATAAACTTTGTTTCCTGTTTTGAATAATTAAAATTGGTTAAATAATTTAAACCTTGTTTAAATCATTTAACATTGCTAAATTCATAACTTGGTCAAATTAATTTCTTTTGAACATATAAAATATGTTTTCAAACCAGAAAAGTATAATTTTTTCAAATATGAATTTGATTTAATGTTTTGAACAAATAAAAATTCAAATAAATCCATACTTGAATTAAATTCATTTAAATCTTGTTTAAACTTGTTTAATTCATAATTAATTCATTTTAAATCCATTTTCAACAAATGAAATATGTATTCCACCTAAAATTTTGTGTTCTTCCCAAATGTGAATTTTGTTATCTATTTTGAACAATTAAAATTGGTGAAAACAACAAATGCTTGTGTAACTCATTAAGAAGCAAAATTTCATAACTTAATAAATAAAATTTCAAACTTGGTAAACACCTTTCCAAATTGAATCTATTGTTGTTTTCTTTTTGTTTTCCTCATCCATGCATCATGCTAATCCACTTCCACATGTTGGTTATTTGTAGATCATTTAATCCAACCTTAATTCATGGGCTTTCCATATGCAATCCAAATTGCATATGGGTCCATTTAATTATGTTACCATGTCAACTAGTTTATCTTTGATGCATCAATTAAGTTGCCATGCATCATCCCATGATTGTGCATTATGCCATGTTATTGATTGTTTGTCTCTCTGCGTTGTTTGTTTGCTTCTTCTCGAATAGACGACGACGCTGAGACAGACGAGGTTTACGACACTACTTCTGAGGAGTTAGCCCAGTACCAGGCTACTGAGTTTGCAGGCAAGTATTCACTCACATGAACCATTGTGTCCTTTCCACACTGGATGTCGATACTTTCCGTTGTCTATTCTGCTAGCCTTAAGATTCGATGCTTGTGTTCCGATCCTATCACATGTTATCCTGTAACCCTGATATAGCCTAACCTCCACACCTATAACTCTTTTGCTTGTTGCCTTTGTCTTACTAGCATGCTTAGGGTTGTTTATGCTCGAGTCTGATGTCCGTTATCTCTGTTACCATATTTTATTATGTTCTGGGGGCTCGATGTTAAACCTGTTAATGTATGAGGTAGTGCTAATTTTGATGATAAGGCACCGGCAGGAGGCCGGGTATGGTTTTGAGGCCTGCTAGTGTCGAACTCAGGAAAAGTCTTTGTCCTCTAGATCCATGATGAGCGCGCTAACCGCATGTGGGAAGCGTGTATGGGCGCCCCCCTCAATTTGATTCGATTCACATCTCGTACAAATCGCCTCATTTAGTTCGGGTTTTCCATTTGCCGCACGCATATGCAGGTACGAACCCGAGGCCAGGGTGGAAACTTTTGTAGTCGGCATTTAGGGAGACACGTTCTTAGAGTGCTATGAGGGTCCCCTTTTCTTCGTGGGGCTTGATTAGCCGTGCGCTCAATTGCACGGGGTTCTTTGGGCTTGATGCGAAGAAGAGTTGGGTTGTGTTGAGTGCCTCGCTTGGTGGAAGTGCATTTCCATCTGGCGGGGTATTCTTACGTGTACGGCCAAATTGGTGCATCCCTGTAGGGTTAAATCTTCTCGAGAAGCCGTGTTGTCCGCGGTTATGGATGACTTGGTGATAGGGCTGGCTAATAAGGATTAGACAAGTTACATCTAACTAATGATAACTTGACTAGTAATAGTCTTCTTGACACAATAACTTGAACCATCATTAATCCACCTGTGTGAGTTATCCTCGGATTGCTTCTTTGGATAAGGGGCGAGATCCAGGATGGGTTTTGTTTGAGGTTAGTGGTAGTTGGTTATGATACGCTATCTTATCCCCTTCTTTTAGCCGGAAGTTGTAGCGTGTTTCTGTAGTTGGTTAGAGCAGCCTGCTGCCGCACTTTTGTATCACCAATTCTTCCGTTGAACCCAAAGCATATGTACTTGGTGTGGCCGGGTACACTTTGGTATCTTGTGAGTCTTGCTTGCCAGTACTTGTCTGTACTGACCCCTTTGGGGCTGTGGTTTCCGCAGACTATGTTTCCGAGGATCCCCATGGTGGCTACTACGTGGAGTATGACGAGGCTGCTGACAAGTAGATAGCGGACCCGGGCAGGATCCGAGACATCGTGGATGGGCTCCGTCTTTTCGTTTCCGGCCTCTTAGGCCTATTTGGATTTTGTCTGTACCCAGACACTTTGGATGCTTCCGCTGAGATGTAATGATGAATTGTTGGGACATGTGTCCTCTGGATGATTGTATTTGCTATCTCTGCTCTAGTGAGAGCTATTTGCAACTTATTTCCATTTCTTTGTGTCTTAGAGATTTGTTGTGATATCACTTGTTCCAATGCCGTTGACGTACCATGTGTGTATGTTATGAAGTACGTCAATGGAAGTAGTCGGATTTCTATGGGATGGTTTACGCAGACGATGGATAGTAGAGAATGGTTGTCACACGTTTTACGTGTTGGCCTGCTCACATTGAGATGCGGGTACCGGTATGCCCCGTAAGCCATTTATCTACTGTCTAGCGGGCTATGAGTATCCTCTAGAAGTCCGGGTGCGACAAATTGTATAAGAGCCTGTCTGCTTGTAGGATCCCTTTTACTGGTCGCAGTTGAGTCTAGAAACTATTTTGTAGCTATATAGGAAAAATGAAACGTGAGAGTAGGAATTCTGTTCTTTTATTTCTTTCCCCACCCACCCTCCCTTTTTCTGGTAAGGAAGTGCAACATTGTTTTCTCTTCTCATCTAAACTTTCAAGTTAGGATTTCACGTATCCTGGTTTCTCTAGGATAGTTATATCTACTAGACCATAGGAATGGAGGTGGTTGTGACATGATTTATCATGTTGCCTACGCATGATTGAGAACGGAGGCGTGTAAGCCCCGGAAGCAGATCCTCTATTCCTTAATCAGTAGATATTTATCCTTTAGAAGCCCGGATGGGTTTTCCGTAGTACCTCAGGAGTGTTTGGTCTCGTGTTTCCCCAATTTTGCTTCGATATCCTGTTCTTCTCAACATCCTTATCGTCCGTTGAAACCTTGTTGTTGCTTTCCACTTCAGTTCTTCTACCGGCGTCTAATCAAAACTTCCCCGATCATCTGCAGATGGATCTCAGGTTCTACCCGCAGGTGGTTCGTATGACTCGTTGCGAGAGCACTGCCGGTTATCCGGAGATGCTGAGAGACATGGTCACTTTTCTAGGGTTCCGTTGGGCACCAGAGTACCAGGTCTATGAGCAGCAGCGAGAGTTTGACCAGACCTACTACCAGGCTATCGTATACATTCTGTCAGATGATGGCATGAGCATAGTCCACCGCTACGAGGCAGTAGGTTCCACAGTGGATATGGCTATGCAGCAAGCAGCTTATGTGAGTCTCACCGTCCTTCGTGCTGACTACTGGGGATTTGACGATTCCATCTATCGCCACATTCCCCGTGGTTACATCACTTCGGAGGGAGCTCACTTCACTCTCTACGACAACTTGGATGTCTACGAGCATGATAACTCCAGGCTGCACACCACTGCTCAGTTTGTGAGGCATAGTGACGCAGTTGCCAGCACACTATCTCAGGAGTTGGCCTCAGTCAGAGAGCATCTCTACCTTGCTTTGACTCGTCTGGCGACTTACACCACATACTTTGTTGGAGACGAGCGCTTTGCACGTTTCATCAGCCAGTTGGTCGTCGTCTGCCAGATGCTGGAGGTTACGAGCCGATCAGAGGTCCACTCCTCAACCTTGGTGCTGGTTACACTGGGATTCCACGCTTTGGAGCACAGGGAGTCGACGCTATGTACTTCACCACACCTAGAGTCGCTCTCAGACCATGTCAGATCTATGTGGATCGTCGTTCTACCTACTTTCGTGGGCGTGCTCCTCACCGTACCTCTCGTCATACTCCTAGCCGACGTCATGCGTGATGAGCATGGGAGTACCGATGTATCCATTCTTAGCTATGTTTAGTTATCCTTTGGCATTTGAACCATTTATGGTGTGTTGGATATTCTGATGTAGCTGAACATGTGATGATGTACCTGTTGGTTATCTATTCATGCGTCAGAATAATCTCTCTTTCGATTTCCAAGTCTATCCCTTTCTATTGTTGTGCTAAAATGCATTTCCATTCAGGATGCCGCCAACAAGGAACAACGCGCCTGAGCCACCGCCAATCGCGGAGCTGTTGACTCAGATGACCCAAGTCATGGCGCAGATGGCCCAGTTCCAGACTAATCAGCACAACAACCAGACAGCTCCACGGGTCAGCATCAAGGAGTTCCTCACTCTGGGTCCGAGAGCTTTCGTGGCCACACGCGAGCCTCTGGACGCTAATGACTGGATCTGTGAGATAGCTAAGGCTCTGGAGATTGCTCACGTTGCTGAAGAAGACAAGGTCAAGTATGCCTCCTATCTGCTGAAGGGTCAGGCAGCTACTTGGTGGGAGAACTTCCAGGCCATGAGAACTGGGATACAGTCACGTGGAATTGTTTCAAGGAAGCCTTCCTGAAGCACCACATTCCAGATGGTCTCATGGAAAGGATGCGTGAAGAGTTTTGCTCACTCAAGCAGGGCAAGTTGGACGTCATTGGGTATCAGAGTGAGTTCAACCGCCTCGCTCGGTACGCTGGTGATGAGGTGTCCACTGAGGCTAAGAAGATGGCAAGGTTCCGCAGAGGTTTTAACCCGGAACTCAAGTATGCCCTCACAAACGTCAAGGCCAACAGCTTCGAGGATCTCGTTAACACCGCGCTCAATGAGGAAAATGGGCGCAAGGCGTTCGAGGAGTCTCGCAAGCACTCGCGTGAGGGTGGTTCCTCCTCCAACATGACCACCCCTCCGCAGAAGCGCCGCATCTGGGTACCAAATGGTGCTGTCACTCGGGCTCCATACGCCCAAGCTTCTCCAGGCTTCGCTCCGGGCCCACCCAACCCTGCTCAGATGCATGATCAGAGGGCTTCGATGGGGCAGCCAAGGCCAGGGCCTCCTCGTGTCGTCACTTGCTACAAGTGCAAGCAGACGGGGCACTACGCTGACAAGTGCACGCAGAGGCAGCTACCTCCACCACCACCTCGTCCAAACACAAACCAGGCAATGGTGCACGCTCAGCCGCCTAAGGCCTTCAACTCCAACAACAGGCCTGTCGGGAGGACCGCAAGGGTGAATCATGTCAAGATCGACAAAGCTGAGGAAGCTCCTGACGTCGTTCTCGGTATATTACCCGTAAACTCTTTTCCAGCTAAAGTGTTGTTTGATACCGGAGCATCGCATTCTTTTGTGTCAAAAACCTTTGCCACAACAAACAACCTAATTGTGGTTCCACTAAGCAATCAAATCACTGTTCACTCCCCGGGATCTCAAATGTTGACCTCCAAGATAAGTAAGGACAATCAAATCCTAATTGGAGGCCACATTTTCCTTGCCTCTCTCATGTTGCTGGGAAGTTCTGACATTGATGTCATTCTTGGTATGGATTGGTTGAAGGCCAATAAAGCTAGAATTGACTGTGCTCAAAAGTCAATAACTCTATTCCACCCTTCTGGCCAGATAATCTATTCTCCACATGAATCAAGTTCCATTCAGCTGTGCAACCTCGATGCAAAACCTCTACCTTCACTTGAAAACGTTCCGGTGAATTCCCTGACGTCTTTCCAGAAGAGTTGCCAGGAATGCCTCCGGACAGAGCTGTTGAGTTCGTGATCGAACTTGAACCAGGTACTGCTCCAATCTCTAAGCATCCTTACAAGATAGGAACTCCTGAGCTGAAGTTGTTGAAGGAACAAATTGATATGTACATGGAAAAAGGTTACATTCAACCTAGTTCCTCGGCTTGGGGTTGCCCAACTTTGTTCGTTGCGAAGAAGGATCACACAAAGAGACTCGTTGTTGACTATCGTCCTCTTAACGAGAAAACCATCAAAAACAAGTATCCAATTCCTCGTATCGCTGATCTTTTTGATCAACTTGCTGGAGCCTCAATATTCTCCAAGTTGGACTTGAGAATGGGTTACCATCAGATAAAGATCAGAAAAGAGGATATTCCAAAGACAGCCTTCACCACTCGCTACGGTCTATATGAATTCACCGTCATGTACTTTGGTCTCACCAATGCACCTGCGACATTCTCTCGACTCATGAATTCTGTTTTCCATGAATATCTCGACAAGTTCGTTGTGGTATATCTTGATGACATTCTTGTCTACTCAAAATCCGAGGAAGAGCATGAAGAACACCTTCGTCTCACTCTCATGAAGCTTCGCGAGCATCGTCTTTATGCCAAGTTCTCCAAATGTGAGTTCTGGATTCCAGAAGTTTCTTACCTTGGTCATGTCATCTCTGCCAAGGGCATAGCCATTGATCCAGAAAAGGTTAAAGCAATTGTTGATTGGAAACCTCCAAAGACGGTGAAGCAAGTAAGAAGTTTTCTTGGCTTGGCTAGCTATTGCCGTCGCTTCGTCCAAAACTTCTCCAAGATTGCCAAACCTCTCACTGACCTCACAAAGAAGGACAAGAAGTTCGTTTGGTCTCCACAATGTGATGAGAGCTTCAATCTCCTGAAGACTAAACTCACTTCTACACCAGTTCTGGTTGGCCCAGATCCTTCCAAACCTTTCCAGATATTCTGTGATGCCTCTCTCCAAGGTCTAGGTGCAGTTCTTATGCAAGAAAGTCAAGTTGTGGCTTATGCTTCACGTCAGTTGAACGCACATGAGCTCAATTATCCCACACATGACCTTGAGCTTGCAGCAGTTGTGTTTGCCCTCAAGAAATGGAGACAATACTTGTTGGGTAATCGCACTGAAATATTTTCAGATCATAAGAGTCTGAAGTATATCTTCACTCAACCAGATCTAAACCTCAGGCAAAGGAGATGGATTGAAAAGATCAAAGACTTTGATCTTACCATTTCTTACACTCCAGGCAAGGCTAATGTTATGGCCGATGCTCTCAGTCGCAAGTCGTATTGCAATAATCTCATGATCATGGAAAGCCAACCTCCTCTTCATGAAGAATTCCAGAAGCTGAACCTTGGTCTTGTTCCTCAAGGCTATCTTGCAAACTTGACAGCCACTCCAACTCTAGAGGACAAGATTCGTTCCGAACTACTTCGTGATGCTGAAATCAAGAAGATGGTAGAACACATCAAAGAAGGCAAGGAGAAATTTAAGTCCTTCTCAATTGATGACAAGGGAACTGTGTTCTTCGAAGGACGCATTGCAGTTCCTCAAGTTCAAAGTCTCAAAGATGTCATTCTCAAGGAGGCTCATGAAACTCCTCTCTCCATACACCCTGGAAGTACAAAGATGTACCAGGATCTCAAGACACTGTATTGGTGGCCTGGCATGAAACGTGAAATTGCTCAATACGTTTCTGAATGCGACGTTTGTCAACGTGTCAAGGCAGTTCATCAGACAACAGCCGGTCTTCTCCAACCTCTAAAAATCCCTGAGTGGAAGTGGGACATGATCGAAATGGACTTCGTCACTGGTTTTCCAAAGTCCAAGAAGGGCAACGATGCAATCTTCGTTGCCATTGATCGACTCACTAAAGTAGCTCACTTCTTTCCTGTCAAAGAAACAATCTCAGCTAGTCAGTTAGCCGAGCTCTACACAGCAAAGATTGTTCCTCTTCATGGTGTTCCATTGGAAATAAGCTCAGACCGTGGAAGCATATTCACTTCTCATTTCTGGAAAAGCTTTCAAGAAGCATTGAGCACCAAACTTCTGTTCAGCACAGCCTATCACCCTCAGTCTCAAGGGCAAGTCGAAAGAGTCAATCAGATTCTCGAGGATATGCTCAGAGCATGTGGTATCTCTTTTGGCATGAAATGGGAGGAATGTCTTCCATATGCTGAATTCTCCTACAACAACAGCTTCCAGGCAAGCCTAGGCATGGAACCATTTGAGGCTCTCTATGGCCGCAGATGCAGGAGTCCATTCAATTGGTCTGGAGCTGGTGAACGTTCACTCTTAGGCCCTGACATTGTTAAGGAAGCCGAAGAGAAAGTTCGCATCATTCGTGACAATCTCAAGATTGCTCAGTCTCGTCAGAAAAGATACTATGACAGCAAGCACAGGGACATGGTCTATGCAGCTGGTGACAAAGCATATCTTCGTGTAACTCCCCTCAGAGGCACTCATCGTTTTGGTGTCAAAGGAAAGCTTGCACCAAGATATATTGGTCCTTTCAACATTCTCTCAAGGCGTGCAGAAAATGCCTACCGTCTTGAACTTCCAGAAAAGCTATCCAAGGTGCACGATGTGTTTCACGTGTCACAGCTCAAGAGATGCTTCAAAGATCCAGATCGTGCAGTTGATCATGATTCCATTGAACTGCAAGAAGATCTCTCTTATGAGGAGCACCCTGTTCGAATTCTCGATGAGACCGAGCGCAAAACTCGCAACAAGAGCACCAAGTTCTTGAAAGTGCAGTGGTCTCATCATTCCGATAAAGAGGCAACGTGGGAGACCGAAGAGGATCTTTGCAAGAAGTATCCGGACCTTTTCTCTTCTCAGTAGGAATCTCGGGGCGCGATTCCTTCAAGGGGGGCGTTTTGTAACATCCCAAGTATGAAAAACACCTTTAGAATGTTTGCTTTTTGTTAAATTATGTTTTTGCATCATGTCATCATAAGCTTTGCTTAAGTTTTGCATTTGTTTTCCATCTGTTTTCCCTTGTTTTCCATATGAATTTCAAACCAATTTTCAAATTCTTGTTTCATACTTGTTCTGTTACAATTTTCAAATAAAAATATTCAAATAAAAACATCTTTTTGTTTCCATTAAAATAGAAAGTTCAAACTATTAAATTGTTCTTTTCAATAATTTAATTAATATCAAATTCACTCAAATTCAATTGAAATTTCAAACAGCAACCAAGTTTAAAATTTTGAAAAACAAACAATGGCACAGTTGGGGTTTTGTAAATAACAAACTATAAAAATTAACACCAAATTTTAAAACCCCAAAAACCCCTCTCATTTTCTCTCTTTTCTTACCTTTCCTTTTCAGGTAAAAAAAAGAAAAAGAAAAAATTAAAACAAAACGGCTGGGGAAGGCAGACTGGGCCAGCCCAGCCCACCTAACCCCAGCGCGCGCGCAGCGCAGGCCCGCGGCCCCTTTCTTCTTTCTCCGTACGGCTGGCGTCAGCTGACGCCAGCGCGCACGCAGCAGAGGCACCTCCACCTGCTCCCCACCTTTTTCCTCCCCTATTTCTAGCCACACGAGCCCCCTAAACCCTAGCCTAGCCCTCTCCTTCCTCCCTGCCGCCGCCAGCTCCCTTCCTCCTCTCTATTTCTCCTCTCCGGCGAACGTTGGGGAAGTTGGCCGATCATGGCGCCGCCGTCGACAGCAGCTTAGGTGGCGCCACCGTGCAAGCCAGGGGCACGAGCAGGACCGCCACCTCTCCCTCGTCCTCATCGACAGCTGCAGCAGGTCCCAGGGGCTGCTGATCCTCGACGACGAGCCCGTCACCGCCGCAGTTGTTCTGAACCTCGCCGCTGCGCCGTCATCCCCGACCACGGCGGCCTCAACCAGCAACACCAACCACCTCCCAGTGAGGCACCCGTCGTCCCAAGCCTCTCTCCTGCCTCCCTCGTTTCCTGTTTCGCCCGCGCCGTTTCTAAAACTCCGGTAGCTTCCGCCACCGTGCTGCCATGGTTGCAATCGAGCACGATCCCGTGCGTTTCCGAGCCGTCCAAGCACGCGCACACACTCCACACCCAACCAGCGCACACACGCAACACCCTAGCGCCGCCAGTTAGTGGTCATCGACGGTGAGCGCGCGCCGCCGTGCCGTCTGTCGCCGCGGTTCAGACGAAAGACTGAACCTTGGGTTCAGTTTCGTCAGTTAAACGAGAACGCCCAGATCTGAACCTCAAAACCACGCGCGCGCTTCTCTGTCAACAAACGCATCCGCACCGTACTGGTTGGATCCAACGGCGCGCAACGCTGCGTCGCGGGTTCGATCCCCCCCGCGCGCAGATTAAAACCCATTTTTGCTCCTTTGCCACGCGGGAGTGCAGGGCCCACCTGCCATTGACCGCGGAGGCCACGCAGGCACACACACGCGCGCCACGCAGCGCCAGCTGGGCGCTGGCCCACAGGCCAGTGACCCAGGGGGTGGGTCTGCTGCGTGAAAAAGGGTTTCAGGGGCCTTTCTGCAAGATTTCTTTTGCACCCAAGCCCCTGAACCAAATCTGAATGTTTTTAAAATTGCAGAATAGCCCCTGCATTCAAAATTCAAATAACTTTTGTATTTCAAATCCAAATAAAATAAATAAAATATGTTTTCTGTACCAAATTTAATTCTCTACATGATTAAATCATTTGTTTACTGTTTTGAACATTGCAAATGTTTTCAAAATTCAAATTCAAACAACTCATATCAAATTTGGTCAAAATCATAACTAATTCAAATTTAATTCAAATATCACATATAAAATATGTTTTCCATGCAAAATTGAACCACCTTTTCAAATATAAACTTTGTTTCCTGTTTTGAATAATTAAAATTGGTTAAATAATTTAAACCTTGTTTAAATCATTTAACATTGCTAAATTCATAACTTGGTCAAATTAATTTCTTTTGAACATATAAAATATGTTTTCAAACCAGAAAAGTATAAATTTTTCAAATATGAATTTGATTTAATGTTTTGAACAAATAAAAATTCAAATAAATCCATACTTGAATTAAATTCATTTAAATCTTGTTTAAACTTGTTTAATTCATAATTAATTCATTTTAAATCCATTTTCAACAAATGAAATATGTATTCCACCTAAAATTTTGTGTTCTTCCCAAATGTGAATTTTGTTATCTATTTTGAACAATTAAAATTGGTGAAAACAACAAATGCTTGTGTAACTCATTAAGAAGCAAAAATTCATAACTTAATAAATAAAATTTCAAACTTGGTAAACACCTTTCCAAATTGAATCTATTGTTGTTTTCTTTTTGTTTTCCTCATCCATGCATCATGCTAATCCACTTCCACATGTTGGTTATTTGTAGATCATTTAATCCAACCTTAATTCATGGGCTTTCCATATGCAATCCAAATTGCATATGGGTACATTTAATTATGTTACCATGTCAACTAGTTTATCTTTGATGCATCAATTAAATTGCCATGCATCATCCCATGATTGTGCATTATGCCATGTTATTGATTGTTTGTCTCTCTGTGTTGTTTGTTTGCTTCTTCTCGAATAGACGACGACGCTGAGACAGACGAGGTTTACGACACTACTTCTGAGGAGTTAGCCCAGTACCAGGCTACTGAGTTTGCAGGCAAGTATTCACTCACATGAACCATTGTGTCCTTTCCACACTGGATGTCGATACTTTCCGTTGTCTATTCTGCTAGCCTTAAGATTCGATGCTTGTGTTCCGATCCTATCACATGTTATCCTGTAACCCTGATATAGCCTAACCTCCACACCTATAACTCTTTTGCTTGTTGCCTTTGTCTTACTAGCATGCTTAGGGTTGTTTATGCTCGAGTCTGATGTCTGTTATCTCTGTTACCATATTTTATTATGTTCTGGGGGCTCGATGTTGAACAACAACCTGTTAATGTATGAGGTAATGTTAATTTTGATGATAAGGCACCGGCAGGAGGCCGGGTATGGTTTTGAGGCCTGCTAGTGTCGAACTCAGGAAAAGTCTTTCTCCTCTAGATCCATGATGAGCGCGCTAACCGCATGTGGGAAGCGTGTATGGGCGCCCCCCTCAATTTGATTCGATTCGCATCTCGTCCAAATCGCCTCATTTAGTTCGGGTTTTCCATTTTCCGCACGCATATGCAGGTACGAACCCGAGGCCAGGGTGGAAACTTTTGTAGTCGGCATATAGGGAGACACGTTCTTAGAGTGCTATGAGGGTCCCCTTTTGTTCGTGGGGCTTGATTAGCCGTGCGCTCAATTGCACGGGGTTCTTTGGGCTTGATGCGAAGAAGAGTTGGGTTGTGTTGAGTGCCTCGCTTGGTGGAAGTGCATTTCCATCTGGCGGGGTATTCTTACGTGTACGGCCAAATTGGTGCATCCCTGCAGGGTTAAATCTTCTCGAGAAGTCGTGTTCTCCGCGGTTATGGATGACTTGGTGATAGGGCTGGCTAACAAGGATTAGACAACTTACGTCTAACTAATGATAACTTGACTAGTAATAGTCTTATTGACACAATAACTTGAACCATCATTAATCCACCTGTGTGAGTTATCCTCGGATTGCTTCTTTGGATAAGGGGCGAGATCCAGGATCGGTTTTGTTTGAGGTTAGTGGTAGTTGGTTATGATACGCTATCTTATCCCCTTCTTTTAGCCGGAAGTTGTAGCGTGTTTCTGTAGTTGGTTAGAGCAGACTGCTGCCGCACTTTTGTATCACCTATTCTTCCGTTGAACCCAAAGCATCTGTACTTGGTGTGGCCGGGTACACTTTGGTATCTTGTGAGTCTTGCTTGCCAGTACTTGTCTGTACTGACCCCTTTGGGGCTGTGGTTTCCGCAGACAACGTTTCCGAGGATCCCCATGGTGGCTACTACGTGGAGTATGACGAGGCTGCTGACGAGTAGATAGCAGACACGGGCAGGATCCGAGACATCGTGGATGGTCTCCATCTTTTCGTTTCCGGCCTCTTAGGCCTATTTGGATCTTGTCTGTAGCCAGCCACTTTGGATACTTCCGCTGAGATGTAATGATGAATTGTTGGGACATGTGTCCTCTGGATGATTTTATTTGCTATCTCTGCTCTAGTGAGAGCTATTTGCAACTTATTTCCATTTCTTTGTGTCTTAGAGATTTGTTGTGATATCACTTGTTCCAATGCCGTTGACGTACCATGTGTGTATGTTATGAAGTACGTCAATGGAAGTAGTCGGATTTCTACGGGATGGTTTACGCAGACGATGGATAGTAGAGAATGGTTGTCACACGTTTTACGTGTTGGCCTGCTCACATTGAGATGCGGGTGCCGGTATGCCCCGTAAGCCATTTATCTACTGTCTAGCGGGCTGTGAGTATCCTCTAGAAGTCCGGGTGCGACAGCTGTGGACAAATGGTCTCGGAGCATCGTCGAATGGTCTGATGCTGAATTCAGACAAAACTTTGGTCGCCTCCAGCGCAAAATCTGCTCCATCATCTATAGGGATGTAGTAACTAAAGAATCGGTCTTCCACTGGAACTCCCCACCATCTAACAATGAGTTGCGCCGATGTGTACTAGAGCAGGCTGACGAGAGACCGTTCAACTCGTTAGAAGGTTTTCTTCCGTTCCCTCCGGTGAAGAAACAGAAGATCACAACAATAACGAACAAGAAAGGATCGACGGTATGTATTCGGTTCGGTACGAATTGCTCCTAATAAGAACTTGTGATTTCCTTTGCCAGTCTAATGCTTTTATCTTGGTCTACAGAGAGATGAAGAAGTGGACGGCGCGCTGGCCCTAGCGAAAGATCGCAAGCGGAGGCGGACCGCATATATATGTGTTGTTTGCAAATATATTGATCTATATCGCGCGTTGTATGGATGTCATACTTTTGTAATCGTGTTAAACATGTTATTGAGATCGATGTGTATTAATATTTATGAGAAGGATGTTACTGAGATCAATGTGTTATTTTCGTTATGGATGGATCTCGGTTTGTGTATTGCATATACATATAATACCAAAAATTATAATAGTGATTTGCATGTGTGAATTACATAAATTACAGAAATTATATGTATTTGCACCTGTATAGTATAATACCAGGAAAATACAAACTGTTATACGAAAATAACAAAAAAATACAAACCTGGGAGCCATAGCGCTAGCGAACCTAAGAGCCTACCGCTGGAGAACATACCGCTGGCGAACATGGGAGCCTACCGCTGGCGAACAAGGCCTGGTTCCCCAGCGGTAACATATACTACCGCTGGCGAAGCGCTGTTCGCCAGCGGTAACCCGCTACCACTGGCGATCTAGCGCTGGCGAACAGCGCTTCGCCAGCGGTAGCCCATATCTGTTCGTCACTGGTAGGGGTTTTCCTACTAGTGATCCATTCACAAAACTTGTTATTATGTTCTTCTTCCTTAGATTTGTGTTTCTTATTAGGAAAAGGCATTGGTTTTTGTACCCAAGGTTCTCTTTCATTACCATGTTTATTATCAATAAAATCTTCCTTACTGTACTTTGCAGTTTTAGCTTGCTTTTCAGGTTCAGCTACAGGTTCTTCTTTATCAGAAGCATCATTCTTTTCATTAGCAATTTCAGTTTCAGCATCAGAGATAGATATAATATTAGGATCTTTAGCAAGTTCAGAGGATTGTACAGCAGTTTTATGTTTCTTCTTCTTTTTCTTCTTACTATGAATAACATCATTATTAATTTGCTGAGAATCTTGTTCAATTCTTTTAGGATGTCCCTCAGGATATAAAGGATCTTGTTTAGCAATACCACTTCTAGTTCTTATTTCATAAGCATGTTTTTCTTTAGAAGCATTAACTAGCAAATCTTTTTGCACTTTAGCAAGTTGATCAATTTGAGTTTGAACCATTTGAAAATGTTTAACAAGCATTTTAACATCATTAGAGGTTCTTTCTATAATACCATGCAAATCATTAATAGCTTTAGAGTTTTCCATTAGGTGATTTTGCACTCTCATATTAAAATTATCTTGCTTAATAACATAATTATCAAATTCATCTAAGAATTGATCAGGAAGTTTTCTATAGGGAATATCTCTACTATCAAAATATTGGAGAGAGTGTACCTCAATGGGTGATGAGTGAGGGATTGGATTACATAATTCTTCTATAGGTGGAAGATTCTTCACATCTTCAGATTTAATACCCCCCTCTTTAAGAGATTTCTTTGCTTCTCTCATCACTTCATCATTTAACTCAATCATTCCCCTCTTCTTGGGTGTTGGTGTTGGTGTAGGTACTGGAGTAGGGATCGGCTCAGGCTCAACCATAGTACAATCATCATGATTTTGACTTATTTTAGCCATTAATTCCTCAACTTCTTTCTGAGTTCTTTGCCTGAAAACACAACCATGACAACTATCCAGGTATGTCCTAGATTTAATAGTTAGTCCATTATAGAATATATCAAGAAGTTTACTATCATCTAGCTTATGCCCAAGTGTAGCCCTAACTAAAGAACAGAACCTTGCCCAATATATAGGCAATTTCTCTTCTTCCAATTGCTTTTAGTTAAATATATTTTGTAAAGCAGCATGTTGAGCACTAGCAGGAAAATATTTCTGAAAGAAAGCATTAAACAAACCAGTAGGACTATCAATATATCCAGGAGACACAGTATTAAACCAAATTTTAGCTTCATCCTTTAATGAGAAAGGGAATATTTTAGCAACAAAGTAGCTACGTTTCTTAAGATCATCAGAGAATAAACTACTCAAAGAGGAGAGCTCATTCATATGTTTCATAGCACTTTCATTTTTAGTTCCCCAAAAAGGTTCTTTCTCAACAATAGATATATAAGATAAATCAAGAGATAAATCATAATCCGTATCCTTAATATTAATAGGAGAAGTGGCAAACATAGCATCAGGAGATAATTTATATTTAACATCACGACTTTCCATAAGACGTATAGCAGCATCTTTATCCTTCATAGCATGTATTTCATCAATAAGATCATCACTAAGTTCAATATAGGCATCATCAAAATTATCACTAGGATTTTCTCTAAACTCAGGTGAAAAAGCAGGAGTAACAGAATTTTTATCAGGAGTTTCAGTGTTTGCAATATTTTTAGCTTGAGCAATAGTAGCATCTAAGAAAGGACCGAGAGAACCACTCTCGTCAAGAACAATAGAAGGATCATCAAAAGTATCAGAAGTATTTTTAGATTCAGCTGAAGTAGCATGTGTAGCATGTGTGATGGTGTAAGCAGCTTACTCATAATAGACGGTGAATCAAGATCAACAAAGGTGTTCAGAGTTGTACCTCTTCTTGTAGTGGATGGTAATATAGGAACTCTTCCATCACGAGACTTACCCATGATGAATGATTGGCACTAGATAATAATACTCTCTGGTGAGCCTACAGATAAAGCTATGCTCCCCGGCAACGGCGCCAGAAAATAGTCTTGATGACCCACAAGTATAGGGGATCGCAACAGTCTTCGAGGGAAGTAAAATCCAAATTTATTGATTCGACATAAGGGGAGACAAAGAATATTTTTGAGCCTTAACAAGTGAGTTGTGAATTCACCTGCACCTGAAAGTGGACTTGTTCGTAGTGGTTTATCAGTAGTAACAGTTTTATAGTAGCAGCAGTAGTGAAATAATAACAGCAATAGTATGAAAACAGCAGCAGTGATGATTGGAGTAAATATCGGGATTGAATATTGTAGGCATGGGGATGGATGAACGTGTGTTGCATGGATAAGAAAGTTCATATAATGATCATGTCACGAGCATTGCAGATAAATAAGATAAAGCATCCAAGCACTAAGTAACCATAGGCATGTGTTCCATAAATAGTCGTACGTGCTCGCAATGAGAACTTGCACAACATCTTTTTTCCTACCAGCCCGTTTTCAGAGGGGCCTCAAGGGAACTACTGGTAATATGGTCCTCCTTTTAATAAAGCACCGGAACAAAGCATTAACACTCTGTGAACACATGTGATCCTCACATCGCAGCCATCCCCTCCGGCTGTCCCAATTTCTGTCACTTCGGGGCCTCGGGTTCCGGACAACAATATGTGTAAAACATCTTGCAGGTATGATCAAGAAACAATAATTATCATCGTGATTCAATAACATGTTCAGATCTAAGATCATGGAACTCGGTCCCAAAGTGGCAAGCATTAAGCATAACAAGTTGCAACAATGTCAATAGTACTAATAGAGGATACTAGGCACTATGCCCTAACAATCACAACATTATTACATGAACGAACTCATCCAATCCCTACCATCCCCTTCAGCCTACAGCGGGGGAATTACTCACACATGGATGGGGGAAACATGGATGGTCGATGGTGAGGCGTTGGTGATGACGATGGCGATGATCTCCTCCAATTCCCGTCCCGGCAGGGTGCCAGAACAGGAACTTATGATCCCCGAATCGAGGTTCGGGATGGCGGCGGCACTCTGTTGTGTTTTTGTGGAATATGACGAACCCCCTCACGTTTTAGGGTTGAAGGCTATTTGTAGTCGAAAGGGAAGTCCTATGGGGGTTGTGGGTGGCCCACACCATAGGCTGGCGCGGCCTAGGGGGGCCCGCGCCAGGGGGTGGTGTGGCCACCCTGTGGCTCTTCTCCTGGCCCCATTCTGGCTCCCGGGGTCTTCCGGGGTGAAAACATCAATGGGGTCTTTTCTGGGCAATTTCCCGAAAGTTGATTTTTCTGCACAAAAACAAGACACCAAGGTAATTCTGCTGAAAACAGCTTTAGTCCGTGTTAGTTGTATCCAAAACACACAAGTTTAGTGGAAAACAATAAGAAAAGTGTTCGGAAAAGGAGATACGTTTTCGACGTATCAGCGGCCGGACATGTCGAGGATGGCGGCGAACTTGCGATGGACAAGGAAGAAATTAAGTGTGTGCATGGGCAAGAGAGATGGGAGGGGAGGCCAGGGAAGCAATTTGCGAGGGCAGAGGGTCCCTGTACCTTCCGCTCAACGGGAGGTCACCGGCGGAGAAGATGCGCTCGATTCCGGGGATGCAGCGAGATAGGGAAGGGGGCTTTCGATGCGAGGGCTCGATTGGGGAGAGATGGAGGTGGTGCGGCAAGGTAATAAGCCAGGAGGGGGCTCGAGAAGGTGTAGCCACCGAGCATGGCGCTCGGCGGCCATGGCGGCCACGGCGGCACGGACGAGCTGGCCAAAGGGGTTCTCCTCGGGCGATCTTCTTCCAAGGAGGTAGGTCACGATGAGAGGAGACCACAAGAGACAGGAGAGGGTAGTATGTGCACAGGGGCATCGGCAAGCGAGTGAACTTGCCTAGCACCTGTAGGTGTTTGATAAGGAGGAGGAAGGGAAGGAGAGCGGGAGAGGGTAGGGGGTGCGCGGGTGTGCTTGTGGTGATCCCTTGAAGCTGAAGGACAAGGGGAGAGAGCAATGCGTGGTGAGTGAGGCAGAGCTCGACGTCCACCTGTGATGTAGCTTGGCCTCTAGCGCATGAAGGAAGTGTGGAGAAGAAGGGAGGGGTTTTTGGTGGGTATATATCATGTCGAGGGTGTTGAGTGAGAAGATTTCCACCGCCCAGAGCAAGATAGAGGTGATTGACTAGTAGAGGCATGAACTCAACAGTGTCCAGAAATAACAGAGATGGTTTTTTCTTGTTTTTACCAGAATTTTGAATATAACATATGTGAAAAATCATGTCCATTGGATATAGGATGAAAAATGGAGTCTAGGGATGGTGTCCTCACAAAATTTTGAAAATATTTGTTTCAGAAAATTTTGCGAAATTAAAAAATGTCAAAAACTGTTTTTAAATGTTTTCTCCAAAATTCTCAACACGACTTTCAAATGTTTTTGTATAAATAAGTCCCACGTCACCAAAGGCATGTCGGGTAATTTTTCCAAGATTTCAGGAAATACTTTTCTTCACAAAATATTTAAAAGTACATTTATATCCTTTTGGAAAATGGAAAATAATAAATAGTAAAGTGTTTTTAAAACAAATATTTTTGAGTTGGGATGAGAGATTATATAATATAGATCTGAAAAGTGATTTTTAATAAACAACTCTTTTGGAAATATTTGAGGCACCAAGTGGATAAAGGGTGAAAACAGGATAGTACATTGATGAATAGAACAAGATTTGACATAGAAACATGTCTCCAAAGTTGGAAGTCTTAAAGGGAACAAAAGATGAGATAGAAATATGATGGAATATGGTATTGATGCTTGGTCTTGTTATTACTAGGTTTTAACCACTTAAAACAACACACCAACATAGAAAAACCAATATAATCACTCTAATGCAAACATAAGGGAAGATCACACATTAAGCAGGGAAAATAACAAGACAAACAAGATCACTCAAGCAGCTGAGTTCTTCAATTCCATTTCTAGGATGTTTTCTCAAGTTTTAATTATAGGTAGTGATCAAGACATAGCATGAAAAGAGGTTTTAAAAAGTAGTTCAACTCATAGTTTGTTATTTCCAAAAGAATATAACTAAAGAAAAACACATGGGTAATATAGTCCCCACTTATAGTTTTGGCAAAAGAAAAAATATGAGGTTTTTTTTGGAATACTTGCAAAACATATCTTGGTTGAAAACAAGTAGGAGATGATTTCCTCCAAAATACTTTTCATATGGTTTTGGAAAATACCTTTTTGTTTTCTCAAAACTTGGCCTTTGGGTTTCTTATAAAATAAATAAAAATTCAAAAAGGTTTTTGCCAAAAGAGGGTGATAGATGAAGGTGATAAGCTTTCTTGTCATGACTTGACCACAAGGGTTGTGTTTTAAGAAAGTAATGATCATTGGTTTTAATGTTAGGTGTTAACAAACACAAACACAAACACAAACACAAACACAAACACAAACACAAACACAAACAACAAGCAAATAGAGAAGAAACACAAGCATTAGTCAAACATATCACAAAATATTTGTTGGCCCTGATTTTTGGGTTATTGAAAAACAAGTTTTTCATGTTTTCCAAAAACTGGGTTGTTACAGCCTCTGACCATCTTGTGGAGTAGCGGTTTGGTCAACGCCTTCAAGTCGACCTCATAGTGGAAACGAGAATCTCCCTCGTCGGAGAAGCTCAAGGATAATAATGTGTGCACATCCGTGTTATTGGGGTGCCTAGGTGGCTCCACACCTCTCCAACATAGACGTACTTCCGTTGGGAAGGAACTACTGGACACATATCATTGTCTCCTTATTTACACTTATGATTTATCTTGTACTTTACATATTGTTTTTGTTGCGTACTTTGTATTGTATCACATAGGTTGTTGACCTAGTTGCACATCTATATAACCTTGTGTTTACATGTTTAGCCCAATCTAAAAAGGAAAAGGAAAAAAAAATGTTAGTCGCCTAATCACACCCCTCCAGTTCACCATACCATACTTTCATCCACGGAGTTTAACGGTACCTCACACGTAAGATTGCAAGCCACCTCTATCGATTCTTTAGAGAATGCATGTTAAAATATTTACTCGCAGTCACCTTAGCGGCCTCAAGTCGCATCACCTCAGGTCACTTCTTGACCTTTCCTTCCCTAGGAAAAGATCGTCCAGTTCAACCTCCTGGAGATTCATATTCTTCATAAGCTCGTCCACAACGACATCTTTACCTCATATTTCTCTCGCATTATAGCTTTTCGAGTTAGCAATGTGTTTGTTCATTCGCCCCAAACATGAATTGTCGAATCAGATCCCCCAAGGCAAGGAAGTAGGACAAAGCCCACCGATTGTGAAAAGGGGGATGGAAAATTTGACGAGAAAGAAATCACCACCGCTATTGAGAGAACCCTAGAAATCTAGGTCGTTCGCTCGGATCATTCTGAACTCAAAATATAAATCTAGATCGGCCAATAGAAAGCCCATCTAGCTGGCAGATGAGCCCCGGGCAGTCTCGTTTTTGGCCCACCAAACCAAATTGTCACCTGCCATTTATTTGTTGGGCCCATTGTCATATGCACTAGGACCGAGCTTTCATAAGAATCCAGCTATGTGACAGATAGTTGTTTCATTATTTTTATTAAGAAAAGTAACAATAATATTCCAAAATTGTAAGCCGACCGTTGGAGCAAATATTAATGTCAATATTTTATTAAATCACGCACATAATCTTTTTTATTCGGAACCGGTCGTTGCAACCGATATTTAATTTAGGTAATTTATTAAAATAAAACAAAATATTAGTATTTAGATATCGAAATCAACCGTTACTGCCAAGATTAATTCGGTGAATTTATTAAAATTAAATTTTGGAATTGACCGTTGTGATAGACGACTTGGTCATGCGCAGCCCGAACAACTGGGTCGGGCTGATGGTCTTGTCACCTTCCCATAACCCGGTCCGAAAGACAAAAAGAACCCAAATTGTATTGGACTTTTAGTAGTAGTGTTTTTTTCTTTCAAAACAATTAGAACATATTAGATTTTTCTTAGGCCCCATAACAGACCATGCATTTGTTTTCAAGGCTTTTTTCAACCTATAACCCCTTTGTGTTTCACTAATAAAGTGGTGAGTCTTCAACTCAGTATTTAGAATGTGCTAGCCAGTAATCCCTAGAATTTTCCTTTATGTTCAGGATTTAGAATGCCTTGGCAAAAGCCCTGCCCATCTTGAAGCCCGGCCGGCCCTGCGCAGCCCAGCCCCGCACCCGGTTTTTCAGCGCTCCTCTACGCTACGCTCCCCTCCACGTGTACACGCGCTACAAATACGCCTGCGAGCGGAAGCGTGGAGGGACGCACCCACAGCTAAGCAGCCTTCACACTCCCTGCGCCGGTAGCCAGCTCCACTCTCGTTCGCCTCATGGACCACTTCTCCTTCGGCTGGCCTCAAGGTATGGACCCCGCCGTCGCCTCCTCCTTATCGGACGCGCTGCCCATCCCGTCCGAACAGGGCGCCGACGCGACGACCAACGGCGCCGGCGCATCCTACTGCCTGGACCTGGACACGTCCATGTACGCGTCCTTCCTGCCCGGCGTCGCAGAGGCCGACGCCGCCAGTAGGCTCCAGGAAGAGGAGATCGCCGCGATCCGGCTGGTGCACCTCCTCACCCAGTGCGTCAAGGAAATCCAAGCGGGCGACTACGCTGCGGCCTCCGGCTACCTGGCCGAGGCGCGCTCTGTGCTCGCGACGACGGTCTCGACGGCATTCGGGATCGGGCGCGTCACGAGCCACTTCGCCGCAGCGCTGTCCCAGAGGCTCTTCCCGGCATCCCCGAGCCACCTGTCCAGCGCCACCTCGCCGGCGGAGCATGCGGGGGAGCTCTACCGCCAGTTCTACAACGCGGGGCCCTTCCTCAGGTTTGCACACTTCACGGCCAACCAGGCCATCCTGGAGGCGTTCGAGGGCTGCGACCGCCTCCACATCATCGACCTCGCCATCATGCAGGGCGTGCAGTGGCCGGCGCTGATCAAGACCCTATCCATGCGTCCAGGCGGCCCTCCGTCCCTCCGCATCACGGGCGTAGGCCCCTCGCCTTCCGCCGACGAGCTCTACGAGGTGGGAGTCCGCCTCTCCGAGTTCGCGCGCGCCGTGGACGTGCCATTCTCCTACCGCGTGGTGACCGCCGACACCCTCGACACGATCCAGCCGTGGATGTTCCAGCTCGTCCCGGGCGAGGCACTGGCCGTGAACTGCATCTGCCAGCTCCACCGCCTCCTGGTGGACCCGGACGCGGCGTCGACCTCCCAGCCCTCGCCCATCGACGCCGTCCTCGGCTGGGTGGCCGCCATGCAGCCCAGGGTGTTCACGATCGTGGAGCAGGAGGCGGACCACAACAAGCCGGCGCTGGTGGATCGGTTCAACAACGCGCTCTTGTACTACGCCTCCGTGTTCGACTCCATGGAGGCGCTGTCCGCCACCCGCCGCGCCGGCACCGTCACCGGCGGCCTCGGCGCCGAGGCGTACCTGCAGCGGGAGATCTTCGACATCGTGTGCGGCGAGGGCAGCGCCCGCGTGGAGCGCCACGAGCCGCTCGGCCTCTGGTACGACCGGCTCCGGCGCGCCGGGCTGGACCACGTGCCGCTCGGGCCGAACGCGTACGAGCAGGCGGCCGCGCTGCTCGGCGGGTTCTCCGGTGCCGGGTACCGCGTGGTGGATATCGCCGGCTGCCTGACGCTGGCGTGGCACGACTATCCAATGTTCACGGCGTCGGTGTGGCGCGCGGTGCCACCGCCAACGGGCAATATGGAAAGAATAGCGGCAGCGAGAGCAGCGGGATTAATATTGCCGGTGGAGTGACTATATAGGCAGAGCGCCGCGCGCGAAGAGGAGGGGTTTGAATAATTTAGTCGTTGGTTCGTGGATGTCAGAGTCGGAGCTTCATCCCATTGACCGAGTCTAGTCAGATTTGTTGGGTTGAGTTGCAGTCGTCGTCAGGTCAAAATCCCTAGATCATAAAGTAAGTGTCGTGTCGCTGTCAAATTATCTGAGGTCAAGATGTTACAATTGTCATTCCTGGTCTTATAAAACAGCTTGTTTCATCGATTCGAAATTTTGTTGAGTTCATCTGCACTTTTCATATACTATGCTTGCTGGTCCATGGTGCAATTTGCTGCTGCGGTGCCGGGCCTTTTTGCCAATTCTGTTTTCTCCAGCCCCCAACATGCAGAGAGATCCATCGTCTTGTGTCAGATCGAGGCTCATATCTATCCTATAAAGGCTCAGGCTGAGTTAGGCTCTTCCATTGGTTTCGTGAGGCAGCTCCTCCAGTTTTTATCACGTTTGTACACAGGTTGAGGTCTACACCTCTCACTGACGGATGGGGCCAGTATTCTTGTGGGCCTGGTCACTCGTCGCTAGCGTACCCGCCTCATCCCGCATGTCAGCAGTGTCACAGTGTGTTCCTTCGACTCGTGCTGCTCCATTCTTCGCCGTCATTGGTTGGGCACACACGAAAAAGGCGGGTGAAAACCCTAGATCGAGAGCCACGCTTCCCGCGCCCTCCGCCCCGCCATCCCCAGCCGCCTCTCCCTCGCCACTCCGGTCCGCAACAACCTTCTGCGTGGAGAGCGGATGCATCCGGACGGGAGGCGCCACAAGAGCTGGTCCTGGACAGCGAGCGGATGGAGGTGGACAGGGAGGTCGCGGTGCCGGGCGGGAGGAGGCGTGTTCCATGCTGGCAGGCGGGACGAGGCGGCTCAGGAGAGCATATTGGATGACGGCGGCTCAGGAGAGCATCTTGGAGGATGGTGGCGCAGAGGATAAGCGGCGAGCGGACGAAGCCAGACGGTACGACCGCGGTGGTGTGCCGCGTCTCGGAGGAGGGCGGCGGTACGCCAGTGCATTCCCCGGCGCCAACGCGGTGCGCCGCCTCGAGAGGGTCATCCACGGTCTCCTGCCATAGCCATTCACCCCTCCCCATTCTCGTCATCTTCAACAGTGGAACGGCGGTGATATTTCTTGGCTCAAGCAGCGACGGCCACAAGTTGTCGCCACTCCTCCCCATTCTCCCTCCGTCCGTCATCGTCCAGCAGGCAGAGCCACTCCGAGGTAGATTATTTTTAACTGGCACTAGATTAGATGGGATGAGGTTGTCAATTTTTGTGTGATTGTGTGGTGTTTGACAAAATGCCAAAACCAAGGACGATGGTTGGGATGAATGATGATTGGAAGGGTTTGAAGCAGTAGCCTTTGTTGCACTTCCGTGGTGTCCGACAACTTGATGATGAGAAACCATCATGATTCACTTCCCCTATTCTTTTTTTGTACAATACTTGCAACTTCCATATGGAGCCTTCTGGAATTGGGGAAGATAACTGGTTTGGATGGCTGATACTTGATTTTTAATAGTCGGGAGAATAGATTTTTTTTTGCTTATTCCCAGTTTATTGCCAACTATGTGCACCACTAAGATCTTAACGTCGTCTCACTGTTTCGCAGGGTTTATAGGTTTTCCTATTTGATATGGTTGTTCCTTGAGTGAGCAAGCTCCTGCAGTCAAGCCTAGATTAGCCTCCGGTATTGTTAGAACAGGTATGCCACTGCTCTGTAACACTATGCATGTGTTTTCGCAAATCACATTTTCATTCAATTTACATGATCTTGAGATGGACCCGGTGCATATTTCAAACAGGGCATATGTAGATGCAAGTGAATTTTTAGTCCAATGAGGCCGTTGAGTGAGCAAGCTCCCACAGTCAATCCTAGATTAATCTCTGGCGTTGTTTGACCAGGTATGCCACTCCTCTGTACCATACTATTCATGTGTTTTTACAAATCGCATTCTGGTTATACCAAAATCATTATCTCGCTGCAGTTCTTGCTACTGATGCTTGCATGAACTAATTTGTGTGTGGATTAATACATATTCTATAAATTCACATCTACTGCTTGTTATTCAGATGTATCTTGATAGGCTTGTCTGGTGCTTCCCGGTCGAGCAGCTGGGCTGCCTCAGTACATTTAAGTCATATATCTTGATTTCGATATGTGCTAAATTGTGATCTTCCTGTTATATTGAGCTGCTGCTTGTTATTCAGATATCTTGATAGGGCTTGTCTGGTGCTTGTGCTTCCCGGTCGAGCAGCTGGGCTGCCTCAGTACATTTAACTCATATTTTGATTTTGTTATGTGCTAAATTGTGATCTTCCGGTTATATTTAGCTGCAGCTTCTTTATTTGTGTTTTAGTCGGTTAGATATGCTTTTAAATTGGACCTTTTGCTGCATCATACTAAATTACTTTACTTCTGATAATAATTGTTCATATGACAATGGCCTCTGTTTCTTTGGTATTGCTCCAGCTTACCAGTATACCCCTGTTGGAGTGGTGAAGGATCGCAGAATGTTACAGGGGACAAGTTCACCTGCACTGAGTCTCCTTCTAGGTGAGGAATCTAATTAAGGTGTCCATATCTTTAGTTCTTTTTCTAGGTTATTTTGTGTGTTTCAATCTCTCTGCTATAACTGGCAACAGTTAGTACGCCCTCCGTTCACTTTGTTAAGTTATTTCAATTTTAGCCTCATACATACTAAAATGAGTGAACCTAGACCCATTTTATACATATATTCACTAATTCTATTGTGTATGTGGCTAAAACTGAAATGGTAAGAAGTGTGCCTTATAAAAATGGACGGAGGGAGTACGAAATGATAGAGCATAGTGATACAGTAATACATGATCATGGACATTTTTTATGTTCTGTGGAATGACCCTTAATTGGATAAATATATTCCATGGGATGATCCTTTATTTGTATAAATATATAGACACATGATCACGGCCATTTTTGGTGTTTTGTGGGATGACCCTTAATTGGATAAATATATTCCATGGGATGAAACTTTATTGTATAAATATATATACAGATCATCACCAACAACCATTCTCTTAAAATGTTTATGATAAATATGTTTCTCTTTCCCAAATGTGCTCCGGAACTTTATAGTTGCCAAGTTGATTGTTTTCGACAGAAATTATATGGAAAGGGACAATTGTGTGTTAAAGGTTGTCTACAAAAATTCCTTTCCAAGGTCATTTGGGTGTCTGGGTTTGAGGGATCTACTGATTGTCTACATATATAGTGGTTAAGTGTGCTCTTTGTAGGATTCAAATCCATAAGCTCCAGCTTATAAGAACCTAACGACTGAAAGCCGTTTGGCATTTATATTTCTGTGTGGTGGCTGATACTGGTCCTTCTATTTTGAGCTCTCTTGCATGTGTCTTCTTATGCTTTGTACTTTCATTGACTACTATCTGCTATCAATTTTTCTAGGCTTCTCTGCAAGCTGACTTTGGTTGTTCTGTGGCTATGATGTCGGTTGACCTATCAAAAAAATAAAAGGTGATCCTATTGACGAATGATATTCTTGGAGGAGTCGTGTATTTATTACAGGGTTATATTCATGAGACTTTATTAGAACAACATGATTGGTGTGGCCAGATTGTTCTCACTGCATTATCGTTGGTTGCTTATATAGTTCTATTAAGTTTTGAACTAGCAGATTGTCGGATCCCTGGAAAGTATATTCGATAATTCTAGCTTCTATTAAACTTTCCTAAAAAATATATTAGATAGTTCAAGCTTCTATTAAAATTTCAGTTAGAGGGTTATATTTGATAGTTCAAGCTTTATATGTTCTAATCTGTTGCCATCTCTACTGCAAAATTTCCATTCATTATTTTCTTTTGAAGCTCAAGCTACTTAATGTGTAGGTGGATTAACAGGGTTGGTCGGGAGCGAATCCTCCTCATAGGGGACATAGATGCATCTGAACAAGTCCTAGATGGTGCACCTGACTCTGAAGAAGTTCTGGGTGTAGGTTTTACTAACTTTTGATCTTTTTTGTGTCCCTTTTACTTCTTACTTGGCTTGACTGTTGTTTCCTGTGTTTCTTGTAGGACTCTTCTTCTATTGCTACTGTGTCGGATACTCTATAGGCCGATGTGGTTTCTTCAGTGACATCTGTCTCCAAAGCTATGGAAACTGATGTAGTTTCTTCAGTTATCCTTGTGTCCCAGCCTCCCGAATCCGGCGTTGTTTCTTCCGTGCCTTCCCTGGAAGAAAAAGCCGACCTGCCTGTCGCATCAAAAAATAAGAGGTGCTCCTCTATATTAATGTGTCCATCCTTGGCTGCTTTTGCTGCTGCTATAAAAGGAAGAGGGAATGTTTCCTCTGTTTTCTTAATATGTGCTTGTCGCGTTGTTGCCACTATGCTATTCTTTACTTGCATGTTTAGAAAATAGCTAGGGTCCTTTGTTTCTTGGCTGCTTTCTTTTTGTAGTTCCTCCTGATGCTTTGATTGTTAGTTTCTACTAGGCTATGCTATTTGCATTCTGCTGTTGCTTCTAGGCTGCCTGGTCTTTGGAGCCCAGCTACAATTTTATCTTAAGTTCCTTCTAGCCTAGCTGATCCGTGTAAATTGATACCACCTATAGCATGCTCTGCGTCAGTTAGCTCCTGTAATTACAGTTCGTTACCTACCATCCGTTCTGATTCAGATATTCATTGTTACCTGATGCTTCTTATATTCTAGGGTTGCTGCTGGCGGCAAGGGTGGTCGTGCTCTTAAGAATACTAAGTAATTCTCCCTTCACTGTCTGTAGACGTAGACAGTTGCTGTATATATGGTATGAACTGCTTTTTGTATGTGTGCATGTTGCTCTCTGTCCGCAAAGGTGTGATGTGGTAGGTCCGCCTTTGATATCTTCCTCCATTCTTTCAGATCGTTTGGTGTACAGTTAATCCTTCGGGATAGGACGCACGGTGCTGACGTCCTTCTACTGCTTGCTTCGCCATTTTACCTGCTCGAGATGCCTTCGGTGGTTGATCGTGCGCTTTCGTGATGCATCATTCCTGCTCCGGTGTGTGCTGAAACTCAGCGTTGTTCTTTCACTCCACCGTTGAGCTGTTGCGATAGCTTCTCTGCCTACTAATGCAATGTCCCTCGATTTTCCTTACTATGTCGTGCTTAAGCTGTTGCTATGTCGGTGATGTTTGTATGAACGAAATCTGTCTCTACAGCGTGCTAGACCTGTTGCTGCCTCTGGATGCTCGATAAGAGCTTTACCAGGACACCCTGTAAACAGATTATCTGGATCCGTTATGTAGTAAGCTATGACTGCTTTCATCCATCCTAGGAGTTCTAATCAACCAAGTATTTGGTCTTTCAGTATGCTTATACTATGTTTATTACATGTATGGTTTGATCATGCTGGTTTAGAGATGAGTAGGCATAGGGATCGGTGGTTATTGCTTTAGAAAAAAACATATATTCTACCATGTGATACATTTCTAAATATCGAGTAAGCATGTTCACAGGAATTTATAATCTCTGTTTGATCCCTGAAGTCCACGGGAACACTCTCTCCAAGTCCCAAAACAGAGCACGGACAGTAAGAAGCAGCATAGAAGATTAGCAGTTTAGCACACACCGATTTGAACTGCAGATTCAAGCAACATTACAGCCCATCGACGTCTGTTTAATTTGCTATCTAAACTGCAAAGTTAGAACTGCATACAAACCGTGAGGTCGTTGACGAAGAGCTGTCCATTCTCACTTTTCGGATATCGTTCTATACTATCTCTATAGTCAATGTAACCATAATGAAGGGAATTGCGCCTCCGCTCGTGTTTGTAGCTTCTGTTTTCTGCCTACGGATTACCAAACTATATCTTACGTTACGCTTTCATCAAGTTTTGATGCAATATATTTTACAAGTTTTACCATTTCGTATTCAACCCGGAATAAATTGGACTTCCTGCGCCATGTGGCGCAACGGGTCATCTAGTTACTTCTATAAAGGTTGGATGCCTTGTCCGTCTGGGAAAATCGGCCACGCTGCGCCTCTCGCGCGCGTCGCTCCTGGAGGTGCCTCGTGTCCGCGCTGGATTGGCCGAGCGAGGGAGGCTTCCTCCTTTCTCCGTCGCGACTCGCGCGCCCGTGGCGAGCTCTGACCGATGAAAACCTAGATCGAGAAAAGCCGAAAACCTAGATCGAGCACCGCCTCCCGCGCTCTCCTCTTCTCCCCCCATGCCTTCGCTGCCACCTCCCCTGCCTCAGCCGCGCCACCGTCCAAGCCGCCGCCCATTCCTCCAGCCTGCAACCTTGGCCTCCCCCGTCGGAGGAAAGAAGTCCACATACCCCCCACATGTTTCAGGTTACGGACGGAGCACCCCCACAGCTTCAAATCGGTGTACTTAATCCCCCTAACTATGCAATACCAGACAATTAACCCCCTGGAGACGTTGAGGGCAGTATTGGGGCTGGTTTTGCTCACGTGGAGGCTGGTTTTGCTCACGTGGATGCTGGTTTAGGCCAACTCGGTGTCGCTCTGCTCTCCTCTTCTTCCATCGCTCTTGCTCTGCTCTCGCTCGCATCCACAGTTCCGCCCGTGCCCCTGTCAGTCCGTCCGACGTCCATGCCGCCGTCGTCGATTGCGCTCATGCCCGAGCCGAGCCAGTCCATCCACGGGTGCGCCGCCACCGCCGAGCACGCCCGGCATAGTCCACCGCGCGAGCAGTCCTCGTACAAGGCGCCGTCGGACTGGCTGCGTGATTTGGCCGGGGGGACGAATCACTGTCTGAAGTGTCACTGTCAGTTTCTTTTCGAACAATGTCTACTCTAACTCCTTTTCCTTTCTCCTCAATTCTTGTCCTGCAAACTGGCATTTTTTGTGAATGAACTTGATGTGCATTGCCCTCTTGCCCTTGCTGTGCATTGTTCCATTCCATGTACCCTTGCTCTTCTCCACTTGCCCATATCAGCTCTGCGTTTGCTTGCTTCTCCCTCTCACTATGCTCTGCATTTTCTTCGTGATAACTGGGAACCTCCTCCCTCTGATAATCATATTCCAATGATGCACTTTCTACTGGTTGTTGTTCTACATCTTCTTCTGCAGTGTCATCGGGACATAATTCTGCAGGTATCTTGGCATAGATGTCAACTACACCTGCATCAGAAACATCCTTCACCATATTTTGCACAGATCGAATATCTTCTAGGCATATTAGTGCACTCTTGATTGGCCCATCTGGTATCTTGTAACAAAGGTTTGTTTTTTCCATTGCTTGTTCAGAAACTGAGACATGATCAGCAAGGTGTTTCTTCAAATCTTTAACCGACAACTTCTTATGTAGAGGAACAGTGGACATGCCATGCCTACCACCTTTCCAAATCCACTCCTTTCCACCCCATTCAAATGTTCCACGGTAATGGAATCGCACTGCCAAACAATCCGGAGGATTCATTGAAAAATCCTACGAAAATTCACAAAAAGAAGCAATTTTTAGGCACAATTTCAATACTGAATTGACTCTGTTTTAGGAGAACATCACTGGAGAGCCCAAATCCAAGCAGAACGACCCTAAATCAACCCCCAATTGAAATCCCTAAACCCTATCTAAACCCACATCAAACCTAACGGAAAACACATGGATTTTTTTTCTTCTCTGGTGGCAAAGAAAGCTAACCTCGTAGGATCGTTTCGCCATCATGGATTTGTCAAGCCGGGCCGCCGATCATTCGCCATGCCGTGGTCGCCGTCGTTGGGGAGAGAAAAGTAGAGAGGCGGAGCGGGCGAAACCTGGAGACGAGGAACGGAGACAGAGGCTGGGCGAGCTGGCTCAATCGGACCAGGTGCGGGGGGTTATTTGGACTGAGCTGTTGTGGTTTGCCACCTGGTTCGACCCACCCCCAACAGACAGCCTCCACGTGAGCAAAACCAGCCCCCAATACTGCCCTCAACGTCTCCAGGGGGTCAATTGTCTGGTATTGCATAGTTAGGGGGATTAAGTACACCGATTTGAAGTTGTGGGGGTGCTCCGTTCGTAACCTGAAACATGTGGGGGGTATGTGGACTTCTTTCCCCGTCGGAGAGTCCGGAGCCGAGGAAAGGCAGGCGGCGCCAAAAAGAAGGAGCGGGAGCCGGGCGCCGCGACATGCCGTTGCTGGTGCGGCACCCTTGGGTGGGAGGTCAACGGTGATTCTGCCCAATGGCGACACAGGGTAAGGAGGAAGGCTGTGGGAGGAGGAGCAGCGGGTCTGCCTCCAACCGAGCATGGACGCCGCCGCACGACTCCCTGCTCGAGACCAGCAGCTCGAGCAGCTGCTCCTCCTCGGTTGTCAGCAAGAGGAGGCACAAGGAGCCGCGATGTGCCACTGTTTCCGACTTCGCGCCGCTGAGCACGCGTCTCCCTTGCGCGCGGTCATCTGCCAGCCCTGCAGATCGGCCGCGGGGCTACAGTCTCGTCGCCATCACCGTCGTCCTCGCGTCCCTGTCGTCCTTGTGTCGAGAAGGTAGAGCCATCTCTTCATCCTCCACTCTCTCCACTCCTTTAATTTGATTTCATCTCATAGAGTTCTGAAAGATGATTAAATTTGGACACAAGGAGCAATGAGATCCGTTAATTCCATACTTGGGCCTAAACCTTCAATTTCACCTTTTTCCATAACCAGTTGTGAGGTACTGATGTGCCCTGTTTTAGAAAACAATTATCTGAGTACTTCTTTCCAGTGGATCTTCGTCTAAAGATTCAAGGTACTGATGTGCCCTGTTTTAGAAAGATTCATAACAGCCAAAAGATATCCGTTGTTTTCCTCATTTTTGTTGTTCCTACTGTTGAAATACTTAATGTCTTCTGTTTCAGGCAAGGAAGTACCAACTCTTAGTTTTTTCAGGAACTATGGAATTCATGTATGCTTGAATTGTGCAAAGTAACATAAGTTATGTTCGCGTAATTGTTGTTGAAGGTGCTGCTCCAAGGCTCTGATTCTTCCCATATACCATGTACATTTTTCGTGAAGATCAGGCTGAGCAGTGAAGTTCCGTGGTGAGCTTCATACTGCCCTTCATTTTATTTTAAATTTGGTGAGAAAAGTTGATTATTTATTCTAAAGTTGCCCCCAAGATGATTATTCAGGGCATGCTGAAATATAGTTCATCAGGAAACACCAAGCACAATGAATTGATTTGGCTTCTATTCATGTTTTTTCTTATAAATATGTGTTTAGTTAATCCTTGAGTATATATCATGGGTGAGTTGATATTTAGAGATATTTTCCACAAGTGCGATGTGCCAGTGTGTCCATGCGTAGTGTTTATTTTGCATTATGATCGTTTGATAGATAGGTACTATTTGTTTGACTGATGGGACCTTGATTATGCTTTAGACTTTACTTGTATTACCAGATTTGCTGAGTAGTATTTTTCATTTTTCAATCTCCAGGTGGACATTGCCAAGAAGCAGAGACTGGAAAAATATACAGGGCTAACTATAAGGACAAACTTTGAAGAAGTTCTTGTGCTGAGACAAGCTTAGAGGTTAGCTTATTCCCTGCATAGAAAATATGTGGAAATAATTTCATCGTAAGGTTCTTAAGATGTATATTCGCAAAAAGAAACATGATTATATATGCATATATGCTCCAAATATAATATGCTTTTGAAATCATGTAGGAGTTACATGGTCTGGTTAAAATGTGAAAGGGACATTACAGCTATGCACCATGATGAACAGATCAAGTATCTTGTTTACTCTCTGCAGAAAGTGATTATGAATTTGAAGGATGATCGGGAGAAGATGGTCTGGCTGACAGACTTCCAGGTCTGGTCGCTGGGAAGCACACCACTGAGAGACTGGACCTAGCGATCCTTTACTCCTGGAGTGGTTGAGTCTTTCTAGAAGATAAGAAGCTGCACAACTTGATTTGTTTCCTGGAGTGAGGAAATCCGTTGTATTTGGTCCCAAAAAAAATCATAAGTTAAGGCAGATGGGAAATTACTACTCCCTTCGTTCATGAATATAATACCTTTTAGTTTTTCCTTGGTTTGTATGTATTTAGGTTTACTCACTTTATTATGTATGTAGTCAGTTTAATTTCTTTTGAAATTTACTTGCAGTCAACAATAGCTCTCACCCCTTCTCGTTTTTGTCTGTGCAGATTTTGCGTGTCGAAGAAGCACGGTCTTTTCGAGCTTTAAACCCGCTGGATCTAATATGGTATGTACCTCATGCATTTATTTATTCCTTGCCTCGTGTATTTCTGTTGCCTGGTGTTGTATTAGCAATTCTCACAAGACAAGTAATTGGGGAGGCACTGTTCCTTTTCAAATGAAGAGACTCATTGTGCATTTAGTTCAGTGTGACATTATTACATCATATTGGTGTGTATCCATATTGAATGTTAACTGTAAAAATCTTTTTATGTATGGCCTTATTTGATGGTTAGGAATAGAAAATAGGTTTTCTCATCTCTATTGCCATAATAGTCCTGCTATGCTGCAGCTAGGTCCTTTATTTCTTTAATATGATCACTAACTTTCTATCGTCTGTGTTGTCATTTTCAGATAGACAATATTAACATGGCATTGAATAGCTGGTGCCAGGTTGTGCAGTGAGGGCCAAGTGGTTCTAGCAGGGAAGGAGGACATGCCGAGGAAGACGTGGCGGAAAGTGTAGCTGGAGCACCATCGAGGTAGCCCCTCTTTCACTATGATCCCTTGCTTAAGTGTGTTGACATTACAACCCCTCCTGACTTCTATTATGCACCCACCCTTGATTCTTATTCTGCAACCTTTTATGTCTTGAACATTGTTGAATCAAGGTGAGCAGATCTGAAATTAACTCTATGGTAACTACTAAAAAAATCAGGTCTCCTGTGAAATATTTATAGATGTATCTGCAATCTACATAATAGTGTATAGAAAATATGATGTAAACAATTGGTTTCTGGGTTTATGATGTTTCATATATTAGTTAATTTAAGTATAGTCAGAGAATCAAGCTTTCTTGGTTTATTTCAGAGAATTGATTGTTTTATTTTTGTATTGTGCTGAAGGGATCAACACAAGGCATCGAGGCCGGGCAGACGTCCCAATGCTACCCACAAGGAGCTCCTTCTCGACGCCGATCTTTCTTCTCCAACAGATTGGTAGGCCACAACCTTCTGCTTCTACTTCCATGTCTACATATTCTCTTCTTCATCTTGATTATCCTGATTGATTTGGTGATACTTAGCCGTGCTTATTTACTGTTGTCGGGAGGAGTGGCTTGTTGATCATATTAGGAGTGTGTTATAGCAAACCTTTTTCGGAGCAAATGTGGTTATTTACTACCTGAAGTTGCATTGTTGCCTTCCAGACATCCCTGAGATTGTCCACGGTAATAATTTTAGGCATCGGCATTGTAGGATGTACATTGTTTCCCTCCGGTAATAGCTCCATGCTTGTGGTATTATTATATTCTCTAACCAATTGTTTATGGACCTTCCAATTATTAGCCTGCAGGTGTTAACCGTATGAGTGGTAGATATTCGTGTTGCTGGTACTTGAATGTCTGCCTTTATATTTTCTACCTCTTGTTTCCATGTTTTTTTGACACAATTTGGACTATGCACATTCAATCATCCTTCTATGTTATGTTTTTTTTTTCCTTTTTAAGTCCTAATTCAGTACTATTGTGAACCATCTACTCAATTCCTTTATTTACGTGTGTTTGTGTCTGTCTTACAGACGATGAAGACGATTTTTTGATTGGAAGTACTGACCCACTCATGCGATATGGTACTACAAGTTCATATTTCATATCGCCTTCAAGTTAGTGTGAAGGTCAATCTTGCATCTAAAATAGTTGCTGGCTGCGCCGCTGTCCTCCTCCTCGGCGTCTATGTTGTTCTTGTGTGTCCGACTCCGGCCTGTGCCACCACAGGTATGATCTGCGCCGCCATCCTTCACTGTTGTATTTTTTTTCTTTTCTGCTTCTATTTCCATGTCTACATATTCTCTTCTTCATCTTGATTATCCTGATTGATTTGGTGATACTTAGCCGTGCTTATTTACTGTTGTCGGGAGGAGTGGCTTGTTGATCATATTAGGAGTGTGTTATAGCAAACCTTTTTCGGAGCAAATGTGGTTATTTACTACCTGAAGTTGCATTGTTGCCTTCCAGACATCCCTGAGATTGTCCACGGTAATAATTTTAGGCATCGGCATTGTAGGATGTACATTGTTTCCCTCCGGTAATAGCTCCATGCTTGTGGTATTATTATATTCTCTAACCAATTGTTTATGGACCTTCCAATTATTAGCCTGCAGGTGTTAACCGTATGAGTGGTAGATATTCGTGTTGCTGGTACTTGAATGTCTGCCTTTATATTTTCTACCTCTTGTTTCCATGTTTTTTTGACACAATTTGGACTATGCACATTCAATCATCCTTCTATGTTATGTTTTTTTTTCCTTTTTAAGTCCTAATTCAGTACTATTGTGAACCATCTACTCAATTCCTTTATTTACGTGTGTTTGTGTCTGTCTTACAGACGATGAAGACGATTTTTTGATTGGAAGTACTGACCCACTCATGCGATATGGTACTACAAGTTCATATTTCATATCGCCTTCAAGTTAGTGTGAAGGTCAATCTTGCATCTAAAATAGTTGCTGGCTGCGCCGCTGTCCTCCTCCTCGGCGTCTATGTTGTTCTTGTGTGTCCGACTCCGGCCTGTGCCACCACAGGTATGATCTGCGCCGCCATCCTTCACTGTTGTATTTTTTTTCTTTTCTGCTTCTACTTCCATGTCTACATATTCTCTTCTTCATCTTGATTATCCTGATTGATTTGGTGATACTTAGCCGTGCTTATTTACTGTTGTCGGGAGGAGTGGCTTGTTGATCATATTAGGAGTGTGTTATAGCAAACCTTTTTCGGAGCAAATGTGGTTATTTACTACCTGAAGTTGCATTGTTGCCTTCCAGACATCCCTGAGATTGTCCACTGTAATAATTTTAGGCATCGGCATTGTAGGATGTACATTGTTTCCCTCCGGTAATAGCTCCATGCTTGTGGTATTATTATATTCTCTAACCAATTGTTTATGGACCTTCCAATTATTAGCCTGCAGGTGTTAACCGTATGAGTGGTAGATATTCGTGTTGCTGGTACTTGAATGTCTGCCTTTATATTTTCTACCTCTTGTTTCCATGTTTTTTTGACACAATTTGGACTATGCACATTCAATCATCCTTCTATGTTATGTTTTTTTTTTCCTTTTTAAGTCCTAATTCAGTACTATTGTGAACCATCTACTCAATTCCTTTATTTACGTGTGTTTGTGTCTGTCTTACAGACGATGAAGACGATTTTTTGATTGGAAGTACTGACCCACTCATGCGATATGGTACTACAAGTTCATATTTCATATCGCCTTCAAGTTAGTGTGAAGGTCAATCTTGCATCTAAAATAGTTGCTGGCTGCGCCGCTGTCCTCCTCCTCGGCGTCTATGTTGTTCTTGTGTGTCCGACTCCGGCCTGTGCCACCACAGGTATGATCTGCGCCGCCATCCTTCACTGTTGTATTTTTTTTATTTTCTATGCTGTAATGTTGATTATGCATATTATTGGCACGATGTATTGTTGCTGTTTTTTGGCAACTGGTCGAAGTTGAAATTAATTCACTCCATGAGAATGCAACGTGTTACTTCTTGTTTCTAATATTGGTTTTTTATTTATATTTCTAGAGATCTCGAGTAATTGATGTTTCAGTAGTTCTTAGAGATACGACTATTGTTACAATATGGAGTACTAGAGATTGGGTAAGGTTGCTTTGACTAATAAAGTCACATCGAAAGAATGGAAGAGGGTATTTTGCAATGTGATTTCCCCAAGTAGTGGATGGTGGTGGTTTGAGAGGTACTGACGATAAAATATTTTACCCATCAATGGCATGTGTTTTTCAAAAACTTTGGAAAATTCACAAAATTTTATGGGTGTGAGGTCGGACCCTGTCTTTTGTGCGACTTGTGAATATTTATCTCTAAAATTGTATCGTAACAGACTTTTTTGTAGTAATTTTATGGATTTTAAAACCGGTAGAAGAGCGGAACAACTTTCTCACATCAGCCAGGCTATAGACATGTGGGACTTGCTTCTGTTTGTTATAGGTCTATATAGTATTATCAAACTCCAGGTTTGTTTGCACTCGGTAGAATAGGTTTTGTACCATCCATGGCTGCAAGTGCTTATGTAATCTCAGCTAAGATACAATGATTAATTATCTTCAAAGCAGAGAGCCAATACCTTACCGTCTTGATCTCTTAGGATTGTGGGAAGCTCTCCTCATGCGAGAAGCTGCCATTAGTATTAAGTTTGTGCCACCCATCCTGAGGTCTTGTCCATATCATAGGCATTGAACAGATTAACACATTGATTTAATTTTATCACATGTATTCAGATGACCACCACAAAGTAAAAATTAGCATCCAAGAATTACACTAGAATCAGTACACACAATTTTCCACATTGATTCATTTGGATAGCTAAGCTGCGCGGACGCCGCCAGATCGCTGTCGCGCTGCTGCCTACTCCAGCTGGGTCGCCATCGCGTAGTAGTAGCGCCAGGTAACTGTTGGATCTTCATCTCCACAGTGGTAGTGCCAGATCACCATGCCGCGAGGTTGTGGATGCGTGCGGGCTTCGTCGTGGCCGCCACCAGTTGGGTACCGGCCTACGAGTCGTTCCCCGCATGGTGCCAATCCAAGGCTCGCCGTCGCATGTGAGGACCAAAGGAGAGCAGCGGCCTCACCGTCGCTCTTCTCCATGGGGCACCAGATTAAAAGAATGGAGCATCGTGTTTTCTTTTGACTCGGTCGTTTTCAACAGAAATAGGTAAGTGGGAGGGGTTTATCAGCAAAACAATATTTAAGTGGCTGCTGTGTTTCACACTTCTGATCCGGACTACCCATTGTCCATCGATGACAAGGATTGAAAGTTGCCAGGTTTGCACCGAGTCGGAGTTTGCACCTGATACATTGCCGTCCAACAATGTTATGAGAGAATTCCTTATTTGGCCCTTTCTTAAATTCGGTTTCCTTATTTGGCCCTAAATAAAAAATCTTCCCAATTTGACACCTAAATCTCACTTCCTTCCTAATTTGACACAATTGTTTGTTCCGTTTGGTGTTACCGGCGCTACATATTTCATTGGACAAAAATACCCTTCTCTGTAAGCTGACTGAACCAACTTCTCCTGACCCGATGGCCTTCTCTCTCCTATGGTCGTATCCCTCCATCCCCTTTTCCAGCACGCGACAGTGAACCCTACCCCAATGGTGGCTCGTAGCGGGGGCGTTGACGGCGTGAGCCCAGGAGGAGAAGAGATGGCGGCGTTCACGGGTGCAGTCGGCGGCGTGGTCACGGGTGCGGCCGGCGGCGCGGGCACGAGTGCAGCTGGCGTCGAGGGCGGCGGGCACGGTTTCGGCCGGCAGCGTGGGCGACTCTGCCACGGCCACTGCTGCGGACAGCGGCGTGGGTGGCTCGGCCACGGCTACGGTCAGCAGCGCGGGCATGGCTGCGGCCACGGCTCCGGCCACCGGCACGGGCACAGCAATGGATGTCGGATGGACTGATATAGCTGACTGAATGTGCAGCAGTTCACGTAGTGCAGAAGGACAGTTCACTCGACGCCATCTTCAGTTTGAGAAGTTTATTTCATCAACACTAAACTTGGTAAAGCCATTGTCTTTTATAAAATAACAAAAGTTTACTTCTTCACTTCTTCAGTTTGAGAAGTTTGTTAGTGTTGACACACGACATGTATGCTCGCAGATAGTGTTCTTAGTGAAAGAAAATTCCTCACAGGAATGGGCCTGTAGAATTGTACCAGTGTGTTAATTATATCTGCTACTTTGGAGTTGAAGAGCATTTTATGAATGCCAGCACTTTTTTTAATATAAAAATATTATTGTTGCAAACAATGGTTTCAATTGTATTTGGAATGCTTGTGTTGAGCACTTGAGCTATAGCTAAATTCTGATGGAAAGTAATTTTGCAGTAGCTTATGTCTTTATATCTTGAAGGAGCAATGGATCCCTGCATTGACAGGTTCCAAGGCGACTTCCTTTTTCACCAGTTCCGTGACAAACTCGGTCCATGCCAAATGTCTATGGAACTGGAGTTGTAGCATACCTCTATGTGAGTTCCTCTGTTTCCTGTACTATCTCATGAAGTGTACAGTACATCTGAGATGCTCTGTTTTTCAATACTCTTCATAAATCGTTGCATTTTGTTATAATGGCTTTCTGGCCCTGTTTCTGAAGATGAAAAGTATGCAAACATGAAACTTTGTTGTTTTTTTATTTCAGTTAGTTCGTAATGTTCATTTCAGTTGGTTCAACTATAAGGCCTGTTTTCTGTGAATAATGCAACAATGTACCAGTTTCTGTCTGTCATCCTGTTACAAATTAGCTATAGGAAATTACAGAAATTCTTATTTTAGGGGACGAAAAATTCTATACAATATTACTCAGAAATAATATCATGTAGAACTTTTCTTATTTTAGGTAATTTTTTATGCAGGTGGAGACAAGAGAAGCCCAGGACATTGAGGACTAGGCAAGCTCAGGACAGTGTAGCAGAAATATTGTGATGTACCAGCACAAGTCGTGGGGTATACAGGGTGCTCTGGTCTAGACTTATCAACTGTTACACGGAGGAGGCTACATTTTACTTGCACTGGGAGATAATGAGCCGAGGAGCATCGAGGTCATCACGCCAACACTGATGTTGCCTTCCTTGGAACAGACGGTCCCACTTGACAGCCCAACAATGAGTACAAGAAGGAAAACTTTTATCCCTGTTAGCCCTGCAATAAGCACAAGAAGCAAAAGAAGCCTCAGTTTGTGATTCTCGTGCCTTCTCTTTATGTCATGTGTCGTATGAGAGGTTCTTATATGCTTTGCCATGCGGTTTTTGTGGACTTTTGGAGATGATTTTGGGCCTGATCATGTGATGTAGGTGGACTTGACCTCTATATGTTTATTGTGTGCATAGAATGGTCAAATTCTATGGGAGGATCTGCCCAATTTTTTTATTTTTTAAATTGCAATCTGTTAAATAAAATGGTTCCATGTTGGGTGCTTTTCAGCAATTATTGAGCTGGGCGGTATGTTTCTTATTTGTTTAAATATGTCATGGACACTAGAGTAATTTTTTTGTCACAAAATTTATTAGGGGCAAAAGATTCTTTTTACATCTCCATTTAACACCGTTAGTGTTCAAAATACACTAGAGGAAATGGAATTTAGGTGTCAAATAGGGAATATTTTTTCTTTTAGGGCCAAATAGGGAAGAAGATTTTAACTAAGGGCCAAATAAGGAATTCTCTCCAATGTTATCTTCCAAATGTAGTCAAGCCAAACTTCCTATGTTTTGTAGGGTTTTATAGGGTGTGCCCATGCCCTTTTGATACGATTATTTCTCACTGATTTTTGAATAAAAATAATAACCGAATTAGGTTGGAGAACTAAAGGTTTTGCTGCTGTTTTGTCGATATTTTCTGTGCATATCTTAGGGAGTTAAAAAGGGGATCATGTGCTAGAACTTCTAATTATTTTCTGCTGTATCCTCATGGTTATTTTGCGTTTTTAGAGTTAATAAAAATAATTGAATCATGTTAGATCCTGCTTTTCCTTGCATATACGTAAGGCCTACTTGCCCAGTCTGATTTGCCCAGCCTTTGCTCTGTACCGATAGAACATCTGCGTTTGAATAGATTAAGTTAAGCTATAAACTTGTGTTCATTGAAGAAATAATATTTAGGGCCACGATATGTTTTCTCCTGCTATGTCCATGCTTCCATTTAAAATGCATATGTGTTTCAGTACAGGGTTGGAGGTTTTGGATGACATTTCAGTTGCTACATGAAGTTCTTATAATAAAAAGAATACAAGGCTGAAGAGAGGACAGGCAAACCCAAGATTAATAAGAGGCTTGCTCTTTCACAGAAGATCGATCCATTTACTTTTGATGGCTTTTTCCATCTACAGATACAACATTCAATCTTTTTCCAAATACTTGCACAAACATTAGAAAAATATTGCTACGGTTACCAACTACAGGAATCAGTGCATCTTAATCAACGAAAATGGCATAGGCATAGAACTTGAATCAGTGCATTTTAATCACGGACAATGACATACACATAGAACTTGCTTTTCTGTCTTGATATCGCAATTGCCTCCAGTGTCACCATAGGTACCGACACCAATATACAAATATATATCGACACTAGCTAAAACAATAAAAAAAACTTATGGCTCAATTTTAACCCCGATTTCTCTATCTATGCCAATGGAAAAAATCACAACAACAATTGTCACAAACAAAGGAGCCGGAAAACCCTGGCGACCTACCTTGGTTGTCCAAAAAGAGTTGACTGAGGCAACGAATGCCGAAAGAAATAACATGTAATGATTCAGCGGATCTTTCGGTGAGTTCTTGATTGCCGACATCTGGAGACACTATTCTTAGGTTCCACGTGATTATGCCTCAAAGTTGCTTACCGTAAATAACTGTAAGCTTAGTAAATCTCAATCATGGACAACAACATATTTGCAAAGAACATGAAACTTATGGCTAAAATATAGTCTTTCAGTGTTTTTCTTTACGGATAGTTTACACTGTTTTTATTTACAATGTTTTTTCTTATGAAAACAAATTCTACTTTCTGATTGTTCGCATGGTGTCTACCTATTTTGTTCTTTAGTTCTTTCTATAATTTTTCATTCATGTAGATAATTGCTGGCTTCATGGATCTGGCTCTGCGTAGCTAGAGTGTTTTCTACTTGCTTGCGGAGAATTTTATGGAAGCTAAAATCTCGAGTACTTCCGAAACACGCTTAAATCATGTCAATTGACTAATCTTCTGATTCGTGCGTATTGTTTTACTTTATGAAACATAAATATAATTTGTGACTAAAACAATCAATAAATGATACATCACACTTACATATAGCTAACCATTTTTCTCTTATGGAAACAATTCCGCCAGATATCCATTATTTGCGCCAATTAGTACTTCCGATGTTCTACTTCTTGGATAAATCACAGTAGAGGAAAAACATAGATGCACCCGAGTCCGTTGCCACACCCAACCAATTTAATATCCCAAATCATATGCTCCACCGTATAGCTAATTATAACAACATAAATTTTCAATTTTATAAGTTGGTAATCTCTTGGTTAATTTAGAATTCTTTTCTTACGGAGAAAAAATCCGGCAAAAGTTTGTTATTTGCGCCAGTGGCGCAACGGGTCATCTAGTTGCAGGAACGCACGGGCGACGCGCTGCTTCGTCTAGTATTACCTAAAGATTGAAGCCTGGTGGCAAGAAAGCCTTCTCATGGCACTAGCCAATTTGTGACTATGCCATGTGGACCATCACAGCTCCTCAAGTAAAATATAGGGTGGCAAGGAAGCCTTCTCATGGCACTAGCCAATTTGTGACTATGCCATGTGGACCATCACAACTCCTCAAGTAAAATATAGAAGATTGAACCCTGCTGGCAAGGAAGCCTTCTCATGGCACTAGTTAATTTGTGACTATGCCATGTGGACCATCACAACTCCTCAAGTAAAATATAGGGTGGCAAGGGAGCATTCTCATGGCACTAGCCAATTTGTGACTATGCCATGTGGACCATCACAACTCCTCAAGTAAAATATAGGATACTAGCCAATTTGTGACTATGCCATGTGGATCATCACAACTCCTCAAATAAAATACTTATCCTCACACTCAAAAGAAGAGAAAAAACTAAAGAGTTAACCGCGGTGGACTGTTACTGGCATGTTCACTCTATTTAATCTGTCGGCAGTAGTAAAACGAAGCAAGATTGAAGCCTGGTGGCAAGAAAGCCTTCTCATGGCACTAGCCAATTTGTGACTATGCCATGTGGACCATCACAGCTCCTCAAGTAAAATATAGGGTGGCAAGGAAGCCTTCTCATGGCACTAGCCAATTTGTGACTATGCCATGTGGACCATCACAACTCCTCAAGTAAAATATAGAAGATTGAACCCTGCTGGCAAGGAAGCCTTCTCATGGCACTAGTTAATTTGTGACTATGCCATGTGGACCATCACAACTCCTCAAGTAAAATATAGGGTGGCAAGGGAGCATTCTCATGGCACTAGCCAATTTGTGACTATGCCATGTGGACCATCACAACTCCTCAAGTAAAATATAGGATACTAGCCAATTTGTGACTATGCCATGTGGATCATCACAACTCCTCAAATAAAATACTTATCCTCACACTCAAAAGAAGAGAAAAAACTAAAGAGTTAACCGCGGTGGACTGTTACTGGCATGTTCACTCTATTTAATCTGTCGGCAGTAGTAAAACGAAGCAAGATTGAAGCCTGGTGGCAAGAAAGCCTTCTCATGGCACTAGCCAATTTGTGACTATGCCATGTGGACCATCACAGCTCCTCAAGTAAAATATAGGGTGGCAAGGAAGCCTTCTCATGGCACTAGCCAATTTGTGACTATGCCATGTGGACCATCACAACTCCTCAAGTAAAATATAGAAGATTGAACCCTGCTGGCAAGGAAGCCTTCTCATGGCACTAGTTAATTTGTGACTATGCCATGTGGACCATCACAACTCCTCAAGTAAAATATAGGGTGGCAAGGGAGCATTCTCATGGCACTAGCCAATTTGTGACTATGCCATGTGGACCATCACAACTCCTCAAGTAAAATATAGGATACTAGCCAATTTGTGACTATGCCATGTGGATCATCACAACTCCTCAAATAAAATACTTATCCTCACACTCAAAAGAAGAGAAAAAACTAAAGAGTTAACCGCGGTGGACTGTTACTGGCATGTTCACTCTATTTAATCTGTCGGCAGTAGTAAAACGAAGCAAGATAAATCTAAAGGTACAACGATCTATAGAGTAACGTCCGAGTACACATGGAAACCCACCAAACCTACCACATGATACCTAAACGTCCTGTAGGTGACGCAGCAAAGCGCGTTTTTCCGTCTAGTATATCTGAGCCCTGTCATCCGTTCTAGCACGGAAAGAGTTAACCGCGGTGGACTGTTACTGGCATGTTCACTCTATTTAATCTGTCGGCAGTAGTAAAACGAAGCAAAATAAATCTAAAGGTACAACGATCTATAGAGTAACGTCCGAGTACACATGGAAACCCACCAAACCTACCACATGATACCTAAACGTCCTGTAGGTGACGCAGCAAAGCGCGTTTTTCCGTCTAGTATATCTGAGCCCTGTCATCCGTTCTAGCACGGAGATCATGCTTGATGTGTATTGCCTGTTTGCCACAAGGTCCCAAACTAACCAGAGCCGACATGGGGACACTCGTGTACAACCAACCCAGCAGGTGATCGAACGCACACAAGTCAGACTCGATTGATCTACACTTGAGCGGCCGGCCCAGAGACACGACGGCCAGCGCCGAGCTATTTGGGTACTGCACTCTGTCGGTGCCGGGCCTCTTGCGGCTTCTCTTCTCCGCACATGCGGGTTTAGAGATTAATGTTTTTTTTTAAATAGACTGTAGAGATCTTCCATTGCAGAGACACAAGGATACATATATTTGTAGAATCTTGTAGGTGCATGCATGGTTGGTACGACCTCTGAGAGATAATAGCATAAAATCACCACATTTCTGCCAAAATTCCGAAAAACGACCACTTCACGTTTATTTCCGCAAAAACCACCACTATCGTGCCAATTTTTTGCAATTCGCGCTAAACGTCGATTTGAAGCGAATTGGCGCCGGCGCTGATACGGAGGGCCCACCAAGGGTGCTGACGTGGAAACGCTGGAAGACGACCGTGAAGCTGCCGTTAACGGCCGTATGCGGGGCCGTATCATAAGGGGGGAAAGTAGTTTAGGTTTCAGTTTCCTCCCAATCGTGCACGCTCTTTCCTCCCTCGCGCGCCTCCTCCCCCAATGGCGACGCCGACTCCCGCCGCCGGCGGCGGCTACCCTCTCGGCGGCGAATCTGGCGGCGGCGGCCCATCCCGAAGAAGTGGATTTGAAGGCGCCGCCCACGTCGACGCACAAGGACCGTGCCCGCCTCCGCCCTCTCCTCCACTCGGTGAGGTGTACCTGGAGCGCTCAACGGCGGCTGGCCTCGCGGCGTTCGAGGCCTCGCAGGCGCAGACAGGCGAGCAGTGGGCACCCCTCTTCAACGGCGACACCGTGCAGTGAGTACTTTTTATTCTTTCTCTGCCCTCTATCTCTTCGTGTTGCTGTTAAGGAAGATGGTTTTGTATAGCAAATGGTCATTAGTAGGACTATGGCTAGATTAGTAGTGTTAGGTACTGATTTACGGGTTGGGCCAATCTTATGGTCGAATTAGTAATATCTGAATCCTAATTTTTGAATCTAGGGTTTAGGCCACCTTTGTTAGTGTAATTTTGCCTACTTTCAATTAGTGTAATTTCTGAATCTAGGGGTAAGGCCACCTCTGTTAGTGTAATTTCTGAATCTAGGGTTTAGGCCACCTCTGTTACTTAACTTGTTATGCTTACTATTGTTACTGAATGTGTGCTTAATATTGGTTGTAGTGGCTAAAATTATTGGTGGTGTGCTTAATATTGGTGTATCTTCTGTACAATTATTTTTAGGTTCCTAAATTAATTTTCATGTGCAGATTGGATGATGAGATATGGGAAATTTGGTTTTATTTCCCTGGTGAAGGCAATGTAGAGAGGTTTATTTGCAGAACTGACATTACAGTCAACAATTTGATGTCCATGATTGAAGAACATGGGTTTGAATATGAAAATAGTCTGTATTATGTTAGGGAAAGGGGGCAGGATTTGCAGGAATGGAAGCTGATGACAACATGATAAAGGTGCAGAAAATGCTTGCCTTATTTGAGAAGGACAAGGTGCTCCATTTGACTGTACTGAAGGACAAAGCAACAATACCATATGGACTTAACATGGTGGAAGTGCAACCAGAGCCTCTTCCTGAGGAAGCTAAACTATGTGTGGACAAGGAAGGAGTGGCACATATAAGTGAGGATGAATGCTTCTTGCCAGTTGCAATTGATATTTCAGATGTTCTATGCATTGGTACTCAGGAGAGATAAAATATGGCTAAGGGAAAAACAGTAGCTGGGTATGAGGTACATGTTGATGTCCTGGACTCTGATGATGATGAATTGATGTTTGACATGGGTGAGTTTAGGCATGCTGAACATGATGCAACAGTAGTAGAGGAGCTAGAATTATTGGACAAATTCAAGAGGGCCAGGGAAAAGGGCAAAGAACCTGAAGAACAACTACTCAAGAAGCAGAAGAAGGATTCTCTAGTACACTTTGAAGGTGACACAGATGTAGAAGAGTTTTATTCTCGAGAGGAAGAGTTAGAGCCTAAGGAAGTATATAAAGAGGATTTTCTTTCAAGCTAAAAGACTATACTGCATACAGGGCCATCAAGCAGGTCTCATCATGAGCCTGAAGGTGAAGAAGATTTTTTTTATGCCTTCAAGTGATGAGGAGTGGAGCTCTGATGGTTTGGCTGGGAGTGACAATGATGGATGTGTAAGCAAGTTTTCCTGGCTAGTGGCAGGAAAAGGAGGCTCAAGAAGATGAAGAAGAGAGTATACTATGATCCAGATAGGGAAGATGCCCATGATCAGTTTGCCATCAAGTTATGCTTTAAAGATGTGTACCGGTTCAGAGTAGCTCTGAAGAACTATCACATTGCTCAGCTAAGGAATTTTAGTTATCACAGGAACAATAGTGATAGGATTATTGTTAAATGCAGTGAGGAAGGTTGTCCATTTATGCTTACTGCTTCTATAATAGCTCATGAGAAAACTTTCTGCATAAGAAAATTCAAACCCCTCCACACTTGCATGCCCCATGGAGAGAACACCAAGGTGTCAATAAATTGGTTTGCAAGTCACTCCGAGCAAGAAATTAGAGCAAATCCTAACACTACTGTTGACACACTGATTGACAATGCAAAGAAGAAATTTGGAGTGGAAGTGCCAAAGAGCAAAGCTTGCAGAGCTAGAAGGAAGGCATTCAATAAAGTGATTGGTGACCAGAAGAAACAGTACATAAGGCTGAGAGATTACCTCCAAGCTATCTGAAACACAAATCCAGGAAGCAGGTGCATTGTTACAACCAAGGAGGTGCTGGGAGACCCTACTATGAATCCAAGATTTCATGGACTTTTCATTTTTCTAAATGCTTCCAAGGAAGGTTTTCTTAATGGATGCATGCCTTTCTTAGGTAAGATATGGCTTAATATCTGAGATTGCATTGTAGGCTACCACAATAGCTTGTTCAATGTTTAGAATATGATTATTATTGCAGGCCTAGATGGATGTTTACTCAAATTGAGCACAGGTCAACAAATACTGGCTGCAACTGGGAGAGATGGGAATAACAACATTCATTCAATTTCATTTGGTGTGGTAGACAAGGAAGATACTGCTAGTTGGTTATGGTTTTTAACCCAACTTAAATATTGCATTGGAGAAGCAGGAAAATTTGGCACTTACACAATTATATCTGACATGCAAAAGGTACATAAGATAGATAATGCTAGCTGGTTTCTCACATGTTTCAATTGTGTGATAATTTGCTTGTTTGCTAAGATAGTGCTAAGTGGCTTGTTTCCAATTTTTTCCAGGGTTTTCTGAAAGCAATAGTTCATGTTTTCCCTAATTCTACAAGGAGATATTGCCTTAGGCATATCTTTGTCAACTTTGAGAGGGCAGGGTTTAAAGGACCAGAGCTGAAGAAAAACATGTTTGGGGATAGCTATTCCTACATTAAGAGTGGTTTTGACAAGTGTATGGAAGCTTTGAAGAGTGATTGTGAGCCATCCTATAATTGGCTAATGCAGATTCCTGTTGAAGCATGGGCTAGGCATGCCTTTGACACAAACTGCAACACAGATCTAGTGGTGAACAACCTCAGTGAAGTGTTCAATAGGATGAAGTTGTCAGGAACAAGCCAATTCAACCAGTGATTGATGGCATAAAGGACAATCTTATGGTGAAATACAGTGGGACAAGAGAGAAAGCAGAGAACACTAGATGGGAGGTCACACCTTTCTACTCTGAGCAGTTAGAAATTGCCAAAAAGTTTTCTAGGGAATGCAGTGCTAAGAATGCAGAGATTGGTCTGTGGCAAGTTAGCACCACTAGGACTGCAGTACATGCAGTTGACCTGAGAGCAAGAACCTGTGGTTGCAGAAAGTGACTAGAATCCCTTGCAACCATGCAATCTCTGTAATAGTGAAGCTCAAGCAGCATCCAGAAGACTATGTGCATGATTTTTTCAAAAAAACCAATGTACAAGGAAGCCATCAAGTATATTGTTTACCCTGTTCCTAGAGCTGGGGACTGGCCTAAAACCAACACAAGAGATATTGAGCCTCCTGCCTTCAAACAAGGCCCTGGCAGAAAACAAAAAGTAAGGAGGAAAGGCCCTCGTGAGGTGCCAGCTCCTAGGGACACTTCAAGGATGGCTAGTATCACTTGCAAGAACTGCAGCCTAGTGGGTCATAGGTACCTTAACTTTCCAAAACAGTTAAGGCCAGAGCTACAACTTAGAAAACAAGGGCACATGGTTAGTTACTCTATTTTTGTTTTCATTGCACTTAATGCTTCAGCAGGAACTAACATTGTTTTTCTACCAGTCAACTAGGGAGGCCTCTACATCACAGAGTACTTCTGCTGCACCAGCTACACCAGCTCCAGCAGCAAGGGCACCAAGAGGTAGTGCTGATAGCTCTACCCCTTTCTCTGGACCAAGGGCACCAAATGCTTCTCCAAGTGCAAGTGCAGTATAAGGTACTGCTGAAAGTTCCAGGCCTTCCTATGCACCAAGGGCACAATTTTTTGCCCCAAGAAGTGCTCATGCTGAACCAGCAACTAGAAGGGTCAGCACCAAGCCAAGTAAGAGGGCAGGGAGGATGGAGAGTTATTTGAATGCAGGGAAGGCTTCCTCATATAAGAAATGAGGTTTATGTTCTGGATTAAGACAATGTGGTGAAAAGAATTGTGGTCTGCCTATTTTGATGTTTAAGACTATGTTTTAATCTTTTTGAGACTACACTATGTTCCTGTTTCTGTAAGACTATGCACCTGTTTGTGTAAGACTATGTTCTATTTTGATGTTTAAGACTATGTTTTAATTTGTGTTGTTGTCTAGTTCAGATCATTCTGGCATTATTCATTTTGAAGTCGTGGATAATGCTGAAAGCAATAGATCATGTATTAAAACTCATGGATCATTATTGCCTTCTTCATTTTTAGAACTATTAGAAAATAGTTGTCGAGGAACCCCGGGGTTCCTCGACAACCCTAGGTCATCTATTAGAACTATCAAAAAAAAGTTTTCGAGGAACCCCGGGGCTCCTCGACAACCCTAGGTCATCTATTATAACTATCAGAAAATATTGTCGACGAATCCCAGGGTTCCTCGACAACCCTAGGCCACCCTATTAGAACTATCAGAAAACATTGTCGAGGAACATCGGGGTTCCTCGACAACCCTAGGCCACCCTATTAGAACTATGAAAAAAATTATCGAGGAGCCTCGGGGTTCCTCGACAACCCTAGGTCAACTATCAGAAAAATGTTGTCGAGGAGCCTCGGGGTTCCTCGATAACCCTAGGTAACCTATTATAACTATCAGAAAATAGTTGTCGAGGAGCCTCGGGGTTCCTCGACAACCCTAGGTCATCTATATAACTATCATAAAAAAAGTTGTCGAGGAGACTCGGGGTTCCTCGACAACCCTAGGTCATCTATTATAACTATCAGAAAATATTGTCGAGGAACCCCAGGGTTCCTCGACAACCCTAGGCCACCCTATTAGAACTATCAGAAAATATTGTCGAGGAACCCCGGGGTTCCTCGACAACCCTAGGCCTCCCTATTAGAATTATCAGAAAATATTGTCGAGGAACCTCGGGGTTCCTCGACAACCCTAGGTCACCTATTATAACTATCAGAAAATAGTTGTCGAGGAGCCTCGGGGTTCCTCGACAACCCTAGGTCATCTATTAAAACTATAAGAAAATAGTTGTCGAGGAACCCTAGGGCTCCTCGACAACCCTAGGCCACCCTATTAGAACTATCAGAAAATATTGTCGAGGAACCCCGAGGCTCCTCGACAACCCTAGGTCACCTACTATAACATCCAAAAAATGCAAAAATAATTTGTATCACAAATATTGTTACACTCCAATTAATTGTCAATCATCCACAACAGAAGTTCAATAAATCCATACAACCACTAATTGAACCACACGGATAATAAATTCACAGCAGCACCAGGTCCACAATTAACTAACTTGTCTTACCGGTACAACACCAACACAAATAGGTCCAGAATTAAAATGCAACACAAAGTCATTGCTTACAACATCACATAGTTGAACAGAACACTGACATTCCAGCTAATAGAATTCCTTGCACTCACATCACTCATCACAGATGGACTTGATTGTCTTCAGCTTCTCCTTGTTTGTATCACTAACTTTGAGCAGATCAAAGATCATATACTCAAGCTTCTTCTTCTCTTCCTTGAAAGTGTCTTTCTCTTCATCTCATTGCTTCTGCTTGTTCTTCATCACCTCTTCCTGAGTCATGTGCACATTCTTGCACATTAGTAGTTCAGCCCTAAGAATTGACACTTCCTTCTTCAACCCCTCCAATTATCCTCAGTATTTGCCATAATCTTCTTGTATTTTTCAGCAAGCACCATCTTCTCGGTGTCTTCAACGAATTTCTTCACATCAGACATAAGTCTGGCATAATCCTTATCAGCCTTGTTTTTCTCAATAGAGAGCTCCTCAAACATCTTACCATTTTTAATCTTGTCATCAATCCTGCCACTGTTGCTCTCTTCATACATTTGCCACAACCTACAAATAGCATGCTTCATACTTTGTGGCCACTCTCTATCAACCCATGATACAAATCCACAGTTGTTCACTTGCTACAATGGCACAAAAAGGTTCAGTTTTACAGTCTATTAATTAACAAAACAATATGCATGAACTAGAATTATAATCCAGTAGAGATAGCCAGCCACACTACTATGGTTGAGTGGAATTGCACTGTCATTAACAGAGAAATTAACCTAACAGTAGCTCTCCATGAAGTGGAGACAATTGAGCTAACCTAACAGTTTTACAGTCTATTACTTAACAAAATAATATGCATGAACTATCATTATAATCTAGTAGGCACAGCCAGCCACAATACTATGGTTGAGTGGAATTGCAACGACATAAACATAGAAATTAATCTAATAGTACCTATCCATTAACAGAGTAATACACGGACAGTAGCCAAATTTATACATCGACACTAGCTACAAATCGAGCGAGCTTTGAACTTACATTAGCAACTAAGCACATATGGAATCGACTGCCGGTGTCAGACCCACCAAATGCCACACACACCTTTGTGGCATGAGCTTGTGCACGCGGCACACCTCGGTGCAACCCACTGCTAGACCATTGAAATTGGGGTCTTCAATCGTATCAGGGGCATAGTCAGCCAGCACGACGTCCTATAGAAGCACAAAATCGAACCAATTTTGTAAATCAGCCAACAAATCGAAGCCAAATCGAAAATCCCCAAATCGGAGAGCCAAACCCTAACCCTAGGAAATTGGGGAAACTTACCCATAGCATTCCTGTCTCCGACCACTCGTCGTCCCAGCTTGGCATTGCGGCGGCGAACGACGAGAAAGAACGGGCAGCGGCGGCAATGTCTCGTCGGCGGCAGCGGCGGCGGCGACACGAGCTTATTCGCGGGAGAGAGCAGGGGGAGACTGAGCGGTGCTTCGACGGTTAACACCCCGCGTCTGACCATGGCCGTTAACGGCAGCTTCACGGTTGTCTCCCAGCGTTTCCACGTCAGCACCCCAGGTGGGCCCCCGTGTCAACTCCAGCGTCAATTCGCTTCAAATCGACGTTTAGCACGAATTGCAAAAAATTGGCACGATAGTGGTGATTTTTGCGGAAATAAACGTAAAGTGGTGGTTTTTCGGAATTTTGGCAGAAATGTGGTGGTTTTATGCTATTATCTCGACCTCTGATGCAGGATCCAGTAGCTTTAGGCTGACTAGAGCATTGCACTAATTAAGTAATCCAGGGTAGCTCAAGTCGCTCTTTGATTCAGTTCAGGGGCAGCTTAGCTAAGACCCTCGCTAGGACACTCGTCGGCACCACCATGGTGCCGGACAACACCACCACCCGGATGACCCATCTTCAGTGTAGATCGATGTGACTAAAGGACGATTGACGACGAAATAGTCCTAACAAGGACCAACCTCGGTGACACACCAACACAAGGAGCGCGTTAGCTCAAATTACAAATAGGTATGAGCAATTAGATTTCCAAAAGATGCCAACCATCAATATCACCATTAGCTATGGAAGCTTGTCATTCCTACAAGTGATCAATGCTTGACACCACTCTTTTGTTTATTTTTTTATATTTTAATGCCAAGATTCAACTCGGAAGTTTTGCTCACATGTATGGAAACACTCGTGAAACTATTGCTACGCCCGTAATATAAATGAGCTAGTCCGAATAGGTTATGGTCTGTAGTGTCCTACCTTTTGATAAAGATAGAACACATGTGCATCCTGCTATTCCCGGGATCTCTGATAGCATACACATGAAAAAAATGAAATATTCATTGCAATAGCATCATTTTACATCGTTGATCCATTGGATAAGAAATAAAATAGTCTTACAATTGGCATAGTCAACATGGACTAGCCCAATGACAGAGTTTCAAAGTAAACACAACGGAAATAAAACATCAACGAGCCTTCTTCATCTTCATGCGCCACAGGCAGAACATGTTAGCGATAGACTCGAGATCCTAAACGAAATCCTCACTCGTCTTCAGATTTATCTGCACGTTGGAATATGCAGCCCCCACGGGGGAGGAAGTCAGTACAAACAATGTACTGGTAAGTGACACTTGTATGTGGCAGTTTTGAGGAATAACTAGCTACATGATATTTGGCTGGTGGAGTCTGGGCTATTTGCATAAAGCCAGTTTTGTCCTATATTTGTAAATCATTTTCATAAAAAAAGAAAACTTTAGTACAACCATCATGGCTAAATCCACCATGAAGGTTGACAGTTCATCATGGCTAAATCCACCATGAAGTTTGATAAATCATCATGGCTAAATCCACCATGAAGTTTGAAAATCGTCATGGCTAAATCCACCATGAAGTTTGGTAAATTATCATAGCTAAATCCAGCATGAGGTTTGATTGTGGCATCATGGCTAAATCCACCATGTGCCCTAAAAGGGTTTCTACCATGTTTTATTTCATTCAGAAAAGATGAGGAGATCCTTCGGCACCAACTCTGTCTAGCTGCTAAACTGGCCCATAACCGGGGACACGGCTAAGATCTTAGTTTTAACTCTGTAGAGGTTGTGCACTTTCACCTTGAGACTCATCCTCCCCGAGGGAAGAATGAGATAAGATCTTTGGGAAGAAAAATTCAACCATACCAGCATGACTCGACGCTCCTAAAATTCTACCACCCAATGTCATACAACAGGATGAACCCCCACAACTTAATTAATCTTGGCAGAGCCCATATTACCTCAAGGTTGCACTGGAAGCTAACTATATAGCGAAGACCTACAAATCTCTTTAATCCTGGGTGGCGGTCCACAAGTGTACTCTCAGGTGATAACCCCCCACACTCATGGCTAAACCGCCATGAACATGGTCTTGAGTAGCCACTCAACATAATCCAAGCAAGGTTCAATCCACCCAGGTGTTTCATTGGGTTGTTAATTTTCAATTTTCAGAACATCACAACCCAACAAGTAACAACAATAGTTGTTATAGCATTCTAGCATAGCTAAACTAGTACCTAGCAGGGGTTTCAGGTTGGCTACACACTACTAGGTGTTCTGAGCATAGCATATACATGGAAAATAATAAAAACACCTATCATGCATACTACTGAAAACACTAATGCAATTGAAAACAAAAGTGGTACATGAGCATCACTTGCCTTGTGGAAGTTGGTATTGAAACACTCTCTTCACAAATTGAACGTTTCCCTCCGTACAATCTAAACCATACAAATAAATAACAATAAACAAGCAATTCAACAACATACAAACAAATACAACAAAACATACAATATAGAAGCATAAAAAGTTATTCAACTTGATTAGTGTAACCATGGACAAGGTTTTGACACATAATTCAATATGCAAAAAGAATTATGATGAGGTGATTATTGTTTGTCCTTGTATGGACAAGTTCATGGTTTATCACAATAATTTAATTTACAAAAGAAATTATTGTGATTGTGTTAGGGGTCTACCAGAAGGAACATGGGTCGGTCAAGGTCACAATCAGCATACAAAACTTTGGTCTAAGGGTTTTAGAAAACATGATCATGATCAGCATGATTCATTTCATGACTTTGGTTAGTAGGGTTGGAGCAATTTACAATATGGCTTGTAAATTTACAAAAGGTCTTGGGCTATAGGTTTCTGGTCCAAAAGTTACTTTACATATGGTCAACATGAAATGGGTGTTAGTTTTGATCAAAAAGATCATACTACAATTTTTTCTAAAGGAGGTTTCATCAAACAATAATTAAGGTATAATGATTAATTACTATGGGTGGTTTACATGGAAAAGATTACATGAAATGGGTTCTCTGGTCACAAATATTTTTGGTACTGGTTTCTCTGGTCTAAGGTCACTAAATGGAACAATTTTCCAAAAGAAAACTAGTTCAAATTATTTATAGAATTAAAACTAGGTGCAAAATACTCAAATGGTCATTTAAAATCTAAACTCCATTTTAATTGGTTCGAATATTATTTTGGATAGAGGGTATGAAAGTACACATCTTAAGGATTCCAAAAATATTTTATTTGCAATTTTTTGATTTGTAGAATTTGAATTATGCCAGAATTCACCAAACAATCCTATTTGAATTTGAACTAATTTTAAATGGTCAAATTTTAATTTGGTCAGCGCCAAAAGTGTCTACATGTTGTGCTGATTTCAAAAAGTCTAAGTTTGCTTAATTTGGGCTTATGGATCAAAAGTTACAATGGTTACAATTTGTAGGGACTTTTCTGCAATTATGTCAACAATTTCTATTCGGGAATTAACAGAAAAATGGCCAGCCCACTTGGCGGCTCCTGATTGGCTTGGACAGGCTGGTGTGGCGCTGACACGGCCGCTGACCAGGCATGCCACGCGGCGCTCTGCTACTCGCTGGTACCGGTTCGATAAGTCATCTAATCACGACCGTCCGTTTAGGATCGTGCGGCAGAGAGAGGGAGGGGAAGCTTACCGGTGGGGGTTCCCGCCAGAAAAATGGCCCGCGGCGGCGCTGCCCTCGGGAGTTCGCCGAAGACGATGATCCGGTGACTGTCGAGCTCACGGGGGCGATGGAGGGCTTCAGCTCGGGATTGAGAACACGATGGTGGCCTTAAAGCGCTCGATCCCTTCCTTGGCCGGTCGCGGCGAGTGGACAGAGGAGGCAAAGCTCCGGCATGCCCGGGCGAGGATGGCGGGGCCGTTCTACGGCACAGAAAGAAGGGAGGAGGATATTAGGGCGTGCACGCGGAAATGGGGGAGCGAATGGGACAATTCTAAGGCGCGTAGGAGGGCTTTCCTTGCCGGATTCGACTACGAACGGCAGCGGCCTTCGGAACTCTGGTGAGCGATTTTGATAAAGTGGGGGCACGGTTTGAGGGATAAAGAGAGGGGAAACGTAGAGGAGAGTGTGGGGGTCGCATAGAGAGGTTTTCGGAGGCTGGGAGGTCGTGGGGGCGGGGTAATCGTGGGCGGCGTTTTCGGCCAGAACGTGGTGCGGCAGCGGTTTGAGGAGGTAGGGGACGATGACGTCACGGTGACTTCATGCGTGGGATCCATCTGTCAGGGAGAGAGAAGAGAGGGAGGCGGTCCAAGCTGGTGGGGCTGCTGTGCATTGAGCGGTGCGGTAAATAAGGAAGTGGGCTTGGCCCAGGTTGTGCTGGGCTGGCTGCGCCTCTTTTTTTTCCTTCTTAATTCAATAAATCATAAGTATTGTTTTACTAATCCAATTTGCCTCAAACCAGTTTCTAAATTCTTGTAAAATAATTCTCTTTCAAAATTGAACATAAATGTGTTGTTTCCAACACATTTCAAATTTTGAAATTGAAAATAGGGATAATGCCTTAATAGTACTAAAAATCATTTTTTAATAGAAAATAGTAAATGACTGGAAAATGCTTTTATACGATTTCATAGAAATTTTATAAGTCAAACATTTCTTTCCAAGGTAATTTTAACTTCTTTTCAAAAACAAAACAATTTATATAAACCCTTTATTGGCTATCACTTGATATAATATTTGAATAGGATTTTGAAAATATTTTTATTCACATGGGATACTTTTCGAGGCATGAAGAATTGATTAGAGAGAGTACTTGGTTCAAAACATTGTCATAATTATAAATGGGTTGAAAACAATGTTTGTAGACAGGTTTGTTAAGAAGAAAAATCTTCTCTTTAAAATGAATACTAAATATGAAAAAGGCTTAGAGTTTATGGAAGAAAGTAATTTGGATTTCTAAATCCAATTTCATTGAAAAGAGTATTGTTTTATTTTGTTTCTTGCATCTCATTTGGTTTTTGGTGACTTGTTTAACATGAAAACAAAAAGTTTCAAAATTTTGTGATTTTTGAGTTTCTCCAAAAATCGGGGATGTGACATGGTCGCAAAAAGGAAGAAGGGTCAGCAAGCGGAAGTAAGTAATACCTTGGGTTGAGTTCATGATGAACTCGTATTTGTGCTTGGTTAGGGTCGATTTCAAGTTGAACTATCGATTTGTTACCGTGGAAGGCATCGACAGCTTCGGACCTAAATTCAAATGACCCAAAATGGAGAACAATGATCAAAGAAACGTCTAAGAAAAATTGGTAAAAAAATCAAAGGTGCAGGAAATTAAAGGTTTGTCTTGGCCGGAGTTTCTGGAATGGAAGACCGGAGATTCCAGTCTGGTTGTGGCCGAAGACTCTGGTGTACGATGGGCAGGGACTCCGGTCTACCTGTTTCGAGCAGCCGATGAAAACTCTTAAATCGGCGGGAGAATTGGACGAATTCAGAAAAAGTGTTCAAATGGAAAGGTGGCAAATGGTTCTAGTCAATGAAATTCATCGACTCAATCTACCCAAAACTAAAAATACCGGGAGATCGGTCAAATTACTCTTTTAGTTATTTTGGGGATTTTCGAAATTGGTTTGGGAAACAAAGATTTTGGTGGAAATGGTGTAGTTTTGTGGTCAAATTTGTGGTAGCCTGAGCTGTTGATACCATATGATGTGGTTGCATACCCGTGGGATGCCCGGTTGACGAAGGGATGAACCTTGGACCTGGCGAGTAAGGACACCCGGTCCTAGGCCCAAGACTGAAGCCCATGAAGGGAAGCCTTTGGACTATTCTAGAAGGCCCAGTTGAAGCCCACCCGCAATGCCTTGCGGGTTAAGATAGGAAACTTGTAACCGACATAGGGTTCGAGTTCGAGGCCTCCCCGGGTACGGTTTGGGACCTGACCATCTATATAAGGCCAGGAGAGCCACCGGAAGAGGACCAAGCAATACCGCACCACCAAGCCTTAAGCTCGAGATCATACTCTCGACTTGAGCGTCCCCCGTTGTAACCGATCTATTCGATAATACAGATCGACAGAGGCAGGAGTAAAGGTTTTACCTCTACAAGGGCCTCGAACCTGGGTAAATCGTGCCTCCTGTCTAGCCGACGATCGTCACCAGCGCCTACAGGTTCTCCTATTCGAAACCCTATGGGTTCACCCGAGGGACTTGTTGAGATGCAGATTCGACAATTGGCGCCGTTTGTGGGGACGTCGGGCGCTGGATCTCCGGCATCTTCAGCTTCATCAACCAACTCACGTTGGAAATCTTCGACCTCGACTCCGACCAACCCTATTCGGATCGGACCTGTCGTGGTCACCCCTCACAAGCCGGAATCACGCCCTGTATTCGGCGATCTGGAGAAGAGCGTCACCTTGACGTTCGGAAGCTTCAAGTTCTACACCAACAAAGACGGGATCCTCCACTTCCCTGAGGAATCAGGATCTGAGTCAGGAGCTGTCGACTCGTGACCCTACCTGGAGAAAAGTGGCGAGTTCATCCGCTTCAACGCCAGCAACTTCCATACCCTCTCTACAGAGGAGCCCTCTTGGGTCAAGAAAGCTTTTCGAATTGCGCCTAGGACTCACGAGCCACGACTGGCTCAGGTCTGCATGGCAGGATCAGAACAACCACCCCTAGAAACGGAACACAGTGCAAAGGAACGCGCTGAGATCGGCGTCTCGCGAGACGCTTGGGACCGAGCAAAGGAGGCCATCCGCACGAGCAAACCACCTGCAGCCGGAGCCCCACACGAAGACATGGTCGCCTACCACTACCATCTAGTGAGAGGGCCACCGCGATCAAAGAAGCTCGGATAGATCTGGCCCATCGGAAAAAATTAGCGGACGAATCAAGTCTACGTCGGGCCGAGCTATCCCTAACACCTTCTGTCGGAACCCGACCCGCAAGGAAGGGATACGCATCGAGAACCGCATCCATGGACGATGAGTCCCTAAGCGGGATCAGCAGATCACTCGGACCTTCCCTCATGCGGGTTGACGAGGAAGGAAACGTCTATCTGCAAACTCCGGCTGCCGCGGTCTTAGCCGCAGCAACCTACATGCAGATGAATCAACCAAGGGAAAACGACCCCCGAGCGGAGCAATACAAGCAGGTTCGGAAAGGATTAGGCATGGCGGCCTCAAAGCTCGCCTCCTATGATCGAAGGAAAGCTGCCGCACAGAAGGAGAAGGAGAAGGAAACATCGCGTAGGCGCAGGAGTGCCTCGCCCAGGAGAGAAAAATCGCCTCGCCGTGGTCGAGGAAAAGAAGCCCGACGACGTGATGACAGCCGAAGCAGCAGCGAAGGTAGCCCAAGGAATAAAGATCTCGGCTCGCGACATCACAACAGCCGCTCACGAAAACGCAGCAAGGAACCAAGGAAAGAAACCGATCGTGATCAGCCCGGTTATAACGCACGGTCGGATATCGCGCAAAACAGAGTGGACAGGGCAAGAGAAGCAAGGAACCGCGCGCTCTCCTCATCTGGTTCTTCAGATAACGAGACCTGCGGCGCGTTGTGTTTTGCTCGCAGCATCCGCGGGGCGCCTCTACCCAAGAGATTCAAACTCAGCACAGAAGTAACAAAATACGATGGTTCACTCGAACCTTCGTCGTGGCTAAACGACTACCTCATGGCAGTAAAATGCTAACGTGGGAACAAGAACACGGCTATGCAGTACCTCAACCTACACTTGGTAGGGGCGGCACGTAGCTGGCTGGAAGCAAGACTGAAGTCCTTGTACGCATCATGGGACGATCTACACTTCGATTTTTGCAAAAAATTCCAAGCCACCTACAAAAGACCAGCGACCATCCAAGAAATGCGAGCCTGCAAACAAAAGAGCAGCGAGTCTACTCGCGAATACATCCAGCGATGGACCACGCTCAGGAACACCGCAGGAAACATATCGGAGGAAGTAGCGGTTGAAGCCTTCGCAAAAGGCGCTCGACGAACTGCTTTCAGAGAAGAACTGGGACGAGCCGCACCCAAGACTATTGGAGAACTGATGATCATAGCCGATAGATGGGCTAATGGAGAAGACTCAGTGCGCAACGAGAGGGAATCTTCGTTCGCACCCGAGAACGACCGCCACGGTCGAAAGAAAAGAAGAAAGTACTACGATCACGACGACCAAGAAGAACTGGTAGCAGCGGAATTCACGCGAAATCGCGATAGCGGACGCCGTGGAAGTCGCGAATGGAAGCCAAAGACTGAGGACAAAACCCCCGAGGAGGACCTCGACGGATACTGCTCGCTACATCTATTTGCAGATAAGTGCACGGGCAAAACTAAGGCAACACACCTTCTTAAGGATTGCCGAAAGTTCATTGAAATCCACGAGGCCTTCTCGAAGAAGAGTAGATCAGCAACTAGTCAAGGCTACCCGCAACTTCCAGGAGGAGGACACCAAGGGTTCCAACCGCCACAACCCCTGCCTCCACCAGGAAATCAGAACAAGGTGCTAGCCGCACTACCTGCGCCACCCGCAGCAAACGCCGGAGCCAACGCATACCCGAACCCGACTGGACTGTTGGGGATGATACAGAAGGTCTGCCCATCCTGCAGAGCTCAGAAGACAAACACACGGCAATTATGCATGGATGTGCAAATCCCACCAGCAAGACCCGAGTACCTGAAGATGGCGGATCAGCCAATCACCTTCTCCAAGGAAGACCACCCCCCCGCGAGTCTATCGACCAGGACACGCTGCCCTAGTAATCAAAGCACAAATTGGCAATTACGAATTAGCTCGTGTATTCATGGACGTGGGCAGCGGCATCAACATCATCTACGCGGATATGCTCCATCGGATGAACAGGAACCTAGAGGGACTCGCAGAATCAGAAACATCCTTCCACGGGATAGTTCCAGGAAAGGCGATCCGTCCACTCGGAACAATCAATCTGGAGGTGGTGTTGGGCAATCGACACAATTACAGGAGAGAGTTCCTCGACTTTGAAGTAGTCGACTGGCTCTCACAGTACCACGCCATTCTTGGTCGAACATCATTCGCAAGATTCATGGCAGTACCACATTACGCATATCTGAAGCTCAAGCTACCTGCACAATATGGAACAATCACCATCGACGGAGATTTCAAAAAATCCAACAAGTGCGACATCGAGTTCAATGAGATCGCAAAATCTTTCGGGATGCAAGAAGAACTAGAGGAGATAGCAAAGACCATGGACCACTCTGTGATGCCCCTCACAAAGAAAAATGCACCAGAGCTAGAATTCAGTGCCAACAGCGACACTCGCAAGTATCAAGTGCACCCGACAGATTCTGCGAAAACGGTGATGGTCTCCACTACCCTCTCGCCAGCATAGGAAAACGCGCTCGTCGAACTCCTCCGTGAGTACTGGGAAATTTTCGCCTGGCAGCCTTCAGATATGCCAGGAATACCCAGGGAGTTCGCCGAGCACTCACTCGAAGTCTAGAAATACGAAAGCCCATCAAGCAGACCACCCGACGGTTCTCAGAACCCAAGCAGAAAAGCGCTTGAAGAAGAAGTAAACAGATTGCTCGCAGCAAAATTCATCATAGAAATAAAAATATCTACTTGGTTAGCAAACCCAGTGCTGGTCCCAAAGAAGAACACCAACATCCTTCGAGTGTGCATCGACTACACGTCGCTGAATAAGCACTGCCCCAAAGATAACTTTCCCCTCCCGCGAATCGACCAGATTGTGGACTCCATTGCAGGTTGCCAACGCCTCTCCTTCCTAGACGCCTACTCAGGGTACAACCAGATCAGGATGAAACAGGAAGACGAGAAAAAAACAGCATTCATCACACCTCACGGTGTATACTGCTACACGACAATGCCCTTCGGGCTCAAAAACGCACGCGCGACATATCAGCGCTGCATGCAAAAATGCCTCGCCAAGCTCATTGGCAAGAACGTACAAGTGTATGTTGACGACATCGTCATCAAGACTCGAGTGGAGGATACGCTCCTCGAGGACATCAGAGTAACGTTTGACGCCTTAAACGCATACATGATTAAGCTCAACCCGACAAAATGCGTCTTCGGCGTCCCAGCAGGACTACTTCTCGGGTACCTGGTATCCGCCAGAGGAATCGAAGCCAACCTAGAGAAGATACAAGCAATCTTGACAATGAAGGAGCCCACCAATCTACGCGGAGTCCAACAGCTCGCAGGGCGACTAGCCGCCTTGAGCAGATTCATCGCGCGATTGGGCGAGCAGGCGTTACCCTTCTACAAGCTGTTGAAGAAGAGGGATAAATTCGAGTGGACGCGCGAAGCAAAGCAGGCATTCGCAGATCTGAAGCAAACGCTACAGAGCAGGCGTATCCTGGCTACACCACACGAAAGAGAACCGTTATACCTATAACTAGCCGCAACGAACCAGGTCATCAGCACGGCCATCGTAGTCGAAAGACCGGATGAAGGCAAGGCATATGGAGTTCAAAGGCCAATCTACTATATCAGTGAGGTACTTTCGCCGTGCAAACAGCGATATCCCCACTACCAGAAGCTTGCATACGGAGTCGTCCTCATAGCTCGAACGCTCAAACATTACTTCCAGGAGCATACCGTAACGGTGCTAGACGACGCATCACTCGGTACTATCATGAACAATCCAATGGCATCCGGAAGAATAGCAAAGTGGAGCATTGAGCTAGGCGCATGGGACATTATCTATGCAGGACGCAATTCCGTGAAATCACAGGTACTCGTAGAATTTCTGAGCGAGTGGACAGAATTACAAACACCCGGACCACCAGAATATACGAGTAACTGGATCATGTACTTCGACGGGTCTAAAAGGAATGAAGGAGCTGGAGCTAGGATCGTCCTAATATCACCCAAAGGAGACAAGTTGCAATACGTCCTATGATTGGACTTCCCACCCCACGATCCAGCACCAAACAACCACGCAGAATACGAGGCCCTGTTGCATGAGATGAAGATGGAAATCGCGTGTGGAGCCACCCGATTGATGATCTATGGAGATTCCAATCTCATCGTGCAACAAACAATGAAGGAGTGCGACGCTATCGCAGAAAACATGGTCGCCTATCGGGACATGTACAATCTACTCGAAGGAAGTTTCAAAGGATGCGAGCTGAAGCACATTGCGAGATCCAGCAACGAAGAAGCAGACAGGCTGGCAAACATGGGGTCCACAAACACACCTGTGACGCCCCGAGATCGGGCACTATGCAGATTTCAGCATTCCCGCCAAAATCCACATAATAACCGATTCCAGGTTGCCACTTGTGATAACATTACAACAGTTAACGAATAATCCACAACAACAACAGAAAAGATATATACAAGATGACTCAAACGAGTCAGGGATACAACTGATACAATACAAAGATCCAAATAACAGCGGAAGAAACAACATAGTGTCCGACTACGGACAAGATACAAATTGGACTAAGAGTCCTGAAGATAACCGAGAGCGTCCAATCCCTGCCCAGGCCAAGCCGGAGGGATTCCCAAGCTAACGTCGTCAGACTTCAAACCTGTTGACTGCAATATTGAATATGCAGCCACGAAAAAGGTTCGTGGGTCAGTACGGTTAAGTACTGGCAAGTGGATAAACCATACTCACAAGATACCGGCGTAGCCAGTCATCACAAGATACAAATACTTTGGGTTCAACGGAAAGGAAGGGATTATTGCAAATAAGCGGCAGCGGGCTGCACTAACCAACTACAGAGACTCACTACAACATCCGGCTAAAAGAGGGGGATAAGATAGCGTATCGTAACCAACTACTACTAACCACCCAATCAACCCATCCAATGTTACCCCCTACTAAGGAAGCAACCCAAGGATAACTCACACTGTTGGATTAATGATGGATCAAGTTATTGTGTCAATAAGACTATTACTAGTCAAATTATCAATAGTTAGGTGTAAGTTATTCTGAGTACTTGTTAGCCAGTACTTTCACCAAGTCATCCATAACCGCAGAAAACACGGCTTCTCGAGAAGATTTACCCTGCAGGGGTGCACCAATTTGGCCGTACACGTAAGAATAACCCGCCAGACGGGGATCAAACCCACCAAGCGAGGTACTCAACACAACCCAACTCTTCTTCGCATCAAGCCCAAAGAACCCCGTGCAATTGAGCGCACGGCTAATCAAGCCCCACGAAGAAAAGGGGACCCTCATAGCACTCTAAGAACGTGTCTCTCTAAATGCCGACTACAAAAGTTCCACCCTGGCCTGGGTTCGCAAGATCATGCATGCGGCAAATGGAAAACCCGAACTAAATGAGGCGATTTGGACGAGATGCGAATCGAATCAAATTGAGGGGGGCGCCCATACTCGCTTCCCACATGCGGTTAGTGCGCTCATCATGGATCAGTAGAGAAGACCCTTTTCCTAATTAGGGTCGACACTAGCAGGCTTCAAAACCACGCCGGGCCTCCTGCCGGTGCCTTATCATCAAATTATTATTACCCAAAACATTCACATGTTGTTGATTGAATTGAAACCCAACTATCAAACTAAACAGGTGATAAGACGGACAACAAGACTTGAGCGCAAACAACACTAAGCATGCAACTACGACACGAGGGCCAACAAGGTAAACAAACAACAGTTACTAGGAAGTGGAAGGAAGGCTATATCATGGCTGCAAGGTAAACATATGATAGGATCGAGACACCAGCATCGAATCAACAGGCTAGAATAAACAACAGAAAGAATCGGTAACAAGTGATGAAAGGCAGCCATTTGGCAGCAAGTGAGTATACTTGCCTGGAATCCAGCAAGTAGAGGTACATCCGAAGAACTTGTCGTTGCTCACATCATCTCAACGTCCTATCCGGGAAGAAGCAACGAACCTCGAACAAACACCGGATGCAACAATTACTACTACGGCAAAAGATCCAGCATGATCAAGATATGGATGCATGACAATTTAATTGATGCATCAAGATAAACTAGTTGACAAGATAACATGTTTAAATGGACCCATATGCAATTTGGATTGCATATGTAAAACCCATGAATTAAGGTTGAATTAATTGATCTACAATCAACCAACATGTGAAGGTGAATTAGCATGATGCATGGATGAGGAAAACAGAAACAAAACAACAATAGCTTCAATTTGAAATGAAGTTTACCAAGTTTGGAATTTTATTTATTAAGTTATGAAAATTTGCTTCTTAAAGGAGTTACACAAGCATTTGTTGTTTTCACCAACTTTAATTGTTCAAAACAGATAAAAAAATTCATATTTGAAAAGAACACAAAATTTTAGGTGGAAAACATGTTTCAGTTATTGAAAAAGGAATTAAGATGAATTAATTATGAATTAAACAAGTTTAAACAAGATTTAATTGAATTTAATTCAAGTATGAAATCATTTGAATTTTTATTTGTTCAAAACATTAATTCAAATTCATATTTGAAAATTTTATAATTTTCTGGTTTGAAAACATATTTTATATGTCCAAAAAGAATTTATTTTGACCAAGTTATTAATTTAGCAATTTAAAATGATTTAAACAAGGTTTAAATTATTTAACCAATTTTAATTATTCAAAACAGAAAATAAAGTTTATATTTGAAAAGGTGGATCAATTTGGCATGGAAAACATATTTCATTTGTGACATTTGAATTAATATTGAATTAGTTATGAATTTCACCATTTAAATGATTTAATTAAAGCATTAAGTAATTGCATTAATTTTATTTATCCAAAACAGAAAACAAATGTTATATTTGGAAAGAGCATGAAATTTTGGTTGGAAAACATATTTTATATGTCCCATTTGAAATAAATTTGAGTGTGTTATGAATTTAATCAAATTCAAAAAGAGTTATTTGAATTTGACCTTTTGAAAATATTTGGAATGTTCAAAACAGTAAACAGAATACATATTTGAAATGTTCATAATTTTCTGATGGGGATACATATTTTGTTTGTGCAATTTGGAGTTAAAATGATGAAGATATTAATTGTTCAAATTTTAGGTTTAAATATCACTTAAAAGAAAATAGAGTAAAACATTTTATACAGAGGGCAGGGCTACCCACGCTGGCTGGCAGTGGGCCTAGGCCAGCGTGGCGCCATAGTGGCGTGTGTGCGCAGTGAGGTGGCGCAGGGGGTCAATGACTGGTGGGTCCAGGGCGGTGCGCGTGCAGTGAAAAAGATGGGGCTAAATGCCTCCCCACAGCTCAATTTTTCTTTTTATTTCTTCCTTCTTTTTTTTGTAAGAGATGAAAGAGAGAGAGAGATAAAAATAGAGTTTGGGGTTCTTTTATTGGATGAATAAATTTTTATTAATTTGCAAAAACAGTAAATAAAAGCAATGTTAACATTATGTCCACATATTTGAAATATTAATTTGAGTTTTTAAGTTGCTATTTGAATTTCCATTAGTATTTCATAAGGATTTGGTTTTTAAACAATTTATTCAATAAACCCAAACAATTATGAAACCTTATTGAATTTAATTGTTTGCAAGAATTTAATGTTTAAACCACAATTGGAACATGCCCATTATGATTGATTTTGAAGTGAATTTGAATTTGCCATTTAGGGTGTTGATTAAAGGGAGTTTTTATTTAACAAGCAATTTAAATAAATTCAACTTCAAACTATTGAAAAACAATTTGAGGTATTTAGTTTGCAACTTTCAATGGGAAATTTTAGACATGTTTGAAAGTTTAAATTGGTTTGAATTTTTGAGTAGTTTTGAAAACAGGATGCAATGCATATGATGCATGTGATGCACAAAGAAAAAGGGAAAGCAACCAATTCTACTTAGGGGAACACCCCAGGTGTTACAGACGACACCACTAACAAGGGATTGCGCCCTCGCAATCCACCTGCTAACCCGGGAGGGGAAAGAAGTTCGACTATCGATTCTTCATGCTTCCAGCTGATCTCCTCGACATCACTAACAAGGGCTTCTCGACACCACTAACAAGAGATTCTTGCTCGGAGTGACGACGATGTTCTTCCACCAGGAATCTTCCGACGATCGAACCTATTAGGTTAAAGGCTCAGAAAACGTCCACCCACGTAGGTTCCTAACACTTTGAAAGATAGACAAGAGGGGAGACTCCAAAACAAATGAGATGGGAGGGGAAATAGAATAGGGATAAGGAGAAAACAAGAATCCTATTGAGATGTTTTGAAAATAGTTTAGCAGAAATAGTTTTTGACACTCTAGAAACAATGACCGTTAGCGAGGTTATCCTACAGGCTTTGCGGACCCGTTGCTTCGATAACCATTCGTATCGAAACAATCTCGGGAATCGGAACCAAGGCTCTGATACCATTTCTGACGCCCCGAGATCGGGCACTATGCAGATTTCAGCATTCCCGCCAAAATCCACATAATAACCGATTCCAGGTTGCCACTTGTGATAACATTACAACAGTTCACGAATAATCCACAACAACAACAGAAAAGATATATACAAGATGACTCAAACGAGTCAGGGATACAACTGATACAATACAAAGATCCAAATAACAGCGGAAGAAACAACATAGTGTCCGACTATGGACAAGATACAAATTGGACTAAGAGTCCTCAAGATAACCGAGAGCGTCCAATCCCTGCCCAGGCCAAGCCGGAGGGATTCCCAAGCTAACGTCGTCAGACTTCAAACCTGTTGACTGCAATATTGAATATGCAGCCACGAAAAAGGTTCGTGGGTCAGTACGGTTAAGTACTGGAAAGTGGATAAACCATACTCACAAGATACCGGCGTAGCCAGTCATCACAAGATACAAATACTTTGGGTTCAACGGAAAGGAAGGGATTATTGCAAATAAGCGGCAGCGGGCTGCACTAACCAACTACAGAGACTCACTACAACATCCGGCTAAAAGAGGGGGATAAGATAGCGTATCGTAACCAACTACTACTAACCACCCAATCAACCCATCCAATGTTACCCCCTACTAAGGAAGCAACCCAAGGATAACTCACACTGTTGGATTAATGATGGATCAAGTTATTGTGTCAATAAGACTATTACTAGTCAAATTATCAATAGTTAGGTGTAAGTTATTCTGAGTACTTGTTAGCCAGTACTTTCACCAAGTCATCCATAACCGCGGAAAACACGGCTTCTCGAGAAGATTTACCCTGCAGGGGTGCACCAATTTGGCCGTACACGTAAGAATAACCCGCCAGACGGGGATCAAACCCACCAAGAGAGGTACTCAACACAACCCAACTCTTCTTCGCATCAAGCCCAAAGAACCTCGTGCAATTGAGCGCACGGCTAATCAAGCCCCACGAAGAAAAGGGGACCCTCATAGCACTCTAAGAACGTGTCTCCCTAAATGCCGACTACAAAAGTTCCACCCTGGCCTGGGTTCGCAAGATCATGCATACGGCAAATGGAAAACCCGAACTAAATGAGGCGATTTGGACGAGATGCGAATCGAATCAAATTGAGGGGGGCGCCCATACTCGCTTCCCACATGCGGTTAGTGCGCTCATCATGGATCAGTAGACAAGACCCTTTTCCTAATTAGGGTCGACACTAGCAGGCTTCAAAACCATGCCGGGCCTCCTGCCAGTGCCTTATCATCAAATTATTATTACCCAAAACATTCACATGTTGTTGATTGAATTGAAACCCAACTATCAAACTAAACAGGTGATAAGACGGACAACAAGACTTGAGCGCAAAGAACACTAAGCATGCAACTACGACACGAGGGCCAACAAGGTAAACAAACAACAGTTAATAGGAAGTGGAAGGAAGGCTATATCATGGCTGCAAGGTAAACATATGATAGGATCGAGACACAAGCATCGAATCAACAGGCTAGAATAAGAACAACGGAAAGAATCGGTAACAAGTGATGAAAGGCAGCCATTTGGCAGCAAGTGAGTATACTTGCCTGGAATCCAGCAAGTAGAGGTACATCCGAAGAACTTGTCGTTGCTCACATCATCTCAACGTCCTATCCGGGAAGAAGCAACGAACCTCGAACAAACACCGGATGCAACAATTACTACTACGGCAAAAGATCCAGCATGATCAAGATATGGATGCATGACAATTTAATTGATGCATCAAGATAAACTAGTTGACAAGATAACATGTTTAAATGGACCCATATGCAATTTGGATTGCATATGGAAAACCCATGAATTAAGGTTGAATTAATTGATCTACAATACACCAACATGTGAAGGTGAATTAGCATGATGCATGGATGAGGATAACAGAAAGAAAACAACAATAGCTTCAATTTGAAATGAAGTTTACCAAGTTTGGAATTTTATTTATTAAGTTATGAAAATTTGCTTCCTAGAGGAGTTACACAAGCATTTGTTGTTTTCACCAACTTTAATTGTTCAAAACAGATAACAAAATTCATATTTGAAAAGAACACAAAATTTTAGGTGGAAAACATGTTTCAGTTATTGAAAAAGGAATTAAGATGAATTAATTATGAATTAAACAAGTTTAAACAAGATTTAATTGAATTTAATTCAAGTATGAAATCATTTGAATTTTTATTTGTTCAAAACATTAATTCAAATTCATATTTGAAAAGTTTATAATTTTCTGATTTGAAAACATATTTTATATGTCCAAAAAGAATTTATTTTGACCAAGTTATTAATTTAGCAATTTAAAATGATTTAAACAAGGTTTAAATTATTTAACCAATTTTAATTATTCAAAACAGAAAATAAAGTTTATATTTGAAAAGGTGGATCAATTTGGCATGGAAAACATATTTCATTTGTGACATTTGAATTAATATTGAATTAGTTATGAATTTCACCATTTAAATGATTTAATTAAAGCATTAAGTAATTGCATTAATTTTATTTATCCAAAACATAAAACAAATGTTATATTTGGAAAGAGCATGAAATTTTGGTTGGAAAACATATTTTATATGTCCCATTTGAAATAAATTTGAGTGTGTTATGAATTTAATCAAATTCAAAAAGAGTTATTTGAATTTGACCTTTTGAAAATATTTGGAATGTTCAAAACAGTAAACAGAATACATATTTGAAATGTTCATAATTTTCTGATGGGGATACATATTTTGTTTGTGCAATTTGGAGTTAAAATGATGAAGATATTAATTGTTCAAATTTTAGGTTTAAATATCACTTAAAAGAAAATAGAGTAAAACATTTTATACAGAGGGCAGGGCTACCCACGCTGGCTGGCAGTGGGCCTAGGCCAGCGTGGCGCCACAGTGGCGTGTGTGCGCAGTGAGGTGGCGCAGGGGGTCAATGACTGGTGGGTCCAGGGCGGTGCGCGTGCAGTGAAAAAGATGGGGCTAAATGCCTCCCCACAGCTCAATTTTTCTTTTTATTTCTTCCTTCTTTTTTTTTGTAAGAGATGAAAGAGAGAGAGAGATAAAAATAAAGTTTGAGGTTCTTTTATTGGATGAATAAATTTTTATTAATTTGCAAAAACAGTAAATAAAAGCAATGTTAACATTATGTCCACATATTTGAAATATTAATTTGAGTTTTTAAGTTGCTATTTGAATTTCCATTAGTATTTCATAAGGATTTGGTTTTTAAACAATTTATTCAATAAACCCAAACAATTATGAAACCTTATTGAATTTAATTGTTTGCAAGAATTTAATGTTTAAACCACAATTGGATCATGGCCATTATGATTGATTTTGAAGTGAATTTGAATTTGCCATTTAGGGTGTTGATTAAAGGGAGTTTTTATTTAACAAGCAATTTAAATAAATTCAACTTCAAACTATTGAAAAACAATTTGAGGTATTTAGTTTGCAACTTTCAATGGGAAATTTTAGACACTGGTTTGAATTTTTGAGTAGTTTTGAAAACAGGATGCAATGCATATGATGCATGTGATGCAAAAAGAAAAAGGGAAAGCAACCAATTCTACTTAGGGGAACACCCCAGGTGTTACAACACCCATACCGCCAGGAATATATTTCGAGCGGATGACCAAGCGTTCAGTCAAGGTCAAGAAAACCGCAGGAACACCCGCAACATTAGAGACGGAGGCCAGCCCGCAAGTCGCTATCACCGAGCTCAGCCATGGTATTCCGCGACAAGTTTTTCTGGTCGAGCCAGTCTGGACGCATAAATACCTCGACTACTTGTCCGCCAAACAGCTCCCAGCAGACGCTCGTGAGGCTCGACAAATAGTCGGACGCAGCAAATCTTTTTGGGTCATCAACGGCGAGCTATACAAGCAGAGCATCTCAGGCATACTGCAAAGGTGCATAGCACCCGAAGATGGCAAGGAATTGCTGCGAGACATACACCAAGGAGATTGTGGACATCACGCCAGCTAGAAAGCAATCGTGGGCAAATCTTTCCGAGCAGGATTCTACTGGCTTACATCGGCCAGAGATGCAAAGGATTTGGTCGACAGGTGCAACGCTTGCCAGCGATTTGCACCCAAACCACACGCCCCCCCTACGGAACGACATATGATACCTATTGCCTGGCCTTTTGCACAATGGGGGCTAGACATGGTAGGGCCATTACGCAAGTCTACGCCCGGTGGATACACACAATTGCTGGTCGCAGTAGACAAGTTTACAAAGTGGATCGAAGCAATGCCAGTAACCTCGGCTAGCGCCCTATGCGCCGTCAAATTCCTTGACTCCATCGTATGCAGATTTGGCATACCACACAACATCATCACCGACAATGGTAGCAACTTCACCGCAAAGGAAACACAGCAGTTCTGCGAAGAAAAAGGGAATCATCCTCAGATTCACTTCAGTGGCTCATCCGCAAACCAACGGCCAGGTCGAACGATCCAACGGATTGGTTTCGACTGGCATCAAGAAACGACTACTCGACCGCCTACACCCAGCAGCGGGACATTGGGAAGAAGAGCTATCCTCCGTGCTATGGAGTCTCTGCACAACTCCAAATCGATCCACAAAATACACACCATTTTTCATGGTATACGGGGCTGAAGCAGTCCTTCCCGAGGACGTCAGATTCAGCGCCCCATGGGTCGTTGCTTACAGCGAAGAAACCTCTAACAGGCACTCGCGGACAATATGGACGCACTCGACGAAATACGCGATATTGCACTCGCAAGATCCGCAGTATACCAATAGTCATCGTGAAACTATCACAGTCGCCGCATACGTCATAGAGCCTTCGCGGTGGGACATTTGGTGCTACGGCTCAAGCAGAAGGAAGGGCACAAGCTCGAACCACCCTGGGAAGAACCCTTCATAATACACGAAGTTATCCCAGGTGGCGCCTATCGACTGAAGAACCCGACGACTGGTGGCATCTACTTCAACCCATGGAATGTTGCACACCTCCGCAAATTCTATCTCTAGATTTATTTTACTCATACAAAATAAGGCTATATTAGCCATCTTGTAGCTCGAAAGAAACACATGACTTCTCAGTCATTTCAATAAAAAATACATGGTTCTTCAACCATAGCTACTCGCAGTCTTTATCCCTGCACGCTAAAAAACAGGTATACACCCCAAATACACAGGGGCTACGCCTAACTTAGCATCACAGGAAGAATTTCATATACACAAAGTTACAAACAAGTTAGACACCTTACAAAGTTTCGCGCAACTATACAAAGTAACAGGATACATACATCCTACGATTACATATGGCGACGAGCATTTTCCTCGGCCAATACACGATCCCCCTCTTCCGAGGTCAATCGAATAATCTCTTCTGCTGCAGGACGAACAACTCTATAATGAGGGGCCATGTCGATTAGACCATCAGGGATCATAGCTACAGAGCTGAAATTCACCTCAGGATGCCACAATCGGACGAAGGAAAGCGCTATGACCGACCCGCAAATCATCTGATTGCGGACACACTTGCGAATCTCACCTTCCCGCCCGAAAGTTCTGAGGAGATGGCTCAAATCTTCGGGACCCCTCTCCAACGGATAAAAAGCTGAGTTCACAACGATCAAAGCTTCATGGCAGGAATTCACAAGTATCTTCGCCTGGACTACTCGACACTTCAACGTAGCCAGCACAAAGCCTCGACTACGGTCCGACCAGAAGTTGTTCGCATGCAGTTTGGAGCTACTAGCTTCATGAGCAATGAGGTTATCCACCCAGTGCGCTTTGCGTTGACCATCAGGCTCAACAACTACAAAGAAGGATATGAAGAGTGAGCACAGGAAAGAATGACAACCAAATCACAACGCTAGGAGGCTAACGTGCTTACACAACATATCGTTAGCAACTGCCGCAAGTTCCTCCATAAAAAATTGTTCACGATCAGCCGCAAGCTTTTGCTTCGACTTGGCCACATCAACCACTCCGCGCAAAGCTTTATACTTGCATTCGCCATCCGTCACACGATCACGAAAAGAAGCAAAGGTGCTCACAGCAGCAACAAGCAGATCCACTCGAGAAGCAGATCCACTCGAAGACTCCGCAGCAGCACCAATTTCATGGAGGAAAACACAAAGGTTAAGGAAAAAGTTTCAAAGTACCCCACTCGAGAAAACAAACCACCTATCAAACAGGTGCTCGGGGGCTACTCCCATCGGGAGAAACTCATGACAATCAATCACAGGAAGCATCTCAGATATCAAAAGAACATTTCGATTAAAGGTAGAATACGGGAATACATCCCAGGGTTCATTACATCGGAAGCACAAACTACGAAGGTACTATCCTAAGGAACTACAGACGTGCTGCCACTCGCGGCAGTTTGCCCCCCTGCGACTAGCACGGGCGATCAAATCAGATAACTTCCGGGCAAGGACTTCAGCTGGATCGCCAAAAGGACGAAGCGCTACCTTTTTGCCCGTAGTAGCATCGACGGGAAGGTTCAAGTATGCCTCCTACAAGCCTGCAACTCCGTGCGCCAGTGCAAACTAGATAGCAGTCTTCGCCCCGGACTCTAACTGAGCAACCGAGTAGGCATCAAGGAGATTGCCCTCCAGAAAAAACCTTCAGAAGATCATTCAGCATGGGCGGAACAACAGCGTCAACCAGAAGACGACCATGAAGCTGCGTCAACACTCGAGTAGCATCGCCAATCAGGGTGCAAATCCCGCTAGAATGCTTTCGAAGCTGAGCGCAGGAATCTGTCAAGGCGTCCACTCGTTGAATCCCGGGAAGCTCAACGGCAACGCCAAGAAGATCTGTAGAAAGAGAAGTCAAAATCCAAAGAACTTACTAGGCAGTCAAAAAATAAAGGATAAATGTGACTTACCTGCAAAACGCTGGGCCAAAGGACGAAGGAAGTCAACAAGATCATTATCCTGCTTGGTGCCAGCTTCCTCCAATATTTTCACGGCGTCCTGGGCATCCGCAAGCTTTCCCTCAAGGTAAGTCGACTGCTTACGAGAGGATTCGAACTCCTTTCGAGCGGCTTCCAACTGAGCCTCCAGGGCGCCTACCCGAGTGACAACATCCATCTTTTCGGCCTTCAGCGCGTCGGCTTGAGCTGCACGACAACAAGTTTAAAACTCAAAGGAATTCCAATGAACGGAAAGATTGGATAGAAGGAGTAGATAAATATACCTCCAAGAAGCTCGCTTTCCGAGACGAGTCGATCGCGATCTGCCCGAAGGGTCACGCATTTTGTCTCGGCCGAAATAATGCGACGGCCAACGGCTACAAGGGAGTCAAGAAGAGACTGCAAAAACATGAAGATGGAAAAGTCAGAGAAGAGAAGATTGAGCCTATACACGATTGCAAACATTCGAGTATAGCCTCGGGGGCTACTCCCATCGGGAGCACTGCCGTGCACCCGATAAAATGAAGAGAAGAGAGCTTAAGTTCTTGAGCCTGTAGCCAATCGCACGCGATTAACTACAACCTCGGGGGCTACTCCCATCGGGAGCACTGCCGTGCACCCGATAAAAAATCCCAAACAGACAAAGTACAAGATGCAAAAGAAAATAGCAAGATTTACCTGGCCTTGAGCAATGCAGAGAGGATCAGCCGAGCTACCCGACACTTCTTTCGAAATCGAGGCCCCAACTGCAAAGCTAGGAATCCTATATTCCGTAGCCGCCGCTGTGGGGGCTGGACTCGGCGAATTCTGGACGGTGCCAGTAGTCGGGGTCCCACCCGCGGGAGCACCTCTTTTCCTTTTTTCAAGAGGAAGGGAAGAGACGAACCGGCCGGAGCTGATGGATTGGAGCCTTTCATGAAGGAAAACAACAAGTGTCATAAGAAACAAAAAGGAAACGTTCGACTAGGACAAGAAAGCAAGAACCTACTCGTCATCTTCGTCATCCAGCATATCCGCGTTCCAGGCGGTATGGATCTTTGTCAAAGAAGCAGAAGGGGCGCGCGCACTTAACGGAGTCACGACGAGAGGCCCTTTGTTAGATCCCTTACCCAAGGAATTATCCTTGGAGGTGGCCTCATCGTCCTCCGCTCGGCGGCGTTTGCGATGGTGGAGATCGCTACCCGATTCTTCCACGTCATCCGAGGAATCGTGCTCAAAAATCGAATCGGCTTCAGCAACACTGGTGTCGGCTGGGACATCCAAGTTGCTCGCCAACAAGTCCGAGGCTTCCTCACCGGAGACTGGCGGGTAGCAGGTGACCACCGCTAAACTCTACAAGAAGGAAAGGAAGAAGAAATTCAGTCGACAAAACTTTTGAGCAAGAAAAAGACAAAGACAAGGAAAAACTTGAACTTACTTCGGGTGGAGGAGGTCTCGACGCCTCAAAAGCCGCGACAGAGCAGTCAAGGAAGGTCTCGCCCACTTTCAAACTGGTGATGGACGCAATTTTATTCTCGAATTCAACATTCGGAAGTTCTTCTCGGCTCACGCGGCTGGGGTCTTCAACGCCCTGATACTCCCACATCGTGGAGGGCCTCTCATGCATAGGTTGGATCCTGCGTTTAAGGAACACACTCGCCAGGTGCAAGCCGTTCAGCACAACTCCTGCGGTTTGGTCATGAAGGGCGACCACCTTGGCGAGCAGCGGGGTGACAATCTGGTTTTCTTTGGCTGAAAGCTTGTGCGCCCAGGACTTTCGCCTCTTCAGGACAGCGAACGGGTGGAACTCATGGACTCCACCCACGCTGTTGTCGATGACGTAGAACCACTTCTTTATCCATCCTTGTGCGGAGTCGATGAAGTGCATCCCGAAGTAGCAGTTGTCCGATTTCGCCTGGATTCCAAAGCCGCCGGTGCGCAGCGGCTCTCCGAGCTCAGTCTCTACCCGCGATTTCTCGCGGAAGACCCGCACCTTGAAGAGGGCTTTCCAAAGGCCCCAGTGAGGGCAGATGCCCAGGAAGCACTCGCAAAAAAACGATGAAGCACGAGATGTGTTGCACCGCATTTGGAGGCAAGTCGTGGAGCTGTATGCCATAGACATACAGCAACGCCACGAGGAAAGGATGGAGGGGGAAGGAGAGCCCGCGCGAAACGTGGTCCGCGAAGATCACGCGTTCGTTCGCGCGGGAATTTGGTACCTCTTCTTTTTTACCGAGGCGCAACTTCTTCTCGGTCTCCGGAGGCAGTAGCCCCTCCCTCTGCATCTCCTTGATGCTCTTGTTTGTCGTGTTGGGTGAGCGCCAGTCGCCTGAGCGCGGAGCGGGTGGCGCGGGAACTTCCTCCATCGCCCTCGAGGAGGAAACAGCTGCACTGCGTTTCTTGCCTCCCGCCATGGGTGCTGGTGCGAGCTCGCAGGGAAAGGGTTAAGCGCGAGGAAGACGAAGGCTGGAAGCGAATGACGGGAAATTTTCACCGTTTACCTAAGGGCCCACATTTATACACGACGCCGCCCAATCCTGGTCGCTCATCGAGCAACGTGGCGCCCATTGTAGCTACCACGTGTGAAGTTGAAACGAAAGGGCGGCGGAAGCTGTTTCGTGCCACGATCCCAACAGTAGATCGTGCGCAATTACTGCGCGCAGTTCGCGTAAAACCGGAAACGACGTCTCGTTTCCGGTCAAAAAGCTGACAAGGTGGGCCAGCGCCTCTGCTCTCGCTCCGTCACGTCCCATCGAGAGGATAAGGTGCGCCGTGACGTCAGAGCGCACATCATCAAGCTGGGAAATTCTTCGAATAAAAGCCCAAACACGAAATAGACTTCGTACGGGAGAATCAAAACGCGGAAACTCCTTCGCATAAAGCTCCAAACACAAAATAACTTCGTATGGACAAATTGTGACGCGAAAATTCTCTCGCATAAAATAGAACCCTATGCACGAAAACTCTTTCGTATGGGCATAAAAACTCCAAACACGAAAACTCTTTCCTATGGACAAAACAACCTGATTTTCATACCCGAGAAAATCACAGACCTGAAACTTCGCGGGTGCGTAGATCCTGCCACTCCATCACACGATGTCTACACATCGCAGACTTGGATCGTTCAGCCGACTAGGCACATCCGGATGCCATATTCTTTCGAATACGAAGGTAAGACCCAAAAGATCTCTCTTGAGGGCCTGGAATCGCACTCAAGCTGCGTCCTCCGGTAAAATTCCGTGTCAACAACACGAAGAAAAATCCTAGCGGACGCGCCGGGTACCCCTATAAGGTTAAGTTCGACTCGGTAAGACCTCTACGGCCCAGTCGCAATGATCACCTCATCGGGTTCGAGTCGGAGGTCTCGAATCTGTGTAGGCCAGAACTATTTTTGCCCTAGTTGCAATTAATTGGCCCTGATCTTTCGGGAGAGCCAAGCTACTGCGCCACATCCTTATGGAAAATAGCCAAGAACACAGGCACTTTCATCACTCGATACTCGGGTATAATAAGCTCATCACACAGGGTATACACCCTCCAAATGGAAAACGACTATAATAGTCATCCGAAAGGAAGCAAGACGAAAAATCTGAGCGTCTACCCGACTGGGAAAATCCCAATCAAGCAAACGCTCGGGGGCTACTGATGAAGGGATGAACCTTGGACCCGGCGAGTAAGGACACCCGGTCCTAGGCCCAAGACTGAAGCCCATAAAAGGAAGCCTTTGGACTATTCTAGAAGGCCTAGTTGAATCCCACCCGCAATGCCTTGCGGGTTAAGATAGGAAACTTGTAACCGACATAGGGTTAGAGTTCGAGTCCTCCCTGGGTACGGTTTGAGACCTGGCCATCTATATAAGGCCAGGAGAGCCACCGGAAGAGGACCAAGCAATACCGCACCACCAAGCCTTAAGCTCAAGATCATACTCTCGACTTGAGCGTCCCCCGTTGTAACCGATCTATTCGATAATACAGATCGACAGAGGCACGAGTAAGGGTTTTACCTCTACGAGGGCCCCGAACCTGGGTAAGTCGTGCCTCCTGTCTAGCAGACGATCGTCACCAGCGCCTACATGTTCTCCTATTCGAAACACTATGGGTTCACCCGAGGGACTTGTTGAGATGCAGATTCGACACCGGTCTTCATGACTTGACCGAGAGTGGACGAAGAATATTAAGAATTCACGAGGAATGAAGGCCAAATCAAACATACAAGATCCAACGCTGATTACCCTTTGACTGTGATTCCTCTTTTTGACCTGAGCCTTATTGGGCGGAGGCGACGGAGTCGGCTGATGCGGCGACGGAGGCGGTGGAGTCTGCGGATGCTGCGGCGGATTCGGCTGAGGAGTCGGATCATGCGGACTCATGTTGTGGTGGTCGTCCCTCTCGTCATCATGTGGACTTGGAGGTGGTGAATCACGAATCGGAGGAGGCGATGGTCGCCTTGGCACCGATCCTAGAAACACGATGTATTTCTAGAATGATACCACCCCTAACCTCTCCCCAGTGTCCTCTCATCTTACGCTCCAGGCATGTCAAGCTCTAGTGGACCATATCCCGGTACAAGATGATCCACGTCGACACGACCATAGCCATCGGGAATCAGGTTGCAATGCCGTTGTGATGTAGATTCACAAGTTAAAGCATATCCTTCTGCCGTCTTGAAGGATAAGTTCCTCACTCCCACATGTAGCTCACAAGTTTTATTCTCCATGATATCATCCACGGGGTAGCGATCCATTGGTGCCTCATCGGCATCGACCCCCATGGAAGCCACGCTTCTTCTCCGTGAGATGGGCCGCCTCGACTATCTTGCTGCAGCTGATGAGGTGCCCCTTGCTCGCGCAATTCCTCTATTTTTTGCTTCTGTTGGTTCCTTACACAGCAATTATTTCGTCGTTCCTTCTTTCTAGCTTGTTCAACCAGTCTTCCTCCTCCTGCTCCGCCCTCTTATTTGCTCTCTCTTGGCTTCTATAAGATTCACGGTCCTCGGGAAACCCAGTCTTCCATGGCACATTAGATCCGAGGCCTCATGTTCATCCTGATTTTTCAGCATTCCCGAGGGCCCTTGTCAGCTCGTCATTCTATTTGTCGGTAGTAAACTTAACCTCTCGAACCTCGACAAAAGCTTCAAAAAGTGCTTTCTGTTAGGATTAAACACGACTGCTCGTTCGTGTCCGACCCAGCGCAGAATACGACTAGCGTACCGAGTCGGTTTCCTAGGTAGCTAATATATACATGTGTACCGACCCTCTGTAATCGATCAAGTTTTCAAAGGAAATAAACAACACGCGCGACAAGCACGTGTAGCAATCTTAATCTCGTTTTTCCTGTGATCGTTGTGTGCGTACATGACTAGCTAGAGGCAGATCGATCGATTGACCTCTCTGCCTCCTTGCTTTAGCTTATACGTGCACATTGCCGGAAAGTCCACGAGGAGCTTTTGCAAGATACGTACGACGTCGGAGAGTACTCGACGTTGCGTCGTGAGGATCGGGTCTACGCCAACAATTGGTATCAGAACCCGTGTTGATCGTCCACTTTTCTGAAAGTACTAGAAGATCATGGCGATGGTGAAGCATGGCGAGAATTCGGGACCGATGATGGAGATGGTGGGGGCGACGTTATACCCCCGCCTTGATCGCAAGGACTACGGGCTATGGGCCATCAACATGGAGGTGGCCATGGAAGCTCAGGAGATCTAGGAGGTCGTTGATCCCGGCGGCGATGATTACGTCAAGGGAGGCGCGAAGTACCGGAAGGATCGACAGGCGCTAACGGCTCTCTATTCCGTCGTGCCGAGAGGCGTGATGCAGCACCTCGTCAGAAATAAATCGGCGAAGGATGCGTGGGAGACGATCAAGGTCATCCATCAAGGACATGCCCACGTGAAGGAAGCGCATTTCCAAAGCCTAACGAAGAACTATGAGGATTTGAAGATGGAGGAAAGCGAGACGGTCGTTCAGTTTGCCTCCCGTTTTGTCACCCTCGTCAATGCAATCACGGGACATGGCGAGAAGATGGATGAGATCAAGAACTTCAGAAGGTTGTTACGTGCCGCAACGACGCGCTATATGCAGATCGTTACGTCGATCGAGAAGTTTGTTGATTTGTATACTCTGATGGTAGATGATCTCGTTGGAAGATTCAAGGCACATGATGAGAGGGTTCGGCTCACCTTCGGCGATCCGACCCAGAGCGAGCAATTGATGCTCACAAAGAAGCAGTGGATGGCTCTTTCGAACGGATAGCAAGGAGGATCCACTAGCGGCGGCAAGAAAGATAAGCAGCGCCCATCAAAAAAGAAAATCACCGGGCAGGATGACAAGGCCGTGCCGAATAAGAAGTTTGACATTAAGAAAATAAAGTGTCACGACTGTGGTCTCTTCGGTCACTTCAAAGCTGGCTGCCGAAACCCACCGAAGGAGAGGGCGCTCATGGCCCAGGAAGGGGATGATGGAGACGTGATGATGATGCTCGAGGTATGCGAGCTCATGGACGAGGAGGAGCTAAATCCTCCCGCGCCGGATGCAGAGATTGTGATGCTCATAGAAGAGAAGGTTTACCTTCATGACAAGCGGAGGATGCAGACGGATCGCGACGTTTGGTATCTCAACACTGGAGCAAGCAATCACATGAGCGGCGACAAGGCCCAATTCTCCGAATTAAGTCTCTCGGTGGGAGGCACCGTTCTTTTTGACGATGATTCGACGGTCAACATAGCAGGGCGAGGCACTGTCCTGTTTGAATTGAAGAACGACGGTCACAAGGTACTGACGGATGTGTACTATATTCCCAATTTGAAGAGCAATATTATCAGTCGTGGTCAGCTTGCGGAGCGTGGATGCAAGATTGTGCTTGAGGAAAACTATCTATGGGGATATGACCGTGAGAGGCAGCTTATCATCAAGGTGCAGAGATCAAAGAACAGACTCTACATCTTATACTTGGGTCGTACGGATCCAGTATGCCTCAAGGCAAGCCTCGACACCACCGCTTGGAAGTGGCACGCGAGATACGGTCATCTTAATTTTCAAGCGCTTTGTATGCTCGGGCAGAAGGAGATGGTACACGGTCTACCGTGCGTGGAACACGTGGACCAGGTATGCGATGGTTGTCTCGTCGGGAAGCAGCGGCGCGCCTCGTTCATGGCAATCTATGCGGTCCAGTTTCACCCGCAACCCCGTCCGGTAACAGATACTTCTTGCTTGTGGTAGATGATTAGAGTCGATACATGTGGATTGTGTTGCTGAAGAGTAAGGATCAAGCACTACAAGCATTCAAGAAGATCAAGATAGCCCTCGAAGTTGAGGCGGAGGAGAAACTGAAGGCCCTACGCACAAATCGGGGGTGGGGGAGGGTGAATTTAAATTGAACGAGTTCACTTCGTTTTGTTTTGTGACGCGCATGGCATCAAGCGGTATCTCACCGCTCCGTATACCCCACAACAAAACGGTGTAGTGGAGTGAAGGAATCAAACCGTGGTGGCTATGGCACGAAGCATGATGAAGAGTAAAAACTTGTCGGGCAAATTCTGGGGTGAGGCAGTCAACACGGCTGTCTATTTACTGAATAGGGCACCGACCAAGAGTGTGGTTGGTATGACGCCGTACGGAGCATGGTGCGGACGGAAGCCCTTGGTTGATCATCTTCGCACCTTTGGGTGTGTGGCGCACGTCAAGACGATGTCCGGACATACGAGTAAGTTGGGAGCACTCCAATGATAATGATTGGCTATGAAGCATGCTCAAAGGCATACCGCACGTGCACTCCTATAAATAATAAGGTGGTTGTCACACGATGACGTAGTCTTTGAGGAAGAAAAATCTTGGAACTGGAGCAACTCCACCGAAACGGTACATCCGATCTTAGACGAAATTTTTTCTGTCACTTACGATGATGTTGAGCGTGCAGATAATCTGGATCAACCGATGACAAGTGCAAGCACTTCAGCAGCAAGGAACGCAGCAACGTCGTCAGCTAGTCCCGGAGGGAGCGAACCAGGACCAGGCGACAAGCACGTTCCAGCCAGCCCGCCAGAAAGTAGCCTGGGAGGGCGACCTGCATGCAGCGTAGCATCCTCGCTAGAAGGAGGCAGGCCCAGGCCAGCATCGACTCCAGCTGGGAGCCCAGCTCGCACGGCAACAGGCATGCATGCCTCGCCAGGAAGAGGCTTAGCGGGCATTGGCCCATCCGCGCAATACGGAGGCAGTCCAGGAGCGGGTCCAGCTTGGAGCCTAGGAAGCAGACAAGAGCAGAGCAGCCCACGTGTTGTTGCTCGCTCGCCAAGGGCTGCACGGGAAAACCCTCAGCATCGCCCGCGCGATTGTTGCCTGTCGTTTCGCTTAAGGGATTCCGTTGCTGGGCCTGGCCCGTTTGTTGCCTTCGCTTCGGATGCATCCCAGAGAGCAGGTACGGTACGTTACGCATGCATCCCAGAGCAGGTAGGTTACGTTCCCTCAACAACAACAAAAAAGCAGGTAGGTTACCTAGGTTCCGAAAACCCTACGTTACGAGCGCGCGAGCGCTCGCTCGGTTCCGTCGTTCCAGCTGCCAAGTACCGACGCGTCGCGCTTGCCTTTTGTATTTCCGGGTACCGACGCGTCCTTTCCCATGTGCCGTTTACTCGTTCAAACCGATCGTGCGAGCTAGCTAGCTAGCTGTGCGCATGTTATTTCTGCTGCCGCTAGTGGTGCTCTGTTGGTACACCTCTTAATTCTCTTTCCTTCTATTCTTCCTTCATCATCAAATTTTTGTGATTAATCGCTGCTGATTAGCGCCCATGCATGCATCCGTTTGTACTTTTACCGTATGAATGTATCTCTTCCCATGGATCGTATCTCTTCATTTTTAATAATTTTTATTTTCGTGTAATGTTAACATGTATTTCATATCATTTTTTTTTTACAACTTTCTTTTTAATTGAGTCGTCCCTTGTTCCTTCCATTCCTTTCTAATCCCTTTTTTCTTTTGCCTCCCGCGCTATTTTCTTTAGTATATTTTATCGCTAGAATTAAAAGTAAGTGTACAATAAAATTTGAACCGAAAACCTAAAAGTTCACATTTAAGTTTTCTAATCCCCTTTTTTAGCGAAAAGATGTATTTCTTATGATAAATTATTTTTCTTAGTTAAGTTTATTTTGAATTCCTTTTTGTGCCACTGGTTTTTTAAAGGAACATACTACTCCCTCCAGTCCCAAAAAAAATGTCACCAGACCCTTGTATAAGTTGTACGTGACATGTTAAGTTTTTTCGATACTTTACACGGATCGGAGGTAGTAGTATAAATAATATGAACAAAACTACCACTTTCTACTAGTATGGATATGGGGATTTTTATTTGATTGGTAAATTACTTGCTAGGTTCTTGGTAACATATTTTTACCTTGATAACTTGTGTGTAGTTTTAGGATTGGTAACTTTTTGCTAGAAGGTTGATAACATATTCTACTAGTTTTAAGTCCGATAACTTGTGTGCTAAATATTTGGTACATGTTTTTTCGTTTTAAAATTGGTAAAATTCCTTGCTAGGTGCTTCTTAACATATTCCGCTAGTATTTAGCTTGATTATTTCGGTGATGCATACTTGGTAATATATTTACTAGTTTTAAAATTGGTAATTTCCTTTGGTAGGTGCTTGGTAACATATTCTACTACTCTTCATCCTTATAACAAGTGTGCTATATCCTTGGTAACTTCTCTACAAGTTTAAGATTGTTAAATTTGTTCCTATGTTCTTGGTAACATATTGTACTTGTTTTTATCATGTTCAATTATATGCCTTTACTAGTTTAAGATAGGTAACTCGCTTGCTATGTGCATGGTAATATCATCTACAACATTTTTAGCTCGGTAACATGTGTTTTAAATACTTGGTAAAACATTTACTAGTTTAGGATTGGTAACTAAACATCATCTACTAGTTTTTAGCTTGCTAACTTGTGTTCTAAATACTCGATAACAATTTTACTAGTTTAAGAAGGGTAGCTTTATTGCTAGGTGCTTGGTAACATTATCTACTAATTTTAGTCCGGTAAACTGAATGTTATCAAGGGCGATGAATGGAAATTACCAACCTTTTTAAAACCTATATATATTTTTCCAAGAAATATTATCAAGGGCGATGAATAGGAACTACCAACCTTTTAGAAACCTATATATATTTTTCCAAAAAATGGTATCAAGGGCGATGAATATAAATTACCAACCCTTTTTAAAACCTATATATTTTATGTCAAAAAAATGTTATCAAGGGGATGAATGGAAATTACCAACCTTTTAGAAACTTTGTTTTTTCAAGAACTGTTATCAAGGCCGTTGAATGAAAATTACCAACCTTTTAGAAACCAATATATATTTTTCCCAAAAATGTTATCAAGGGCAATGAATGGAAATTACCAGCCTTTTAGAAACCTGTATAATTTTTTTTCCAAGAATGTTATCAAGGATGATGAATGGAAATTACCAACCTTTTAGAAACCTATATATATTTTCCCAAGAATGTTATCAAGGGTGATAAATGGAAATTACCAACCTTTTAGAAACCTATGTATATTTTTACCAAGAATGTTATCAAGGGCGCTTAATGGAAATTACCAACCTTTTAAAAAACCTATATATATTCCCCGCAAGAATGTTACCCAGGGCGATGAATCAAAATTATCAACCTCTTTAAAACCTATATATATATTTTTCACAAAAATGTTATCAAGGGTGATGAATGCAAATTAACAACCTTTTAGAACCCTATTTTTTTTCATGAACCGTTATCAAGGCGGTTGAATGAAAATTACCAACCTTTGGAAAACCTATATATTTTGTCAATAATGTTTTTTATCGAGGGGGGGGGGATGAATGTAAATTGCCAACCCTTTTAAAACCTTTTTTTTTCAAGAATGCTATCAAGGGCGATGAATGAAAATTACCAACTTTTTAGAAAAACCTATATATATTGCCCCAAGAATATTATGAAGGGCGGTGAATGGAAATTACCAACCTTTTAGGGGGAAAAAAATTCGCCCAAGCAATGTTATCAAGGGCAATGGCTGGAAATTATTAACCTTTTAGAAACCTATATATTTTTTTTCAAGAAATGTTATCAAGGATGGTGAATGAAAATTACCAACCTTTTAAAAATCTATATATTTTATTCAATAGTTTTTTCATTAGGGGGTGATGAATGTAAATTACCAACCCTTATAAAAACCTATCTTTTTTCAAGAATGTTATCAAGGGCAATGCATGAAAATCACAAACCCTGTGAAAAACTAGCTGAGAATGTTACCAATGTGTGATGAACGGAAAATTACCAAGCGCTGAGAAACTAATTGAGAATGTTATCTACGGTGATGTCTGGTAATTTCCATGCTATGTAAATGATAACATTTTGTACTAGTTGAAAGTGGAATTTTTTTCCATCTCCCACCGAATTATGTTTTACCCTAAGAATCACTAGCCCTTAAAAAATCAAGTTTTTTGCACAAAAAAATATTCTAAAAAAGTATATAACAAATTACCCAAACAATTAAGCAATAGTTTATCTTTGAGAAAACAATAGAATAATTAGTCGTCTACTTTACTCAGTACTAAAAAAAGATTAAACAATAATTTATCTTTGAGACAACAAGAAAATAACTACTCTTATACTTTACTCGGTACAAAACAAAATCTTTTAAGTTTTTTATTATTTTCAGGAATCATACTAAATAGAATACTCTATAATTTTTAGAAACATTATGACATCTTTAGATCACACCGATGAATTCCCCCGCGTCGCCCTCCCCTGGCGACATGGGGGAACCCTAATCCGCCGCTGGCAGTAGTCCCCCCTCTTCTCCCTCCTCTGCTCGGCCGCTGTCGGAGGGGACGCCGGCGAAAAGCCACGCGGGCCCAGGGATGGCGGCGGCGGGGCTATTTTCCGGAGGATTCGGTGCCCTCCCGAGGGGCCCGGGAGCGAGGCGTGACGGCGGCGTGCCGGCCGCCCGACGCTACGTATGTGTACTCGTGGCTTGAGGCGGCGGCGCGGATGCATGGTGTGGGCGCCACGACGTGGAGTCGACGGCGACGCAGTTGCGTGGCGCTGCTCGGGCCGCCAGGACCGATCTGGGCCGAGGGCGGGCCGTGGTCGTGGAGTCCGTTGCGGCCAGGATGCTCGCGCGGTCGTGGTTTGTGAGCAGGGGCTTGCTCCGGTGGGCAGCTGGTCGTGTCGAGCGGCAGAGGGATGGATCCCCACCATCAAGCTACTGATTTCAGTTCGATGTGGGACGGTTGCCGGCGCATCCCGCTCGACCAGCGGTTTTCTGGTCCGCTTCTCTTCGGCGGTGGCCAAGGTGGCTCCTTTCCAAGCATCCGATGGCTCAGGGTTGACGGCAGGGCCGGGAGAAATCCTCGTGTGAAGCTGATGACGGCGACGGTCGAGGGCGTCGTCATGGCGCTGTTCGTGCTTCCCCGCCTCGATCACGAGGGAAATCCTAGATCCGGCCGTAGGATCGGGCGGCGGTAGCACAATCGTGTCGTTGCCCTCTGTCGAAGCTCTGGCTCCACAAATCCCTCGGGTGACCCTATCGGGTTTCGACTAGGAGACGTCATAGGCGCTGGTGGAATCGTCGGCTTGACAGGGGGGCGAGATTTACCCAGGTTCGGGGCCCTCGTAGAGGTAAAACCCTTACTCCTGCCTTCTGTCGATCTGTATTAGATGATTAGATCGGTTACAGGATGCTCGAATCGAGAGTAGATCTCGAGTTTCAAGGCTTTTGTGGTCGTGCGGTCTTACTTGGTCCTCTCCTTGGGGGCTCTCCTGGCTTTATATAGATAGCCAGGTCTCGAGTTCAACCCGGAGAGGATACAAACCCTAGCTTAGGTCGGTTACAAGTTCCCTAACTTAACCCGCAAGTTGATGCGGGTGGGCTTCTCATGGGCCTTCTAGAGTACTCCAAGGGCGCTTCCTGTTGGGCCTTGACCAGAAGGCTTGAGAGGGGGTGTCCTTACTCGCAGGGTCCAGGATCCATGCCTTCGTCAGTAGCCCCCGAGCGTGTGCTCGACTGGGATTTACTTTCAGTCGAGTAGACGGTCAGAACTTTTTTAATCCCCTCTCGGAAGTTCAGCTTGACAGTTGTTGTTTTTGAAGGGTGTGTCCCCTGTATTGTAAGTTATAAAGCTCGAGTATCGAGTAGTACTGGCGCCTGTTTTACGGCTTTTATTTGCAGAAGGATGTGGCGCAGTAGCTTGGCTCTCCCGAGAGATCATGGCCAATTAATTGCGACTAGGGCAAAAACACTCCTGGCCTACACAGATTCGAGACCTCCGACTCGAACCCGATGAGGTGATTGTTGCGACTGGGCCGTTGTGGACTTATCGAGTCGAACTTAACCTAAGAGGGTACCCGGCGCGTCCGCTAGGATTTTTCTTCGTGTTGTTGACACGGAACTATGCCGGAGGACGCAGCTTTCGAGTGCGATTCCATGCCCAAAAGAAAGATCTTTCTGGGTCTTACCTTCGTACTCGAAGAATACGGCATCCAGATGTGCCTAGTCGGCTGAACAATCCAGGTTTTTATGATGTAGAATTATCACGTGTAGGAGAGGTAGGTTTTTCCCACCCGATGGATTTGTTTGAGTTCCATACGAAAGAAATTTCGCGTTGGAAAAAACCAAGCCCGTATGAAAGAGTTTTCATGTTCGGGATGCTGTGCCCATACGAAAGAGTTTTTCGTGCATAGGGTATTTTCCTCTTTCTCGTTCGAGGAGGTCTTGCTTTATGAACTGTTCATGGAAAAGTTGGTTTCATCCGAAGGAATCGATATTCGTACGAAGATAATTTCGCGTTTGAACTTTCATTCGAAAAAATCTCAATTTTGAATGACGAACGTCATGACGTCATGGCGCACTCCTCTTCTCCCGATGGGACGTGATGGAGTGGTAGCAGATGGTGGCCCACCTTGTCAGCTTTTTGACCGGGAAACGAGACGTCGCTCCCGTTTTCTACGCGAAACGCGCAGTAAATGCGCACGATCTTCTGTTAAGATCGTGGCACGAAACAGCGCAGGCCGCCGCTTCGTTTCATCCTCACGCGTGGCAGCCGTGATAGGTGCCACGTAGCGCATTGTACGGCTGAGATTGCCTTACCCTGTGTATAAGTAGGGGTGTTAGCGCCGCAGTAAAATTTTCCCCGCTCTCTGTCTTCGTCTTCTTCCTTGCGCCCATCTTCATCTTCCTTGCGCTCAAGCTCTCGTTGCGAACAATGGCTGGCGGAAGGAAGCGTGGCGCTGGTACTCTGGCGTCTGGCGAGCCTTCTGCGCCACCCGCTCCTCGCGCCGGCGACTGGCGCTCCCCCAACACCACCGCAAAAAGCATCAAAGAGATGCAGCGGGAGGGATTGCTACCGGCGGAGGCGGAGAAGCGCGTCCGCCTCGGGAAAAGAGAAGAGGTACCCAACCCTCAGTCGAATGAGCGCGTGGTCTTCGTGGACCACGTGACTCGAGGTCTTTCTTTCCCCCTTCACCCTTTCTTCATCGGGCTGCTGTGTGCCTACGGCATACAGCTTCACGGCCTTCCTCCAAACGCGATGCAGCACATCTCGTGCTTCATCGTGCTTTGCGAGTGCTACCTCGGCATTCGCCCGCATTGGGCGCTCTGGAAAGCGCTGTTCAAGATCCGGATCTTCCGCGAGAAGCCGCGGGTGGAGTCCGAGCCTGGCGAGCCACTTCGCACGGGTGGTTTCGGGATCCAGGCGCGCCAGGAGAACGCGTACTTCAACATGCACTTCATCGACTCCGCCCAAGGCTGGCGGAAGAAGTGGTTCTACGTCGTCGACAATAGCTCGGGTGGGCTCGTAGAGTTTCACCCATTCGCAGTTCTGTCGAGGCGCAAGTCTTGGAGCCACAAGATGTCAGCCGAGGAAATCCAGACGGTCACGCCCTTACTCGCAAGAGTAGCCGCTCTTCGAGACCAAACCTCGGGAGTAGTGCTCAACGGGCTCCATCTGGCGAGCCTCTTCTTGAAGCGCAGGATCCAGCCTCTGCAGCAAAGGCCTTCCACTATGTGGGAGTATCAAGGTGCAGAAGATCCCAGCCGAGTGAGTCGCGAAGAACTTTCGAATGTGGAATTCGAGAAGAAGATCGCGGTCATCACTCGACTGAAGGTAGGGGAGCAATTCCCCGATTGCTCAGTCGAAGCTTTTTCTGCTTCAAATCCTCCTCCGGCTGAGGTTAGTTTCTTGTCTTTGAGTTACTTTCATCTTCTGAATTTTTAGTCGATAAGATCTTTCTTGTTTTCTTGTCTTCGTAGAGTCTAGCCATGGCGGACTGCTACCCGCCAGCTACGGGGGGAGCTGCTTCGGAGCAAGTGTCTAGTCACCAGGACGGCGCGGTTGACACCAGTGTCGCCAACGCTTCCTCGAGCTCGGAGGACGATTCTTCGGATGACGTCGAAGACTCGAATGGCGTCCTCCCGAAACGTCGTCGGGTAGATGAAAACGAAGCTACTTCAAAGGACAAATCCTTGGAAGCATCGCCTAGTCAAGCTCCTATCCATGTGACTCCACTCCAATCTCTTCCTCCTTCGGCTTCGTTTCCAGTGATAGCAACCGCTTGGGACGCGGATGCTCTGGACGATGATGAAGATGATGAGTAAGTGTTTTCTTCCTTGTTCTTTTGTAATGCCAGTCGATCAACTTCTAAATTCCGATATTGATGTTTTTCTATCTTTCACTGCAGTCTGCAAGCGATCAGCCCGCGTAGGTTTGCTGCTAACGTTCCTCCCGAAAAGAGGAACAAAGCAAAGGACGCGGGTGAAACCCCCACTGCAGGCACCGTCCAGAACTCTCCCAGGGCAGCGCCTGATGCTGCGACTGTGGAGCGAGAAATCCCCAGCTCCGCCGCTAGGACTTCGGTCTCGAAGGAGGCGACGGACAGTTCTGCGGATCCTCTCTCCCGCGCCACCGGACAGGTAAACTTCTATCTCTTGGCCTTCAAGAATTTTTTTTATATCGGGTGCACGGCAGTGCTCCCGATGGGAGTAGCCCCCGAGGCTGTAGTCGATCGCGTGCGATCGGCTGCAGGCTCAAAGTTCTGTTCATCTTTTCTTCATGATTTTGCTTTTCTCGGGTGCACGGCAGTGCTCCCGATGGGAGTAGCCCCCGAGGCTGTAGTTGATTGTAAATAATCGGGTACAGGCTCCAATGTAATCCTTCTAATTCTTCTATCTTCGTGCTTTTAATTTTTATCGGGTGCACGGCAGTGCTCCCGATGGGAGTAGCCCCCGAGGCTGTAGTCGATTGTAAATAATCGGGTACAGGCTCAAATTTGATCCTTTTAACTCTTCCGTCTTCGCGCTTTTGCAGTCACTCGTTGATTCTCTTGCGGCGATTGGTCGCCGCGTCGTTCTCGCTGAATCGGATTGCAAGTCTCTTCGAGCAGACCGCAACCGACTCCGGACTGAAAACGATCTTCTCAAGGGTGAGCTCTATCGTTTCCCTGTCTTCCACACTCCATTCATTCTAGAGTTTTGACAAGTGTCTCTTTGCAGCTCGACTTGAATTTGCAGAATCCGAAAAGGTCAAATTCTCTGAGCAGGTAACTGCTCGAGAAGCTGACTTGACGGCCATTCGACAAGAGCTAGAGACTTCCCGCATGCAGTCGGAAGACTTTAGTCGACATCTTGCGGACGCGCGGAAGTCCTTGAAGGAGTTAGAGAAAACCGGCAGTAAGGCCGAAAGCGAGCTTGTCGGGTTCCTTCGTCCCCTTGCTGAGCGCTTCGCGGGTAAGCTTGCTGGAATTTCGCGATTCTGATTCTCCACTTGGCTGTAGTTTGCTAAGTATTATTTTCTCCCTTCGCAGGTATTCTGGATGTTCCTCTAGAAATCCCTGGACTCCAGCGAGTGGATGTGGTAACCGATACGCTTGCCCAGCTTAAAAGGCACGCTGATGGAGTTTCTTCCATGGTCAGTGATGCTACCCAAGTGCTGGGGCAACTGTACGGTCGCCTCCTCGCCAACGCCACTCCTGCACCTGCGCTCGATGATATGTTGAAGGTCTTCTCAGAAGGAAAGCTTCTGGATGCCTTTGCAGTCGCTCAATCGGAGGCTGGCGCGAAGACTGCGATTCAATTTGCTCTGGCGCACGGAGTCGAAGGGTTGGAGGAGGCTTACTCGTCCATTCCAGTCGATCCCTCCACGGGCAAAAAGGTACGGCTCTCTTGTTTTGGCGAGCAAGCCGCCATTCTTGCTCTGAAGCTTTCTGAGATTTTTGCTCGGAAGAAGGGAGGGTCGACTGCTGCTAGTGGGAGCACCAATGTAGCCTCGTAGTTTTTTTTTATTTCCTTCCTTGAATGTAATGAACCTTGGGATGTATTCCCGTACTTTTGTTGAGCTTAATCGAAGCATTGTGTTTTTGGAATTTATTCCCTTTGTTTGTGCTCTGTCTCCCGATGGGAGTAGCCCCCAAGCGTCTAGTCAGATGTTCGACTAGAAACAACTCGAGTAGGGCATCTCACTCCTTTCCTTGTACTTCTTCCAGGCGACTGTGTCTGCCGCGGAGTCATCGGGTGGACGTGGTAACCCAGTAGATCCACTTGTGGCTGCCGTGGGCACTTTTGCTGGCCTTCGTGGTAAGGTTCAGGAGGGTGAGCGTAGACTGAAAGCACTGCGCGGGGTAGCTGATGTGGCGATATCCAAACAGAGATTGGCGGCTGAGCGCGAGCAATTTCTGATGGATGAACTGTCTTCGATTGCAAGGGAGTTAATATGTAAGTAGTGTAGCCCCCATGCTATTTTTCTCCCCTCTGCTTCTTATCTGACTAAGTGTGTTTGCTCTTTAGTTGTGAGACCAGATGACAGAGAGGAGAAGCAGTGGGTGGAAAACCTCATTCATCAAGAAGCTAACAGCACAAAACCTCATGCGAGTAATTTCTGGTCTGATCGCAGTCGAGGTTTTGTGATGGCTACCTTGAAATTTCGAGTCCGCCAGGCGAGAATTCTCGTGAGTTCTTTCCACGAAGTCCTGGTTGCGGTGAATGCTGCTTTTTATCCACTCGAGAGGGGTCCCGAAGACTGGAGTTATCTTCTCAGGTTGTTTGGACGAGAAGGGGAGGTTCGCACGTGCGTACGCAAACAAATGATGTGCGGCGCGGTTGTGGCTCTCTCGTTTGTCCGAATATGGCATCCTGAGATAGATTTGAACTCCGTAGCTCGGCGCCCAGATTATGCAATCGAAGACATCACACCGTTTTATGATGCTGTACGCCCCGCAGCCGAGAAGATTATCCAAATGACCTCTGAAGAGGTAGATAGGGTCTTAGCGACTGAGAATGCTCAGCGGTTTGACTGATTATCGGATGTGAATATCCTGTAAAACTGCTTATAGTTTGTAAAAACTGTTTGTAAGGTGTGTAACCTTGTTTTTGATGATATTTCTTTGTGATGCTTAGTTTTAGGTGTAGCCCCCGTGTATTTAATGGGGTGTGTACCTGTAACTTTTTAGCATGTAATCGACTGGAAATCTGTCGGGTAAATATGATGAGGAAATCATGTATTTCATTGCGATGACTGAGAAGTCATGTGTTCGAGCTACAAGATTGGCTAGCATAGCCTTATTGTTGCAAAACAAGTAAACCTAGGGGTAGAATTTGCGCAGCTGCGCGATATTCCATGGATTGGAATAGATGCCTCCAGTCTCGGGATTCTTCAATCGATAGGCTCCTCCTGGGATCACTTCGTGTACGATGAAGGGTCCTTCCCAAGGTGGTTCGAGCTTGTGTCCTTCCTTTTGCTTCAGCCGCAACACCAAGTCGCCTACCACGAATGACCTGTGGCGTATGCATCGACTGTGGTAATTGCGTAGTGATTGTTGATAGACCGCGGATCTTGCGAGTGCAATGTCCCGAATTTCGTCGAGTGCATCCATATCTTCTGCAAGTGCTTTGTTGGATGTTTCTTCGCTGTAGGCTACAACTCGTGGGGCGCTGAATCGGACCTCCTCGGGAAGGACGGCTTCTGCCCCGTATACCATGAAAAATGGTGTGTATTGCGTTGATCGATTGGGAGTTGTGCGGAGGCTCCAAAGTACGGAGGGTAACTCCTCTGCCCAATGTCCCGCAGCGGGATGTAGACGATCTAGCAATCTCTTTTTGATGCCAGCCGAAACTAAGCCGTTGGATCTTTCGACTTGGCCGTTTGTTTGTGGATGGGCAACCGAAGCAAACTTGAAATTGATTCCTTTCTCCTCGCAGAACTGTTGTGTTTCCTTTGCGGTGAAGTTTGTACCATTGTCTGTAATGATGTCATGTGGTACACCGAATCTACATACTATGGAGTCGAGGAACTTGATGGCGCATTGGGCGCTAGCCGAAGTCACTGGCATAGCTTCGATCCATTTGGTAAATTTGTCGACTGCGACCAGCAAATGTGTGTATCCTCCTGGTGTGGATTTGCGTAGTGGTTCAACCATGTCTAGCCCCCATTGCGCAAAGGGCCAGGCGATGGGTATCATATGCAGCTCTGTGGCGGGTGCGTGCGGCTTTGGTGAGAATCGCTGGCAGGCGTCGCATCTATCGACCAGGTTTTTTGCATCGTTGGCTGCTGTTAGCCAGTAGAATCCTGCTCGAAAGGCTTTTCCCAGTATTGCTTTCCAGCTAGCATGATGTCCGCAATCACCCTGGTGTATGTCCCGGAGTAATTCCTTGCCGTCTTCGGGTGCGATGCAGCGCTGGAGTATGCCCGAGATGCTTTATTTGTATAATTCTCCATTAACCACCCGAAAGGATTTGCTACGCCTGATTAGCTGTCGAGCCTCACGTGGATCGGCCGGGAGCTGTTTGTTGAGCAGGTAGTCGAGATGTTTCTGCGTCCAGATTGGCTCGACCAGAAAAACCTGCCGTGATATGTTATGAGTTAGCTCGAGAAGCGCGATTTGCGGGCTGACCTCTGTTTCTTGTGCTGCGGGTGTCTCTACGGCTTTCTTCACTTTGACTGATCTCTTAATCATCCGCTCGAAATATATCCCTGGCGGTATGGGTGTATTCGTGGAACCCATGTTGGCCAGTATATCCGCCTCTTCGTTACTGGATCTTGCAATATGCTTCAACTCGCATCCTTTGAAGCTTCCTTCGAGTAGATTATACATGTCGCGGTACGCGATCATGTTTTCAGCAATGGCATCGCATTCTTTCATTGTTTGTTGCACTATGAGATTGGAATCGCCATAAATCATCAATCGGGTAGCTCCACAAGCAATCGCCATTTTCATCCCGTGTAACAGTGCTTCATATTCTGCGTCGTTGTTCGATGCTGGATCATCTGGTGGAAAGTCTAGCCGCAGGACGTATTGCAGTTTGTCTCCACGAGGTGAAATAAGAACGATTCCAGCTCCTGCTCCTTCGTTTCTTTTGGACCCGTCAAAGTACATGATCCAATTGCTTGTATACTCGGGTGGCCCGGGTGTTTGTAGCTCTGTCCATTCGCTGATGAATTCCACGAGAACTTGGGATTTGACTGCATTGCGTCCTGCATAGGTGATATCCCAAGCGCCCAACTCGATGCTCCACTTCGCTATTCTTCCGGATGCCATAGGGTTGTTCATGATTGTCCCGAGTGACGCATCATTAACCACTGTGATGGCGTGTTCCTGGAAGTAATGTTTGAGCTTTCGGGCTGTGAGGACAACTCCATATGCAAGCTTCTGGTAATGAGGATATCACTGCTTGCATGGCGAGAGCACTTCGCTGATGTAATATATTGGGCGCTGGACTCCGTATGCCTTGCCATCTTCAGGTCGTTCGACTATGATTGCAGTGCTGATGACCTGGTTTGTGGCGGCTAAATAGAGAAAAAGTGGCTCCCTTTCTTGTGGTGTTGCGAGAATGCGCCTGCTTTGCAGCGACCGTTTCAAGTCTGCGAATGCTTGTTTGGCTTCGGGTGTCCACTCGAATTTGTCCGTCTTCTTCAGTAGCTTGTAGAAGGGTAACGCCTGCTCTCCCAATCGTGCGATGAACCTGCTTAGGGCGGCCAATCGCCCTGCGAGCTGCTGGACTCCGCGTAGATTGGTAGGCTCCTTCATGGTGAGGATGGCTTGTATTTTCTCCGGATTGGCCTCAATGCCTCTGGCGGATACCAGGTATCCGAGGAGTTTTCCTGCGGGGACGCCGAAAACACATTTTGTCGGGTTGAGCTTGATCCGATATGCATTAAGGGAGTCGAATGTTTCTTTAATGTCTTCGAGGAGTGTGTCCTCTACTCGAGTTTTGATGACGATGTCGTCGACGTATACTTGTACGTTCTTGCCAATGAGATTGGCAAGGCATCTCTGCATGCCACGTTGATATGTTGCGCCTGCGTTCTTCAGCCCGAAGGGCATTGTCGTGTAGCAGTATACACCGTGTGGTGTGATGAATGTCGTCTTCTCTTCGTCTTCCCTTTTCATTCGGATCTGATTATATCCCGAGTAGGCGTCCAGGAAGGAGAGACGTTGGCAACCTGCTGTGGAGTCCACGATCTGGTCGATTCGTGGTAGAGGAAAGTTGTCCTTGGGGCAGTGCTTGTTTAGTGACGTGTAGTCGATGCACACCCGAAGGATATCCGTGTTCTTCTTGGGGACCAGCACCGGATTTGCCAACCAGGTGGATATCTTGATCTCTCTAATAAAGTTGGCGGCTAGCAGCCTATTTACTTCTTCTCCCAGCGCCTTTTGCTTGGGTTCTGAGAATCGTCGAGTCATCTGTTTGATGGGTTTGGCGTTAGGAAAGACTTCGAGTGAGTGCTCGGCAAACTCCCTGGGTATACCTGGCATATCTGAGGGCTGCCAGGCGAAAATCTCCCAGTACTCACGGAGGAGTTTGACGAGCGCGCTTTCCTATGCTGGCGAGAGGGTTGTGGAAACCATCGCGGTTTTGGCGGAATCCGTCGGGTGCACTTGGTGCTTGCGAGTGTCGTTGTTGGCGCTGAATTCCAGTTCAGGCGCGTTTTTCTTCGTGAGGGGCATGACGGAGTGGTCCGTGGTTTTTGCCAGCTCTTGTAGTTCTTCTTGCATCCCGAAAGATTTCGCGATCTCATTAAATTCTATGTCGCACTTATCCGATTTCTGGAAGTCTCCGTCAATGGTGATCACACCGTATTCGCCGGGTAGCTTGAGCTTCAAGTATGCGTAATGTGGTACGGCCATGAATCTGGCGAACGCTGTTCGACCAAGAATGGCGTGGTACTGTGAGGGCCAGTCGACGACTTCGAAGTCCAGGAATTCCCTTCTGTAGTTGCGTGGGGAGCCCAGTACAACTTCAAGGTTGATTGTTCCGAGTGGACGTATTGCCTTGCCCGGAACTATCCCGTGAAAGGATGTTTCTGATTCCGTTAGGCCGTCCAGATTTTTGTTCATTCGACGGAGTGTATCCGCGTAGATGATGTTGATGCCGCTGCCACCGTCCATGAATACGCGGGCCAGGTCATAGTTGCCAATTTGAGCTTGAATGACAAGGGCGGCGTGTCCTGGTCGATAGACTCGTGGCGGGTGGTCTTCTTTCGAGAACGTGATTGGCTGCTCGGCCATCTTCAGGTACTCGGGCTTCGTTGGTGGCGTCTGTACTGCCATGCATATTTGTCTCGAGTTAGTTTTTTGAGCTCTGCGAGAGGGGCATACCTTCTGTATCATCCCGAGGAGTTGTCCGTGCGGAGTCGGGTATGTATTTGCTCCCGTGTTTTGTTGTTGTGGCGCTGGCAATGCGGCGAGTGCCATGTTTGGGTTGGTTGGTGGAGGTGGAGGCGGTGGTAGCTGGAATTGTTGTCCCCCTCCTGGCAGTGGTGGATAGTTTTGGGTGGAGGCAAATCTTTTCTTGGCGAGTGCGTCCGAGATTTCGATGAACTTTCGGCAATCCTTGAGAAGGTGTGTTGCCTTAGTTTTGCCCGTGCGCTTGTCTGTGAACAGATGTAGCGAGCAGTACGCATCGAGGTCTTCCTCGGGTGTTTTTTCTTCTGCCTTTGGTCTCCATTCGCGACTTCCACGACGACCGGAGTCGCGACTTCGCGTGAATTCTGCTGCCACTAGTTCTTCTCTATCCTCGTGGTCGTAATATTTTCTTCTCTTTCTTCTCCCATGACGGTCTTCGTCGTGCGTGGGCGATGATGTTCTTTCATTGCGTACTGCGTCTTCTCCATTGGCCCATTTTTCGGCTATGACCATGAGCTCCCCTATGGTTTTGGGCGCAGCTCTACCGAGTTCTTCTCGAAATGCGGTTCTTCTTGCTCCTTTGGCGAAGGCCTCAATCGCCACTTCTTCAGAGATTGTCCCTGCGGTGTTCCTGAGCGTGTTCCACCGCTGGATGTATTCTCGTGTGGATTCACCACTTTTCTGTTTGCAGGCTCGTAGTTCTTCGATTGTAGCCGGCCTCTTGTAGGTCGACTGGAAGTTTTTGCAGAAATCGCGATGTAGGTCGTCCCACGATGCGTAGCAAGATCGTGGTCTCCTCTCCAGCCAGCTGCGGGCCGCTCCGGCCAGGTGCAAATTGAGGTATTGCATGGCCGTGTTCTTGTTACCACGTTGACATTTTACTGCCGTGAGGTAGTCGCTTAACCACTGGGAGGGCTCGAGTGAGCCATCGTATTTTGTCACCTCCGAGCTGAGCTTGAATCTCTTGGGTAGAGGTGCCTCACGAATACTGCGAGCAAAACAAAGTGCTCCGCAGGTTTCGTCGTCCGAAGACCCGGATGAGGAGCGCTCGCGATATCGTGAAGCCCTCGCTTTATCCACCTTCTTCTGGGCGAGATCGGATCGCGCGTCGTACCCGGACCGGTCACGGTCGCTATCTTTTCTTGGTTCCTTGCTTCGTTTTCTCGAGCGGCTGCTGTGGTGCCGCGGATCTTTGTCTCTCGGGCTGTCGTCGCTGCTGCTTCGACTATCGCCGCGGCGTCGGGCCTCTTTTCCTCGGCCGCGACGCGGCGATTTATCCTTTCTCGGAGAGGAGCTCCTGTGCCTGCGGGGCGTATCTTTGTCTTTGTCCTTCTCCTGTCGCGCCTTCTCCAGTTGTTCCTTGCGATCGTGGGAGGCGAGTTTCGCGGCTGCCAGCCCTAGACCCTTGCGGATATGCTTGTATTGTTCCACCCGAGGATCGCTGTCCGTCGGCTGGTTCATCTGCATGTAGGTTGCTGCGGCTAGAATTGCAGCGGCTGGAGTTTGCGGGTAGACGTTGCCATCGTCGTCAACCCTCATGAAAGAAGACGTGGTAGACCTGTTGGTCCCAGCCATAGATTCGTGGTCCCTCGTCGATGCTGCGGGTCCTTTTCCCCCGGGTCGGGTACCGACCGAAGGTGCAAGGGATAGCTCGGCTCAACGTAGACTTGATTCATCCGCCGCTCTCCTGCGACGGGCTAGATCTGTTCGGGCATCCTTGATGTTTGAGGCCGCTCTCACTAGGTGATAGTGGTAGGCGGTTAGGTCTTCCTGCGTGGCACCTGCTGCAGGTGGCTGACTCTTTCGCATGGATTCCTTGGCTCTTTTCCAGGCTTCCCGCGAGACGCCGATTAGATCGCGCTCGGTTGCGCTATATTCAGTTTCCGAGGGCTGTTCCGACCCTGCCATGCAGACTTGGGCCAGTCGTGGTCCGTGTGTCCTAGGCGCAGATCGGGAAGCTCTTCGCACCCGGGAGGGTTCCTCTGTCGAGAGTGCGTGGTAGTCGATCGTGTTGAAGCGGATGGACTCGCCGCTTTTCTCCATAGGGAAGCGTGAGTTGACGGCTCCAGATTCGGGTTCAGATTCATCCGAGAACTGGAGGATTCCGTCTCCGTTCGCCATGAAGTTGAAACTTCCGAACGTCAGGGTGACGCTCTTCTCCAGATCCTCGAATACCGGGCGTGATTCCGGCGAGTGAGGCGTGACTATGACGGATCCGATCCGTACGGGATTGTTCGGAGCCGTAGTCGATGGTTTCCAACGGGAGTTGGATGTCGATGAAGCCGAAGATGCCGGTGATCCAGTGCCCGCGATCCCCACGGTCGGCGCCAATTGTCGAAGCTCTGGCTCCACAAATCCCTCGGGTGACCCTATCGGGTTTCGACTAGGAGACGTCATAGGCGCTGGTGGAATCGTCGGCTTGACAGGGGGGGCGAGATTTACCCAGGTTCGGGGCCCTCGTAGAGGTAAAACCCTTACTCCTGCCTTCTGTCGATCTGTATTAGATGATTAGATCGGTTACAGGATGCTCGAATCGAGAGTAGATCTCGAGTTTCAAGGCTTTTGTGGTCGTGCGGTCTTACTTGGTCCTCTCCTTGGGGGCTCTCCTGGCTTTATATAGATAGCCAGGTCTCGAGTTCAACCCGGAGAGGATACAAACCCTAGCTTAGGTCGGTTACAAGTTCCCTAACTTAACCCGCAAGTTGATGCGGGTGGGCTTCTCATGGGCCTTCTAGAGTACTCCAAGGGCGCTTCCTGTTGGGCCTTGACCAGAAGGCTTGAGAGGGGGTGTCCTTACTCGCAGGGTCCAGGATCCATGCCTTCGTCACCCTCCTTGGAGGCGCTGCCTAGGTGATTGATGGAGGTCTCGGTGTGCTAGATGGAGTCGGTCGCCGCTCAGATCATGGGTCCTCAGGGCGTCATGTACACCATCGCCGGCACTTCTTGGGCGTCAACTCCTCCGGTCTGGTTTGGTCCCGCCGTTCTCTTGTCGACCCTTAGGCGCTTATGGGCGGACGGTGCGTTGGCTTGTGCCATCCCGGAGCTCGAATCGACCCCATGAGTTCTGTTCTTTGGTTGTGACGCGGCCTTGGGACTCGGTGTATCTTCTCCTCGCCATTCCTGGCTAAAGAAGGTGCAAGGCGGATTTAGGTCGTTATTGGTTTTGTTGTAAACCGTGTGGCGTTGTATTTGTATCGTGTAGCCATTTTTGGCGTTGTACCGGCCGTCTTGGCCTCTCCTTCTATGAAATCGATACACCTGCTAGGATTATATCCTTAAAAAAAATTAGAGACCTCAACCACACAAACCAGTTGTAGCCGTGGGATTTTTTTATTAATGATTTTCATACTACACTAATATTGTAATATTTTCATTTTGTCCTTTTTTTTTTACTTTTACAATAGTTGGAAGTGGTTTCTGTCTCCCACCCTTTTATCTTTTACCCTAAAAAATCACTAGCCCAAAAAGGGAATTAAATATTTTTCATATGTGTTTTTGAAAGTAAAAGAAACATAATTCTTTTTTAATTTGAAAAAAGGGAATAGGTTTTTTCCAAAGATTCTAAGGATTTTTTTTTCCGCGGCAAAGTAGGCATCCCTTTTGTTCCGACCTTTGTTCGAAGTTTTTGTTCATATGTCTATGAAACTTTGTTCCTAACTTTGTTTCTAGCTTTTGTCCCTATCTCTCTGCATCTTTTTGTTCCCAATTTTGTTCCTATCTTTATTCCAAATTTTTGTTCCTATGTCCATGAAACTTTGTTCCTAACTTTGTCCCAGTTTTTGTTCCTACCTCTCTATTCTTTTTGTTCCTATTTATGTCCCTACATTTGTTCTAAGTTTTTGTTCTTATGTCCATGGAATTTTGTTCCTAACTTTGTTCCCAACTTTTTGTTCCTATCTCTCTATATCTTTTTATTCCTAATTTTGTTTGTACCGCTATTCTGAGGTTTTTTTCCTATGTCCATGAAACTTTGTTCCCACTTTTGTTCCTAGCTCTGTAGCATTTTTTCCCTACCTTTTGTTCCATTAATCTTTTTGTTCCTACCTCTGTAGCCTTTTCACGTACGCTATAATTTTGTTCCCCCTTATAATCATAATTTGTTCCACAGACAAAATTCTTGTTTTCCCGTTTTAATCTGATTTTTGTTCTGCGATTCTTACAAATTTGTTCCACTTATAGTCGTGAGTTGTTTTGTGGACTAAATTTTTGTTCCTTTCATAGACGCTATAATTTTATTTATTTCTTATTAAAATATATATTTTCTTTTAAAAAAATCTTTGTTGGAAAGGCTTTTTAGGTTTGACTAAATTGTGCTTTTATTGTTGTTTTTCTTTTTTTACATAGTCCATCGAGATTTTTGGAGATATATATGAGCACGTACAGCTCCATTTATTTCCGTCAGTGGAAAGTGCAAGTACGTTAGGTAATGCATGCTCATGCATGTTGGCATCTAGCTAAGCTATTAGGAGAAGAAGAAAACAAGGCAGTAAGGGCATCTCCAGCCGTCCCCCCCAGAGCCCCCCCAGGGGGTTTTTTTCGCGGCGGAAGCGGCGAATAGCGCCGCTTCTTCACCAGTCGGCCCCCCAGCGGCCCAAGTAGCGTCGTTTCGGCGCTAAATAGCGCCGCGGCACCCAGGCCAAACCCAGCCCGCTGGGTTCGGCCTGGGGGGGCGAAACTGCGCGGCCGCGCGCGTGGGCCAGCCCTGTCAGCGACGCGACGAGAAAAGCGCGGGAACAGAACCGCCCGTGATCGTCTTCTCGGCTACCGCGCGGTCAAAGGCTGCCGGCGTTTATGGCGTGGCGGCCGCCCAGTGCATGCGCCCCGCCCAAAGGCTGCCGCCGTAATGGCGTGGCGGGCGGCAGCGAGGGGACGCGCGCGCGCAGTAAATGCCCGGCCGCTCGCCGCGCTATAAACCCCCCCCCCCCCCGCCGCGCGCCGGGCCACACCATTCTTCACACCGGCGAGCTCTCCTCTCCCTTCTTCCTTCTCCCTTCTCTCCACGACAATATCCGACGGAGCGGCGGCGAACGGTTTCCCACGCCACAACCTGCGCCGGGGCCAGGCGATGGCGCTGTACCGCGCGGGCTATCCTTGCCCGCCGGACATGCGCCTCCCTAGCTCCGCCGCGGGGGCGAGCCGCTGGGCACTCAGCACCGGCGGGGTCCCAGTCCCTCCCCTTCCCTCCTCCGACGCCGAGTTCCGCCGCGCCATCCACGAGATGCGCGCCGGGATGGAGAACCCCCAGAACTTCCCGCTCACCGGCGTGGACCAGTTCTGGTGGGATCGGCTGACGGCACGCCGCGCCCGGGAGCTGGACTCCCTGAACGACAACGGCCCTGTCGAGGGCCGTTTCAACGCGCACGGGCGGCGCCGCTGGTGGAGTGCCCCTGGCAGGACCCTCGACGAGGTCCTCCAGCACATCCACGCCGGCAACCAGCCGCGCTTGGAGATGCCGCCGCCGCAGGCCACCCAGCCGTGGGTGGCGCGGCGGACCGGCGCGTCTTCCTCGACCGCGACGTCGAGCTCCTCCGCCGGGCACTCTAACTCCACCTCCCCCCCTTTCTTAATGCCGGCGCGCCCGCCCGCAGGCGCAGCGGCGGCGCGCTCCGCCTCGGCGAGCCACGCTTCGAACGCGTGGTTCGCCCGAAGACGGAGAGCGGCGACAACGACGACGAGGGCGAGTGGCCCGACCAAAAGGTCGCGGAGCAGCTGTCGCTGAACACGCTGCAGCCGCTCGACGTCGACGCCGCCGCCCAGTGGAGTCTGCGCGACACCACCGAGGCCGAGCTCGCCCTTCAGCGCCGCCTGCTGGCTGAAGCCGAGCAGCGCAAGGCGGCGCGCGAGCGTGAGGCCGCAGCCAACGCGGCCCGCCTCCGAGTCCCTCCCCCACCGCCGCAGAAGGAGAACGTGTACATCGTTCTCGACGCCTCCGACTCCGACGACGACGGCGTGATCCAGCAGGCGCTCGAGGTGAGCAGGTGGGATTGCGGCGGCGGCGACGAGGGACAGGGGGAAGCAAGCGCCCCGGCGACGCCCCCAGCGACGACGACGACGGCGGCGGCGACTACAGCCAGGCGATCGCCGCCAGCCTCGGGCTTAAGTAGTTGTTTAAATTTTTAGTTTAAATTTTTCGTACTAGCTGTAAATTCGCGCCGAATATGTACGCAGTTTAAAAATTTCAATAAAATTTCGCCTCTTTTGAATTTGCGTTTGTTTGGGCCGATTCTTGGGCTCGGTACGCGACTGGGAAACGCGCCCCCCAGGTTCCAGAATAGCGCCGTTTAGCGCCGCGGCGGCACCAAAACGGCGGCGTTTGGGGCCCTGGGGGGCGCAACGGCTGAAGATGCCCTAAGCTAATTTAGTAGTGCATCGATGGACGGGCCACATGAACACTAGCCAGTACGGAGTAACAGGTCTGCGTCGTGTCCCAACGTAGCTGCCATAGTTAATTTATTAACATGCAGGAGGTAGCGTGCACGACGGTCCGGACTGTTCGCACCAAGCACAGACGCGATGAGCTTTTTAGTGCCACATCGAAAGTTAAAAGGGATGTACACCACTTTAAATAGCTCCCTCTAACCACATGTGCACAAGCGACACGAGAGGAACTTGTATAGCCGTCTGACAACGTGGGTCCTGAAGAAACGGGCCCACTTGCAGTGAACTGAATCTTCCCAGCAGCCGGAAGAGATGGGCCGTCTTCGTCTGGGCCCAACAAGGAATTCATTTAGCGAAATGAGTGCATGGGATCGCCCGGGCGAGGTGCTCTGTAGGCCAACTGGCCAGAAGAACACGTGCGTGAGGAGGCAGAAGACTTGCCGGGAGACTCGCACGTAGGAGACGCTTCGTCAGACGCAGAACCAACAGCAGCACGCACGCGACGCGTGTTGGATTGCTATCCGAAGAAGGCACTTCGGGAGATAAATAATCCGGTGAAGATGAAGCAAAAAAAGAAATGTTTGCTCACCGAGGAACTGGAGAAATTCGAGGACGCAAACACGGAGGAGTGTTGGCGTCGTGCTATGGAAGAAGAGTTGGGATCGATCCGTGAGAACAACACATGGAAACTTGTTGATCTTCCCAACAATCATAAATCCATAGGGCTCAAGTGGTTGTACAAAATCAAGAAAGATGCCGAAGGGAACTTGGTGAAACATAAAGCTAGGCTTGTGGCTAAAGGATACGTGCAAGAGCAAGGTGTGGATTTCGAAGAAGTGTTCACTCCCGTTGCAAGGATGGAATCGGTGTGACTACTTATAGCTCTCGTGGCTCAAGAATCATGAAGGCTACATCACATGGATGTGAATGATCATCTTTTAGTTGGCATCTATGTTGATGATCTGTTGATAAACGTAACAGGTGAAGAAGGGATTGAAAAGTTCAAGTTATAAATGAAGGAGCTATTCAAGATGAGTAATTTAGGGCTACTTAGTTACTACCTTGGGATCGAGGTACCGCAGAAGCTGGAAGGAATCACACTGTGCCAGGAGGCATATGCTATTTGAAAGCTGTGGCATGGAAGATTCCAATCCATCACAAGTTCCAATGGAACCTCGTCTTAAACTGAGCAAGAAAAGTGAGGCACCCGCAGTTGATGCAACGGATTATAGATGTGTGGTCGAGAGTTTGAGGTATCTAGTCAACACAAGACCGTACTTGGCCTACTCCGTTGGCATTGTGAGTCGCTACATGCAAGCGCCCACTACGGAACATTGGGCAGCCGTGAAACATATATTCAGGTACATCAAAGGGACACCAAACTTTGGTTGTGTCTATTTGAAGGAGAATAAGATGGTGAAGCTACTTGTCTACAGTGATAGTGACATGCCAGGAGATATTGACGATCGTAAGAGTACCTCGGGCATGGCATATTTCTTGGGAAAAAACATTGTGAGTTGGCTATCACAAAAGCAAAGGGTGGTCGCACAATCATCCTGTGAAGCAGGGTATATCGCAGCTGCAACGGCGGCGTCTCAAGGCGTGTGGCTAGCAAAGCTACTTGGTGATCTCACAAACCAAGTGCCAGAAGGAGTGGTGCTAAATATTGACAACAAGTCGGATATTCTCTATGCAAGAATCCCGTGCATCATGACAGGAGTAAGCACATTGATACGAGGTATCACTACATAAGGCATTGCGTGGAGGAAGACACGGTTGAAGTCAATTACGTTTGCACCGATGATCAGCTTGCAGATATTTTGACCAAGTCTTTGGGGCGACTGAAGTTCTTAGAGATGCGCGAGAGGATCAACGTCCAAGCTGTGAAGTGGGCACGTCGTGCTTAGGGGGTGAATGTTAGGATTAAACACGATGGCTCGTTCGTGTCCGACCCGGCGTAGAATGCGACTAGCGTACCGAGTCGGTTTCCTAGGTAGCTAATATATATATGTGTACTGACCCCTGTAATTGATCAAGTGTTCAAAGAAAATAAACAACACACGCGACAAGCACGTGTAGCAATCCCAAACTTTTTTTCCCTGTGATCGTTGTGTGCGTACGTGACTAGCTAGAGGCAGATCGATCGATCAACCGATTGACCTCTCTGCCTGCTTGATTTAGCTTATACGTGCACATTGCCGGAAAGTCCCCGAGGAGCTTTTGCAAGATACGTACGCCGTCGGAGAGTACTCGATGTTGCGTCGTGAGGATCGGTCTACTCCAACACTTTATGGGGTTTCTAAATTTATTTATTTCCATTATTTTTCACTTCCCTGTTTCCATGTCATACTACGTCTCATGTCAAAGTATCCAATTTCTTTGTAACACCTGGGGTGTTACCCTAATAGAGAGTGTTTGTTTTCTTTTTGCTTACATCATATGCATCACATGAGCATTGCATTCTGTTTTTCAAAAACAAATCAAAATTCAGAACAATTTAAAACTTTCACCCCCCTTGCTCAAAAATTTCCAATTTCAAACTTGCAAACTGAATCACTCATTTGTTTTCAATAGTTGAAGTTGTTTTAAACAAATTGCCTGCTAAATAAAATTGTCCCTGTTATTAAAACCCTAATGGCTAATTCAAAAATTCAAATCAAATCACTCATTAAATTGTTGGTTTTAATCAAACCATTAATTCAATCAATTAGTTAAATCACCTTCAATTTCAAATCAAATGCATCAAACAGAACCACTTTTGAATTTATAAACTTTAACAAGCCAATCAACTAATTTTTAATCAAATTAACCATAGGGGTCACCCTATTAAAATGCTTTGTTTTCATAATGTTTAAGCAATATTAAAATTCCTTCAATTCTGCTTTAATTCCTAAACAGCAATAATTTTTGAAAACTTTGTGAAAACAAAAGCTAGCATTTGTTTGCTATTAACCTAATAAGCTTAAACTAATTTTTCTAATATTTTTAATAACCTACAAAACATCCTTTTCCTCTAATTAGTTTTCTGCAAAAAAAAATAGATAAAACAGAAAAGAAAAAAGAAGGAAAACTACAGCGCAGCGCGGCAGCTAACTAACCTACCCCCCCCAGCCCAGCCCACTAACTCACCTGCGCGCGGCCCGTACCCCTTCGATGCCGCCCCCGTCGTCTTCAGATGGTACGGCGTGCATCGAAGGCTGCCACGGCGACGCTGTCGCATCCCGACGGCCGATCCGAGGTCCCTGCCCCCTATAAGATCCCTAGGGCAGCGCGCCGCAAGCCCTAGGCCCTAGGCTCCTGTCTCCCCCCTCGCTCCGCCGCCAGTTCCTCGCTCCCCGCCACCTACCACCTCTCTGTATCCACCTCGCCGGAATTTCTTCCGTGTCTGAATCCTGTCGATCACCGCCGTCTATCACCACCACCTCCCGTCCTAGCTACTGAAACCAAGCCGCCAACTCCTCCGCTCTCGTTTGGACACCCTAGGTTCCCCGGAGACGAGCGGAGTCGACGCCGCCATCATCAACATCGCCTCCTGCCACCGACGGCGCCACCTCTGAACAAGTGCTCGCCGCCGTCGCTGTCTGACATCTCGTCGTGAGCCAGCTACGGGAACCGCACCACCTCGACGTCTTCTTCCGTTTGAACACCGTAGGGGGCACGGACAGCCGCCAGGACGACGCCGCCGTCCTCGTCGACCCCGCTGCTGTCGCCGCCGTCAGCATACGTCATCGCGCCGCTGCTACCTCTACAGCCGGTGGTGAGCGCGCCACTGTCCACCTCCTCCTCCCCTCTGTTGCTTGCTCTCAGCACCTGCACGCGTACGTCCAGCACCTCTGCATCACAACAGAACCGCCGCGTGAGCACCGTCGTCTCTCTGTCGAACGCAGGTGTTGGTTCAGTTAAAGTTTCAGAAACTTGCCCATCTGAACATTACCTTTGTTGCGCATCTGTATCTAGCAAACGAACGCAAGCCACCGCAGTGGTAGCTGGCCCTGTGCACGAGCGAGAGCTCCTGGGTTCGATCCCTCTGCTCCGCAAAAACCCCACTTTTTGCCGCAGCGCTGACAAGGCGGGCCCCCTGTCAGCCGCACACGAGCCACACACGCGCACAGTGGCCCTAGGCCCACTGGCAGTGCCTAGGGCTAGCTCCCTGTGCGGTAACCTTTGTTTTACAATGTTTCTGTAATTAAATCTAAGCCCTCCTAATTTACAAGTTGGCCCTCAATCTTAAATTGTTAATAACTTTTAATCTAAAACTCCAAATAATACAAGTTAAATATGTTTATTGCTCTAAATTAAATTGTCTATCCCACTATGCCTTTTGTTCACTGTTTTGGAATTTCAAAATGCAATTTAAATTTGAATCCAAATAATTCAAGTGCAAATTTCTAAAATCAATAACTAACTCATTATTAATCCAATAAATGCAAATAAAATATGTTTTCCATACCATTTTGAATAACCTTTTCAAATATAAATTTTGTTTCATGGTTTGAATAATTTAAATTGCCTAAATAATTTAATACTTGTTTAATTCATTTAAATTTGATAAAATCATAACTTGTTCAAAATAAAATAATTCTGAACATGCAAAATATGTTTTCAAACCATCAAAGTGTGAACTTTTCAAATGTGAGTTTGAATTTATGTTTGAACAAATAAAACTTCAATTAAATTCAAACTTGTTTCAAATCCATTTAAAACTTGTTTAATATTGTTTAAGTCATAATAAATTCATCCTAATTCCAATTTCAATATTTGAAACATGTAATCCAACTAAAATTTGGTGTTCTTTTCAACTACCAATTTTGCTAATTGTTTTGAACACTTAACTTGATGAAAACAACAATTGCTTGTGTGACATGTTTAAGTAACCAAACTTTCCAATCTTAACCAATAATTTCCAAACTTGTTAAACCTTATTTCAATTGGTTCCATTGTTGTTATTTTGCTGTTTTCCTCATCCATGCATCATGCTAATCCACTTTCACCTATTGGTTAGTAGGAAAACAATTGTTTCAACCATAATTCATGGGCTTTTCATATGCAACTCAAATTGCATATGGGTCCATTTAAATTTGTTTACCTTGTCAACTAGTTTACCTTGATGCATCTTTAAACCTGTCATGCATCCATATCTTGATCATGCTGGATCTTTTGCCGTAGTAGTAATTGTTGCATCCGGTGTTTGTTCGAGGTTCGTTGCTTCTTCCCGGATAGGAAGTTGAGATGATGTGAGCAACGACAAGTTCTGCTACCTTGCTGGATCTCAGGCAAGTATACTCACTTGCTGCCATATGGCTGCCTTTCATCACTTGTTACCGATTCTTTCCGTTGATTCTTTTCTGCTATCCTTAGTAGTTGTTGTTTCTGTTACGAACCCATCACATGAATCCCTTAACCTTGATATTGCCTCACCCCCATACCTATAACCATTGCTTGTTGCCCATGTCTTACTATCATGCTTAGGGTTGTTTTGCTCGAGTCTGTTACCCGTTACTTTCTGTTATTACTTCATTATGTTCTGGGGGCTCGATGTTTAATCAATCAATCATGCTAATGTTATTGTTAAATAATAATTTGATGATAAGGCACCGGCAGGAGGCCCTTGTGGTTTTGAGGCCTGCTAGTGTCGACCCTAATAGGAAAAGGGTCTTGTCTACTGATCCATGATGAGCGCACTACCCGCATGTGGGAAGCGAGTATGGGCGCCCCCCTCAATTTGACTCGATTCGCATCTCGTCCAAATCGCCTCATTTAGTTCGGGTTTTCCATTTGCTGCATGCATGATCTTGCGAGCCCTTGGTACCCGGGTGGAACTTTCGTAGTCGGCATATAGGGGGACACGGTCTTAGAGTGCTAGGAGGGTCCATTTTCTTCTGGGCTTGATTAGCCGTGCGCCCAAGGTGCTTTGGGCTTGATGCGAAGAAGAGTTGAGTTGTGTTGAGTACCTCGCTTGGGGGGTTAGCTCCCCATCTGGCGGGTTATTCTTACGTGTACGGCCAAATTGGTGCAACCCTGCAGGGATAATCTTCTCGAGAAGCCGTGTTTTCCGCGGTTATGGATTACTTGGTGAAAGTACTGGCTAACAAGTACTCATGACAACTTAAACCTAATGATTAACAATCTTACACCCAATGCTTAACAACTTGACTAGTAATAGGCTTATTGACACAATAATCTGAACCATCATTAATCCAACTGTGTGAGTTATCCTCGGATTGCTTCTTCGGATAAGGGGCGAGATCCAGGATGGGTTTGTTTGAAGTTATCTCTCAGTTGGTTACAATACTCGATCTTATCTTCTTTCTGGTAGCCGGAAGTTGTAGTATCCCTCTGTAGTTGGTTAGTGCAGCCGCTGTCGCTTATTTGCAATAACCCCTTCCTTTCCGTTGGTCCCAAAGTATTTGTATCTTGTGATGACTGGCTACGCCGGTATCTTGTGAGTATGGTTTATCCACTTGCCAGTACTTAACCGTACTGACCCACGAATCTCTTTCGTGGCTGCATATTCAACATTGCAGTCAACAGGTTTGAAGTCCGACGACGTTAGCTTGGGAATCCCTCCGGCTTGGCCTGGGCAGGGATTGGACGCTCTCGGTTATCTTCAGGACTCTTAGTCCAATTTGGATCTTGTCCGTAGACAGACGATATGTTGTTTCTTCCGCTGTTATTTTGGATCTTTGTAATGTATCAGTTGTAACCCTGGCTCGTTTGAGTCATCTTGTATCTATCTGTTTCTGTTGTAATTGTGGAATATTCGTGAACTGTTGTAATGTTATCATAAGTGGCAACCTGGAATCGGTTATTATGTGGATTTTGGCGGGAATGCTGAAATCTGCATAGTGCCCGATCTCGGGGCGTCACAAATGGTATCAGAGCCTTGGTTCCGATTCCCGAGATTGTTTCGATACGAATGGTTATCGAAGCAACGGGTCCGCAAAGCCTGTAGGATAACCTCGCTAACGGTCGTTGTTTCTAGAGTGTCAAAAACTATTTCTGCTAAACTATTTTGGAAAAACATCTCGATAGGATTCTTGTTTTCTCCTTATCCCTATTCTATTTCCCCTCCCATCTTATTTGTTTTGGAGTCTCCCCTCTTGTCTATCTTTCAAAGTATTAGGATCCTACGTGGGTGGACGTTTTCTGAGCCCTTAACCTAATAGGTTCGATCATCGGAAGGTTCCTGGTGGAAGAACATCGTCGTCAGCCCGAGCACGAATCTCTTGTTAGTGGTGTCGAGAAGCCCTTGTTAGTGGTGTCGAGGAGATCAACTGGAAGCACGAAGAATCGATAATTGAACTTCTTTCCCCTCCCGGGTTAGCAGGTGGATTGCGAGGGCGCAATCCCTTGTTAGTGGTGTCGTCTGTAACACCTGGGGTGTTACCCTAATAGAGAGTGTTTGTTTTCTTTTTGCTTGCATCATATGCATCACATGAGCATTGCATTCTGTTTTTCAAAAACAAATCAAAATTCAGAACAATTTAAAACTTTCACCCCCCTTGCTCAAAAATTTCCAATTTCAAACTTGCAAACTGAATCACTCATTTGTTTTCAATAGTTGAAGTTGTTTTAAACAAATTGCCTGCTAAATAAAATTGTCCCTGTTATTAAAACCCTAATGGCTAATTCAAAAATTCAAATCAAATCACTCATTAAATTGTTGGTTTTAATCAAACCATTAATTCAATCAATTAGTTAAATCACCTTCAATTTCAAATCAAATGCATCAAACAGAACCACTTTTGAATTTATAAACTTTAACAAGCCAATCAACTAATTTTTAATCAAATTAACCATAGGGGTCACCCTATTAAAATGCTTTGTTTTCATAATGTTTAAGCAATATTAAAATTCCTTCAATTCTGCTTTAATTCCTAAACAGCAATAATTTTTGAAAACTTTGTGAAAACAAAAGCTAGCATTTGTTTGCTATTAACCTAATAAGCTTAAACTAATTTTTCTAATATTTTTAATAACCTACAAAACATCCTTTTCCTCTAATTAGTTTTCTGCAAAAAAAAAATAGATAAAACAGAAAAGAAAAAGAAGGAAAACTACAGCGCAGCGCGGCAGCTAACTAACCTACCCCCCAGCCCAGCCCACTAACTCACCTGCGCGCGGCCCGTACCCCTTCGATGCCGCCCCCGTCGTCTTCAGATGGTACGGCGTGCATCGAAGGCTGCCACGGCGACGCTGTCGCATCCCGACGGCCGATCCGAGGTCCCTGCTCCCTATAAGATCCCTAGGGCAGCGCGCCGCAAGCCCTAGGCCCTAGGCTCCTGTCTCCCCCCTCGCTCCGCCGCCAGTTCCTCGCTCCCCGCCACCTACCACCTCTCTGTATCCACCTCGCCGGAATTTCTTCCGTGTCTGAATCCTGTCGATCACCGCCGTCTATCACCACCACCTCCCGTCCTAGCTACTGAAACCAAGCCGCCAACTCCTCCGCTCTCGTTTGGACACCCTAGGTTCCCCGGAGACGCGCGGAGTCGACGCCGCCATCATCAACATCGCCTCCGGCCACCGACGGCGCCACCTCTGAACAAGTGCTCGCCGCCGTCGCTGTCTGACATCTCGTCGTGAGCCAGCTACGGGAACCGCACCACCTCGACGTCTTCTTCCGTTTGAACACCGTAGGGGGCACGGATAGCCGCCAGGACGACGCCGCCGTCCTCGTCGACCCCGCTGCTGTCGCCGCCGTCAGCAGACGTCTTCGCGCCGTTGCTACCTCTACAGCCGGTGGTGAGCGCGCCACTGTCCACCTCCTCCTCCCCTCTGTTGCTTGCTCTCAGCACCTGCACGCGTACGTCCAGCACCTCTGCATCACAACAGCACCGCCGCGTGAGCACCGTCGTCTCTCTGTCGAACGCAGGTGTTGGTTCAGTTAAAGTTTCAGAAACTTGCCCATCTGAACATTACCTTTGTTGCGCATCTGTAACTAGCAAACGAACGCAAGCCACCGCAGTGGTAGCTGGCCCTGTGCACGAGCGAGAGCTCCTGGGTTCGATCCCTCTGCTCCGCAAAAACCCCACTTTTTGCCGGAGCGCTGACAGGGCGGGCCCCCTGTCAGCCGCACACGAGCCACGCACGCGCACAGTGGCCCTAGGCCCACTGGCAGTGCCTAGGGCTAGCTCCCTGTGCGGTAACCTTTGTTTTACAATGTTTCTGTAATTAAATCTAAGTCCTCCTAATTTACAAATTGGCCCTCAATCTTAAATTGTTAATAACTTTTAATCTAAAACTCCAAATAATACAAGTTAAATATGTTTATTGCTCTAAATTAAATTGTCTATCCCACTATGCCTTTTGTTCACTGTTTTGGAATTTCAAAATGCAATTTAAATTTGAATCCAAATAATTCAAGTGCAAATTTCTAAAATCAATAACTAACTCATTATTAATCCAATAAATGCAAATAAAATATGTTTTCCATACCATTTTGAATAACCTTTTCAAATATAAATTTTGTTTCATGGTTTGAATAATTTAAATTGCCTAAATAATTTAATACTTGTTTAATTCATTTAAATTTGATAAAATCATAACTTGTTCAAAATAAAATAATTCTGAACATGCAAAATATGTTTTCAAACCATCAAAGTGTGAACTTTTCAAATGTGAGTTTGAATTTATGTTTGAACAAATAAAACTTCAATTAAATTCAAACTTGTTTCAAATCCATTTAAAACTTGTTTAATATTGTTTAAGTCATAATAAATTCATCCTAATTCCAATTTCAATATTTGAAACATGTAATCCAACTAAAATTTGGTGTTCTTTTCAACTACCAATTTTGCTAATTGTTTTGAACACTTAACTTGATGAAAACAACAATTGCTTGTGTGACATGTTTAAGTAACCAAACTTTCCAATCTTAACCAATAATTTCCAAACTTGTTCAACCTTATTTCAATTGGTTCCATTGTTGTTATTTTGCTGTTTTCCTCATCCATGCATCATGCTAATCCACTTTCACCTATTGGTTAGTAGGAAAACAATTGTTTCAACCATAATTCATGGGCTCTTCATATGCAACTCAAATTGCATATGGGTCCATTTAAATTTGTTTACCTTGTCAACTAGTTTACCTTGATGCATCTTTAAACCTGTCATGCATCCATATCTTGATCATGCTGGATCTTTTGCCGTAGTAGTAATTGTTGCATCCGGTGTTTGTTCGAGGTTCGTTGCTTCTTCCCGGATAGGACGTTGAGATGATGTGAGCAACGACAAGTTCTGCTACCTTGCTGGATCTCAGGCAAGTATACTCACTTGCTGCCATATGGCTGCCTTTCATCACTTGTTACCGATTCTTTCCGTTGATTCTTTTCTGCTATCCTTAGTAGTTGTTGTTTCTGTTACGAACCCATCACATGAATCCCTTAACCTTGATATTGCCTCACCCCCATACCTATAACCATTGCTTGTTGCCCGTGTCTTACTATCATGCTTAGGGTTGTTTTGCTCGAGTCTGTTACCCGTTACTTTCTGTTATTACTTCATTATGTTCTGGGGGCTCGATGTTTAATCAATCAATCATGCTAATGTTATTGTTAAATAATAATTTGATGATAAGGCACCGGCAGGAGGCCCTTGTGGTTTTGAGGCCTGCTAGTGTCGACCCTAATAGGAAAAGGGTCTTGTCTACTGATCCATGATGAGCGCACTACCCGCATGTGGGAAGCGAGTATGGGCGCCCCCCTCAATTTGACTCGATTCGCATCTCGTCCAAATCGCCTCATTTAGTTCGGGTTTTCCATTTGCTGCATGCATGATCTTGCGAGCCCTTGGTACCCGGGTGGAACTTTCGTAGTCGGCATATAGGGGGACACGGTCTTAGAGTGCTAGGAGGGTCCATTTTCTTCTGGGCTTGATTAGCCGTGCGCCCAAGGTGCTTTGGGCTTGATGCGAAGAAGAGTTGAGTTGTGTTGAGTACCTCGCTTGGGGGGTTAGCTCCCCATCTGGCGGGTTATTCTTACGTGTACGGCCAAATTGGTGCAACCCTGCAGGGATAATCTTCTCGAGAAGCCGTGTTTTCCGCGGTTATGGATTACTTGGTGAAAGTACTGGCTAACAAGTACTCAGGACAACTTAAACCTAATGATTAACAATCTTACACCCAATGCTTAACAACTTGACTAGTAATAGGCTTATTGACACAATAATCTGAACCATCATTAATCCAACTGTGTGAGTTATCCTCGGATTGCTTCTTCGGATAAGGGGCGAGATCCAGGATGGGTTTGTTTGAAGTTATCTCTCAGTTGGTTACAATACTCGATCTTATCTTCTTTCTGGTAGCCGGAAGTTGTAGTATCCCTCTGTAGTTGGTTAGTGCAGCCGCTGTCGCTTATTTGCAATAACCCCTTCCTTTCCGTTGGTCCCAAAGTATTTGTATCTTGTGATGACTGGCTACGCCGGTATCTTGTGAGTATGGTTTATCCACTTGCCAGTACTTAACCGTACTGACCCACGAATCTCTTTCGTGGCTGCATATTCAACATTGCAGTCAACAGGTTTGAAGTCCGACGACGTTAGCTTGGGAATCCCTCCGGCTTGGCCTGGGCAGGGATTGGACGCTCTCGGTTATCTTCAGGACTCTTAGTCCAATTTGGATCTTGTCCGTAGACGGACGATATGTTGTTTCTTCCGCTGTTATTTTGGATCTTTGTAATGTATCAGTTGTAACCCTGGCTCGTTTGAGTCATCTTGTATCTATCTGTTTCTGTTGTAATTGTGGAATATTCGTGAACTGTTGTAATGTTATCATAAGTGGCAACCTGGAATCGGTTATTATGTGGATTTTGGCGGGAATGCTGAAATCTGCATAGTGCCCGATCTCGGGGCGTCACAAATGGTATCAGAGCCTTGGTTCCGATTCCCGAGATTGTTTCGATACGAATGGTTATCGAAGCAACGGGTCCGCAAAGCCTGTAGGATAACCTCGCTAACGGTCGTTGTTTCTAGAGTGTCAAAAACTATTTCTGCTAAACTATTTTGGAAAAACATCTCGATAGGATTCTTGTTTTCTCCTTATCCCTATTCTATTTCCCCTCCCATCTTATTTGTTTTGGAGTCTCCCCTCTTGTCTATCTTTCAAAGTATTAGGATCCTACGTGGGTGGACGTTTTCTGAGCCCTTAACCTAATAGGTTCGATCATCGGAAGGTTCCTGGTGGAAGAACATCGTCGTCAGCCCGAGCACGAATCTCTTGTTAGTGGTGTCGAGAAGCCCTTGTTAGTGGTGTCGAGGAGATCAACTGGAAGCACGAAGAATCGATAATTGAACTTCTTTCCCCTCCCGGGTTAGCAGGTGGATTGCGAGGGCGCAATCCCTTGTTAGTGGTGTCGTCTGTAACACCTGGGGTGTTACCCTAATAGAGAGTGTTTGTTTTCTTTTTGCTTGCATCATATGCATCACATGAGCATTGCATTCTGTTTTTCAAAAACAAATCAAAATTCAGAACAATTTAAAACTTTCACCCCCCTTGCTCAAAAATTTCCAATTTCAAACTTGCAAACTGAATCACTCATTTGTTTTCAATAGTTGAAGTTGTTTTAAACAAATTGCCTGCTAAATAAAATTTTCCCTGTTATTAAAACCCTAATGGCTAATTCAAAAATTCAAATCAAATCACTCATTAAATTGTTGGTTTTAATCAAACCATTAATTCAATCAATTAGTTAAATCACCTTCAATTTCAAATCAAATGCATCAAACAGAACCACTTTTGAATTTATAAACTTTAACAAGCCAATCAAGTAATTTTTAATCAAATTAACCATAGGGGTCACCCTATTAAAATGCTTTGTTTTCATAATGTTTAAGCAATATTAAAATTCCTTCAATTCTGCTTTAATTCCTAAACAGCAATAATTTTTGAAAACTTTGTGAAAACAAAAGCTAGCATTTGTTTGCTATTAACCTAATAAGCTTAAACTAATTTTTCTAATATTTTTAATAACCTACAAAACATCCTTTTCCTCTAATTAGTTTTCTGCAAAAAAAAATAGATAAAACAGAAAAGAAAAAGAAGGAAAACTACAGCGCAGCGCGGCAGCTAACTAACCTACCCCCCAGCCCAGCCCACTAACTCACCTGCGCGCGGCCCGTACCCCTTCGATGCCGCCCCCGTCGTCTTCAGATGGTACGGCGTGCATCGAAGGCTGCCACGGCGACGCTGTCGCATCCCGACGGCCGATCCGAGGTCCCTGCTCCCTATAAGATCCCTAGGGCAGCGCGCCGCAAGCCCTAGGCCCTAGGCTCCTGTCTCCCCCCTCGCTCCGCCGCCAGTTCCTCGCTCCCCGCCACCTACCACCTCTCTGTATCCACCTCGCCGGAATTTCTTCCGTGTCTGAATCCTGTCGATCACCGCCGTCTATCACCACCACCTCCCGTACTAGCTACTGAAACCAAGCCGCCAACTCCTCCGCTCTCGTTTGGACACCCTAGGTTCCCCGGAGACGCGCGGAGTCGACGCCGCCATCATCAACATCGCCTCCGGCCACCGACGGCGCCACCTCTGAACAAGTGCTCGCCGCCGTCGCTGTCTGACATCTCGTCGTGAGCCAGCTACGGGAACCGCACCACCTCGACGTCTTCTTCCGTTTGAACACCGTAGGGGGCACGGATAGCCGCCAGGACGACGCCGCCGTCCTCGTCGACCCCGCTGCTGTCGCCGCCGTCAGCAGACGTCTTCGCGCCGTTGCTACCTCTACAGCCGGTGGTGAGCGCGCCACTGTCCACCTCCTCCTCCCCTCTGTTGCTTGCTCTCAGCACCTGCACGCGTACGTCCAGCACCTCTGCATCACAACAGCACCGCCGCGTGAGCACCGTCGTCTCTCTGTCGAACGCAGGTGTTGGTTCAGTTAAAGTTTCAGAAACTTGCCCATCTGAACATTACCTTTGTTGCGCATCTGTAACTAGCAAACGAACGCAAGCCACCGCAGTGGTAGCTGGCCCTGTGCACGAGCGAGAGCTCCTGGGTTCGATCCCTCTGCTCCGCAAAAACCCCACTTTTTGCCGGAGCGCTGACAGGGCGGGCCCCCTGTCAGCCGCACACGAGCCACGCACGTGCACAGTGGCCCTAGGCCCACTGGCAGTGCCTAGGGCTAGCTCCCTGTGCGGTAACCTTTGTTTTACAATGTTTCTGTAATTAAATCTAAGTCCTCCTAATTTACAAATTGGCCCTCAATCTTAAATTGTTAATAACTTTTAATCTAAAACTCCAAATAATACAAGTTAAATATGTTTATTGCTCTAAATTAAATTGTCTATCCCACTATGCCTTTTGTTCACTGTTTTGGAATTTCAAAATGCAATTTAAATTTGAATCCAAATAATTCAAGTGCAAATTTCTAAAATCAATAACTAACTCATTATTAATCCAATAAATGCAAATAAAATATGTTTTCCATACCATTTTGAATAACCTTTTCAAATATAAATTTTGTTTCATGGTTTGAATAATTTAAATTGCCTAAATAATTTAATACTTGTTTAATTCATTTAAATTTGATAAAATCATAACTTGTTCAAAATAAAATAATTCTGAACATGCAAAATATGTTTTCAAACCATCAAAGTGTGAACTTTTCAAATGTGAGTTTGAATTTATGTTTGAACAAATAAAACTTCAATTAAATTCAAACTTGTTTCAAATCCATTTAAAACTTGTTTAATATTGTTTAAGTCATAATAAATTCATCCTAATTCCAATTTCAATATTTGAAACATGTAATCCAACTAAAATTTGGTGTTCTTTTCAACTACCAATTTTGCTAATTGTTTTGAACACTTAACTTGATGAAAACAACAATTGCTTGTGTGACATGTTTAAGTAACCAAACTTTCCAATCTTAACCAATAATTTCCAAACTTGTTCAACCTTATTTCAATTGGTTCCATTGTTGTTATTTTGCTGTTTTCCTCATCCATGCATCATGCTAATCCACTTTCACCTATTGGTTAGTAGGAAAACAATTGTTTCAACCATAATTCATGGGCTCTTCATATGCAACTCAAATTGCATATGGGTCCATTTAAATTTGTTTACCTTGTCAACTAGTTTACCTTGATGCATCTTTAAACCTGTCATGCATCCATATCTTGATCATGCTGGATCTTTTGCCGTAGTAGTAATTGTTGCATCCGGTGTTTGTTCGAGGTTCGTTGCTTCTTCCCGGATAGGACGTTGAGATGATGTGAGCAACGACAAGTTCTGCTACCTTGCTGGATCTCAGGCAAGTATACTCACTTGCTGCCATATGGCTGCCTTTCATCACTTGTTACCGATTCTTTCCGTTGATTCTTTTCTGCTATCCTTAGTAGTAGTTGTTTCTGTTACGAACCCATCACATGAATCCCTTAACCTTGATATTGCCTCACCCCCATACCTATAACCATTGCTTGTTGCCCGTGTCTTACTATCATGCTTAGGGTTGTTTTGCTCGAGTCTGTTACCCGTTACTTTCTGTTATTACTTCATTATGTTCTGGGGGCTCGATGTTTAATCAATCAATCATGCTAATGTTATTGTTAAATAATAATTTGATGATAAGGCACCGGCAGGAGGCCCTTGTGGTTTTGAGGCCTGCTAGTGTCGACCCTAATAGGAAAAGGGTCTTGTCTACTGATCCATGATGAGCGCACTACCCGCATGTGGGAAGCGAGTATGGGCGCCCCCCTCAATTTGACTCGATTCGCATCTCGTCCAAATCGCCTCATTTAGTTCGGGTTTTCCATTTGCTGCATGCATGATCTTGCGAGCCCTTGGTACCCGGGTGGAACTTTCGTAGTCGGCATATAGGGGGACACGGTCTTAGAGTGCTATGAGGGTCCATTTTCTTCTGGGCTTGATTAGCCGTGCGCCCAAGGTGCTTTGGGCTTGATGCGAAGAAGAGTTGAGTTGTGTTGAGTACCTCGCTTGGGGGGTTAGCTCCCCATCTGGCGGGTTATTCTTACGTGTACGGCCAAATTGGTGCAACCCTGCAGGGATAATCTTCTCGAGAAGCCGTGTTTTCCGCGGTTATGGATTACTTGGTGAAAGTACTGGCTAACAAGTACTCAGGACAACTTAAACCTAATGATTAACAATCTTACACCCAATGATTAACAACTTGACTAGTAATAGGCTTATTGACACAATAATCTGAACCATCATTAATCCAACTGTGTGAGTTATCCTCGGATTGCTTCTTCGGATAAGGGGCGAGATCCAGGATGGGTTTGTTTGAAGTTATCTCTCAGTTGGTTACAATACTCGATCTTATCTTCTTTCTGGTAGCCGGAAGTTGTAGTATCCCTCTGTAGTTGGTTAGTGCAGCCGCTGTCGCTTATTTGCAATAACCCCTTCCTTTCCGTTGGTCCCAAAGTATTTGTATCTTGTGATGACTGGCTACGCCGGTATCTTGTGAGTATGGTTTATCCACTTGCCAGTACTTAACCGTACGGACCCACGAATCTCTTTCGTGGCTGCATATTCAACATTGCAGTCAACAGGTTTGAAGTCCGACGACGTTAGCTTGGGAATCCCTCCGGCTTGGCCTAGGCAGAGATTGGACGCTCTCGGTTATCTTCAGGACTCTTAGTCCAATTTGGATCTTGTCCGTAGACGGACGATATGTTGTTTCTTCCGCTGTTATTTTGGATCTTTGTAATGTATCAGTTGTAACCCTGGCTCGTTTGAGTCATCTTGTATCTATCTGTTTCTGTTGTAATTGTGGAATATTCGTGAACTGTTGTAATGTTATCATAAGTGGCAACCTGGAATCGGTTATTATGTGGATTTTGGCGGGAATGCTGAAATCTGCATAGTGCCCGATCTCGGGGCGTCACATTCTTGCCCTATGGGAACATTCATGTAGCTGGAGGGATCCCTTTTTTCACGCGTGGTGGCCTCAGCTTTATCCTACTTAGCCTCGACACTTCTGTAACCACCTGCCTCCATCTTATGATGATATTGCTTTCTCGATGCATTTTTCTTATTCTTTACCGATCTCGCCTTAGATAATTCCGAATACTTGCACTGCAGAAATGATCTTTGCATTATGAGTATGAGCTTACCCGTGGCGCACCAAAGATACGGTGCGCCACGGCTATTCCTAGGCACCCTCGGCCCCCCGCCCACCTATCGACGTGGCACACGGCGATTCTAGCGCGCCACATCTATGACATTACACGTGGCACACAAATTTGGGTGTGCCACGAGTATTTATCCCTAGCAGACGGAAGCTAGGTACGCCACCTATAGTCATTTTTCGAATAGCGAGAAATAAAATGCTCCGGCCATGGAGACATTTCCTAGAATACAACACAAATGTCAACAGCGGAAGCCACAGTTAAAGTCTATAAAAGATCTTGTAGCATCATAAGGTCTTTTTCTTTTTCTTTTGCAAGAAATTACAGCTGAGCTAGTCGGCTCCCGTGCTAACCTCGATGTTTTTGCCATATCAAGGAAATTTACGGTTTTACGGTATAGAGGATAAAAAAGCAACACTTCGGTCTAGTATACTACCGGAAACTTAACCAAGTCATACGAAGATGTAATATGTAAGTACAAGGTTGCACAATGTATGGAAACATATCATGCAAACACCAAAGCTTTAGCCAGCAATAGCCACACTTTTTTAGATAAAACATTAGGCCGAGGAAAATAGTAGCATGACGAGCTGCAACCAGCAGTGTACCTGAAACCTCTAAAGCCTCATTTAGCTACAAGAAAAATCACCTAGAATGATTTTGATGTAGAGAATTGTCGGATACTTTTAGATCCTTTTTTTTTGAACATGGAGAGGGGCCTCGAAGGACCCCGAAGCTGCATTAACACTGAGCGATTACAAGGATTTGAGTACAGGACCCCAAGGAAATAAAAATTACAACCAGGTCCTGGGAATAAGCACAGAGGACCTCAGATCTACGAACAGACACGCGATCCGGCCCTTCCCTTGCTCCGCCATGGATGGAGCTCGAACTCCGGCCACTAACTCTGCCACCGGGGACTAGGCCACTTGGGGAAGAGGAAGCGATGGACGCCGGTGTCGCTCCATAAGAGGGCCTCCACATCGGAGGTTGAAACGACCAACAACTGGGCCGAGAATCATGGAGGCTGACTACCTCCATGAGATTTGCACGATTCTGCAGCTTGAGCTTGCGTGGAGGGCCTCCCTCGGCCAAGGATAGCGCCGGCGCAGGCAGTCCGCACCGCCGCTTGGAAGCTCCACGACCACACCCCCGCAGCTTCCAAGAAGCTGGACGATGCGGCCACAGCCACTCGAAGACCACCGAGAAGCAGAAGAAACGGAAGCTCTCCTCCTCGCCTCCACGGCCGGCCAAGGGAGCTCTGCATCTTCGATTCTCGAGGGCTAGGAGGTAGCGGATAAGGCAGGCGAGATTATTTGAACGATCTTCTTCGTCTTCTCCTTTGCAAGAAATCCTCCATAGATTCCACACACAAGAGAGAAGGAGATGGGCGGCCGTGTCGCTGCGAGTCACGGAGTCCCAATCGAGCGCCATGACGGCGAAAGCAAGCACTGCGGCTAACCTACGACTACTAGGAGTTTGTACAAGCCAGGCTACGCCATCACAACGACCCCAAGCAGCAGCGCCGCCGGAGGGAAGTGGGGAGCGCGCCGGCGACCAAGCAGGAAACCCTAGGGCGACTCTCAAAGAGGCGCGTGGGGGGGGGGGGGGGATGTCTGATGATTCGGCTGCGAACCCAATATGGCGTCACAAGAACACGAGATATTAGAGCATGGCAACTGCCCCTACCCCCTCCTCCCGTCCCGAATACAATCCGAATGTACGGGATACTTTTAGATCTAACTTGTAGTATAGTTTTGTCAGCAAATCCAGCAAACAAACTTTTAGATCCTTTTGTTTGCTGGATTTGCTGACAAAGCTATACTACAAATTAACTATGATACTCAACTAACAAAAAAGACTTGATGCTTTGTATTGTGCGCCAAAGGTTTTAGAATTTGAGGCATTCTGGTATGGGCCTTTTGAGCTCTTTGGATTACTTCCAGGTATAGCTGGCCAAACGGGCTGGGCCTTTTTGGCCAGCCCGAAGCACGATTTTTTTTTGGCACGGCACGGGCACGACACGATTTAAATGGGCTACGGCACGGCACGAGCCCGTTAGTGCTCGGCCCGCTCCTCGATTTGAAGCACGTGGTCCGGCACGGTATGACACGACGTAAATGGGCCGGCACGCGGCCCGACACGGGAACGACATGGCACGATTAAATTAGAGGGTGGGCAACCTTTTTTATACTCCCTCCGATCCATATTAATAGGTGCTAAAGTGGATGTATTTAGACATGTTTTATTGCTAGATACATCCACTTCAGCACTTATTAATATGGATCGGAGGGAGTAGGAAAAAAATGCAAATTTTCGGACTAAATTAGCCTTTTAATAATGAAATGGTAAAACTGGTCTAAATTGACACAAATCATACTTAAAATAGGCTAATTATGCGCATAATTGCCCCCTAACCAAAAAAATCCCGCACTCCCGCTTCTCCCCTCCTCCTAGCCCCAGCAAATTTTAAAAATTGTATTTCCCACCTGCCTCATTGGACCAAGCGTGCCAGAATGGGCCATCGTGCCAAAAACTGGCCTGTCGGGCTGTATACGTGCTCCGGGCCGTGCCCACTCAGGAAATACAGCCCATGGCTACCTTGACAGGGCACAAATAAGCCGTACCGTATATGGGACGTACCGTATACGGGCCAGGTTTTTTTGGGCACGACTCGGGCCCCGCCGGGCGGGCACGAGCTCTCGCGAGTCCCGAGTTGGGGCTTCTGTTCGGTTCGACCAGACAGAGGACAGACCATCAGTCATTCAGTCCTCACATTTGATTCTCAAAAAAAAAGAAAAAAACAGTCATGACATTTCCCTCAAAAAAAAAAAAAATCCTCACGAGCTTCACACCAAAAGCCGGCAGCGACCGTCCCCCTCCTCGCCGCCGGCGCAGCCACGCAGTCGCCTGCGCCATGCTCCGCCTACGAAGCCCCATCCTCGCTCACCTCCTATCTTCTCCCACTGCCTCTCCCATACTATACCCTCTCCACCGCCTCATCTCCGCTGCCGCGCCCGCCGTTTCTCCGAACCCTAGCTTCGTCGTGGAGGACTACCTCGTCCGCACCTGCGGCCTCACGCGAGACCAGGTACTCAAGGCCTCCACAAAGCTCTCCCACCTCAAATCCCCCACCAATCCCGACGCCGTCATCGCCTTTCTCGCCGGCCTCGGTCTCTCCAGCGCCGAAGTGGCCGCCGTCGTCGCCAAGGACCCCAGGTTACTCTGCGCCAAAGTGGAAAAAACTCTGGCCTCTGTCGTCGTCGGACTCACCGGCCACGGCCTCTCGCATACTGAGATCGCGCGCCTCGTATCGCTCGTCCCCGCTTGCATCCGCCATAGATCCACCGTCTCCAACCTACCGTACTACCTGTCGCTCTTCGGCTCCTGTGAGAACCTCCTCCGGGCACTCAAGCGTTGTGCCGATAACTGTTTCTCGTCCGACCTTGAGAGGGTGGTAAAGCCGAATGTCGCGGTTCTGCGGGAGTGCGGGCTAGGTGCTTGTGATATTGCCAAGCTGTGCATCCTTGTGCCACGGGTGCTCACCTCCAAACCAGGGCGTCTTCAGGCCATGGTGGCATGTGCCGAAGGTCTCGGGGTACCCCGTGGGTCTCAGATGTTCAGGCATGTGCTGCAGGCTGTTGGATTTCGCAGCGAGGAGTATATCGCCACCCAAGTGGAGTTCTTGAAGAAAACGTTCAGCTGGTCGGATGCTGAGGTGCACAATGCTGTTTGTAAGGCTCCACAGCTGCTGATGAGGTCAAAGGAAACGCTGCAGCACAGGTCTGAGTTCCTCATCAACGAGGTGGGGTTGGAACCGGCCTACATTGCTCGTCGTCCGGTAATGCTTCTGTACAGCCTGGAGGGCCGCATCAGACCCCGGTGCTATGTCTTTAAGTTTCTTATGGACAAAGGATTGCTAAATCAAGACCGAGACTTCTATAGTGTTCTCGTTTTCTCCGAGAAGGTATTCATGGAGAAGTTCATATGCCCTCACAAGGAAGCTGCACCGCACCTGGCTGAAGACTATGCAGCAGCTTGCCGAGGGGAAATGCCGACCAGATTCAGATTTACATGAACCAAGAACAGGGAATTGAATTTTGAAAATGCATACTGCACCAACCGGGATTTCTCGATGCGTCGTAAGCTTGTCCTTCATTTTTCAGTGTTATCTTACCTAACTTGATGTCGGTTGTCTGCCATTGTATGTCTCGTACATGTTGATTTGGGTACTTCTTACTGAATGTGGGTAGTTGATTTGTCAGTACTGTTATGTCCATTACATCAATCAGTAGAGAAGAAAGCATGGTATGGTTGTGAACTTGTTAATGCTCATGTTATATTGACACCCATATTGGATCTACATGAGTATGAGACCAGGCCGTTTCTACAAATGCATTGAAGTGGCTATGAGTAGTAGTATGTCTGCACCCTTGATATCTGTATGAATATTGATATCAAAGCAGCATAGTATTCTCTTCTCAAATGGTCCTTGCAGTTTCTAATGCATTCCTCTAATATATATCATTTCGTGAAATAAGGTCCTCAGCTTCGCCATGGAGACTAGAGTTTCATTTGAAGTGAACTCTGGAATTATATATGGCCACGATATGTTGATCACTGCCGAGAATGCAGTTTTGATTTACTTTTTTTGGTCGCTTGCTCTATTTGTAAGCTAAAAATCCCTGTTCTTTCTGCAGTATCTTTTTAGTGCGAAGGTAATTAATACTCTACTAGTTTGTATTAGCTTTTTCCCTTTTTGTTCCCTCCTGTATTCCTGAATGGCCTACTGGCTGATACTTTCAGTTCCAGGGACAACTGATTTTAAAACTGAATAATGCAGTAGACACTTCCTATATACCGCCTACCATCTCCTCAAGATACTATGGGTCTATGGCTAGTAGAAAACCAAGCCTCGTTACGTTGACACCAATCAAGGACATCTGTTTTTTCTGCCTAGAAAGCTAACATTTGTAAATAAAGCTAGGTTGGTATATCATGATTTACACCCAGAATATAGTACTACCTCTGTTCCTAAATGTAAGCCGTTTTGGTAGCTCAATTTGAACTACCGAAACGGCTTATATTTTGGAACGGAGGCAGTAGTATTTATCCTCTGTTTTAGCATGGTATCCAGTGTGTCTAGATTGATCTCATCTCATGCATTACATTTACTGGCTTTGCTTTATGAAAAAACAAGGAGAATAACTTTTTGTAGACGCGAGCATTCATGGATGACATTTGAAATGGTTCAGACTTCAGAGCATGAGTACACATGAGAAGATTGCTTCTCAGAACTAAATAAATCAATTCTATTTGGAGATATTTTGCTTCTGCGTCAGATAGCTGATAAATATAATTTTTATTTGGAGAAGTCCTTCATGGGGTTTAAGGGATTCATGCAACACATGTGTGGTGCCTTCTGTAAGCTAAGTTGGGCTTCTGAAATAATTGTTCTTTGGGCATTCATCTATGTATTTTTATGTGATGTTGATCTAGGCATGGCTTCTCTTTAGTGTTCGGTCTTATGACATTAGCTCTTATGTTTTCAGAACAGAATAGTAGACATGTATGTTATTTTGCAAACATTAGTTGTTGAGTAGCTTCTAGCAATGTTTTAGCTTTATTTGCGTATATGCTCCTGAGCTGCAGAAACATCTCGACATATTGTTTCTATGCGATGTTGATTTCATTTCTCTCTACTTTTACTCAACTGATTGGTATGGCACTCTTACTAAAGTTGGTTACTCCAGCATACTAAGCTTTTGTCAAGCACTACCTTTTGGCCCTTTATTTCTCAACCGTAGGTGGAGAAGCAAATCAAGTTCTTCTTCGAAGCTGCCATTAATTTGCAATGCTTTTTCTTACCTGCATACAAAACAACGCACATAGTAGTAGTAATTTGGTCATACCACAATGTGCAGCTATAATAAAACGTTTTCTGACATCTATGAATGACCTACTTGACTTGACATCATGACTTGGGCAGTACAGACTTCTGAAATTATACAAATGCTTCCGCTAAGCGAGTAGTTCTCTGCCCGATCTGTGCCCGTACCTGATCCATCGGCGCCGCCGGCTGAGGTAGAGACGGAGGAGGCGCCCAAGGCTTTCCTATAAATAGCAGTAGGTTATGTGTCTCCATTAGGGAGCTTGGCGTGCTGCTGGTGTTTGGTGTGATGCCGATGGGACTGCCAGTGTGAATGAGCAGCGTGCGGTGGTTAGTGTTGGCGAGGCTGATAGCAGTGGAGGTGTGGTGCCTGATATTTGCTGGTTGGTTCTCCCATGGCGCATCCTTACCTAAATAACCTTGGTGCAGCTTCTCTTCGATCAGATCTGGAGGTTCTTGCTCTACGCTTTGCCATCATGGTGATGGCAGGAGTGGAAGATTGGAGAATCGTGACAGATTCTGCTGGATCATAACTCCAAGGGGTGCTTATGCTGTGTTTCAGGCGATGTTCTTCGGAGCTCATCCTCGGCGGCTCTTCCACGGCTTGATGCCCCTTGCCGTCGACCATAATAGCCGAAGGGTGGCTGCTCCAGGCGTCTCTCTGATGCTAGATCTTATTCAACCTTCAGGCTGTGGTTGCCTACTGCATGTTTGTGGCCAAACTAGGGATATCTGCATCTGTAGGTGATTAAAGTCCTTATGCCACAAGGTTGCAGATAGTCCTATTCAGGGTTCAGCTTGCAGATATCTATATATATGAGTATGGGTAGCTGGCTTTACTGTTTGGTTTCATATACTGTTGGACATAACTAATGATCACAACTTTGTATTGCCAGGAATAAAGGTGAGCATTCGTTTGTTCCTGATAGGAATAGTAAGCTTTACAAGTTGGAAGTAATGATATGTCAGCTGTTTGCGAGCAGTAACGCGACAAAGACCTCTAGTTTGAAATGAAACCCAGTTCCGTGTCACTTCTCTGGTGCTTGTCAAATTATAGGAGTGAGATAATACAATGCAGACAAGGGGGTGGTGGATTGATCAATGAAGCGACTTTCCGGGTTTATTGAATGTAGATTCCCGTCCATCAGGAGTCTGACCTGAAGGATCACTAGCCTAGTCGATGATGCTTTGGCCTGAAGCTTCCTTCAGTAACAGGTATGCATGACGTGACATGGCCTGGAGTTTTCCTGAGAGAAGCTCCTATTATTTGTTAATTATGTCCTGGCCAGAAGCTTCCTTCAGTAACAAGTCGTACTATTCTCTGTTCGAATATCGCTGAGAGAAGCTCCTTCAGTATTGTGCTAGAGAAGCTATGTTTTTTGGCAAACTATGTTTGAGTAACAGCACACGCCAACTGAGGCAGGTTGAATAAACCAGCAGCTTCTCTTTCAGCTCCACCGACGTAAGACAATTAATTTTACATGCTTCCTCTATCGTAAGATGATCTTGGATCTTCACTTGAATGAGCCAGCATGTACGTGGACAATCAGTAGTGTTATATTACCTACTACAGGTTCCTAGCTCAGTCCAGTGAAGAACAATAGGATACCTACTCTGTAAATTTTGGTGAACTGAGAAACATGCAGCAGAACCCACATCAGCAACTGAGAAACAATGGGTTGGGCTGCTCTGCTGACTGCGCAACGCAATATTTATTGTATGCCAGAACCATTCCATCCCTGAACTTGATCGCTAACGAAGTGTTATTCAGTAGGTGCAATGGATGCTTCTTTTGTTTTGATAAAGGGCCAATTTGTAACTACAAGATTCTGAACCTGTGTGCATATTTCTCTCTAACTACAAGTTGTTTTCTGGAATTTGGGTGCATTTTGTGCAAACTGATCTGAAAGTTTACGAACCTGCGTGTGCAGTCTGCAATCTACTCATATTCAGATATTACAATTTTTTTTTTCAATATTTAACAAAGGTTATTTTAATTAATCCCTACATCCAGCTCCATAAGTGACCCCTCCTTTTCAAGATATCTTGCATCTACGTATGAATGAATCCGTCGGTCTGTTATATGTATGTCAGTTTTCTTTGCTCACACGAGTGAAGAATGGAAAGGAATTTTAATATTCTGTTAATCATTCGGACTTAAATTTTGGTTAACTCTGAAGGGTTAGTTGGAAGCAAATGTTTTAGTTCAACTTTTAGCCAGTTTTTGAACGGAATGAGTATAAATTAATTAGTGCGGTAACGCCAAGGAATGGATCTTCTTTCTGACTGACACTCTACTCCACCATCCTCTGAAATTTACTTTGAAGATTTAACCTCAACCATTAGAGGAGAAGTCTGAACACCCTTGCTTACATCTTTGCTTTCTTTAGATCGTGGTCGCCATTTGTGGCCGATAGATTCCCATAGGTGTTGCCGCAGCTAAGCAACAGTGAGAGTGGTTATGGTCATCCTCCAGCAACGCAACCAAGGAACAGCCGACAGCCCCAGCCCCAACATCCCTCAGTTCGGCTTCGGTAAGTCCGACTCTGAGACGAGGAGGTGAATCCGAGATCAGCCAGAAGCGCCCGCCCATATATGCAGCCCCCCGATGGATCCCTCCTCCCACAACCAAGCTCTCTGCCTCCAACCATGGCCAACAAGCAGGAGGGGAAAAAAGTTGAAACCGAGAACCCAACCCAAGCCAACGCCAGCAGCTCGGTGGCCATGGCGCCGGCGGAGATGCCTCCCCACGGCGCGAACCAAGTCGAGCCGCTCCCTCCCGGCGTCTACTTCAGCCCGACGCCGACCGAGTGCGTGGAGCTCCTCAACCGGTCGATCGCCGGCGACAAGGAGCTGCGCGACACGCGGGGCTACGTCGTTCACGGCGACGTCTACGGCGAGAGCCCCGACGCGCTGCGGAAGCGGCACCCGCGGGCCAGCATCCGCGACGGCGACCACGCATGGTGGTTCCTGAGCCAGACCAAGTTCAAGAGCCAGGCCCGGGGCGGGGGCGCCTCCTCCTCCAGACAGTCCGCCCGCGCGGTCACGGCCGGCGGGTTCTGGCGAGTGGAGCAGAGCAAGGAGAAGCTGCAAGACGACGGCTTCAAGAACTGCTTCGGCTACTACCTCGACGGCCACCCCAACGCCAAGAAGAAGATCAAGACGCCGTGGCTCATGCAGGAGTTCACCAGCTCCCAAGACGACGGCGCCGGCAAGGGGGGCGTGCCCGCGCTCTACAGGGTCTACGTCACGCCGCACGCCACTAAAGATCAGCTGCGAACAATCTTTGGGGAGGTCGGCGTGAAACGTGAGCCTAACAGGGACAAGAAGCCTGCACAAGCCATGGTCCGAGCAGAGTATTTTGACCGCATCGCCGCGTTGCTGCTGCAGGAGAGTTTTCATGCTGGTGTCGGCCAAGAGCAAGCGCAGCCGCTGCCTCTGCCTCCAGTCGGCCAAGAGGGTCTTCCTGACCAGCTTCCGTATCAGTATCAGTACCAATATCAGCAGGATGAATATCAGCACCAGTACGAACAGCAGCAGCAGGGGCTGGAGAGTCTTCCTGATGATTTCTACATCAAGCATGAGCAGCAGGATAATTATCAGTACCAGTACGAGCATGAGCAGCAGGATAATTATCAGTACCAGTACGAGCATGAGCAACATGTTCGTCAGTACTATGATCAGCAACAGGGTGCGTTGTCAGTGGTCGCTCCTCCGCTCCCTCCGCCTGCATCGCCAGGCCTCCTTGCTGAGATCGCGCCGTCGGAGAATCTCAGCATGCCCATGGCCGACTTCATGAGTATGCCTAAGGATAACGAGCATCCAGCGGAGCCGGTTAAGGGGGAAGAACCAAACTGGGACTTGTTGGACGACATAGTCGATGACGAGGAGCTCGCTAACTTCAACAAGGAGGATGATCTGCCCAATTTGGATGGCTACAGTTCCACTTAATTAGACTGACAGATGGACTAGCATACTTGAGAGGATCATCCGCCCAATACGGGGACATGTTTTTGTAGTGTTCTTGCAGTTGGCTTAACAATTGGGGACAGCTTTTTGTAGTGTTCTTACAATTTGGGGACAAATTAGACCGTTTGAATCTGATAATTGCACGAAACAAGTGTTGATTTAGTCCTCTGTTTGAAATTGTTGCACTTATACTTTTATTTACTAGTACAAGTACTTCATAGTTGACATGATCATACGAGCATGGCATGGGTGACAAGAAAGACATGCAGAAGGAACAAAGGGGCTGTTTGGTTTTAGCCCACAGCCGCCCTTCCAATTCACGGGCGTGCCAAAAAAATTGCGAACGATCCGTTCGCCCCAGTTTGGCCAGCTCTGGCGGATTTTTTGACCCTGATGACCAATATTTTGGCGTGGCTTTGATACTTAGGCTTCAAACCAAACGGTGGCCCAAACTTGCAGTCAACGCCAAAATATTGGAACCGCAACAGCCGTCGACAATCCAAACAGCCCCAAACTGATGAAGCTAGTCAGAAGTTTGAACATAATTACCAAAAGAATTATCACTGTCTGATCGTCGGCCGTCGAGGGTGTCGCACCCGGACTTCTAAAGGATACTCGCCGTTCCGTTGAACAATAGTAGATTGGATTACGGGGCTTACCGGCACCCGCGTCCTCTTACGAGTAGGCCAACACACGTATGTGTGACAACCAACCCCTATCTGTTTAGCGTCGACGTAAACTATCCCATAGAAATCAGGATACTTCCATTGACGTACTTCAAACCATACACACATGGTACGTCAACGGCGTTTGAACAAGTGATATCACAACAGATCTCTACGACACAAAAGATTGAAATAAGTTGTAAATGGGTCTCACTAGAGCAGAGATAGCAAATACAATCAATCAGAGGACACATGTCCCAACAATTCATCATTACATCACAGCGGAAGCATCCAACATGTCTGAGTACAGACAACAACCAAATAGGCCTAAGAGGCCGGAAACGAACAGACGGAGCCCATCCACGAAGTCTCGGATCCTGCCCGGGTCCGCTATCTACTCGTCAGCAGTCTCGTCATACTCCACGTAGTAGCCACCATGGTGATCCTCGGAAACGTAGTCTGCGGAAACCACAACCCCAAAGGGGTCAATACATAAACGTACTGGCAAGCAAGACTCACAGTTCACCAAAGTGTAACCCGTCAACACCAAGCACAGATGTTTTGGGTTCAACGGAAGGAAGGGGATATGAAAGATGCTGCAACTGGCTGCTCTAAACAACTACAGAAACATACTACCACTTCCGGCTAACAGAAAGGAGATAAGATCGAGTATCGTAACCAACTATAGCTAACCACCAAACAAACCCATCCCGGACCTCGCCCCTGATCCAAAGAAGCAATCCGAGGATAACTCACACAGTTGAAATAATGATGGTTCAGATTATTATGTCAATAAGCCTATTACTAGTCAAGTTGTTAATCATTGGGTGTAAGGTTGTTAATCATTAGGTTGAAGTTGTCCTGAGTACTTGTTAGCCAGTACTTTCACCAAGTAGTCCATAACCGCGGAAAACACGGCTTCTCGAGAAGATTTACCCTGCAGGGGTGCACCAATTTGGCCGTACACGTAAGAATAACCCGCCAGATGGGATGCCTCCCACCAAGCGGGGCACTCTACACAACTCAACTCTTCTTCGCATCAAGCCCAAAGCACCTTGGGCGCACGGCTAATCGAGCCCCGAAGAAAAGGGACCCTCATAGCACTCTAAGACCGTGTCCCCCTATATGCCGACTACAAAAGTTCCACCCTGGCCTGGGCTCGCAAAAACATGCATGCGGCAAATGGAAAACACGAACTAAATGAGGCGATTTGGACAAGATGCGAATCGAATCAAATTGAGGGGGGCGCCCATACTCGCTTCCCACATGCGGTTAGTGCGCTCATCATGGATCAGTAGACAAGACCCTTTTCCTATTAGGGTCGACACTAGCAGGCCTCAAAACCACACAGGGCCTCCTGCCGGTGCCTTATCATCAAATTATTATTAATAACAACATTAGCATGATTGATTGATTAAACATCGAGCCCCTAGAACGTAATGAAATAGTAACAGAAAGTAACGGGTAACAGACTCGAGCAAAACAACCTAAGCATGCTGGTAAGACACGGGCAACAAGCAATGGTTATAGGTATGAAGGTGAGGCAATATCAGGGTTAAAGGATACATGTGGTAGGTTCGTAACAGAAGCAACTAATCATAGGGCTAGCAGAATAGACAACGGAAAGTATCGGTAACCAACGTTGAAAGGAACACGATGGTTCATGTGAGTGATAACTTGCCTGCAAACCCAGTAGCCTGGTACTGAGCTAACTCCTTAGAAGGGGTGTCGTAAGTATCGTCGGTCTCAACGCCGTCGTGTATCCGAGAAGAAGCAAACAAACAACGCAGAGAACAAACAATCAATATCATGGCATAGTGCACAAACATGGGATGATGCATGACCATTTAATTGATGCATAGAAATAAACTAGTTGACAAGATAACAACATGATTAAATGGACCCACATGCAATTGGGTTGCATATGAAAAGGCCATGAATTATGGTTGAATTAATTGTTTTACAACTAAGCAACATGTGAAAGTGGATTAGCATGATGCATGGATGAGGAAAACAGCAAAATAACAACAATAGAACCAAATGGAAATAAGGTTTACCCATGTTGAAATTTCATTTATTAAGTTATGGAATTTTGGTTTCTTAAAGGGGTTACACAAGCATTTGTTGTTTTCACCAATTTTAATTGTTCAAAATAGATAACAAAATTCATATTTGAAAAGAACACACAATTTTAGGTGGAAAACATGTTTCACTTGTTGAAAAAGGATTTCAAATAAGTTATTTATGAATTAAACAAGTTTAAGCAAGAATTAAATGAATTTAATTCAAACATTAACTTATTTGAATTTTTATTTGTTCAAAACATTAAGTTAGATTCATATTTGAAAAGTTTATACTTTTATGGTTTGAAAACATATTTTATATGTCCCAAAAGAATTTGTTTTGATCAAGTTATAAATTTAGCAATATTAAATGATTTAAACAAGGTTTAAATCATTTAACCAATTTTAATTATTCAAAACATGAAAAAAAAATTATATTTGGAAAGGTGGTTTAATTTTGCATGGAAAACATACTTCATTTGTTGAAATTGGATTTAAAATGAGCAAGTTATTATTTTGGCAATTTTAAATGCAATAATTAAGAAACAGTTGTTTTAAGCAATTTAAAATATTCAAAACAGAAAACAAAATTTATATTTGGAAAGTACATGAAAAGTTGATTGGAAAACATATTTAGTTTGTGGAATTTGGAATTTTTATGCCCAAGTTATGATTTTTGCAAAATTAAGTGAATTAAACAAGTTTTTAAATATTTCACCAATTTAAAATATTCAAAACAGTAAACAAATTTTATATTTGGATAGAACATTTAATTTGGTACAGAAAACATATTAAAAATGTTGAATTTGGAGTTGGGATGAATTACTTATGCATTTTACAAGTTTTGGTGTAAATCTGCCATTTTTAATTCATTAAGGACTTGGAAAATATTTTACAGGGGTCTAGATTTAATTAACAGGGACCTATTGGTGATTTCTGGTGAAGTGTTGGGTCAAAACAAATGGAAGAAAAAGATTTGGTTTTGGTGCGCAGGGGGGGATCGAACCCCTGCACTCTGCCTGCGCACTGGGGTGCTGTTACCAGTGGGGTGGCTGAAACTTTGTGATGGAAAGGGGGCATCGGGGGGGGGGGGGGGTATAAGATGTTGGTGCGATGTGTAACTGAATTTTTCTGCACGTTTTCTGAACCTGGGCGGACAGACACGGGGGATGGTCGCCGGCAGCGATCTCTGCTCGCGGCCGTGGAGCGCCGTCCGCGGTGTGGGTGGGCGGTGTGCTGCGGTGCTCGGAGGAGGAAGGGAGCGAGAGGGAAGGAGGGGAAGGGCAGAGCTCACCGTGGTGATTCAGAGGCGAGGAGGAGTTGGGGCAGGAGCAGGGAGGCGGGCCGGCGATGACCTCGATGGCGGCGGCGGCTCGAGGCTCCTCGGGGGCAACCGAGGGCACGACGAGGGAGAAGGAACCGTGGCGGTTCCATTCGCGCACCTAGCCACGGAGGGAGTGCCTCGAACGGGCGGCGATCGCCGGAGGGAGTGTAGGGAATTCCGGTGTGTGCAGGTTTCAGTTACAGAGAAACAAGGGAACAGAGGGAGAGGAAGATGGAGGAAGGAGAAGAAAGGAAATTGGAGGCGGGGGAGAGAGGAAGGAGGGAGAAGGAGATGGAGGGGAAAACCTAGGGCACCGGGTAGCTATAAGGGGAAGGTGGAGGAGGGGATCACCGTTGCCTGCTCCTCCTTGTCGACGTGTTCCCTCTGGATGTACAGCCGTACAGGGAGGAAGAAGGCAATCGAGGGGGGTACGGGCCAGGGAGGTAAGTTGGGCTGAGGGGGAGTGGGTTGGGCTGCTGGTTGCTCTCTCTCTCCCTCTTGTTAGCTTTATTATTATTTTAGTTCTATTACTTTTTTTTTTGCTGGACTGAATTAGAGAAGAAAAGAGGGGTTTTGGGAGTTAGGAAAATTTTATAAAAATGTGGGTGTGTTAGTTAGGTCAACCACAACCAATTGTTCACTTTGGTTTTTCAAAAGTTCAAATTTGAATTAGTGTTTGTGATTTAATTCAAATTGGATGGAGTTTATCATTAAGTGAATTATTTGAAACAAAATTTAAATTGGATTGAACTTGTAGTTAAAATGAAAACAAAGGATTAGCATTGTTTTGTTAATTTGCATAGATTCAAATTGGGTGATGTTTGGGATTGGATTTGGAATTTTTGAATGCAAATTGGAATTGATTGATTGATTAAAAACCACCATTTTTAATAGTTGAACTTTATGGATTAATGGAAACAAATGATTGATTTGTTTTGCAATTTTCATAACTTTCAAAAGGGTTGTTGTTTTGGAAATTAATTGAATTTGAAAAGGGTTTGGTTATTGGATGCATTTTTATAGAAACAAAACAACGGTTTTGAAATCACACTTTAATGGAAACAATTTGGTTGTTTTTATTTGGAATATGATTTTGGAAATTGTAACATCACAAGGATGAAACAAAAGGTTTGAATTTTGGTTTGAAATTTAAATAGAAAACAAAGGAAAACAGTTGGAAAACAAATGAAAACAGAGGAAAACAAAAGGAAAACAAGCAAAACAAATGCAATGAACATGATGCCATGATGCAAAACATAAAATAACAGAGAGCAAACATTCTAATGGCTATTTTTCATACTTGGGATGTTACAAAACGCCCCCCTTGAAGGAATCACGCCCCGAGATTCCTACTGAGAAAAGAAAAGGTCCGGAAACTTCTTGGGAAGATCCTCTTGAGCTGTGACACGTGAAACTCATCGTGCACCTTGGATAGTTTTTCTGGAAGTTCAAAACGATAGGCATTCCTGGCAACTCTTCTGGAAAGATGTCAGGGAAATTGGAAACCACCGGAACATTTTTTAGTAGAGGGAGAGGTTTTGCATGGAGGGTGTATAGCTGAATGGAAGTTGATTCATTTGGAGAATAGACTATCTGGAATGTGGTGATTTAGGAATGGTTCCTCGAAACAACCCCAGGTGATAGGAATGCCAGCTCTCATAGCCTGGTAGTTTTCGAAACAACAACAACCTTTCTGGCCAGATAGACTTGATATTTGGGAAGTTTTGATTAGACGCCGGTTGAAGAATCAACGGACAAAAAGGATGTTGAGAAGAACAGGATATCAACATCGGGAAAACACGAGATCAAAACACTCCTGAGGTACTACGGAAAAACCCATTCGGGATTCTAAAGGATCAATATCTACTGCTTAAGGAATAGAGGATCTGCTTCCGGGGCTTACACGCCTCCGTTCTCAATCGTGAGTAGGCAACATGATAAATCATGTCACAACCACCTCCATTCCTATGGTCTAGTAGATATAACCATCCTAGAGAAACTAGAATTCGTGAAATCCTAACTTGAAAGTTTAGATAAGAGGGGAAAACAACGTTGCACTTCCTTACCAGAAAAGGGAGGGTGGGTGGGGAAAGAAGAAAAGAACAGAATTCCTACTCTCACGTTTCATTTTTCCTATATAGCTACAAAATAGTTTCTAGACTCAACTGCGACCAGTAAAAAGGGATCCTACAGGCAGACAGGCTCTGATACCATTTGTCGCACCCGGACTTCTAAAGGATACTCGCCGTTCCGTTGAACAGTAGTAGATTGGATTACGGGGCTTACCGGCACCCGCGTCCTCTTACGAGTAGGCCAACACACGTATGTGTGACAACCAACCCCTATCTGTTCAGCGTCGACGTAAACTATCCCATAGAAATCAGGATACTTCCATTGACGTACTTCAAACCATACACACATGGTACGTCAACGGCGTTTGAACAAGTGATATCACAACAGATCTCTACGACACAAAAGATTGAAATAAGTTGCAAATGGCTCTCACTAGAGCAGAGATAGCAAATACAATCAATCAGAGGACACATGTCCCAACAATTCATCATTACATCACAGCGGAAGCATCCAACATGTCTGAGTACAGACAAGAACCAAATAGGCCTAAGAGGCCGGAAACGAACAGACGGAGCCCATCCACGAAGTCTCGGATCCTGCCCGGGTCCGCTATCTACTTGTCAGCAGTCTCGTCATACTCCACGTAGTAGCCACCATGGTGATCCTCGGAAACGTAGTCTGTGGAAACCACAGCCCCAAAGGGGTCAGTACATAAACGTACTGGCAAGCAAGACTCACAGTTCACCAAAGTGTAACCCGTCAACACCAAGCACAGATGCTTTGGGTTCAACGGAAGGAAGGGGATATGAAAGATGCTGCAACTGGCTGCTCTAAACAACTACAGAAACATACTACCACTTCCGGCTAACAGAAAGGAGATAAGATCGAGTATCGTAACCAACTATAGCTAACCACCAAACAAACCCATCCTGGACCTCGCCCCTTATCCAAAGAAGCAATCCGAGGATAACTCACACAGTTGAAATAATGATGGTTCAGATTATTGTGTCAATAAGCCTATTACTAGTCAAGTTGTTAATCATTGGGTGTAAGGTTGTTAATCATTAGGTTGAAGTTGTCCTGAGTACTTGTTAGCCAGTACTTTCACCAAGTAGTCCATAACCGCGGAAAACACGGCTTCTCGAGAAGATTTACCCTGCAGGGGTGCACCAATTTGGCCGTACACGTAAGAATAACCCGCCAGATGGGATGCCTCCCACCAAGCGGGGCACTCTACACAACTCAACTCTTCTTCGCATCAAGCCCAAATCACCTTGGGCGCACGGCTAATCGAGCCCCAAAGAAAAGGGACCCTCATAGCACTCTAAGACCGTGTCCCCCTATATGCCGACTACAAAAGTTCCACCCTGGCCTGGGCTCGCAAAAACATGCATGCGGCAAATGGAAAACACGAACTAAATGAGGCGATTTGGACGAGATGTGAATCGAATCAAATTGAGGGGGGCGCCCATACTCGCTTCCCACATGCGGTTAGTGCGCTCATCATGGATCAGTAGACAAGACCCTTTTCCTATTAGGGTCGACACTAGCAGGCCTCAAAACCACACAGGGCCTCCTGCCGGTGCCTTATCATCAAATTATTATGAATAACAACATTAACACGATTGATTGATTAAACATCGAGCCCCCAGAACGTAATGAAATAGTAACAGAAAGTAACGGGTAACAGACTTTTGCAAAACAACCTAAGCATGCTGGTAAGACACGGGCAACAAGCAATGGTTATAGGTATGAAGGTGAGGCAATATCAGGGTTAAAGGATACATGTGGTAGGTTCGTAACAGAAGCAACTAATCATAGGGCTAGCAGAATAGACAACGGAAAGTATCGGTAACCAATGTTGAAAGGAACACGATGGTTCATGTGAGTGATAACTTGCCTGCAAACCCAGTAGCCTGGTACTGAGCTAACTCCTTAGAAGGGGTGTCGTAAGTATCGTCGGTCTCAACGCCGTCGTGTATCCGAGAAGAAGCAAACAAACAACACAGAGAACAAACAATCAATATCATGGCATAGTGCACAAACATGGGATGATGCATGACCATTTAATTGATGCATAGAAATAAACTAGTTGACAAGATAACAACATGATTAAATGGACCCACATGCAATTGGGTTGCATATGAAAAGCCCATGAATTATGGTTGAATTAATTGTTTTACAACTAAGCAACATGTGAAAGTGGATTAGCATGATGCATGGATGAGGAAAACAGCAAAATAACAACAATAGAACCAAATGGAAATAAGGTTTACCCATGTTGAAATTTCATTTATTAAGTTATGGAATTTTGGTTTCTTAAAGGGGTTACACAAGCATTTGTTGTTTTCACCAATTTTAATTGTTCAAAATAGATAAAAAAATTCATATTTGAAAAGAACACACAATTTTAGGTGGAAAACATGTTTCACTTGTTGAAAAAGGATTTCAAATAAGTTATTTATGAATTAAACAAGTTTAAGCAAGAATTAAATGAATTTAATTCAAACATGAACTTATTTGAATTTTTATTTGTTCAAAACATTAAGTGAGATTCATATTTGAAAAGTTTATACTTTTATGGTTTGAAAACATATTTTATATGTCCCAAAAGAATTTGTTTTGATCAAGTTATAAATTTAGCAATATTAAATGATTTAAACAAGGTTTAAATCATTTAACCAATTTTAATTATTCAAAACATGAAACAAATTTTATATTTGGAAAGGTGGTTTAATTTTGCATGGAAAACATACTTCATTTGTTGAAATTGGATTTAAAATGAGCAAGTTATTATTTTGGCAATTTTAAATGCAATAATTAAGAAACAGTTGTTTTCAGCAATTTAAAATATTCAAAACATCAAACAAAATTTATATTTGGAAAGTACATGAAAAGTTTATTGGAAAACATATTTAGTTTGTGGAATTTGGAATTTTTATGCCCAAGTTATGATTTTTGGAAAATTAAGTGAATTAAACAAGTTTTTAAATATTTCACCAATTTAAAATATTCAAAACAGTAAACAAATTTTATATTTGGATAGAACATTTAATTTGGTACAGAAAACATATTAAAAATGTTGAATTTGGAGTTGGGATGAATTACTTATGCATTTTACAAGTTTTGGTGTAAATCTGCCATTTTTAATTCATTAAGGACTTGGAAAATATTTTACAGGGGTCTAGATTTAATTAACAGGGACCTATTGGTGATTTCTGCTGAAGTGTTGGGTCAAAACAAATGGAAGAAAAAGATTTGGTTTTGGTGCGCAGGGGGGGGGGGGATCGAACCCCTGCCCTCTGCCTGCGCACTGGGGTGCTGTTACCAGTGGGGTGGCTGAAACTTTGTGATGGAAAGGGGGCTGCGGGGGGTATAAGCTGTTGGTGCGATGTGTAACTTAATTTTTCTGCATGTTTTCTGAACCTGGGCGGACAGACACGGGGGATGGTCGCCGGCAGCGATCGCTGCTCGCGGCCGTGGAGCGCCGTCCGCGGTGTGGGTGGGCGGTGTGCTGCGGTGCTCGGAGGAGGAAGGGAGCGAGAGGGAAGGAGGGGAAGGGCGGAGCTCACCGTGGTGATTCGGAGGCGAGGAGGAGTCGGGGCAGGAGCAGGGAGGCGGGCCGGCGATGACCTCGATGGCGGCGGCGGCTCGAGGCTCCTCGGGGGCAACCGAGGGCACGGCGAGGGAGAAGGAACCGTGGCGGTTCCATTCCCACACCTAGCCACGGCGGGAGTGCCTCGGACGGGCGGCGATCGCCGGAGGGAGTGGAGGGAATTCCGGTGTGTGCAGGTTTCAGTTACAGAGAAACAAGGGAACAGAGGGAGAGGAAGATGGAGGAAGGAGAAGAAAGGAAATTGGAGGCGGGGGAGAGAGGAAGGAGGGAGAAGGAGATGGAGGGGAAAACCTAGGGCACCGGGTAGCTATAAGGGGAAGGTGGAGGAGGGGATCACCGTTGCCTGCTCCTCCTTGTCGACGTGTTCCCTCTGGATGTATAGCCGTACAGGGAGGAAGAAGACAATCGAGGGGGGTACGGGCCAGGGAGGTAAGTTGGGCTGAGGGGGAGTGGGTTGGGCTGCTGGTTGCTCTCTCTCTCTCCCTCTTGTTAGCTTTATTATTATTTTAGTTCTATTACTTTTTTTTTGCTGGACTGAATTAGAGAAGAAAAGAGGGGTTTTGGGAGTTAGGAAAATTTTATAAAAATGTGGGTGTGTTAGTTAGGTCAACCACAACCAATTGTTCACTTTGGTTTTTCAAAAGTTCAAATTTGAATTAGTGTTTGTGATTTAATTCAAATTGGATGGAGTTTATCATTAAGTGAATTATTTGAAACAAAATTTAAATTGGATTGAACTTGTAGTTAAAATGAAAACAAAGGATTAGCATTGTTTTGTTAATTTGCATAGATTCAAATTGGGTGATGTTTGGGATTGGATTTGGAATTTTTGAATGCAAATTGGAATTAATTGATTGATTAAAAACCACCATTTTTAATAGTTGAACTTTATGGATTAATGGAAACAAATGATTGATTTGTTTTGCAATTTTCATAACTTTCAAAAGGGTTGTTGTTTTGGAAATTAATTGAATTTGAAAAGGGTTTGGTTATTGGATGCATTTTTATAGAAACAAAACAACAGTTTTGAAATCACACTTTAATGGAAACAATTTGGTTGTTTTTATTTGGAATATGATTTTGGAAATTGTAACATCACAAGGATGAAACAAAAGGTTTGAATTTTGGTTTGAAATTTAAATAGAAAACAAAGGAAAACAGTTGGAAAACAAATGAAAACAGAGGAAAACAAAAGGAAAACAAGCAAAACAAATGCAATGAACATGATGCCATGATGCAAAACATAAAATAACAGAGAGCAAACATTCTAATGGCTATTTTTCATACTTGGGATGTTACAGAGGGCGTGAGCGTCCGATGGTCATCAAGCCGTCAGGCAGCGATCCAGTGATAGCATTCACAGCTACTTGCACAGAGGTCCTGCAAAACATATATCATTCCTTAGTTGCCAACCGCTCTAAACCAAACAAGAAGGAAACATATAGTTAACACTTAACACTGTATCTAAATCAGGAAACTAAGCAGGAAAATCATAGTGAACACTTAACATAGGTACATTGTTTCCTCTCCAAAGCTCTCAAGGCAGCTGGCAGCATACATTTAGCTGGCTTCCAAGTAGTAGAGCTAAATCTCCAAACTAGAATGCTCTCCTATTTCCATGGTTGAAGCAGAGAGGGTTTTGACAAACTGGGAAGACAAATTGCATAAAATGCATCTGATATTTCCTAACCAGAGAATTATGTCCTGGAACTGACATCAGTGCTTTGATGATAAATACGCAGTGCAGACAAACATTGTGCACAAATAAAAAGGATGGAACAACAGAAACCAAATCGTATCAGTATTTCATTCTCAAACATAATAGGTACAAAGGTATAATACTACATGGACGGCTTGAGTTGACTGCTCCCATGACGCACTCCCGCCCCCCCTCGACAGTCCCCATGTTTGTTCTTCCTCCTTCAGCTCCAGACCCGGAAACAGGAGCACCACACTATGGTTGTGGGATGCGTCATGTATATTCATACACGTACATAAACACCGTGCATCTGAAAAGAAAGGGTTAAGGGATCAGTACACAATTCATCAGCTGCAAGATCGGCGAGATGGGAAAATACTATAACAGTGAAAGAGTTAGTCTAAAACCCTGAATAAGCCGGTGTAACTACAACCTACGGTTCAATGTTTTTGCAGTACAACCTACAGTTCAATATCGCTAGAAAATCTACAGGATGCTTCAAACACCGTGAATTGATGAGTAAATGGAATATTATTCTGTTCGAAAATCAACAAGGTAATCGACTGGTGAGAACGAAAGACGTGCTCAACTTCAGTTAGGTTTTAAGTAGCATCACAAGATACAATCTTACAGTGTATGCAAGACCTCACTCTACATGGTTAGAAAGTAGCATTGTGTAGCTATGCCTAGGGTTGTATTGAGATATTAGCAGCAGCTTCAGGTACAAGAGGTAAATGGCACAGAACTACAGAGTACACAAAATGGTAGTAAATTGCATATTGATCAATTTACGCAAAGACATTTGGAAGTGGCTCGCCACACATGTTGTAGTATTAACCACCAATATTTGGATTAAAAGCAGTCAGCTACTTGTCGTTCCTACTTGACATGATGGCACTTCATTTGTCAGAGACCCGAAAACTGAATGTGTATGTACATTCTCCAGCAGGTTATTAAGATTTGGCAGTTCCTTTGCAAACCGAAGCTCCTGCATAAATCAGCTTTGATGTCTGAAAACATCTGTGGACATATATGTTCTGTGGACGTAAATTAATCTTCAACTACACTGTCTAGTAAAAATAATTTACATAAGTATTGTGAAAACCTAATGAAAATGTGATGAGAAAACATTATAGGGAACTGGTACAAGAAAATACAGTAAAAACATTTTTGGGAGACAGATTGCCCATATAAATTCTCTAGAATCATGTAAATATTAAAAAAATAGGCATCGTTATTAAAATTTCATTAGTGTGCAACAAGCTTCTATATAACACTTTTGACAACAGTGCAAACTGTTCCTTGTATGCAACACCTGTTACCCGGCCAGTGCTGTAAAAATTGAACCGAGAAGAGGTTCAAGCCCCCTTGTGATCCTACTAACTCAATGGGACCCTAATCCCAAGCTAAAAAAAAGGGTTGATTTTGGGGTTGGTCATGATAAACTAACAAAGGAGTTAGAGAAGCTCACCAAGGCTCACAAGGCCTTGGAGGGTGAACACTCTACTCTCAACAAGTAAGTGAACAATTTCAAACTCAACTAGATCAATTTAATGTGTCTAGTACCTCTACTTTTCTTGTGATCATACAAATATTATTGAGTAGAATGCTAGGTTGAAGGATGAGCTTGCAAGGCTAAAGGGCAAGGGTGCTAGTGTTGAGAAAGTGGTTGTGCAACCACAAATTGTGGCTCCAACGCCACAAAATGGCAATCAAGGTCTTGGCTATGTTACCAAGAGTAAGAACAAGAAGAAGGCCAAGCCCGTAAAAGCAAACAAGAATGTTGGTGCGAGTGGTATTGTTATTAGGGACGAGACTACTCGTAGCAACCCCGTGGGAACTAATAATACTTACCATTTCTTATATGTTGATTTTTATGGTGTTGTGCAAGCTAAATATGTTGGTCCAATTGAAGGTTACATTGACTACACTATTTGGGTCCCCAAGACCCTTGTTGCTAACATAAGAGGACCCTCCTCCGGTCCTAACTGTAGTCAATGATTTCTTGTAGAACTATGCTTCCGATGGGTAAAAAAAGGATACTTGACATTGTATGTACAAGTCATATGACCGGAAGCAAGAAGCTTATGAAGGATTTGAGACCAAATATACATCAAGCAACCATCACTTATGGATATAAGTCTAAGTCTAAGGTAACGGGGTTTGGACAGGTGCTTGTTGCTTGTAACATCACTCTTTCAAATGTCATTCTTGTCGAATCCCTTGGTTACAATTTACTTTCCGTTCTTGCTCTAGGGAAGATGGGTTTCTCCGTCTTCTTTGAACCTAACATCGTGGTCCTTTTGTGGAGCAAGACTCTAGACGTCTCATACATAGGGCATGTCGAAAATGAGTTGTATGTGGTAGGCTTTTTGGGGTCTACTAACACTTAAGAGATGTGCCTCTTCGGAAAGGAGGACGTGGGATGGTTGTGGCATCGCCGCCTATCCCATGTCAACATGAGAACTTTGCAAAGTCTTCACAAAGGTGGCCACATCCTCGGACTAAAATAAAATGTTTCCTTTGCCAAAGATCGTGTTTATAAGGCTTGTGTTGAAGGAAAGATGCATGATTCCGCCCATCCAAGCAAGACCATTATTTCATCAAAGAGGATCTTGGAGCTTCTCCATCTGGATCTCTTTGGTGTCGTGCCAAAGGCAAGTATTGGTGGGAAGAAGTATTTTTTGTTTATTGTTGATGACTATTCAAGATATACTTTGATTTATTTCTTCAAGTTGAAGAGTGAGACCCAACAAGTCGTCATCGACTTCTCCAATCAAGTGCAACGCCAACACAATGTTCCTATCAGGCTCATTAGAAGTGACAATGGCTCCAACTTCAAGAACTACACTCTAAATGAATTTCTTAGTGATGAGGGGATTCATCATGAATATTCCGCTGCATATACCCCTCAACAAGATGGTGTAGCCGAAAGGAAGAACTGACCATCTTGGATATGGCTAGGACCATGTTGGCGGAGTATACTTCTTCCCAATATCTTTGGGACGAAGCCTTCTCTACGTCTTGTTACTTCTCTAACTGGCTCTACATTCGCAAGGGCATAATGAAGACTCCATATGAGATTCTCGCCGGCAACAAATCGAATATCTCCTACTTCCGTGTGTTTGATTGTAAGTGTTTTTATTTGGTATGTTTGTTTGTCTAAATTCTAATATAATTCTATTGAGGATACATGGTTATGGTGCCGAATCTCACACTTATAGATTCTTTGACAAGGGCTCACGGATTGTCATCGAATCTAGTAGTATGGTGTTCGAAGAAAATGATGGCTCCCAAGTGGCGTAGTTTCATGTTTCTAATGTAGATGTAGAAATACCTCAAGAAGCCATAAGAAGGATGGGCGTGGGATTTTTCTGCCGCATCGAGGGATACGTTCTGGCGGATCGAGAAGAAATATGCTCTACTCAAGTGGATCCCTCATCTACAATAGAAGAACATGCCAATGGAGCAAGTGAAGCACCAACCCAAGAACAAATTCAAGACACTCCTCTTGTTGATCAAGTTGCTATGCAAGAACCAAGTTCTCCTATCATTCAAGCTAGCCAAGATTAAGGCCAAGATCAACCTTGTTCATCTCATGTTGAAGCAATACAAGAGGATGATCAAGGCCAACATTCCGGTCAAGACGGGAACCCAAATGATCAGGTGATTCCTCCTCACAATAATGAGGAGATAAAAGCCCGCTGTGCCGCAAGGGTGGCTAGAGGCTTGAAGCGAATTGACCATTCCTATGATAAAGTATTGTATGATGTGAGAAGAAAAATGTTCACAAGAGCTCAATTGACAAGATTTTGTGAGCATGAAGCTCACATATCCATGATGGAACCAAAGAAAGTGTTAAAGGCTCTTGGAGACTCATATTGGTTGGACGCTATGCATGATGAGCTTAATAACTTTGAGTGCAACAAAGTGTGGAAGCTAGTTGAGAAGCCCAAAGATTTACGCAATGTTATAGGCACCAAGTGGATCTTCAAGAACAAGCAAGATGAGCATGTAATTGTCATAAGGAACAAGGCAAGATTGGTAGATCAAGGGTACTCCCAAGTGGAAGACATTGACTTTGATGAAACCTATGCTCCCATGCCTCACCTTGAGTCCATATGTATCATTCTTGCATATGCATCATATCACAAATTTTAATTGCAACAAATGGATGTGAAAAGTGCTTTTATGAATGGTCCCTTTAAAGAGTTTGTATATGTTAAGCAACCACCGGTTTGAGAACCCCAACTTCCCTAACCATGTCAACAAGCTCGATAAGGCGCTCTATGGACTTAAACAAACACCACGTGCGTGGTATGAGCACCTTAGAGAGTTGTTGAAAGACCATGGATTTGAAGCTTGGAAAATCGATCCCACCTTTTTCGCAAAAAGGTTTAAAGGGGAGCTTTTCATATGCTAACTATATGTTGATGATATTATCTTTGGCTCAACTAATCAAGCTTTAAATGATGAATTTTCAAAGATTTTGACTGACAGGTTTGAGATGTCTATGATGGGACAGTTGAGATTCTTTCTTGGCGTCGAGATCAAGCAATTGGCTAGACGAACTTTGACAAAAAGTTGTATCGTTCTATGATTGGTTTTTTCCTTTATCTTTGTGCATCTAGGTCTGATATTGTGTTGAGTGTAAGAGTGTTTGCAAGGTATCATCGGCTCCTAAGGAAACCCATTTGGTGGTGATCCATAGGATCCTTCGGTATTTGGTTCATACCTCAAGATTTGGTTTGTGGTACCCAAAGGGGGAACGATTTTCTCTCGGTGGGTACACAGACTCGGATTGGGATGGTGATCAAGATGATAGGACATCAACTTCCTACGCTTGCCAATTCTTTGGTAGGTCTTCTAGGAAGCAAAATTGTATATCTCTCTCCACCGCCGAAGCTGAGTATGTGGTGGCCGCTAGTGCTTGCACCCAATTTCTATAGATGAGGCAAACCCTCAAAGAGTATGATGTTCATTTGGACAAAGTGCCACTCTTATGTGACGATGAGAGTGCCATCAAGATCTCCTACAACCTCGTGCACCACATAAGGACGAAGCATATTGAGATTCGTCATCATTTCATCCGGGATCATGTGGCAAGAGGTGATATTTTGCTATCCTATTTCCCAACCAAGGATAATCTCACAGACATATTCACGAAGCCTCTAGATGATTCAAGATTCATATTTTTGAGGAATGAGCTAAATATCATCGATTCAAGGAGTTTGACTTGAGGAACTTGCACGCACACGCCTATAGTTGACTATGTGTTTGAGTTTAGGTTTAGGCATGGACATAGGGAGAGTGTTATCCTAACAGATTGGGTTCTCCCTACCCCATTATGGCCAAAGAAAGAATTCATTTATATCTCTCTTTTCCAAATGTTGAATTGTGAGCTAAAATGTTGAGAGCTATAAATGCACCCAAGATATATCTTCACGGTGTCATACCATACTCTCTTATATGGTGGCCTAGGCTACCAACATTTTCTTTCTGAAGAGTTGGATCTTTGTTGGATTTTACTTGGATTTCATTACTTTATTTCTATTCTTTTCTATTTGTGGGGAACACTTTTAAAATGACCTTTATCATTAGCTTCTTGCATATGTCAAGTGGATACCATCCAATCAGTTACTCCCTCTAAATCCCAAGCCTTCCTACCTCTAAAAACTGCTCATCTAGCCACATATATGTTCCCATATCCTTAAACCCTATTTTCTAGAGGAAGTGGTCCGAGACTCCAGTCTGTAAAGAGCGGTGACTTTAGTCTGGCAAAGTTTTTGGAGTAAAAGGGGCGGAGACTCCAACCACTTTACGTCGGAGACTTCGGCCTGCGGCAGTTCCGAAAATTAGAAAGGGGATCGGGGTGAAGGGAAACCGAATCAGTTGCCACTTGTCCACCCCAACCCCCACCTTTGTCCCTGCCGCCGCCCTCTTTAGGAGACTCGCCGGAGATGCCATGTCGCCTCTGGATCGCTGGACCAGCACCCCCTCTCCTCTGATCCAGCGCCGAGGAACCTTCTCCCCATCGTTTGGAGCTTCTTCCATGGAACGAAAAGGTTTAGATCTCCCTACCTACTCTCTAGTCTTAACCTAGATGAATGTGGACTAGATACCTAAGTTCCTCCGGATGATTTTCTTGCTGCTGGTTTAGACTCCCAATAGGCCCCTGTTGTACTCTTTTACTTAAATTTTGTGCTAAAATCTGGATTGTATGAGGTCAGATAGTGTAGACCAGAGTCTCCGGTCCTCCAGGCCGAAGACTCCAGACTAGGACGGATACTCTGGCCTCTGACCTCAGAGACTCCGGTGGAGATACAAATTTTGACTGACTGACTATTACAAGTGCCTATTTTATTCCACTTTGGGACATATATTCTTATCCCCTGCTCATCCTACTGCTCTACTTTCATAGGGAACAAGAGGTATAAAGCCATGGTTTCTAGTCCCAAGAAGGAATCCCGCAAGTCAAAGAGGAAGGGAGATCCCCTCCATTTTGATGAAGATTATCAACGCTATGTTCTCGAGTCTGTTCTGAGGCAAAAGGAGAAGGATGGGAAGCGCGAAGCTGCTCAACAAGCTAAATTTGTGCAGGCTCAAAATGAAAGGGGTGCTATGTTTGATGGTCTTGACACTCTCACCGGGTTGTCCAAGGAGGAATTCCATGAGACGAGGAAGATGAAGATGTATGCATTTACTTGTAACTCCGAGGATCCTCTCTTTCCAAGGCATGAGATGAAGCTGATCCAAGATGAAGTCTATGATAATCTCACCAAGCCTGTTTGTCCTCGGCAGCCATTGAACATTGACTATCTTGAGCGCAAGGAGTATTTTTCTGAGGCACTTTGGGTTGCTAGGAAGATGGATCTAGGACCACTGTTGGTCTGCCAGCAGAGATATGATGTTCCGATGGGGCATCAGTTCTTTGCCATCGTGGCATTTGATTATGATGATCTGTGGTCCTTCCAGTGGATAACTGGCCCTTCCAAGCTCTCCTTCAACTTCAGAGAGCTTGGGGCATTGCTTGGGTATGAGTTTGCATGCGTTGAGATTGAGGCATGTAGGAGGATGCATCAGGTTAGTGTGGATCCCAACTAGGGAAAATGGCCCCTCTCTATTGCACGAATGTTGTCCCTGGATAGTCTAGTGGATTCAAGAGGGTCTACAAAATTCTTCTTTGTATGTTCAAGGAGAACTTTGCACCTCGATACGTCTCAAACGTATTTATAATTTATGATGTTCCATGTTATTTTCATGCGAATTGCTACATGTTTTCTGTACACTTTATATCATTTTTACGGATTTCTTGGGTCTAACCTATTAACAAGATGCCACAATACCAGTTCCTGTTTTCTGCACTTTTTGGTTCCCGAAAAGTTGTTTTCGAAATATTCTCGGAATTGGACGAAACAAATCCCAGGGGCCTATTTTTCTGTCATGTACACGGAGTCCGGAGGAGACCCAGAGGGGGGCCACAGAGTGGCCACACCATAGGGCGGCCCGGGCCCCCTTGGCAGCGCCACCAGGTGGTGTGGGCTCCTCGGGCGCCCATCGGCATTGTCCTTTCGCCTATTTATAAATCTTCTCGGGAAAACCATAAATACCCAAGCCTCCATCCACAAAAAGTTTGTTAGCCGCCGTCATCGTCAACCCTAGTCCGGGAGGGTACTAAAGCTCTCCCCGGCACCCTGCTGGGAGGGGAAATCATCATCAGAGGGCTCTACATCACCATGCCTACATCCAGAGTGATGCGTGCGTAGTTCATCCTTGGACTACGGGTCCATAGAAGTAGCTAGATGGTTGTCTTCTCCTCTTTATGCCACCATGTTTAGATCTTGTGAGCTACCTAACATGATCAAGATCATCTATCTGTAGTGCTACATGTTGTGTTTGCTCGGATCTGCTGAATATTGAATGCTATGTCAAGTTGATTATCAATCTATCATGTTTATGTTATTTATGATCTTACATGCTCTCCGTTACTAGTGGATGCTCTAGCCAAGTTGACTCTTGTAACTCCAAGAGGGAGTATTTATGCTTGATAGTGGGTTCATGCCTCCCTTTCATCTATGCTCGAGTGACAGAAATGTGACAGACGGGGGATGTGTTGTTGCCATTAGGAGAAAACAACAATGCTTTTTCTAAGGATACTTTTATTGTTTACATTACACACTTTATTTATTGCAGTCATCTATTGCTGCAATTTAATACCCGAAGACTACTTGGATTACGTTCCGATGGTGGATTATTAGTCATAGATGCAGTTGGATTATGGTCTATGTATTATGTTGTACTGCCCGCATAAATCTCATAGTAATCATCATGTCTTGCATATGCACTACGATGAACTACGGTGCAAACTTTATTTCTTTCAATTGCAGAGCTGTAATTTGTTTACCCAACATGTTATTTATCTTTTATGAACAGACACCACTAGTGAGCTGTGGACCCCGGTCCATTCTTTTACACTGATAATACAACCAACTGCAAGTACTGTTCTTTTTACTGCAATCATTGTTCTCCTTTCATTCACTGCAACAAACACTGTTTTCCACACTATACATCTAATCCTTTGTTTTCAGCAAAACATGTGAGATTGACAACCTCACTATTTCGTTGGTGCAAAGTATTTTGGTTGTGTTGTGTGTAGATTCCACGTTGCTGCTAAGCCTGGTAGTGCGCCCTGCCAACATCAGCTGCCAACAACCTTCGGAAGTGATTTGTTTCTCCTACTGGTCGATTCAACTTTGGTTACTTTCTGAGGGAAAGCTCGCTGCTGCAAACCTTGGTTGATTGAAAGTTTAGTAGGAACACCACATACTAAGGTTATTAAAACTAAGATCACTTATAATATTTTATAAAAAAACTGGGCTCTCTGGAGAAAAAATTGCCAAATTTCCTTAATGCTAGCAAAGTTAATGAGTCAATTGTAAGTATCAATAAAAGAATTACCATTTTAGAGGCTAGCAGTACCCATGATAATCAAGACCTCAGGATTGGTAAACTAGAGGAGGCTATGGAAACTTTAAGTTTGACTTTTTTTTTCTCTTAAACTTAAGAGGGAGAAAGCTCTTGCGCGAAAAGAGCAAAAAATCATATATGTCCCCAAGGCGTCTAAACCGAAACCCCATAATGAGCTTAAAATTTATAAAACTTTTAGGGAAGTTAGGAGTGATTTACATGTTGAATCATCTTCAGGGGTACCTAAAGTACCGATTTCTACAAGTTGTGGTTTAGAAGAAATTCTTGATTTCGACGCTTCTTCATTTGAAAACACTCGTTTCTTTCTTTCCGTGCCTAGCCGAAGGGCGTTAAAGAAAAGCACTTCTTGGGAGATAACCCATGTTTTATTTTTTTCATTGTTTTATTCTGTTTTCTTTGAGTCAAGGTGATGTTTACTTCTGTAGCAACTCCTTTGTATATTAATTTTTCAATTTTTTGTGCCAAGTAAAGTCTCTAGTGAAAAAGTTGTTGTTAGATTTGGATTTCTGCGCAGAACCAGATTTTTTCTCTCCACAGTTTAATTCGTAGAAAATTCCAGAAAATTGAAACAACCTAAAAGTTTTTGTGCATGATCCTCAGCTATTTACAAAACATTTTTTAGTTTTGAGTTTTTTTATTTGATCTACGTAAGTGCATCGAAAAAATTCATCCTTACCGACTGTTCAGGTTTTGACAGATTCTGCCTTTTTTACTTTGCATTCTCTCTTTTACTATGTTGAGTGAATTTCTTTGCTCCAAAAAAAACCAGTGACTGTAGCTAATTGAAAGAACATAGTTTCTAAATCCTATTTTGAGTGTTTGATTACAACATATAGATGGACTAATGTGTTTTGCTAAGTGTACTCAGAAAATATCTACACGTAAACATCATACAAGTTGCAGCAATAAGGGAGAAAAGATTACGGAAAAAGATGAGGAAGAGAAGAAAAGAAACGGCAAAGAAAAGGGAAAAGAAGGCGAAGAAAATGGGGTGGCCGGCCTCCTGGCCGGCCTGGCCGGCCTCCAGGCCGGGCTGGCGCTAGCCCCACCTTGCCCCACTCCGGCCCCAGGCCGGGGTGCTCGGGTGGGGGTCCGGCCTCGCCCCTCAGCCCCCGCCAGCCCTAGGCCGGGGTGCTCGGGTGGGGGTCCGGCCTCGCCCCCGTCCCACGCGGGCCCCAGGCCGGGCTGGCTGGGTGCCGCGCGCCCCACGCCGGCCTCCCCTTGTTCCCACGCCGGCCCCAGGCCGGCCCCCAGGCCGGGGGGGGGGGGCGCAGGAAGGTGAAAACCCCCCCCAACGACCGTATTTCCGACACGGGTATAAATGGGGGTCTCCACCTACCTCCTTGCTTTGTCAATCTCACCCACACTTTCTCACACCACCATTGATTGACCAAGCTCAAGCTCAAGAACAAGATCTCCACAAATCCCCAACCAAAGCTCGTGATACTTTGGGATTTGAAGGAGACACCCCCGATCTACAACTCCACCGAGTCTATTAGAAATCCACCCACTCATCCCTTAGGGATCTTGTCATTCTTAGTTCATTGGAGCTAGGAATCTTGTTGCTCTTAGTTCATCGGAGCTCGGAGCCTTGTTGACATCCCCGGTGCTTTTGTGCCCGTGGATCTTGCCTCTCGGAGTCTTGGAGGCTCTTGGGATTTGGTGAGGACCCTCCAATCTTGTGGAGTGTGCCTCATCCTTGTAAAGGTTCTAGTTCTCAACCTCAACGGCAACATAGTGATTCGAGCCTATCCACATCGGTGGAAGGACTCGAAGGAGATACGGTGTGGCATTTGAGGCCTACTCGGTGTTCCACTTTGGTGGCACCGCACCGCTCCAACGGAGATTAGCTTCCATTGGGAAGTGAACTTCGGGATACATCTCCGTGTCACTATGTTCGGTTATTCCTCAACTTACCTTTACTAGTTACCACTAGCTTAGTCATATACTTATCTTGTGCTAGTTGTACTTGCTCAACATATAGGATTGTTCACCTAGTTGCATAATCTAGATAATCTATATTTGAGCATTACCTTGTTAACTTGAAAAAGAAGTTAAAATTTGTAGTTAACCTATTCACCCCCCTCTAGTTAACCTCTCAATCCTTCAATCGGTATCAGAGCCTCGTCTCTTTGTAAAAGGCTTTACCGCCTAAAGAGGAGGTAAGGATGGCCGATGAACCCGTCACTATGGATGGGATTCAAAAGCTAATCCAAGCTATGATTGAAAATTCCGAGAAAAAGATGGAGGGACTAATAAAAGAATTGACATCTCCATCTAAACAATCTAGTGAAAAGATTATCTTAGATGAACATGGAAACCCCTTGCCAACTAAAGAAGGAACCAAAACATCCTCACCTTTAAACAATGGTAGTGGTGGCAATTATTTTGGCTATGCATATAACAATGCTCCTAATGTTCAACATCCGCATGTTACTCATCTTGGTCCACCTCCTTTGGTGGATCGGCATCGTTTTACTAATTGGAAAGCTTCCATGAAGTCTTACATGTGCAGCTCTTCAATGCAAATATGGAGAATTGTTGAAAAAGGATATGAGCCAAAGGATCCCGCAAATCTAAGCTCAAGTGACATCATTGATGAGCAACTCAACGCTCATGCTTTGCACATGTTGGAAAGGGCAATGGAAAAAGAAGGAGTTGAGCACATCCGGTCCTTCACTAGTGCAAAGAAAGCTTATGATGGTCTTGTTGATATGTTTGACGGCAATGTCAACCTCCAAAGATCCAAGAAGTCAATCATTCAAAGAAAAGTTGAACACTTTCACTTGGGTGATGGAGAGAACATAGAAGACATGTTTAGAAGACTCAAGGCCCTTGTAAATGATATGAGAGATAGTGGATTCACGGATTGTACGGAGAATTGGGTCAAGGAGAAATTTCTACTCACCTTGATGCCATACAATGAAAATATGGTAATGAATGTACAAGCAAGGGCCGACTACTTGGACCTATCTCCCAATGATGTTTTGGGTCTCTTTATCACTCTAAAGGTCATGAAGCAAACTTCCGATGATGTCATGGCCCGTGTAAACGGATCAAAGAAAGCATCTCTTGCCTTGAAGGCCAATGTCATTCCCCATGAAGATAATGACTCAAGTGATGATGGTGGATCCACTCATGATGTCTCCGAGAAAGAGATGAAGACATCACATGAGGAATGCTTGGCTCTTGCTCAACACAAATGGTGGAAGAAAGGAGATTTTAGATCCAATGCCACCAAGAATAAAGGGAAGGAATCCTCAAGCACGAAGAAAGCAAGAACTTGCTTCAATTGTGGAGATTCCGAGCACTTTGTTGCCGAGTGTCCCTTCAAGAGTAGAATTGAGAATGGAGGGAGACTTATCAAGAAATCCACCTTCATTCCCAAGTCCAAGAACTTTGTCAAGAGAGGCCCTCCTAGGGCAATGATTGCTAAAGAAGTCGAGTACACATCTGGTGGTGAAGAGAGTGATGGTGAAGGCGAACAAGTTGGTATGGCGGCCATGGCTAGGGGCGTCATACCTCCTAACTTAAGCTCTCTCTTCTCCAACCCAAATGACAACAAGGGCCCCTCGATTCACAAGTGCTTCATGGCCAAGGGTATACCCCCAAAGGTGACTCCTACACTCAAACTCGCTAACCCTTCTATTCCCTCACTCCTAAATTGTGTTGAGGAAGATCCTTTAACAAACTTTGTGGAAAAACTAGAAGGAGAAACTAAATCTATGTTTGTCTCTCTCATGGATCAATTAAGTGAGGCGCATGGCCTCATCGATGAACATGAGGAGAGAATAATTCTACTTGAAAAGTTTTCTCGTGATGATGCTAGTAAAATTGAGGAGCTTGATAAATCTCTAGATGAATCACATTGCTTTAGAGAAAGCATTGAAGAAACCTTTGCAATTGACATAGCTAAAGTAAAACTTGATTTTCAACATGCTTTTTCTAAGGTAACGGAATTCATGACCTTAAATGATGCAACTAATCAAGGTTATAATTAACTCATTAAGGATTTTGATAAGCTTAAAATTGATCATCGTACAATCTCAAATGAGCTCAAAACCTTAAAAGGAGTAAGTGTTGTGAATGAAAACTCTTGTGCTACTAATCCTTTGTGTGTAAATGCAACTCTCATTGAGGAGAACAATAGGTTGAAGGAACAACTCAACAAAGGCATTTACACATGCATCCAAGGCCAAAAGAACCTCAATGATATTTTGAGTAATCATAAGAGAGTTGTTGGCAAAGAAGGCCTTGGTTTTGGTTCCACATCCAAGGTGGCCTACAAGAAGAAGTCAACTCCCTCCACTAACTCCATTGTTTTTGTGAAGGAGGGGGAGTTGGCTAATTATGAAGATGAGTTTGATATTATTGCTAAAAGTATTGTTTCTAGGAACACTACTACTCACAACAACTTTGCGGGAAAGTATAACCCATCTTATGTGCTTCTAAAATCTACTAATGGTCATGTTTATGCAAAGTATGTAGGCACCTCATATGGTGATGATTACAAGCATGCTATTTGGGTTCCCAAGACCCTTGTGACTAACAAAAAAGGACCCATCCAAAAATGGGTACCTAAGACAAGAAGTTGATTCATTGTAGGGTTGTATTTCCGGTGGAACATCATGGATGATTGATAGTGGTTGTTCCGCACACATGACCGGAAGCAAAGAAGTATTAGAAGACTTGAAACTCCAACTTGTCAAATTTTCTCATGTAACTATTGGTGACCGCTCACAACTTAAGGTATTGGGACATGGCAAGGTGGTCATTTCTCCGGATTCATCCATTGAGAAAGTCCTCCTTGTTGAGTCCCTTGGCTATAATCTTCTTTCCGTCTTGCAACTTTGTGAGTGCAATTTTACATGTGTATTTGGGCGTCACCATGTGCTTGTCCTTCACACTATTTCTCTTAAAGTAGCCTTTGTTGGATTTGTGGAAAACGGTATGTATATAGTGGATTTCTCGAAAGAAACTACACATATCTCCACATGTCTAATGGCTAAATCCGACGTGGGGTGGCTTTGGCATCGTCGCCTAGGCCACGTCGGTATGAGAAATCTACAAACTCTTGTGAAGGGTGAGCATGTGGTAGGACTAACAAGTGTGAATTTTTCCAAAGATCGTCCTTGTAGCTCTTGTATTGCCGGAAAGATGCATGAGAAGAATCACCCTAAGACATCAATCATCGCCACAACAAGACCCTTTGAGCGCATTCACATGGACCTATTTGGTCCTCCCACATATGATAGTCTTGGTGGCAAGAAGTATTGCTTGGTAATTGTTGATGATTATACAAGATACACTTGGGTTTTCTATATCAAGAAGAAGAGTGAAACTCAAGAAAGATTCATTACTTGGGCCACCGAAGTGCAACGCCAATATGACACCAAGATCTTGTCCATTAGGAGTGATAATGGTTCCGAGTTCAAGAACTACACCATGGATGAATTCTTGGGTAATGAGGGGATAAGACATCAATATTCCGCCGCGTACACCCCTCAACAAAATGGTGTTGCGGAGAGGAAGAATCACACACTTATTGATATGGCAAGAACTATGATGACCGAGTTCAAATCCCCATATAACTTTTGGGCCGAAGCCATCAACACCGCTTGTCATCTATCTAACCGACTCTTCCTTCGTCCGATGAATGGCATGACTCCATATGAGCTTCTAACCGGTAACAAACCCAACCTCAAATATCTTCGAGTTTTTGGGTGCAAATGCCAAGTATACATAAAGGGAACTAGATTGTCGAAGTTTGATTCTAGAACTTTTGAAGGTATTTTTGTTGGTTACGCCACGAACTCCCACACTTATAGAGTCTACAACATATCCACCGGGTGTGTTGAAGAATCTATGAATGTGGAATTTCATGAGGATAATGGCTCCCAAGTGGATCAAATTGATTGTGATGATGTAGGTGATGAACCATCCTCCATAGCCATAGGAAGAATGTGTGTAGGTCCACTTATACCCATTGAGGGACACCTTGTGGCAAATGAGGATGGAATTAGCTCTACGCAAGTGGAGCCCTCTACATCAACCACCAATCAAATGGTAAACCAAGAACAAGAAGAAGATCTTCATGTGGATACCTCCCATCAAGAAAGTGATCAAGATCCACCCAATGATAATGGTGGAAATGGTCTTGGTGATACGTCACCAAGAACTCCAATAAGGGTGGACAATGGTCTTGATGAAGGAAATGATGAGGATATTCCACCTAATGAAAATCCCGATGATGCTCTAGTTCGTATCATGTCTCGTCAAGCATCAAGATTGCAACAAAAGTCACTATATCAAAAGAATATCATTGGTGGCTTGGGGAGAAGTGTCTCCACTCGTGGACAAGTACTCAAGTTTTGTGGTATTCACTCATATGTTTCTCATGTTGAACCCATCAAAGTGTATGATGCTCTTGAAGATGAAGATTGGGTTCAAGCTATGCATGAAGAGCTCCATAATTTTGAGAGAAACAAAGTATGGTCACTAGTGGAAAGACCAAAGGATCACAATATCATTGGAACTAAATGGGTGTTCAAGAATAAGCAAGATTCTCATGGGCAAGTGATTCGCAACAAAGCACGATTGGTTGCTCAAGGCTACTCTCAAGTCGAAGGACTTGACTACGGTGAAACTTTTGCTCCCGTAGCTAGGCTTGAATCCATTCGTATTTTACTTGCATTTGCCACTAGTCATAACTTCATCTTGCATCAAATGGATGTTAAAAGTGCTTTTATAAATGGACCTTTAAATGAAATGGTATATGTTAAACAACCTCCGGGGTTTGAGGATCCCAAGTATCCTAACCATGTCTACTTCCTCCATAAGGCTTTGTATGGCCTCAAACAAGCCCCACGTGCTTGGTATGATCACTTAAAGGTTACCCCCGAGTAGGGTAAAGGCAAGTGGTAAAAGCAACTATCAGAAGAGAGGTTTGGTCGAGTAGCCGCCTACCCGGTACTTGCTACCCGGTCGACTGCTAATCGGTCTCACCTCAAGATGACCAGAAGGAAGAATCAATCAAGTTCTGTACATTCGAGTAGAAGAGTTGGCCCGAGTAAAATTGGCGGGAACCTACTCGGGCCAGAAAGTCAAAGGAGCCGTTCTGACACAGGATCCCGCGTATCCTGGGTCCGTACTTGGCAGTATTCGAACTACTGTTCATCTGGGACCGGCCTGCCTGACAGTGACAGCATGGAAGCAGGCCGTCGCAGGATAAGGGGGCCCTACTCTGTGTTTGGCACAGTGATACCAGTCTGTCCCCTTGTTTTGCCCAACGACTTTCCAGATGCAGCCAAGATTAGGAACCAAAGCTGTCAGCGGGAACCCGGAAGAAGGACGATGTGCACACTATGTCGACACTTGTCCATGTTTGGACGTATCCGGCTGGGCACCGGGTATATAAGGTGCCCCGTCGCCTCCTGCGTGAGGCATCGCAAGCAGGATCGCATGCTAGAACACTTGGTGACCTAATTCTTGACCTAGTTCATCACATAGAGAGGAGAGTGGCTACTCGGTAGCAAGAACATTGTACTGTGGCTACTCGGTGAGACACCAGAATACATAGAGAAAGGCAGGAGTAGGGGTTTTACCTCCTCACGAGGGCCCTGAACCTGGATAGATCGTGTTGTTTGCAGTGTTTACTTCGTACCTCACGCGGCTACTCGTCGCGTGATCCCTCCCCGAGCACCTCCAGCGTCCTTCGTCCCCACATCTTTAGCCATCCCATGGCATCTGCCGTGACACCACCGCGACAGTTGGCGCCCACCGTGGGGCAACCAGCGGCGCTGGTTGGAGTTTCTGTTCGGACGGGATCTTCTTCAGCGGAGCGCGTGGTCTGTGGCCTTGTCCACAGATTCGGCTCCTTCGACTTCGTCACCGACAACGCCGGCGATTTCGGCGGCAGGGCCATGCCGGAGGGCGGCTCGGTGATCTCTTTCGGCTCTCACCTCGTCTATGTCGCCACCGTCGCCAACCGCGAGTACCCCGAGCTGGTGCATGACGCGGACGATCCTCGCGCGGTGATCGCTGCTCGCGGAAGGCCCGCGTGCCGTTCTGCGAACTGCGCTGAGGTGATGGTGACGGGCTTGGCGGCAAACGCTGGCGCGGCCGCTACTGGCGCTGCGGCCGTCGTCGAGGATCTTGCCGCACCGGCTGCTGGTGGCAGGACTCACTGGCCCTACGAGAAGGAGTGCAACTTGCCGCCTTCCACTTCTACGACTGTTCCCGCGTCGGCTGTGCGACCTGGCATGCCGACCCCCACCGACATCGAGCTTCTAGCCATGAGGGAGAAGCTCGAGCGGCAACGCCTAGAGCTGCTTGCCGAGCAGGCGGAGTTGGATAAGGTGAGGTTGGAGTTGAGTCTAGATCAGCTCGAGTACAACAAGGCTCATGGCTTGACGCCAGTCGCTAGGAGGGCTAGCAGAGTAGGTGCCACTCGGCGCAACCTTGGTGCCGAGATGGCGACGGTTGTAGAGGTTCCTGCTCAGTCCGCCACCGCAAACACCTCCACCCGGCCCAGATATAGCACACCCGCCAAGACACTTAGAGCTGCAGAGGCTGTAGCTGCCGAGTTGCCTCGTCTTGATGGCGATGCGCGTGTTAGGCAGCAAGAAAGACTCAACGAGTTGGTGTTGGAGGCTGCTAGGCAGAATGAGGAGTTCCGAAAAGACAACCCTGGTGCCGGAGCTTCTCAGGTGGTGCACTCGCACGTGGCTAGATCTAACGATCAGGCCCCGTCCCCGCATCCCAGCCGCGAGAAGAGCCGCAGCGGGCGTTCGGGCAGAGATAGGCAAATGCAGGTGTATGACCCGGCTGCTGCCGCGAGACAGCTTGCTGTGCCGCAGCAGCCCGGGCAGGAACACAACGCTGCAAGAGCAGGCTCTCAAGCCCATCAACCTCAAAGCCAGGCCCGAGATGAAGCGCGTCCAGGTCCTTCTCGGTGTCCCGCTGCTCCGCCTACTCGGCAGAGGCAGCAGCCGCGCGCAGTGGCACCAGTCGCCAACCCGGTGGAGCAGCCTGCAGCTGTGCAGGTGGACAGGTATGATGATGGCTACTCGGCTATGGAGATGGCTGGCTATGATGTCCATGATCGTGTTGGCGAGCGCATGCTGGCGCCTGGAGATGCGAGGCATCAGTTGGACCGGATCAGCTTGTCGGCGCGGCTGGAGAACACGGGTCCTCCTGGCCCCGAGTGCTTTGGCCCGCGCATCATGAACGAGCCGTCCGTGAAGAACTTCCAGCTTGCAAGGGGCACCAAGAGCTACAATGGCAGCACCAAGCCTGAAGATTGGCTCAATGACTATGTCACCGCGGTCCATATCGCGAACGGCAACAGAAGATGGGCAGTGCGCTATGTTCCGCAAATGCTAGAGGGTCCAGCCCGCACTTGGCTCAACAACTTGCCCAAGAACAGCATCAATTGCTGGCTGGACTTCTCGGACGCCTTCATCAGCAACTTCACGAGCACATACAAGAGGCCGAATAGGCCACAGCCGATGTCCGCTTGCAGGCAGCGAGAAGACGAGACAGACCGCGAGTACCTTACTCGGTGGAGTACATTGAGGAACACCTGTGAAGGTGTGAATGAAGCCCAGGCCATCACTTGGTTTGCGCAGGGATGCAGGCATGGCAGTATGCTGTGGCAGAGATGGCAGAGAGAGATGCCGAACACTCTGGCGGAGACCATCAAGATTGCGGATCAGTACGCACTTGGTGATCCTACTCAGCCACTGATGGACTCCTCTGAGCCGAGAAGAAACTTCAGCAACAGCAAGCGCAACGAGTTCCGCAACAAGCGCCGAGTAGATACTCGGTATGATCCTGAAGAGGTGAATGCAGTGACTGTTGGAGCTGGTGGCAGCCAGAGGCAGAAACCTGCTGGAGCCTACGGGCAGAACCAGAACCAGGGCCAAGGCAACAAGAAGCCATTTCGCACCTCTCAGTCGGGTAGCGGGAACTCCGAGCAGCCGAAGAAGTTTGTCTTTGATGACATGAAGGATGGCCCATGCAGTTTTCACACTCATCACCCCTCGAGGCCCGCTAACCACACTACTCGGCAGTGCGAGTGGTGGGATGTGATCAAGAGTGATGGCTTGCCTCCTCCTCCTCCTCTGCCAGCGGCCAATGCCAATGTGCAGCCTACTCGCGCACCCGCAGCTCGGCCGCCAGTGTACCCGAGAAGAGAGAATGTGAACCAGGTGGCTTTAGGAGCCAACCGTAACTTCAACAATGAGAGCTACCGCAACAACAACAACAACTACAACCGCAACAGCAACAACAGAGGCAACAACAACAACTACCAGGGCAACAACAACAACGGCAACAATGCGGGCGGAGGCTCCAATCAGTACCAAGAGCACCACGAGAGCTACATGATCTTCACTTCTGAGCCAGTCGACAAGCAATCACAGCACAGGCGTGCCATGGAGGTCAATGCAGTGATTCCTGCTGTCCCTCATTACATGTATTGGTGTGACCAGGAGATCAGGTGGTCCCGAGCAGATCATCCCAAGGTGATGCCCAATCCGGGTAGCTATGCCTTGGTGCTGGATCCTACCTTCCTGGGTCCCGAGAAGAATGTGAGGTTCAGCAAGGTGCTAATCGACAACGGCAGCAGCATCAACATCGTGTACAAAGATACACGCGAGAAGCTTGGCCTGGCCGAGAACATGATGCTGCCCAGCAAGACCACCTTCCATGGTATTGTGCCCGAGATCTCGTGCAACCCGATTGGCCGAGTGTGGATCGATGTGCTATTCGGCACCAGGGATAACTGCCGCATAGAGTGCCTGCAGTTCGAGGTGGTTGATCATCAGAGTCCTTACCATGCTCTACTCGGCAGGCCGGCTCTGAGCAAGTTCATGGCCTCTACCCATGTTGCATATCTGAAGATGAAGATCCCTGGTCCCAATGGCATAATTACTATCTCGGGTGATTACAAGAAGTCCATGGAGTGTGCCTCTGCTGGTTCCCAGTTGGCGGAGTCGATGGTGATTGCTGCCGAGAAGAAGAAGATGTATGAAGTGGTGGCTATGGCGCAATCCGCGCAAGCTGGCGCGCAAGGCGTGCCGAGTACCCAGCACGGGACCGCATTCCAGGCATCTCAGGAGACCAAGAAGGTCCAGGTCGACCCCGAGTTCCCCGACCGCGTAGCCATCATTGGCTCCGGGTTGGCGGAGAAATAGGAAAGCGAGCTCATCCACTTCCTCCGTGAGAATCGGGATGTATTCGCCTGGTCCAATGAAGATCTACCAGGGGTCCCGAGGGAGTTGGTTGAGCACTCATTACATGTGCGTCCTGACGCCAAGCCGGTGAAGCAGGCTATGCGCCGCTTCGGAGATGAGAGAAGGAAGGCCATTGGTGACCAGATCACCAAGTTACTGATAAGCAATTTCATCATGGAGGTGCTGCATCAGGATTGGCTAGCCAACCCGGTCATGGTCGAGAAGAAGAAGGAGGATCCCAAGGCTGCCACTGCATGGCGCATGTGTGTCGACTACACCGACTTGAACAAAGCATGCCCCAAGGATCCTTTCCCGCTACCTCGCATCGATCAGGTGATCGATTCCACTGCTGGTTGTGAACTGTTGTCTTTCATAGATGCCTACTCTGGTTTCCACCAGATTGCACTCAATCCTGCTGATCAAATAAAGACTGCTTTCATTACCCCGTACGAGGCTTATTGCTATCGCGTCATGTGTTTTGGCTTGAGGAATGCGGGTGCAACCTATCAGAGATGCATGCAGAAATGCTTGCACGACCAGCTCGGCAAGAATGTGCAGGTGTACGTAGATGACATTGTCATCAAAACGAATAAAACACATACTCTGCTTGCCGACCTGGAGGAAACCTTTGCTAACCTACGCAAGTACAAAATGAAGCTGAATCCGAGTAAATGCACCTTTGGTGTCCCGGCAGGCAAGCTACTCGGCTTCCTGGTGTCTAGTCGGGGCATTGAGGCCAATCCTTCAAAGATAAAAGCTATTGAGAGCATGTCTTTGCCGAGATCCTTGAAGGATGTGCAGAAATTCACTGGTTGCTTGGCATCTCTGAGCCGTTTTCTGGGCCGAATGGGCGAGAAGGCCCTGCCTCCGTACCAATTGATGAAGAAAAGTGACAAGTTTGTCTGGACTGCGCAAGCGGATGTGGCATTCAATGAGCTGAAAGCAATGCTGGCTAGTGCTCCCATCTTGGCTAGTCCGCTACCCAAGGAGCCAATGCTGCTGTACATTGCTGCGACTAACCGAGTAGTCAGTGTGGTGATTGTGGTAGAACGAGAAGAAGAAGGCAAGAGTGTGCAGCGCCCAGTGTATTATCTCAGTGAAGTGCTGTCCAGCTCCAAGCAAAACTACCCACACTACCAGAAGATGACCTACGGCGTGTACCTGGGCGCCAAGAAGTTGAAGCATTACTTCCAAGAGCATCCTATCACGGTTGTGAGCTCTGCTCCCATCTCGGACATCATGGGCAACAAGGAGGCGAGTGGCAGAGTAGCCAAGTGGGCAATCGAGCTGGCCGCGTATGCACCCGCGTACGCGAGAAGAGAAGCCATCAAGTCTCAGATTCTGGCGGAGTTCCTGGTGGATTGGGCCGAGGTGCAGTATGAACCTCCTGCTCCAATTTCTAATTACTGGAAGATGCACTTTGATGGCTCAAAGGTGAAGGAAGGCCTTGGTGCTGGCGTGGTGCTTACGTCACCCAAGCGAGATCAACTCAAGTATGTGCTACAGATTCACTTCAAGGCATCCAACAATGTAGCAGAGTACGAGGCAGTGGTGCATGGTTTGCGAGTAGCAAAGGATGTTGGCGTGCAGCGCATTATATGCTATGGTGATTCAGATCTGGTGGTGCAGCAAGTCTCGGGCACTTGGGATGCTCTAGATGCCAACATGGCATCATATCGCTTCCTGGTGCAGTCTATGACTGGGTTCTTCGAAGGCTGTGAGTTCCAACACATTCACCGAGCAGAGAACGAAGCAGCAGATGAGTTATCCAAGTTGGGATCTTCTCGGCAATCCATCCCGGCGGGAGTCGCCTTGGAACATTTGAGGAAGCCATCCATCAAGCCTTCTCCCAACTCGGAGTCCATATTTGTTCCTTCTCTGCCAAGTGAGGAATCTGATCCCATGGAGATTGACTGGGAGAATGCTACAGGAAACCCGGGGACTGCCGTCCTCTACTCGGGGACTGCCACTCCTTACTCGGGGACTGCCATTCCTTACCCGGGGACTCCCACTCCTTACTCGGGGACTGCCACTCCTTACTCGGGGACTGCCACTCCTTACTCGGGGACTGCTGTCCTTAACCCGGGGACTGTCGCATTCATTGAGGAAGTCCTTGCTAATCGGTCTGGGCTTCAGAGAAGTGCTCCCATCCCTAAAGAGCAACCAGAGGTACCCGTCCCAATGGAAGTGGACGAACCAGTGTTTCCCACACGGGAGACACCGAGTTGGGCTATGCCCATATTATCCTTTCTAAGGGATGGTACTCTACCAGAAGATGAGGTGGCTGCAAGACAGATTCAGAGAAGATCCAAGGGCTACACTATAGTCCGAGATGTGCTGCACAAGAGAAGTACCACTGGCGTGCTGCAACGTTGTGTGGACCCAGCAGAAGGAGAAGAGATCCTGGTAGAGATACACCAAGGAGAATGCGGGCACCATGCCTCTTCTCGGGCACTAGTCCAGAAAGCTTTTCGGCATGGTTTCTACTGGCTCACAGCACTGCAGCAAGCTGAGGGCATCGTGAGAAAGTGCAATGGCTGCCAGATGTTCGCAAGTAAGATTCACATGCCTGCTTCCGAGTTGAAAACAATTCCTATCACTTGGCCATTTGCTGTTTGGTGTCTGGACATGGTCGGGCCCTTCCAGCCGGCTAGAGGCAACATGACTCACATCCTGGTCATGGTGGATAAGTTCACCAAGTGGATCGAGGTGAAGCCTATTCGGAGGTGCGATGGGGCCACAGCTGTGAAATTCGTGAAGGATGTGATCCTGAGATATGGCTACCCGCACAGTATCATCACCGACAACGGCACAAACTTTGCTGAGGGAGCAATGGTGCGGTTCTGCAGAGATAAGCATATCCGGCTAGACGTTGCGTCAGTCGCGCATCCCGCTTCCAATGGGCAAGTTGAAAGAGCAAATGGCATGGTACTGGCAGGCATAAAGCCAAGGCTGATGGAGCCACTGCTGAAAACACCTGGGTGTTGGTTAGACGAGTTGCCAGCGGTGTTGTGGAGTCTAAGGACTACCCCTAACCGGTCAACCGGCTACACGCCATTCTTCTTGGTATACGGGGCTGAGGCCATGTTGCCAATAGACCTAGAGCATGACTCCCCCCGAGTAACCCTCTACACTGAGGTGGAGGCGAGAGAAGCTCGAGAAGACGACGTTGACCTGCTTGAAGAAGCAAGAGAGCTGACTCTGTCACGTTCGGCTATCTACCAGCAAAACCTGCGGCGTTATCATAGCCGAAAGGTGAACCCAAGGGTTTTCCGAGAAGGAGACATGGTCCTTAGGCTTGTGCAGCGCACAGCCGGAATGCACAAGTTGTCTCCTCCATGGGAAGGGCCTTTCATTGTGAGCAAAGCGCTGCACAACGATGCTTACTATCTTGTAGATGTGCGCCCACCACAGGCGAACAGGGCAGATAAATCCGGAGAGGAAACCAAGCGCCCTTGGAATGTAGCTCTACTCCGTCGTTTTCATTCGTGAGCAAAGATGTGTATGTACCCTCTTATCCGAGTTGAAATTCTACTCTGCAATCTGAAATTGATCTCGGGGACTGCCCTCGTCCAAAATTGCTCTAAGTGTTTTTACTCGGCTTTACCTTTTGCCTATTCGGTTGCTCTACTTCAAAATTCAAAGGTACATTGAGTACTGTGTTTAAACCTACATGCCAACTCTTCGACTTTGCTGCTGTCCGAAACCCGGCTTCATGGCAAGCAAGAGAACAAGCAAAAGGTCCATGAGCACAAGAAAAATTACTGAGGAAAAGAAGAGTGCAGGAACCGAGTAGGATGCTTTTATTACTGTTCTGTGTCTTGTTTTTTCGGCTAAGTGGTGGGCTGCGTTACTATGATTGTTTCTAAGCGGCTAAGTATTTGCAGCTCTACTCTTTAACTCTTGTGACTCGAATACCAAAAAAGCAACAAGTTGCGGGTAGAGCTGAGACGAAAAGGGAGAGTGAATAAGAAATGCAACTCGGGGACTCGCATGATAACGCAACTCGGCATCCAGCCCAGGTTGAACAAATTGATTAAGTTGAAAATAACAAAGTGGGAATAAAAATGAGTAGCAACGGAATAAAATAGTCTGATACATTTGCTCCCGGCATCCCGGGGATCTGATAAGTGTTTGAGTAAAAAGTTTGCAGGATAAAATCAAATTCAGGTCGACGGGGTGTTCTCGGTGCTCGCCTTGGTTGCTTCGTCTTCCTCAGTGGCCATGGTGGCGTCCGCCTCTGCGCTGGCATCAACAGTCCTCGCTTGCTCGGCGTCAGGCTCGGTGGTGAACTGCACAGAAGTTGCAGTGGCCACCGAGATGGGCGGTGTCGCGGAGGCGGAGCCGGTCTCGGGGGCGCAGAGGTTGACGGTGTCGTCAAGGGCGGCCCCTGACGAGGTGCCAAACTCGAGGGCGGCTATGTCGATCTCCTCGGCCTCTTCATCGCTACTCGCGACGACCGCGGCCTTCCCTTTCCCGGCCGAGCCCCTGGGTGAATCGAAGAAGCCCAACTCGGGATCTGATTCTTCATCCTCCTCCTCGTCCTCCTCCATCTCGGTGTCGGGTTCAGGGAGGCCATCGATGAAGGTTGCCGTGTCAGCGCACTCCGCAACCTCATGCGCAATCAGTTTGCGCATGGTCACGCAGCTGGGATCCATCTCCCACTTGGAATTGGCGCGCTTCCCGCGGATGACCTGCAAGTTCAAATTCTCATACCAGGAGGCGACGCAGAGCAGCATCAGATCAGCGCCCGCCCGAGCTCCCGAGGCGCGCCACTTCTTCAATTCGGCCTTCACGTTGCGCAGCTTCAGAGCAAGGCCACAAATAGTTGTTGGCGCAGGGTCCTCAGGCCAGAAGAGCTTGTGGAGCTGGAAGGCGGTGCGCACCAGGTCAGTGCCCACGCCGGCTAGGCGTTCGAACTGCCCTCGCATCACCAGCAGGCTATCTTCGATATCAGCTCTGGTGTCTGCAGCCTCGCCCTTCTCAATACGAGCTGCTTGGGCCTTGGCCAAAGCAGGCGCGCAATACAATGTCAGGGAAGATTTCTGCAAGAAGCAAATGAGAAATTCAGTAACAGGATTAGAGAAGAGGCAGGACCCAGAAGAAGAGATGCAGAAAGGAGAAAACTTACGATTCAACTCGTGGCGCAGCACCTGAAGCTGGCTCTTCCATGTTTCTTCATTGGATACATGCTTCTCCTCGAGCAAGCGGAGCCCCTCCAGCTGAGTAAAGAGCCCAGCATTGGCTTTTGTCAGCACCTCGCATTCCTGCTTGAGGGCTTTTATCTTGGCATTGCCCGTCGCCTCGGCCTTGGCCTTCTCGGCGATGACTCTGTCCCTCTCGTCACCAAGCTTGACAGCATCCTGGAGTGCCTTCTGCAGCTGGAGTTGCAGTTTCTCCATCTCGGTAGTGTGCTCGCTCTGCAGAGCAGCTGATTGGCTTGCCAGTTGCACCTGCACCTCAGCCGGTTTGAGGCAATCCTGATGTTCTACAACAAACTTCTTATGATCTTCTGAAAAGAGCAAAGCGCGGTTAGCAGAGAAGCGAAAGGAAGAAACAGACACAAGGGCGAACCGAGTAGACAGTGGTTTACCTTCAAGCTTCTTGATGGTGGCCTCGCCATTCTCGACAAAGGCACGGCAGTTCGAGTGCTCGTCAACCAGGGCTTTCAGTTTCCCTGCGGAGTAGAAAGGGTTAACGCAAAAAAGCAGAAGCGGGCGTAAAAAAAAAACGCGAGAACCGCGTAGCTAGAAGCGTACCTTCCACCTCAGACAGCCTCATGGTGCTGTTCATTACTTCCTTGTCGGCTTCCTCGGCACTCACTTTCTCTTTCTCCAAGGCAGCAATGCGCCTCCTGGCAATGGCATGATTCCAGAGAAGTTGACGGTGCAAGTTAGTCCGCTTCAGTACGCTGTTCTGAAAAGAGAAAAGAAACAAGAATCAGGCAAAGTAATTGAGATTCAACCCGAGAAGGCGGCTACTCGGGAGAGTGTCCGCCTACTCGGCCAGAATCTCGGGGACTGGGTGATGGATAAGGAAAAGAGGAAGAGTAGAAAAGAAGTGAAGATGCAACTCGGAAAAGATAAGTTAAGGCTTACCGCGTAAGACTGCTCGAGATCTTCTGCGTTCTTGCGGTGCACGAACATCTTGGCAGCCAGAGTAGCAGAGGTGGTCGAGACGGTCATGGGTTTGCAACCCAAATCCACCTTGTTCCAATCCTGACGCATGTGGTCGATGTCGCCCAAATCGATGCCGTTCCAGTTGGGGTTGCCGAGAACCTTGCTGTCCCACTTGGCGTCGATGAAGCCAATCAGGTCAAGTACTTGCTCGAGGCTCTGGGACGTTATCGCCTGGTCTTGAGCTCCCCGAGAAGCAATGGAGACGGATCTGTCCTGGTTTGGGGCCGGGGGCCTGGAGTCCACCGCCACGGCTTTCCTTCCCTTCTGAATAGCAAGAGTCCGGTCCGTGGGGGAGAAGCCGACCTAATGCTGTTGGCTGACCTTCACCATGTAATCAGGGTAGAGGGGCTGATCAGCTATAGTAGCGGCGGCAGGAACTGCACTGGGATTGCGGATAACCAGCTTCCTGGACTGGCCAGCTGATGTCGGAGGCGGCTTGTCGGCAGCTTTCTTCTTTGCTTTCTCCTTCTGAGCAGTTGGCTTCTCGGAGATTGGCTTCTCGGGTTTCTTCTTCTCGGTCTCCTTCTTCTCAGCCTTCTCCTTCTCAGCTCTCTCCTTCTCGGCTGCCTCCTTCTCGGCAGCGTCCTGCACACTTTTCCTGGTAACCGGCTTGGCTGAAGGGCCGGTTGCAGCTGTGGGTTGTGGCACCAGGGAGGAGTCTGGCTGGGCGCCACCTTGGTCAGTTGGCGGCGTCAGGGACGCGCTGTCTGATGCGCCATCTGGCTGGGCGCTACTCTGCGCGGCGTCTGGTTGCACGTCGCTCAGAGGGTAACGCCCAGTCGCATCCTCTACCCGCTGCTCAGCTGCAGGATCAGGCTGGGAGATATCCATTGCCTCCACCCGCGCCTGGGACACAGGATCTTCTTGCGCAGCACCCCCTGTGGCTGGCTGCTCCTGTTCTGCTCCTGGCCGCTCGACGGCGGCGTCGTGGTGCATCTCTGTATCTTGATCTCGGTTCCCCTCGGCGGTGTCGGCCGGAGGGGAAGGTGGCTTCTCCTGATGAGCAGCATCCTGCGGCTCTGGCTCGGCGTTCTGGGCATCAGTGCCCTCTGATGATGCATTGGCGGCATTGTTCTCGTCGCCATCGAGGTCGATTAGATTGTCGACATCGATGGCAGCCTTCTTCTGGGTCTCGGTGGATGCAAGAGCAGCACTCGCATCTAAGGGAGCTCTGATAAGGGAGGTAAAATCGGAAATTAGAAAAGGGCAGAGGAAATCAAGAGAAAACAGTGAAGCAAAAGGATTGGGAGTCAACCGAGAAGAACAAGGTAAACTGAAACATGCAACCGAGAAGAAACTTACGCTGTGGTGGAGGGAATTGTTCGCCTTGTTCTCTTCACGACCTTCTTGGTCGTCTTCTCGGTCGCCTTCTTCTTCTTGGCGGGGGGCTCTAGGGCGCCGCTGCCGGTCCGCTTGCGGGTAGCAGGTGCGGCAACTGAAAGAGGATTGGCCTCAAGGGCTCTCTCGCCTTCATCCTCATCATCATCCTCAGCATCTGCAGCATCCGTGAAATAAAGAGGAAGAAAAACACTTCAGAAACAGCAGGCAACAGGCTAGTGTTTCCCGCAGAGAGAAAAGTGTGAGTTCAGTTACCTTCTAACTCGTCATCAGACCAGTCGCGGAGAGACGTTTCGGCAGGCTGCTTCTCTGTCGAGGGGGAATGAGGAAGATTGATCTGATCCACGGTCTCGAGGGAGGCCTGGTCATCTTCTTCTCGGTCATCTGACCAATTGCCCTCGAAGCGCTCACAGCTTTCAGCTAGCTGGCGGTCAAGGACCTGAAAGACAGAGAAACTTTGCAAATTAGCCGAGTAGCGAGAAGGCATTCTACCCGGATGGGCGTGCAAACACAAAGCACACTGAGCCTAGGGAAATTTGCTAAGTGTTCTACTCGGCAAGGCATGCAAACAACAAGCATATTAAGCCTAAGTATATTACCCGACAAGGCGTGCAAACATCAAGCATACTAAGCCTAAACAGTCCCGATAAGTGCTGTACTCGGTGCGGAATGAAATTGCTAATCGCAGTAGGAAGAAGAGAATATCTACTCGGATTGCATAAACTGGAAGCAGAGAAAGGAGAACGTACCCGGGGAATCGGCTTCGTGCGGCTGAAGGGGATGAACCCGTATTGCCAGTTATCTCGGAGGCCCGTGGTCAGGATGGACCTCGCGTGCTCGGCGACTTCCGCATTGCTGAGCTCGAACGTGGTCGTTCGAGTGCAATCGCGGGGGCCTCCCAGATAGCACATTGGATGGACGCGCTGCTGCAGAGGCAGCACCCGGTTCCGGATCCAGCATGCGACGGGGTCGTCGCTCTTGAGGCCCTCTCCGATTAGCGCAGCGAGCCGCTCCTCCATCTGCACGGCGTTGCGGTCGTTCGAGGGCTTCGTCTTCCAGTTCTGCCCAGTCGGAGCTCGGTTGCTCCAGGCGGGCAGGTTGATGCGGTCCGCCACCGGTCCTCCCTCCGTAGCGGGGATATTCTTCACGTAGAGGAAAGATTTCTGCCACATACGGATGGAATCCAACCCCTTGATGCGAGGATGGTTGGTTCCCGCCCGCTGCAGCATCATGGCGCTGCCGGTGTCGGTTACCCGACTACCAGTGGCCGCGCCATCTTTCTTCCCCTTGCTCTGCAGACAAAGATGAAAGTATTTCAGCCATGTCTGTACCGTGGGGCGGACGCCGAGAAAGGCCTCGCACACCACGGTATGATAGGCGAGGAAGACGACCACGTTCGGGGGAAGGTGATGCATCTGGAGCCCGAAGTGATCCAGGAAAGAGCGGAGAAAATCGGACGCTGGCAGGCCGAATCCTCGCGCGAAGTGCGCGAGGAAGACGACATGCTCGCCCTCCCGCGGGGCCGGAACGAGTTCGCCGTCGGACGGCCGGCACTGAACACCGGGAGGAACCCTCCGGGTGTTCACGAGCCAGGAACAGTCATCGACGGTAACATCGGAACCAGCCCACCCGGCGCGAGCAGCTATGGCAGCAAGCGAGAAGGTGTTGGAAGTTGGAAGAGTGGGGTAGAGAACGAATCCGCAGCGGCGCAAGGAGTTGCGCGGCGGCGGAGAGCTCAGCGGCGGAGAGGAAACAGGGCAGAGAAAAAGGAAAGTGCGGAGGAGGAAGAAGGGGAAGTTACCGGTGGGGGTATTTATACCCTCGCCTCAGGCTACCGTTACCATCGGGGTAGTGGGATCGATCGTGGCCATAATTCCCGTGTGGTGGGGCCTGTGGCCGGATAGAAACGCACGCAAGCGCGGAACGCGCGCGTAACGGCCACAGTTGATCCCACGACCAGATCGTGGGATATTACTGCGCTTGATGGGACATGACGAGCCGGTGGGCCCGCTCCGTGAAAACTTGGCGCGTGGCACGTCGTGTCCTGGGCAGCGAGACGTCGGGGTCGCTGATGCACGACACGTGTCCAGTTGCGGCACGGAAGGCTGGATTGTGCTCTACACTGCAGAGACGCTAGAGGAGAAATTCTCTAAGTCTTTTTACTCGGTTACAGAGTAGAAAGCTGGTACTACTCGGAAGACACGAAACTCAAGGTACTTTCTAGGGTACTACTCGGAGTTTCTTACTCGGCATCTTGAGGTTCAAGGGCTGTGTTGCAAAGGTTGGTTTTAAGCTGGCAGAGCCTAGTGAACGAGTTCGCAAGATTCTACCAGCTTTGGGGACTGCTGTCGGGGGGTTACCCCCGAGTAGGGTAAAGGCAAGTGGTAAAAGCAACTATCAGAAGAGAGGTTTGGTCGAGTAGCCGCCTACCCGGTACTTGCTACCCGGTCGACTGCTACTCGGTCTCACCTCAAGATGACCAGAAGGAAGAATCAATCAAGTTCTGTACATTCGAGTAGAAGAGTTGGCCCGAGTAAAATTGGCGGGAACCTACTCGGGCCAGAAAGTCAAAGGAGCCGTTCTGACACAGGATCCCGCGTATCCTGGGTCCGTACTTGGCAGTATTCGAACTACTGTTCATCTGGGACCGGCCTGCCTGACAGTGACAGCATGGAAGCAGGCCGTCGCAGGATAAGGGGGCCCTACTCTGTGTTTGGCACAGTGATACCAGTCTGTCCCCTTGTTTTGCCCAACGACTTTCCAGATGCAGCCAAGATTAGGAACCAAAGCTGTCAGCGGGAACCCGGAAGAAGGACGATGTGCACACTATGTCGACACTTGTCCATGTTTGGACGTATCCGGCTGGGCACCGGGTATATAAGGTGCCCCGCCGCCTCCTGCGTGAGGCATCGCAAGCAGGATCGCATGCTAGAACACTTGGTGACCTAATTCTTGACCTAGTTCATCACATAGAGAGGAGAGTGGCTACTCGGTAGCAAGAACATTGTACTGTGGCTACTCGGTGAGACACCAGAATACATAGAGAAAGGCAGGAGTAGGGGTTTTACCTCCTCACGAGGGCCCTGAACCTGGGTAGATCGTGTTGTTTGCAGTGTTTACTTCGTACCTCACGCGGCTACTCGTCGCGTGATCCCTCCTCGAGCACCTCCAGCGTCCTTCGTCCCCACATCTTTAGCCATCCCATGGCATCTGCCGTGACACCACCACGACAATAAGGCTTTGTATGGCCTCAAACAAGCCCCACGTGCTTGGTATGATCACTTAAAGGAGTTCTTAGTAGATCGTGGTTTCGTACTTGGGGTAATTGATCCCACTCTCTTTACCAAAAGTGTAGACGGACATTTCTTCGTATGCCAAGTATATGTTGATGATATTATATTTGGATCCTCTAACGTTAGTTTTGTAGATCAATTTGCCAAACTAATGACAAGTGAATTTGAGATGTCTATGATGGGAGAATTAAAGTTCTTTCTAGGTTTTGAGATCAAGCAATATCATGAAGGGACTTTTATTTGTCAAGCCAAATATATTCAAGACATGCTCAAGAAGTTCGATATGATAAATGCCAAACCATTACCTTATCCAATGCCAACAACCACAAATCTCTCCTTGGATCATGAAGGTATACCGGTAGACCCCAAACTTTATCGATCCATCATTGGATCTTTGCTTTACCTTTGTGCGTCTAGACCGGACATTATGTTTAGTGTGGGTTTGTGTGCAAGATTTCAATCTAACCCCAAGGAAAGCCATATGATTGCGGTCAAGAGGATTCTTAGGTACTTGGTTGACACTCCCACTCATGGTCTTTGGTATCCATCAAACACAACTTTTGATCTTGTGGGATACTCGGATGCGGATTGGGGAGGTGACAAAGTGGATAGAAAATCAACCTCGGGTGCTTGTCAATTTCTTGGTAGGTCCCTTGTGTGTTGGTCCTCCAAGAAGCAAAATTGCATTGCCACCTCCTCCACGGAAGAGGAGTATATTTCCGCTGCAAGTTGTTGCTGTCAACTCTTATGGATGAGTCAATGTCTTAAGGATTTTGGAATTAAGATTAAGACAATGCCTCTTTTATGTGATAATGAGAGTGCTATTAAGATTTATCACAATCTGGTACTTCATGGCAAGACCAAGCATACTGAGATTCGGTATCATTTTATTCGGGATCATGTGGCCAATGGTGATATCTCACTCTCTTATGTCAACACTAAAGATCAACTTGCCGACATGCTTACCAAGCCTCTAGATGTGAAGAGATTCAAGGAATTGAGGAGTGAGCTCAACATCATATGTGCAAGCAATTTTAGTTGATTGAAAATCTTGCATACACTAAAGATCAACTTGCCGACATCCTTACCAAGCGTCTAGATGTGAAGAGATTCAAGGAATTGAGGAGTGAGCTCAACATCATATGTGCAAGCAATTTTAGTTGATTGAAAATCTTGCATACACACCCCTACTAGACTTCTATTTGGATTTAGATGCACGCATAGACATAGGGGGAGTGTAGCTCAATCAATGAGTCAACACTACCTTTATAATGCATAAATAAACAAATCATGCCTAAATGATCATTTTTAATGACATCATGTGCTTCAATGATGAGTCTCGACAATGCACCCAAGATACATCTTCGCGGTGACATATCGAACATACTCATACATGGTGGCTACGGCCACCGCCAATTTTCAAAGCGACATTTGTGTTCGAGTGCTCACTCATTTGCCCTTCCACTTGTGTTCATATTTCATTGGTATCCAATGTTGCTCATTTCGTTTCTCATTTTATGTCCCATTGGATACAAATGAAAACATCATATGCATGTCAGCATCCTCATCTCATTCGTGCACATGGTCAAGTAAAAATTTCTCTAAGAAACAAACACATGAAAATGTTCTATTAAGACATTAGCTTCACATTGTCGTTTTGTTTGCTAGAGTATATTTCAAAAAATCTTTGAATTGAAATATTGTTTATATGTTTTGTTGTGTGTGGCTTGGTAGTTGTGTAGGCTCATTTTGTTTTTACTATTTTTTTTCTACAAAAAAAAAACAACACAACACACACACACAAGTCCAGCCCATCCCAACAGCACCGAAAAAAAAACAAAAAAAACGCGCGCGCCCCCCCCCACCCCGGCCCCGGCCGCCGCCGAGCCGGCCCCAGGCCGGGTGCCATGCCGGGCACTCGGGCACCTACCCGGCCTCGAGCTGCCCCCGTGCCGGCCCCAGGCCGGGGGCCAGGCCGGGCCCTTCGGCCACCATGCCGGCCTCGCTGCCGGCCCCACCCCCCCGCGCACCGGCCTCGCGCGCCGAGCCGGCCTGGCCGGCCACCCGCCCGGCCCCAGGCCGGGGTGGGCGCTGCACACGCCAAACACACACACGCACGCACCCACCTCCACCAACCACCCCCATACCCCTTCTTCCTCCTCCCTCAACCTCCATTAGAGCCCCTTAGGTGCTCTCCCCTACCCCCTCCCCCCACCTCCCTAGCCCATCCCCACCGCCCAAATTCACGGATCCGCAAGCCCTCGGCCTTCTCCGCCCCCTCCTCCACACGGATTTCTCATTGACCCCTTATTGGAGGAGATCGGGACACTCTATTGCCTAGTGTTTTTTTTGTTTGAAGATGGCTTCGAACTCGGGTAATTTTTCTTTGGGCTTTTCTATCGATTACATGTATGTGAGTCCTATCTATCGGTGTGCTTGTGCTAGTGTTCATGTGTTATGTTTTTTTCCATCTATTAATGCTAGGGTTCATACCGCTATGCTATATTATGAATTGTTGATGACATGTGTTCCATCTATTCCTATGTTATGCTATGTTGATGTCACATGCTCCTCGTATTCTAGCCCTAGCCCTATGACACTATGCTCTACCTACCCTTGCAAATTATTTCCTCCTAATTGTCCTAGGTTACGTAATATAATTTACAAATTATTGATATGATTGTCCTAATGTCGTGCTTCTAAACTCTTATATTCATTGTGACATGATGTATATGCTATGCCCAAAATTTTCTTTTACATACTAATAGTGTTTCTAGTATCATGCCCAATTACTTTTCACATGCCTATGTTTACTAAGCACACCACACCATTCTCTACACATGCTATGATAATGTGCCTTGTTGTCATTAATCTTGGGCTAGTATTTGTTTTTCACCATGTCACTATCACATATATTCATGGATTCATTTTTTTTCACTCAAACAACGACCATGTGCACTCATCATCATGCTCCATATCCATGCATCATATGTTTCAGGTGATTTCAATCCTCGAGATGAGTCCGAGGTTCCCCTCTCTCTCCGCCCTCGCACCTCCCGCAAGAAGAGTGCACTGGAGGTTGCTGGTTCTACTCCCTCACGGAGACAGGCTCCCTCTCTTCCAATCAATCCGAAGGAGCCCGTGATCAAAAACTGGGGTGGCCTTAGTACCACCGACTTTGATGAAGCAAGGCTCAAGTTTAATCCTTATGAGTTTGGTGAAAGCACATGCTCGGATCCTCGGTTCTATTGCAAGATGCATCAAGTCATGCATGAATTTATTCTTGGCAAGCTTCAGCACAGTCACGTGGATCAACATTACTTTGACATTGAGTATGCTGGCAACAAGTGGCCTGAAGTTATGAAAATCATGGACTACCACAACCTCACTCCTCTCATGGGTGACACTCTTGCTCATCCATTCTCTCCAGAGCTGCTCAGGGAGTTTTACTCCACCGTTCACTTCTCCTCTGGAGGCCCCACGCGGCTCCCGCGTACGTTGACATGGATGAGCGGTGGCTCCAAGTGTGAGGCTACCATGGATGATTTTGGTACTATTCTGGGTATCACCGAGTATCGGTTTGATTATACCTTCTATTTCCGCATTCATGGAGACTCCAACAAAATTATGAAGGCCAAGGAGGGGATTCGCCATTGCTATCCCGAAGGTACCGGCTCCATGCATATTCCTAAGATCAAGTTCTTTTCTGAGCATTGGTATATGGTACACGCTATTCTTCGCAACACCATCAACGCCAAATTTGGTGAGAAGGGCGAGGTACGCAAGTGGATGATCAAACTTCTATTCCACATTGAGTCTCAAATGAGGGCCAAGAGGCAATTGGATGTTCTGGACTACATGTGGCAGGAGATGCAGAATGTGGTTCGGGAAAAGCGGGTCCCCATCTATGGCTCCTATATTTAGCGTCTTATGGAGACAAGGATCCCAGAAGGTCTCATCAACAAATATGCCAAGGTGACTCCCAAGAAATCTATTCTTATGTATGATGCTCCCATTGAGACTGCTGCTGATCCAAGGCCTAAGCGCACCCGCACCGAGTCGTTTGCTCGCCGCTCTCCTTCACCTTCTCCTCCTCCTGAGACTTTCAATCTTAAGAAGATTCTTCAGAAGATGAACTGCTTCTTCATTGATAAGCAACATCAGGATTATGAGGCTTATCGCAAGGGGAAGGCCTCTAGTCGCCGTCAGCGCGCCATCCAGACTGCTCTCAAGATTCCCCTTAGTCCTCCCAGCTCCGAAGAGATTTCAGAGGAGAAGTGGAAGTCTAAGCATACTTATTGGTGTGGAGATGATGCTAGCTCACTCGACTCTTTTGCGGGGCCATACACTACCGCTGAGGCTAGCTCCAGTCAGGCTCCTCCAGAGGACTTCCGTGAGGATGAGGATGCGATGGACGACGAGTGATTGGATTGCATTTTTCTCCCTTTTTGGTGTATGATGCCAAGGGGGAGAAACATTCACGCATTGCATTGCATTTCATGCATTCATTTGCGTCATATCTTCGTGATTTGCTTTCGTCATTCTTAGTTGAAACTATTTGTGTGGTGTGTTGAACTTTTGTGTTATTGTAAGACTATGTCTTTATTTATCTATCGTACTCTTTATCTATGCGTGTGTTAATTGATATATTGAAGATCATAGCAAGGCTATCATGTTATTTCATCTACTCACTATTTCGATGTGTTGAAGCCATAATGAGGGTAGTTGTTATTCATCAAGAACTATGAGAAGAATGCTATGGTAAGATCATTCTAGTGGTAAACATTATTGCTCACCTTTATGTTCATACATGTGTATCTTCAATGGTAAAATCATGGCTGGATTAATTCTTGCACTTCACATAAGTATGTCGTAGTCACATCATTATCTTATAAAACATAGTGTGAAGTTGAGATTATGAAAGGGGCACTCATCATGATTATCAAAATATACATGTCAATTGTTATGGGCACACAAATAAGGAGAGTACGAATATGTGTTAATTCTATCACAAATAGCTATGCAAAATTATTTCTTACGCAAATCCGTATGTTGTCATCAAACATCAAAAAGGGGGAGATTGAAAGAACATAGTTTCTAAATCCTATTTTGAGTGTTTGATTACAACATATAGATGGACTAATGTGTTTTGCTAAGTATAATTTCTAAATCCTATCAAAAAGGGCGCAGGAAGGTGAAAACCCCCCCAACGACCGTATTTCCGACACGGGTATAAATGGGGGGTCTCCACCTACCTCCTTGCTTTGTCAATCTCACCCACACTTTCTCACACCACCATTGATTGACCAAGCTCAAGCTCAAGAACAAGATTTCCACAAATCCCCAACCAAAGCTCGTGATACTTTGGGATTTGAAGGAGACACCCCCGATCTACAACTCCACCGAGTCGATTAGAAATCCACCCACTAATCCCTTAGGGATCTTGTCATTCTTAGTTCATTGGAGCTAGGAATCTTGTTGATCTTAGTTCATCGGAGCTCGGAGCCTTGTTGACATCCCCGGTGCTTTTGTGCCCGTGGATCTTGCCTCTCGGAGTCTTGGAGGCTCTTGGGATTTGGTGAGGACCCTCCAATCTTGTGGAGTGTGCCTCATCCTTGTAAAGGTTCTAGTTGTCAACCTCAACGGCAACATAGTGATCCGAGCCTATCCACATCGGTGGAAGGACTCGAAGGAGATACGGTGTGGCATTTGAGGCCTACTCGGTGTTCCACTTTGGTGGCACCGCACCGCTCCAACGGAGATTAGCTTCCATTGGGAAGTGAACTTCGGGATACATCTCCGTGTCACTATGTTCGGTTATTCCTCAACTTACCTTTACTAGTTACCACTAGCTTAGTCATATACTTATCTTGTGCTAGTTGTACTTGCTCAACATATAGGATTGTTCACCTAGTTGCATAATCTAGATAATCTATATTTGAGCATTACCTTGTTAACTTGAAAAAGAAGTTAAAATTTGTAGTTAACCTATTCACCCCCCTCTAGTTAACCTCTCGATCCTTCACTAATGTTTAGAAAGTATTGATAATGCTTGTGTCCATGCAGAACATGTGAATTTTTGATTGTGCACTAACGCTCTAATGAGAATTACTTCGAGTTTGGTACGAAGGAAGTATTCAAGGGTCAAGAGAAGAGGATTATATAACGTGATCAAGAGGAGTGAAAAGAAAAATCTTGGGGATGCCCCCGTGGTTCATCCCATCAAATTCCAAGAAGTCTCAAGCGTCTAAGCTTGGGGATGCCCTAGGCATCCCCTTCTTCATCATCAACTTATCAAGTCACTTCTAGGGAAACTATATTTTTATTTGGTCACATCATAAGCACTTTACTTGGAGCATCTGTTTCCTTTTATTTTATTTTGTTTTCCTTGATGCATTTTTTTTGGATCCTAGCATTCTTGTGTGGGAGAGAGACACGCTCCGCTTTTTCCTATGTATAGTCGTATTCTTAAATTTTCATCTAGCTACCGCAACTCCGTTTTAGCTCCTGTTTTTCATGTATTTCTTATTGAGAGCTGTTAGTTCTTGTAGAGTAGTGTTACTCTGTTGTTTCATTGACATATTATATGGAGGTTTAAATAAAGTGATGGTGCTGGAAATCAATAAAATATTTCATACTTATAACGGTGCACAAAGAAGCTTGTTAAGACTGTGGCTTAGACTTTATCATGTCACGCTAGACATTATTTTAATGCTTAGTAGTTATTGATGTAGCATGACTTGTATCAAACATCTGAGAGTGCTTAATTTTCCATTGAAAGAAATCAAGAGTTGTTTTTATCATATCAAAGCATAATATTTTGGTATTCTCCTTCGAGTGCTTTATTTGGTTGACTTGGCGCATGCTTACAGCATGTTATGACTACAAACCAGTCACATTTAGCCTCTATGATCATTTAGTTTTTTACTTGTAATATCATTTATGCTTTGAGCAATAAATTTTTGTCGCTATGCATGATTATGGCTATTATGCCCTCTTAATTTGTCGCTCCCAGTCTTCTGCTAGCCTTCACCTATACTGAGTATGAGCTCTACTCGTGCATCCAACTCACAAAAACCAAAAGATTTCCAAATGTTTCCACCATACCTACCTATATGTGGTTTTTAACCACCAATCCAAAGTAAATTTCTCATGTGATGCCTTTAAAACATTCAAAATTATACCCGTTTTGTGCCCCTGTTTTAGCTCATGAGGACGCATGTAGACGATCTTTATCTCACTTGTTGATTGGACTTTACACACCTGGACTAGTGGCACATCCGCTTATCCAAATTCACAGAAGAGCTGACAACGGGGTGCCCAGCCCCAAAAATTGGTTATTATAAATTCTCTTCACTCTTTTTGCCCCTGATTTATCAGTTAAAGCATAATTGTGTAAACAAAAGATAAGAGGGATGATCTACTGACCCTAGTAGAAAGAACATCCTTCAATGGGAGCCGCTCTTGTAAAGTCTAGTTAACTTGTGACGTATTGTGTTGTCTGTTTGCTATTCGTCGACATAAACATACACCTCTCTCAAAATTGTTTTCAATCCCTCTGTTTTAATAAATAAAAAGCTCTAGCACATGAATTAATCCCCGCTTCCCTCTGCGAAGGGCCTTTCTTTTAATTTTATGTTGAGTCTTCATCTTCTAACTTATGCACAATTAAGAGAGCATAGTTCTCATTCGGAGTATTATGTGCATCAGTCCAAAGATTTTTTATTGATTAATTCATGGCATGTTATTACTTGTTCTCAAATTACTTGTTTCTAGTCACCACTTGAACTTTGAAGGTGTCGTGGCATTTAAATTTGCTTTCCTTTTAAGGACAAGTGGAATACCACTTTGCTATGTTTTCTTTATGCTAGAAACAAACATATATCATTCAGTAAATCATTATTCATTATCCTTTGTTTGTGCTACTTTTCATATTGCATCATGTTTGCTCACAGTTGCTTTTACAAATATGATGATCAAGATTATGTTGGTAGCATGTCACCTCAGAAATTATTTTTATTTTTATCATTTTACCTACTCGAGGATGAGTAGAACTAAGCTTGGGGATGATTGATACATATGAAATGTATCTATAATTTCTCATGTTCCATTATGTTTTCATGCCACTTGCTACATATTTTCTATATACTTAATAGCATTTTTATGGATTTCCTGGGACTAACCTATTAACAAGATGCCACAATGTCATTTAATGTTTTCTGCTGGTTTTGGTTTTAGAAAAGTTATTCTGCAAATATTCTCAGTATTGGATGAAACAAAATCACAGGGCCTATTTTTCTGTGACGTACACGGAGTCCAGAGAAGACCCGGAGTGGAGCCACAGAGTGACCACACCATAGGGAAGCGCGACCCTCCTTGGCCGTGCCACGAGGTGGTGTAGGCCCCCCGGGCGCCCACCGACATCGCCTTTCGCCTATTTATACTTATTCTCGGGAAAACCCTAAATACCCGAGCCTATATCCACGAGAAGTTCCGTAGCCACCGTCATCGTCAACCCTAGTTCGAGAGGGTTCTCAAGGTCTCCCCGGCACCCTGCCGGGAAGGGAAATCATCACCGGAGGGCTCTACATCACCATGCCTGCACCCGGAGTGATGCGTGAGTAGTTCATCCTTGGACTACGGGTCCATAGCAGTAGCTAGATGGTTATCTTCTCTTCTTTATGCCACCATGTTTAGATCTTGTGAGCTGCCTAACATGATCAAGATCATCTATCTGTAATGCTATATTTTGTGTTTGCTGGGATCCGATGAATATTGAATGCTATGTAAAGTTGATTATTAATATATCATGTTTAAGCTATTTATGATCTTGCATGCTCTCCGTTACTAGTAGATTCTCTGGCCAAGTTGATGCTTATAACTCCAAGATGGAGTATTTATGCTCAATAGTGGGTTCATGCCTCCCTTTCATTTGTGATCGAGTGACATAAATGTGACGGATGAGGGATGTGCTATTGCCATTAGGGAGAAAACAACAATGCTTTTCTAGGGATAATTTGATTGTTTACATTATGCACGTTAATTAATGTAATAATCTGTTGGTTGCAACTTAATACTCGAAGTCTGCTTGGATTACGTTCTGACGGTGGATTATTAGTCATAGATGCAGTTGGATTACGGTCTATGTATTATGTTGTAATGCCCGCATGAATATCATAGTAATCATCATGTCTTGCATATGCACTACGGTGCAACCTTTATTTCGTTCAATTGCCCAGCTATAATTTGTTTAACCAACATGTTATCTATCTTTTGTGGAGAGACACCGCTAGTGAACTATGGACCCCGATCCATTCTTTTACACTAATAATACTACCTACTGCAAGCACTGTTCTTTTTTACTTCAATCATTGTTCTCATATCTTTCACTACAAACAAATACCATTTTCCACATTATACGTCTAATCCTTTGTTTTCAGCAAAACCGATGAGATTGACAACCTCACTGTTTCGTTGGGGCAAAGTATCTTGGTTGTGTTGTGTGCACATTCCACGTTGTTGCTGAGCCGGTAGTGCTCGCTGCCAACATCAGCTGTCTATAACCTTCAGAAGTGATTTATTTATCATACTTGTCGATTATTCCTTGGTTTTTTTAATGAGGTAAACTTGCGACTGTGCTCTTCATACCTTCCTCTTGGGGTCTCCCAACGAGCGTACATCTACGCACATCACTCCTCGGGTAGGGAACCTTAATGAGATCATAGGTGGGCTTGTCAACCTCATGTACCATGCCTATGAGACTTACCTTGCTAGCCTAGAGTGTGAGAGGAGGGAAGTTGATGTTCTGGACTTCATATTCTCTGCGATGCATTTTGCTATTATGGAGAAGAAGACCCTAGTTTACTCTCCCTATGTCATCAAGCTCATCTTGACCAAGGTTCCAGGTTTGGACCTTAGGGGGTTCACTTCTCATAAGTTCAAGATGCTTTAGATTTTGGGTCATGAGGATGCTCCTGCTCGTTCTCCCTTTGCCTCTACTAAGGATGAGGATCTTTATCCTCGTTCTAGGAGGAAGAATGTGATGCCCCCTTTCTCTTCCGGTGTTGACCGTATCTCTCCTCCCACCAAGGAAAAGGTGAAAAAACTCAACTGATTTCAGCGGATTTTTGCTTTCCATGCAGACGGTGATCCACAAAGAGAACCATGATCTTTATGTACAGAACAAGAACATCATCCATAACCAGGGTGTTCTTTTCAAGAAGATGGAGGAGCTTCAAGGGAACAAGAAGCCTGCTAGTGTTGAGAGAGAGAACTCTGATGATAGTGACAAGTCTATCTCGACCATTACATACAAAAATTGGAACTGTGATGCTATCAATTGGGATGCCTTTAGTGACATTTTTTATCGGCCCACCACCTCCAATGTGGTCAAAGGGAAAGGGAAGAAACCTGCTGCTGATGATGAGGATTCCTAGTTTGATGTAGAGGATGAGGACTACGGGTGATCTATGGGATCCGTAGCATTGCTCTTCTCTCATTTTGGTGTTTCGATGCCAAAGGGGGGGGGGAGTTGCTCTAGTAGGTCATGGGAATTTGCAGGGTCGGGCACACACATTTGCTTTTACCATTTCTATAGAGCCTATGTCCATTTGATTTGTGTGTTTATGTTTGATGAACCAATTGATATTTGCCTCTTGTGTTGTTGAACTATGTTAGTTTGTCGTATTGGTTGTGAGACATGGTTTTATTATCTATGGTTGAGATCTATATTCTAGAATGCTATAATATCCTCGGTGTATTCTATTTCATATGCAAAAGGTATGATCTCCACCCTTTCCTAAAATTATCTCTTGTCTATCATTTTTGTTATTTCTCTCAAGTTGGGTCTTGCACAAAAAAGTGGTGCTTCGTAAATATTTAGGGCACATAGTTAGGGGGAGCCTTACTTTAACTTATAACATGATATTCCGCTTTCCTATGCTTTATATTTGCAAATCCTAGTGTTGTCATCTAACACCAAAAAGGGGAAGATTGAAAGAACATTTTGTGTTCTCCCAATTTTTCTTTCGAGTGTTAGATAACAACATTGGTGATCACATAAACTCGTGCCTAGTGCTTCATGTTGTTAGGATATTCCATCATAAAACATAGCTATCAAATAGCAAAGTGTAGAACAATTTCTCAGCTGTCTAGAGGTTGTCTGGAGTTTCCAGGCTGGAGACTCTGGTCTACCTGACTGGAGACTCTAGGGTGTCTGGACCCGAAACTTTCACCGGAAACTCTGGCCCTTCTCTGTGGAACTTGCCGTGCGATTTGGTGTTACTCATGTAGGAGCACGTAGAAATAAATAAACAAAATTCTACGTGGAACTCCCAAGATCCAGCCAAGGTAGACGGCCACGAGGATTTCCACTAGACGCGTAGATGCGGATTATCGATGAAGAACGTTGATGCAATATAGTCCCACGATCTAATCCAGCCGATCCAATCCCGCGCTCGTCGAAGTGTTGAACGTACAACACCTCTGCAGGTATCCACACATATGAGGAGGAGTTCTTACGGCGGACTGCTAGGTCCGGTGCGGCGGCTGGACTTAGTGGGGCTAGGTTTCCCAACTCATGGGAGTGGAAACTTGTTCCCGTTGGGCAACCTGGGCCCCTCCTTATATAGCGAGTGGGAGTGGGCTGCACAACGCTTGTGGCCCATTCACTCCGTGAGTCCAACGCACCAATTCAGTCCATTTCCGGTTGGGTCCAACCCGACCAATATACTTGCTCCCACTCTTAAGTGTGTGACCCCGCGGGCTCATGGTGACTTGGAAATGATTGGAGTCTGACTCCCAATCGATCAACCGGTAGCGAATCCTACAAGAACGTGCTGACTCCCAAGTGCCATAGAGTCATGAAGACATACATTCCAGTGTGACTTTCATCTGAGTCCCTTTTAGCTCAGGATATACCTTGTCAAACTATAGGCAAATTATCGTCATCCCTTAAATAGCTCAACTCCCTTCTCGATCCGTCATATATGATTCATCGGACTAACTCTTAGACAATCGACCCGGTACACTTAACCGAGTCGCGCATAGCCATGCTTCCGGAATCATATCACTCGAGAGGGCCCAGAGAATATCTCTCCTGTCGGAGGGGAAAATCCCATCTTTATTACCCACATCACTTAGCTTGCATCTCATTTGACCCGAACTCTGCCTTTATAACTGTGTTGTCATGACACAACGTTTGACAGAACTAATCGGTGATCCAAACTCGGATTGTGCAAAAACTTTAGGTCCAAGGATTACATTTTTTGGGACATGCAAATGGCGACTTCCTCATTTCATATCAATATGGGTCAGTCCGACTTGCTAAACTATTTAGCCATGTCTGTGTAAGTTAGAATGGCATCGCCATGCCCATGACAAGTGGAACCGAGTCATCACAAAATTCACATCAGTCAGGTTGTTGATACGTTCAAAACGTATCTACTTTTCCGAACACTTTTGTTGTTGTTTTCCTCTAAATTGTGAGATTTGAATACAATTAACATGGACTAACGTTGTTTTCAGCAGAATCTCCCTGCTGTCTCGTTTTTGTGCAGAAAATCAACTTTCAGGAAAATGCCCGGAAAAGATCCCAATACTCCTATTTTACCCTGAAGACCCCCGGAGCCAGAAGCCGAGACGGAGAAGAGCCACGGGGATCCCACACCACCTGCCGGCGCCTCCCCTAGGCCATGCCACCACATGGTCTGGCCGTCTCGGGCGCCCCCTCGTGCCCTTCTTTCGACTACTTAACCCTCCTGACCTAAAAACATTGGGGGGGGGGGGGTTCGTCATATTCTAGATAAAAACACCAGAGCATCGTCGCCACCTCAAAACCCAATTCGGGGACCAGAAGTTTCTGTTCTGGCACCCTGCTGGGACGGGGATCCGGAGGAGATCATCGCCATCGTCATCGCCGCCACTTCTCCATCAACCATCCATGATTCCCCCATCCATGTGTGAGTAATCCCCGTTGTGGGCTGAGAAGGATGGTAGGGATTGGATGAGATCGTTCATGTAATAATTGCCAGATTATTAGGGCATGGTGCCTAGTATCCGTTGTTAGTGCTATCTATCGTTGTTGCAACTTTTTTGTGCTTAATGCTTCTCACTAGGGCCCGAGTGCCATGATCTCAGATTTGAACATGTTATTGTTTCATGAAGATAATTATGCTTTTGATCTTACCTGCAAGTTGTTTACAAATATCGTTGTCCGGAACCCGAGGCCCCAAAGTGACAACAATTGGGTTAACCGGAGGGGATGGCTGTGATGTGAGGATCACATGTGTTCACGGAGTGTTAATTCTTTGCTCCGGTGCTTTATTAAAAGGAGCACCTTAATTACTAGTAATTTCCCTTGAGGCCCCGCTGCAAACGGGATGGTAGGATAGAAGATGTTATGCAAGTTTCTCATTGCAAGCACATACAACTAAATATGGAACACATGCCTATAGCTATCTATTACTTGGATGCTTCATTATTATTTATCTGCAATTGACCATGTTTTGATTATTATATGAACTATCTTATCCATGCAACGCCGGTTCATCCGTCCCTATGCCTACAATATTTTAATCTTGTTGTTTCCCACAATTGCTACCGATGTTTCTATTTTATTCATGCTATTATTTTACTACTGCTACTACTATAAAACCGTTGCTACTAATAAACTGTTGAGAGCAAGTCTACTCCCAGGTGCAGCTGAATTGACAACTCATCTGCTAAGGCTTTTAAATATTCTTTGTCTCCCCTTGTGTCGAATCAATAAGTTTTGGTTTTACTTCCCTCGAAGACTGTTGCGATACCCTATACTTGTGGACATCAATTGTGTGCCCAACACAACCTCAATGACCAAGGACAATTTAGCATGAACAATATGAATACATAGTTCCACAATCGCATCACATATTCAATGATATATATTGGATGTTCAAAACAAGGAAAACTTAGTAACTTTATGAGTATATTGGGAATTACATCATACATGATTGCCTCTAGGGCATATTCCCAACAACTCACAGAGGCTCGGTCTGAAGTATCCCCAGAGTATGCACGGAGACTCCGGCCCCTTTGTGAGATTTTGGTGATGAAGAGACAGAGGCCCTGTAAGGAGTATCCCCGGAGACTCTGTCGCACCCGGACTTCTAGGGGATACTCGCGGTTCCGTTGAACAGCAGATGATTGGATTACGGGGCTTACCTGCACCCGCATCTCTTACGAGTAGGCCAACACACGTATGTGTGACAACCAAACTCTACTGTTCATCGTCTACGTAAACCATCCCATAGAAATCAGGATACTTCCATTGACGTACTTCAAAACATACACACATGGTACGTCAATGGCATTTGAACAAGTGATATCACAACAGATCTCTACGACACAAAAGATGGAAATAAGTTGCAAATAGCTCTCACTAGAGCAGAGATAGCAAATACAATCATCCAGAGGACACATGTCCCAACATATCATCATTACATCACAGCGGAAGCATCCAAAATGTCTGAGTACAGACAAGATCCAAATAGGCCTAAGAGGCCGGAAACGAAAAGACGGAGCCCATCCACGAAGTCTCGGATCCTGCCCGGGTCCGCTATCTACTCGTCAGCAGTCTCGTCATACTCCACGTAGTAGCCACCATGGGGATCCTCGGAAACGTAGTCCGCGGAAACCACAACCCCAAAGGGGTCAGTACATAAACGTACTGGCATGCAAGACTCACAGTTCACCAAGGTGTAACCCGTCAACACCAAGCACAGATGCTTTGGGTTCAACGGAAGGAAGGAGATATAAAAGATGCTGCAACTGGCTGCTCTAACCAACTACAGAGGTACTACCACTTCCGGCTAACAGAAAGAAGATAAGATAGCGTATCGTAACCAACTATAACTAACGACCAAACAAACCCATCCTGGATCTCGCCCCTTATCCAAAGAAGCAATCCGAGGATAACTCACACAGTTGAATTAATGATGGTTCAAATTATTGTGTCAATAAGACTATTACTAGTCAAGTTATCATTAGTTAGGTGTAAGTTGTTCTGAGTACTTGTTAGCCAGTACTTTCACCAAGTAATCCATAACCGCGGAAAACACGGCTTCTCGAGAAGATTTATCCCTGCAGGGGTGCACCAATTTGGCCGTACACGTAAGAATAACCCGCCAGATGGAATGGCCTTTCCACCAAGCGGGGCACTCAACACAACTCAACTCTTCTTCGCATCAAGCCCAAAGAACCCCGTGCAGTGAGCGCACGGCTAATCAAGCCCCACGAAGAAAAGGGGACCCTCATAGCACTCTAAGAACGTGTCTCCCTAAATACCGACTACAAAAGTTCCACCCTGGCGCCAAGGGTTCGCACCTGCAATATGCATGCGGCAAATGGAAAACCCGAACTAAATGAGGCGATTTGGACGAGATGCGAATTGAATCAAATTGAGGGGGGCGCCCATACACGCTTCCCACATGCGGTTAGTGCGCTCATCATGGATCAGTAGACAAGACCCTTTTCCTATTAGGGTCGACACTAGCAGGCTTCAAAACCACGCCGGGCCTCCTGCCGGTGCCTTATCAGCAGATTATTATTACCTCAAAATTAACAGGTTGTTGTTTAACATCGAGCCCCAGAACATGATGGAATATAGTAACAGAAAGTAACGGGTAACAGACTCGAGCAAAACAACCCTAAGCATGCTAGTAAGACACGGGCTCAAACAACGGGGTTATGGGAGAGGAGGTGAGGCAATATAGGGTTAAGGGTAACATGTGATAGGTTCGTAACAGAAGCAACGATTCAAAAGGCTAGCAGAAATAGACAACGGAAAGTATCGGTAACCAATGTTGAAAGGAACACAGTGGTTCATGTGAGTGATAACTTGCCTGCAAACCCAGTAGCCTGATACTGAGCTAACTCCTTAGAAGGGGTGTCGTAAGTATCGTCGGTCTCAACGTCGTCGTTTATCCGAGAAGAAGCAAACAACAACGCAGAGAGATAAACAATCAATAACATGGCATAGTGCACAAACATGGGATGATGCATGACCATTTAATTGATGCATAGAAATAAACTAGTTGACAAGATATCAACATGATTAAATGGACCCACATGCAATTGGATTGCATATGGAAAGCCCATGAATTATGGTTGAAATAATTGTTTAACAACTAACCATTAGGTGAAAGTGGATTAGCATGATGCATGGATGAAGAAAACAATAAAATAACAACAATACAAACAATTGGAAATAAGGTTTACCAAGTTTGGAATTTCATTTATTAAGTTTTGGAATTTTGGTTACTTAAAGGTGTCACACAAGCATTTGTTGTTTTCACCAAATTAAATTGTTCAAAATAGATATCAAAGTTCATATTTGATAAGAACACACAATTTTAGGTGGAATACATGTTTCACTTGTTGAAAAAGGATTTAGGATAATTTACTTATGAATTAAACAAGTTTGAACAAGTTTTAATTGAATTTAATCTAAACATGAACTTATTTGAATTTTTATTTATGCAAAACATTAAGTGAGATTCATAATTGAAAATCTTATACTTTTATGGTTGGAAAACATATTTTATATGTCCCAAAAGAAATTAATTTGACCAAGTTATGAATTTAGCAATATTAAATGATTTAAACAAGGTTTAAATCATTTAACCAATTTTAATTATTCAAAACATGGAAAAAAATTTATATTTGGAAATAGGGTTTAATTTAGCATGGAAAACATATTTTATTTGTTGAAATTGGATTTAAAATGAGCAAGTTATTATTTTGGCAATTTTAAATGCAATAATTAAGAAACAGTTGTTTTCAGCAATTTAAATTATTCAAAACAGCAAACAAAGTTGATATTTGGAAAGTACATGAAAAATTGATTGGAAAACATATTTAGTTTGTTGAATTTGGAATTTTTATGCCCAAGTTATGAATTTTGCAAAATTAAGTGAATTAAACATGAATTCAAATATTGCACCAATTTAAAATATTCAAAACAGTAAACAAAATTTATATTTGGATAGAACATTTAATTTGGTATTGAAAACATATTTAAAAAGTTGAATTTGGAGTTAAGATGAATTATTTAGGCAATTTACAATGTTAAGGTGTAATCTGCCATTTTAATTCACTAGGGACTTGGAAAGAAAAAATTACAGGGACTTAGATAAAAGTAGCAGGGACCTGTGAGCAAATTAGAGTAGATCTAGATCTAGGAAAATAAATGAAAAAAGATTGGTGTTAAGTGGCAGGGGTGGGATTCGAACCCCTGCCCTCCTTCCTGCGCACAAGGGAACAACCAGATGGGCTAGTGTTGTGTTGGTTACAGGTAAGCACTAGCAGGGGGGTTTGAGGTTCAGCCAACGACTACTGAACAAATTGAATAAAAGGAGCAGAAAAACGGGGGGTGCTGGGACTCGATCCTGGGATCGCTGGGTGCGCGCAGTGGTGGCTACCACTACGGTAGCTGTTCGGTTCGGTGACAGTAGGGGTCGTGGGGGGGGGGGATAACCTTCAGACTTGCGCGGAATTAACTGAACTTCAAAGTGCAGATCGCTGCAACTCGACGGAGGAAGAAAATCGGCCGCCGGCGGGCTGCTGCGCCTCGACGTGGATGCGCGCGGGCCGTGGGTGCCGTGGGCGTGCGGGCTAGAGGCAGGAGGGAGGGAGGAAGGGGATCGAGGGGCTCACCTCGAGGGAAGGGAGGCGGAGCGCACGGTGGCGGAGCAGAGGGCGACGGCGACTTGGCGGCGACGGCGGCGGCGCCTCGGGCCCTCCCGGTGCCCACCGAGGGGTGGAGGAGGAAGAGGGATGCACGGGGATTCCATTCCTGTGCCTCCCGTGGCCGGAGAGGGATGCTCCCGGCGGCGATTGCCGGAGGAAACAGAGGGAATTTTCGGGTGTGGAGGTTCAGACAGAGAAAATACAGAGAGGAGAGAGCAGAGGGAAGATGGAGGCGGGGGAGAGAGGAAGGAGGGAGAGGAAGAGGGCAGAGGGGAACCCTAGGGTTAGGGCTTAGGTTTATAGGGGGGAGGAGATGGTGCTGTTCGTCTGCTCCCTTCTCTGTATACGTGGCTATGGTGGATGAAGTCCGTACGAGGAAGACGATGGTGCGAAGGGGTATTGGGCCCTGAGAGGAGATGGGCTAGGCCCTCTCTCTCTGGTTGCTCTGTTTTAAATTTTTTTTTTTTGCTGAATAGGAAAAGAGAAAAAGGAGAGGTTTTTTAGGGTTTAGAACTTTAGGTAAAATTTTGTAACAATTATTCATATTGTGACAGCAACATGCAAGCTTTGGTTTTTCAAAAGTTCAAAATATTTTGTTGTTTGGAAATTTGTTTGAAATTTGATGGGATTTTAATATTAATTGATTAATTTGAATTAAGCAACTTAATAGTTTTAAATCAAGGTTATTTGAAACAAGAGATGGCTTTGTTTTGATAATTTTCATAAAGTTCAAAAGGGGTTGCTGCTTGGAATATGTAATTGAATTTGAAAGGCATTTGAATTAAGTGAATTTGCTTATTAAATGAATTATTGGAACTTAAACAATTTGATGGTTTGAAATTTATAGTTTAATGAAAACAAATGATGGAATTGTTTTGTCATTTTCATAATTTTCAAAAGGGGTTGATATTTTGGAAATTGATTGAATTTGAAAAGGGTTTGGTATTAAATGAATTTTTGATAGAAACAAAACAACAGTTTGGAATCACAACTTTAATGGAAACAATTGATTGTTTTGATTGGAAATATCATTTTGGAAATTGTAACATCACAAGTATGAAACAAAAGGTTTGAAATTTGGTTTGAAATTCAAATAGAAAACAAAGGAAAACAAAAGAAAACAGAGGAAAACAGTTGGAAAACAAAGCAAAACAAATGCAATGAACATGATGTCATGATGCAAAACATAAAATAACAGAGAGCAAACATTCTAATGGCTATTTTTCATACTTGGGATGTTACAGACTCCGACTCTTCTGGATGTGTTCAAAGATGAAGAGACAGATGCTTAGTACAGAGTCACCCCAGAGTATCCCCGGAAACTTGCATGCCTCCGGCCTAGGCCGGAGACTCCGGAGTTAGTGGCTCTGCAACGGCTAGAATTGGTGAGGGGGTATAAATACCCCCTCTCCTAACTTCCCCAGCCAGCCAACTCGTCCAACATTTATTGTGCCATTATTTGAGCTCATCAAAGTCAAGATTTCTCCCAATCCATCCACCCAAACTCGTTGATATTTGGAGGATTGAAGGAGAAGGCCCCGCTCTACATCTTCACCAACACGTTCTTCATTTCCCCCTCATTTGCTTCAGAGATTTAAGTCTACGGTTTCTTAGTGGAAAACCTAGACTCCATTGTTACTCACTTGCTGTTTGTAGCAGATTTGTTGGTGTTCTTAGAGCCCCCAATTCGGTTGTGGGTGTGAGCCTTGTAACACCCGGGGTGTTACCCTAAGTAGAAAGTGTTTGTTTTATTTTTGCTTTGCATCACATGCATCATATGCATTGCACCATGTTTCTCAAAACAACTCCAGAATTCAAACCAAATTAAACTTTCAAACATTGCTCAAAACTTCCAATTTAAAAATTGCAAACTAAAACACACTCAATTTGTTTTCAATAGTTTGAAGTTGAATTTATTTAATTTGCCTGTTAATGAAATATCCTTTTGTTAACACCCAAATGATAATTTCAAATTCATTTCAACATCAATCATAATGGGCAAGATCAAATTGTGGGTTTAAAAACAATCAAATTCTTGCAAACAATTAATTCAATAAGGTCTCATAAATTGTTTGGGGTTATTGAATGAATTGTTTAAATATCAATATTTGTGGAAAACTAATGGAATTTAAAATACCAACTTAAAACTCCAATTAGTAATTCAAATTTTTGGAATTAATGTGCACAATTGCTTTTACTCATTATTTTGAAAATTAATAAAATTCAGTTACAAAATAAAAACCCCAAACCCTATTTGAAATTCAACTACCAATTTTAAAATCAAACTAATACTTCAAAGGTTTGAAATCCATGCTAGCATTGCTTTTATTTTTCTGTTTTGAAAATTAATAAAAAATATTGCATAAAAATTTAAACACCCCAAAACCCCAACCTATTCTTTCTCTCTTTCCTTTCTTTTCTTACAAGCAAAAAAAAAGAGAAGGAAAAAAAATAGAAAAAGAGAGGGGTGAGCTGAGAGAACAGGCCAGCCCACAGCCATTTTTCCTTTCCCCAAGCCCACCTCTCTGGCCCATACCCCTCCGAGGAGGTTGTCGTCTTCCTCCTCGATGATGTCGTCAGCAGTACGACACCTCCTCCACCACACGATCATCTCCCCCCTCCTCTGATTGCTGCCGTACCGAGCTCAAGCTCCCCTTAAAACCTAACCTCCACCTCCTACTCGCTAGCCCTAGCCCTCCTATCTGCCGCCACCATCTTCCCATCTTCTCCACCTCCCTCACTCTCTGAATATCTCTCTGCAACCACCGAGCTGCCATGGCTGGAGGAGGAAAATCGCCACGGCGCCGGGGAAGGGGTAGGGGCCGCGGGTTGCCGACCGCGGGAACGGAGTTGCCGCGTTGGCCGCTACCTCTGCAACCCCGCGGACGAGCGCTTGCCTCCATGGACGGCCGTCGGCGAGCACGCCCTCGACGCGGACTGAACCACGCCCTCTCCGATCGGCCACCGCGTCGTCACGCTATCTCGCGTCATCGGCCCCCCCGAGGTGAGCCCATGCCCGTTCCCCCCTCTGTTTTTCCTCTGCCGCTACGCCGCGATGCCCTCCGTCTCTGCGCCTGGTGCCACCGTCAAAGCCATCGTGGGCGTTCCCTGTCGTCTGCCAGAACGAGGACGAGCACGCTCGCCTGCTTCTTTTCTTCAGAAAACGAACTCGCTGTCGAATTCAGTTAACAGCAGAGGGGTTTGCCTCTTATTCCACCGCGCATGTAACCCATCACGACAGCAGCAGAACCGCAGTGGTTGCGTTTCCTTGCGCGCAGCGAGGTGACCCGGGTTCGATCCCCCCCCCCCGGGCAAAAACGCCCATCTTTTTACCTTGTATTCGCGGAAGAGCGTCCCCACCTGCCATACACCGCGGTGCCCTGTCACCCTCCAACCGCGCCCCGTGTGCGCCAGCGTGGCCTGGGCCCGCTTGGCAGCGGCCCAGGGTCACTGTGGCTCGGTGCCCCTCCGTTTTTTTGGCGCTGCTTCACAGAGAGGCCCCTGTCCCCCTGTTTCTTTCACATTCCAGCCCCTGTTTTTTTTACAGAAATAACCCTAAAATTCAAATGGCTATAACTTCTAATTTATAAATCCAAATCATACAAACTTTAAATGTATTCCACTCCAAATTCCCTGTACTTTATAAATATGTGTGTTGTTTACTGCTCTGAACATTCCAAATATTTTTAAAAACTTCAAATTCAAATAACTCTTTTTGAATTCGATTAAATCCATAACAAATTCAAATATATTTCAAATGGCCCATATAAAATATGTTTCCCAACCAAAATTTCATGCTCTTTCCAAATATAACATTTGTTTTCTGTTTTGAATAATTTAAATTGCTGAAAACAACTGTTTCTTATTTAATGCAATTTAAATTGCCAAATTCATAACTAATTCAATATTAATTCAAATAACACAAATAAAATATGTTTTCAAACCAGAAAAACATAACCTTTTCAACTATGAATTTGAATTTATGTTTTGAACAAATAAAATTCAAATAATATTCAAACTTGAATTAAATTCAACTAAAACTTGTTTAATTCATAATTAAATCATTGTAATTCCTTTTTCAATAATTGCAACATGTAATCCATCTAAAATTTTGTGTTCTAATCAAATATGAACTTTGTTATCTGTTTTGAACAATTTAACTTGATGAAAACAACCAAATGCTTGTGTGACACCTTTAAGTAACCAAAATTCCAAAAACTTAATAAGTGAATTTCAAAATGGGTAAACCTTATTTCCAATTGGTTCTATTGTTGTTATTTTGTTGTTTTCCTCATCCATGCATCATACTAAACCACTTTCACCTGTTGGTTAGCTGTAAAACAATTGTTTCAACCATAATTCATGGGCTTTCCATATGCAATCCAAATTGCATATGGGTCCATTTAAACCTGTTATCATGTCAACTAGTTTATATCTGGTGCATCCTTAAACTTGTCATGCATCCATACCTTGATCATGCTGGATCTTTTGCCGTAGTAGTAATTGTTGCATCCGGTGTTTGTTCGAGGTTCATTGCTTCTTCCCGGATAGGACGTCGAGATGATGTGAGCAACGACAAGTTCTGTGGATGTACCTCTACTTGCTGGATCTCAGGCAAGTATACTCACTTGCTGCCAAATGGCTGCCTTTCATCACTTGTTACCGATTCTTTCCATTGTTCTTATTCTAGCCCGTTGATACGATGCTTGTGTCTCGATCCTATTATATGTTTACCTTGCAGCCATGATATAGCCTTTTCCTTCCACTTCCTATTAACTGTTGTTTGTTTACCCTGTTGGCCCTCGTGTCGTAGTTGCATGCTTAGTGTTTTTTGCGCTCAAGTCTTGTTGTTCCTTTCATATCACCTGTTTAGTCGATAGTTGGGTTTCAATTCGATCAACAACATGTTAATCTTTTGGGTAATAATAATTTGATGATAAGGCACCGGCAGGAGGCCCGGCGTGGTTTTGAAGCCTGCTAGTGTCGACCCTAATTAGGAAAAGGGTCTTGTCTACTGATCCATGATGAGCGCACTAACCGCATGTGGGAAGCGTGTATGGGCGCCCCCCTCAACTTGATTCGATTCGCATCTCGTCCAAATCGCCACACTTAGTTCGGGCTTTCCATTTGATGCATGCATGTGCAGGTGCGAACCCTTGGCGCCAGGGTGGAACTTTTGTAGTCGGCATTTAGGGCGGCGTGGTCTTAGAGTGCTATGAGGGTCCCCTTTTCTTCGTGGGGCTCGATTAGCCGCGCACGCATAGCATGTGGTTCTTTGGGCTTGATGCGAAGAAGAGTTGGGTTGTGTTGAGTACCTCGCTTGGTGGGTTGATCCCCCGTCTGGCGGGTTATTCTTACGTGTACGACCAAATTGGTGCACCCCTGCAGGGTTAAATCTTCTCGAGAAGCCGTGTTTTCCGCGGTTATGGATGACTTGGTGAAAGTGCTGGCTAACAAGTACTCAGACAACATACACTTAACGATGATAACTTGACTAGTAATATAGATTACTTCCACCATCAAAATGAATGTCACCTTAATCAACCGTGTGAGTTTCCTTGGGTTGCTTACTTAGTAGGGGGTAACATTGGATGGGTATTGTTTGGTGAGTAGTTGTAGTTGGTTTTGTCGCGCTATCTTATCCCTTTCTTTTAGCCGGGTGTTGTAGCGAGTCTCCGTAGTTGGTTAGTGCAGCCCGCTGCCGCTTCTTTGCAATAATCCCTTCCTTTCCGTTGTACCCAAAGTATTTGTATCTTGTGATGACTGGCTACGCCGGTATCTTGTGAGTATGGTTTATCCACTTGCCAGTACTTAACCGTACTGACCCACGAATCTCTTTCGTGGCTGCATATTCAATATTGCAGTCAACAGGTTTGAAGTTCGACGATGTTAGCTTGGGAATCCCTCCGGCTTGGCCTGGGCAGGGATTGGACGCTCTCGGTTATCTTCAGGACTCTTAGTCCAATTTGCATCTTGTCCGTAGTCGGACACTATGTTGTTTCTTCCGCTGTTATTTGGATCTTTGTATTGTATCAGTTGTATCCTTGACTTGTTTGAGTCCTCTTGTATATATCTTTTCTGTTGTTGTTGTGGATTATTCGTGAACTGTTGTAATGTTATCACAAGTGGCAACCTGGAATCGGTTATTATGTGGATTTTGGCGGGAATGCTGAAATCTGCATAGTGTCCGATCTCGGGGCGTCACAAATGGTATCATAGCCTTGGTTCCGATTCCCGAGATTGTTTTGATACGAATGGTTATCGAAGCAACGGGTCCGCAAAGCCTGTAGGATAACCTCGCTAACGGTCGATGTTTCTAGAGTGTCAAAACTATGTTCTGCTAAACTATTTTGGAAACATCTGAATAGGATTCTTGTTTTCTCCTTATCTCTATTCTATTTCCCCTCCCATCTTATTTGTTTTTGGAGTCTCCCCCCTTGTCTATCTTTCAAAGTGTTAGGATCCTACGTGGGTTGGACGTTTTCTGAGCCTTTAACCTAATAGGTTCGATCATCGGAAGATTCCTGGTGGAAGAACATCGTCGTCACTGCGAGCAAGAGTCCCTTGTTAGTGGTGTCGAGGAGATGAACTGGAAGCACGAAGAATCGATAGTCGAACTTCTTTCCCCTCCCGGGTTAGCAGGTGGATTGCGAGGGCGCAATCCCTTGTTAGTGGTGTCGTCTGTAACACCTGGGGTGTTACCCTAAGTAGAAAGTGTTTGTTTTCTTTTTGCTTTGCATCACATGCATCATATGCATTGCACCATGTTTCTCAAAACAACTCCAGAATTCAAACCAAATTAAACTTTCAAACATTCCTCAAAATTTCCAATTTAAAAATTGCAAACTAAAACACACTCAATTTGTTTTCAATAGTTTGAAGTTGAATTTATTTAATTTGCCTGTTAATGAAATATCCTTTTGTTAACACCCAAATGATAATTTCAAATTCATTTCAACATCAATCATAATGGGCAAGATCAAATTGTGGGTTTAAAAACAATCAAATTCTTGCAAACAATTAATTCAATAAGGTCTCATAAACTGTTTGGGGTTATTGAATGAATTGTTTAAATATCAATATTTGTGGAAAACTAATGGAATTTCAAATACCAACTTAAAACTCCAATTAGTAATTCAAATTTTTGGAATTAATGTGCACAATTGCTTTTACTCATTATTTTGCAAATTAATAAAATTCAGTTATAAAATAAAAACCCCAAACCCTATTTGAAATTCAACTACCAATTTTAAAATCAAACTAATACTTCAAAGGTTTGAAATCCATGCTAGCATTGCTTTTATTTTTCTGTTTTGAAAATTAATAAAAAATATTGCATAAAAATTTAAACACCCCAAAACCCCAACCTATTTTTTCTCTCTTTCCTTTCTTTTCTTACAAGCAAAAAAAAAGAGAAGGAAAAAAAAATAGAAAAAGAGAGGGGTGAGCTGAGAGAACAGGCCAGCCCACAGCCATTTTTCCTTTCCCCAAGCCCACCTCTCTGGCCCATACCCCTTCGAGGAGGTTGTCGTCTTCCTCCTCGATGCTGTCGTCAGCAGTACGACACCTCCTCCACCACACGATCATCTCCCCCCCTCCTCTGATTGCTGCCGTACCGAGCTCGAGCTCCCCTTAAAACCTAACCTCCACCTCCTACTCGCTAGCCCTAGCCCTCCTATCTGCCGCCGCCATCTTCCCATCTTCTCCACCTCCCTCACTCTCTGAATATCTCTCTGCAACCACCGAGCTGCCATGGCCGGAGGAGGAAAATCACCACGGCGCCGGGGAAGGGGTACGGGCCGCGGGTTGCCGACCGCGGGAACGGAGCTGCCGCGTTGGCCGCTACCTCTGCAACCCCGCGGACGAGCGCTTGCCTCCACGGACGGCCGCCGGCGAGCATGCCCTCGACGCAGACTGAACCACGCCCTCTCCGATCGGCCACCGCGTCGTCACGCTATCTCGCGTCATCGGCCCCCCCGAGGTGAGCCCACGCCCGTTCCCCCCTCTGTTTTTCCTCTGCCTCTACGCCGCGATGCCCTCCGTCTCTGCGCCTGGCGCCACCGTCAAAGCCGTCGTGGGCGTTCCCTGTCGTCTGCCAGAACGAGGACGAGCACGCTCGCCTGCTTCTTTTCTTCAGAAAACGAACTCGCTGTCGAATTCAGTTAACAGCAGAGGGGTTTGCCTCTTATTCCACCGCGCCTGTAACCCATCACGACAGCAGCAGAACCGCAGTGGTTGCGTTTCCTTGCGCGCAGCGAGGCGACCCGGGTTCGATCCCCCCCGGGCGAAAACGCCACTCTTTTTACCTTGTATTCGCGGAAGAGCGTCCCCACCTGCCATACACCGCGGTGCCCCTGTCACCCTCCAACCGCGCCCCGTGTCCGCCAGCGTGGCCTGGGCCCGCTTGGCAGCGGCCCAGGGTCACTGTGGCTCGGTGCCCCTCCGTTTTTTTTTGGCGCTGCTTCACAGAGAGGCCCCTGTCCCCCTGTTTCTTTCACATTCCAGCCCCTGTTTTTTTACAGAAATAACCCTAAAATTCAAATGGCTATAACTTCTAATTTATAAATCCAAATCATACAAACTTTAAATGTATTCCACTCCAAATTCCCTGTACTTTCTAAATATGTGTGTTGTTTACTGCTCTGAACATTCCAAATATTTTTAAAAACTTCAAATTCAAATAACTCTTTTTGAATTTGATTAAATCCATAACAAATTCAAATATATTTCAAATGGCCCATATAAAATATGTTTCACAACCAAAATTTCATGCTCTTTCCAAATATAACATTTGTTTTCTGTTTTGAATAATTTAAATTGCTGAAAACAACTGTTTCTTATTTAATGCAATTTAAATTGCCAAATTCATAACTAATTCAATATTAATTCAAATAACACAAATAAAATATGTTTTCAAACCAGAAAAACATAACCTTTTCAACTATGAATTTGAATTTATGTTTTGAACAAATAAAATTCAAATAATATTCAAACTTGAATTAAATTCAACTAAAACTTGTTTAATCTTGTTTAATTCATAATTAAATCATTGTAATTCCTTTTTCAATAATTGCAACATGTAATCCATCTAAAATTTTGTGTTCTAATCAAATATGAACTTTGTTATCTGTTTTGAACAATTTAACTTGATGAAAACAACCAAATGCTTGTGTGACACCTTTAAGTAACCAAAATTCCAAAAACTTAATAAGTGAATTTCAAAATGGGTAAACCTTATTTCCAATTGGTTCTATTGTTGTTATTTTGTTGTTTTCCTCATCCATGCATCATACTAAACCACTTTCACCTGTTGGTTAGCTGTAAAACAATTGTTTCAACCATAATTCATGGGCTTTCCATATGCAATCCAAATTGCATATGGGTCCATTTAAACCTGATATCATGTCAACTAGTTTATATCTGGTGCATCCTTAAACTTGTCATGCATCCATACCTTGATCATGCTGGATCTTTTGCCGTAGTAGTAATTGTTGCATCCGGTGTTTGTTCGAGGTTCATTGCTTCTTCCCGGATAGGACGTCGAGATGATGTGAGCAACGACAAGTTCTGTGGATGTACCTCTACTTGCTGGATCTCAGGCAAGTATACTCACTTGCTGCCAAATGGCTGCCTTTCATCACTTGTTACCGATTCTTTCCGTTGTTCTTATTCTAGCCTGTTGATACGATGCTTGTGTCTCGATCATATTATTTCTTTACCTGCAGCCATGATATAGCCTTTTCCTTCCACTTCCTATTAACTGTTGTTTGTTTACCCTGTTGGCCCTCGTGTCGTAGTTGCATGCTTAGTGTTGTTTGCGCTCAAGTCTTGTTGTTCCTTTGATATCACCTGTTTAGTCGATAGTTGGGTTTCAATTCGATCAACAACATTTTAATCTTTTGGGTAATAATAATTTGATGATAAGGCACCGGCAGGAGGCCCGGCGTGGTTTTGAAGCCTGCTAGTGTCGACCCTAATTAGGAAAAGGGTCTTGTCTACTGATCCATGATGAGCGCACTAACCGCATGTGGGAAGCGAGTATGGGCGCCCCCCTCAACTTGATTCGATTCGCATCTCGTCCAAATCGCCACACTTAGTTCGGGCTTTCCATTTGATGCATGCATGTGCAGGTGCGAACCCTTGGCGCCAGGGTGGAACTTTTGTAGTCGGCATTTAGGGCGGCGTGGTCTTAGAGTGCTATGAGGGTCCCCTTTTCTTCGTGGGGCTCGATTAGCCGCGCACGCACAGCATGTGGTTCTTTGGGCTTGATGCGAAGAAGAGTTGGGTTGTGTTGAGTACCTCGCTTGGTGGGTTGATCCCCCGTCTGGCGGGTTATTCTTACGTGTACGACCAAATTGGTGCACCCCTGCAGGGTTAAATCTTCTCGAGAAGCCGTGTTGTCCGCGGTTATGGATGACTTGGTGAAAGTGCTGGCTAACAAGTACTCAGACAACTTACACTTAACGATGATAACTTGACTAGTAATATAGATTACTTCCACCATCAAAATGAATGTCACCTTAATCAACCGTGTGAGTTTCCTTGGGTTGCTTACTTAGTAGGGGGTAACATTGGATGGGTTTTGTTTGGTGAGTAGTTGTAGTTGGTTTTGTCGCGCTATCTTATCCCTTTCTTTTAGCCGGGTGTTGTAGCGAGTCTCTGTAGTTGGTTAGTGCAGCCCGCTACCGCTTCTTTGCAATAATCCCTTCCTTTCCGTTGTACCCAAAGTATTTGTATCTTGTGATGACTGGCTACGCCGGTATCTTGTGAGTATGGTTTATCCACTTGCCAGTACTTAACCGTACTGACCCACGAATCTCTTTCGTGGCTGCATATTCAATATTGCAGTCAACAGGTTTGAAGTTCGACGACGTTAGCTTGGGAATCCCTCCGGCTTGGCCTGGGCAGGGATTGGACGCTCTCGGTTATCTTCAGGACTCTTAGTCCAATTTGCATCTTGTCCGTAGTCGGACACTATGTTGTTTCTTCCGTTGTTATTTGGATCTTTGTATTGTATCAGTTGTATCCTTGACTCGTTTGAGTCCTCTTGTATATATCTTTTCTGTTGTTGTTCTGGATTATTCGTGAACTGTTGTAATGTTATCACAAGTGGCAACCTGGAATCGGTTATTATGTGGATTTTGGCGGGAATGCTGAAATCTGCATAGTGTCCGATCTCGGGGCGTCACAAGCCTCAAGCTCTTTTGTAAAGGCTCCGATTTCCGAATCAAGGGAATCAATAGTGGAAGTCAAACTAGGCCTTTGTGACGAAGTTCATCGAAGAATAGGGTGAGGCCTTTGTGGCGTTGAGTAGGCCTTTGTCGTGAAACTCACACCCCTCCAACGAGACGTACTCCCATCAAAAGAAGAACTCGGGAATACATCTTTGTCTCCGCATGATTCTGCTATAGGTTACCTCTATCCTTTACCTTTACTTTGTGTTTCTATCTTTCTTAGTGTAGCCCTTAACATATAGGTAAATTCACCTTAGTTGTATATCTAGAGAATTTACCTTTGTGTTAAGTCTAAATCGAAGAGGTATTAAAATGTGGAGATAGCACCTATTCACCCCCTCTAGGTGACCATACTATCCGTTCAGCACCCCCGTGAGCTCATATAGCAACGATTTCAGCCGAAATAGAGTCGACGTTCCCAGGACGAACCCAGCACGCTCGTCGACACTCGGGGAGCCGGCGGAAGGGGAAATGTCACGAAAACAATGCACGGAAATTTTCCTCACCAACGGCCCCACCCTGCCAGCGAGCCAGGACACCCTCGTTCTTGTCGCCTCGTTTCCCGTGCATATTAACGACGCTGGTCAATACAGTCGCCACACATCGCCACCGAGCAGTCGAATCGGACCTCGTAAGAGCGCGCCGAGGACATGGCATCTCAGTGCAAGTGGTGTCCATGTGCCTCCGCGGCCCACTCGCCCCGATCGGGCCGCTGAGATCGAGGACATAAGAGCGGGCCCAACGGAGGCCGTGCGACGTCGGCCACGCTGGGATCTAGGCAACGACACCGCATGGACAACGCACTTCGAGGAGCGCCACGAGGCGAAGATGGCAGCGCTCCCAGTCGGTGGCCTGGTGTGTGCGTGCAACAACGCCTAGGGCCCCCGTATCTGGTGGAGCAGGGTCGGCGCACCCTCCTCGCCATCCTTGCCCACATTGAGCGGCAGTTGACCATTCTCGCTCCTTCCCCCACCCGCCGCCATCGACCCTCGTCTTCGTGTTGCGTTCTCCTTGCCGTGTCATCAAGCCTGAGCCAGAGGAAGAGTCGTCACGCCGACAGACTCGGAGCAGCATCTTCATCGACGAAAGGCGGCCTCTCCCGGCGAATGATCTCGTAGTGCTCTCTGACAACGACAACGACGATGACACCCTCCCGAACCCGCTGCCGGCAGTGCACGTCGGGGATCCAGGGCAGAGCTCCAGCCACGGCCCGAACGACGAGCCACCGAGCGAATCTGACGATGACTAGTCACAGGGATCTATAGGGCCCTCGTTATCAACTAGCCGATTTTAGTTTACTTTTAGTCGCGTCTATTATGTAGTCGCCTATATTTTGGCCAATTTAATGGAATCGCCTAAAATTTGATCAAAAGTTTCTCAATTTTGTCGTTTTAATAAATTTACGTAAACTTTCGCCATCGCCTATTGGGGTCTCACGACTGGGAAATGGTGCCCCCGACCGCCCCTAGGCGGCTCAACTTTAGGTAAAAAGATGGCCTTGGGTCACCAACGGCCGGAGACCGGGGGCAGCTAACTTTCGAACAAAAAAAGGGCCTATGGGCACCAACAGCCGGAGATCCTCTTAGCATCACAACGTAAAGAAATTGTAGGTAGATAGTAGCAGTACTACAGCATTGTGTACAGTCTTTGGGCTACAACATTGTGCTGCTGCAAGCGATGATTGGAGACACTCATGGATGAGGATCTTTTTGAAGAAAAGCAACAGTCAGGGTCGGCTATGGTCATTACATTTCCAGCAACCCAGCCCCCGCCCCGCTTCTCAAAATGCCCAGCAAATCTTAGGCGTTAATCGGTCTGCTACCAGCGATGACTTGACAGAACATGTTGATTATTTGATGACGTGGAGGTGTGTGAGTCCCCAACTAGGAAAGCCAACTAGGCAAAACCCTTCCTTCTTTGCCCAAGCCCATCAGCGCGCGCTCGCGACGAGGACGCGAATCCGAGATCAGCCATCGACGCGTGCATAGCATCGAACACCTTCCGTGCAGCCCCCGAATTCAGCCAAAGTCCGACTTTGGGACGAGGACGCGACTCCGACATCAGCCAGAACCGTGTCGCAGCCCGTCCATATAGGCAGGCCATGGCGAATCCCTCCTAGTAGGAAGAAAGATCGAAACCAAGAAACAACTCGGCTCTCCACTCGGCTTGCCCATGGCCATCAAGGACGCAAGAAAGATGGAAAACAAGAAACCAACCCGCGCCAACGCCGCCGCTGCCGGCGCGAACCAAGTTCAGCGGCCCCCGGCACGAGCCATGGTCCCAGCAGAGTGCTTCGACGCCATCGCCGCGCTGCTGCCGCAGGGGAGTGTCCCTGGTGATGTCGGCCAAGAGCACGTACAGGCGCCACAGCCGCAGCCGCAAGTTCTTCTTGATAAATAGTTAACATGCTCGAAAAGATATATGGGGACAAATGTTTTCAGCGTTCTTGCAGTACTTGGCTTCACAATTTGGGGACACATTTTTGTAGCGCTCTTACAATTTGGGGACAAATTAGACTATTTGTGTTTGACGATTGCACGAAGCAATTGTTGGTTTAGCACTCTGTTTTGAAACTACTGCATTTTTTATTTTATCTTTAGTACTAGTATACTACTTGATAGTTGACAGGAAATTACGAACATGGTATGGGTGGCAGGAAAGGCATGCAGAAGGAACAAACTGATGACCCTAGTAAAAATTTTGAGCATATAATTACCAAAAATTATATCTCTGTCTCATCATCGCCCCTTGAGGGCGCGAGCCTCCGGTGATCATCAAGCCGTCAGGCGCACAGTAGGAACTTTTATGCAACAATTAGGTTCGGCATTTTTTAGAAGAATTTCTTACCGAAGAAGAGTTAATTTTTCTTTGATTTCCACCAATACAACTGCGATCCAATGTTAGCATTCACACCTACTTGCGCAGTGTTCCTGCAAAGCATCTATCCTTCCTTAGTTGCTAACCGCTCTAAACTAAACAAGCAGGAAAATTATAGTGAACACTTGACACTGAATTTAAAGCAGCAAAAGTATAATGAACACTAACACATGTACATTGTTTCCTCCAAATCTCTGAAGGAAACTGAACCAGCATAGATTTACCTTGGTTCCAAGTAGTAGAGCTAAATCTCCAAACAAGAATGCTCTCCTATTTCCATGGTTGAAACAGAGAAGGCTTTGGCAAACTGGAAAAAAAATCTTCAGATGCATCTGACATCTCTTTATTATTTAATAAAGTCTGGCTGTGTGCATCGCTTTGATGCAGAGGCCGGGGCCCAGGCTCCCATTTCTAAAAAAAAAAAATCTGACATTTCCTAACCAGAGAATTATGTCCTAAAACTGACAGTAGCGCTTTGGTAACAAATACAGATCGATCTCCAGTGATGAACACTTGTGCACAAATGAATAGGAGGGTGGGTTTGGGAGGGATATCAAACCACAACAGAAATCAAATCGTATCCGCCATTTATTCTAAAACACAATACATACAGAGGTACAATACTACATTGACGGCTTGAGTTGACTACTCCCACGACGTAGTCCCATTACTCTCGACAGTCCCCATGTTTGTTCTTCCTCCTTCAGCTCCAACCCAGAAACATGAGCACCACACTATGGCTGTGGGATGCATCATGGACATTCAGACACATATATAAACACCGGCGGGGAACAGATATCGTCGGTAACGCATGGATGCTGCTCCCGCGTGTATCTGAAAATAAAGTTCAATGTATGTACAAAAGTAATATCGACTCACGAAGAACAGTATACAAACTTGGTGAAATAAGAGTGATAAATAGAAATTATGCTGAAAATGCAGAGGCAAAATTTTCCGTGTTGAATTTCTTTCTAAAGGAAGGGCATGAAGAAATGCCGAATTTAGGGGCATACTGTGCTGCGCCATGTAACGTAGAATTCTGACCCAAAGTAAACAGAAAGGAGCGTGGACAGTGTAATATGTAGCCTCTTGTATGAAACCTCTGTCAGGACCGTCAGAATGATACTTGTAACACAATGCTCTTGCACCTCATACTTTATATTCTTGACAAAACAATCATAAGAATTTCAGTGTATATAGCTTTTGCCTCCTGGCCCTGCTTCATCGTCATAGGTTTGATCACATCAGCTGGGTAGCTGAATGCAGTTGCAGACAGACCAGAGGCAACACATGCCAATGACTGAGCATATAGATTATCGTGAAGATCTTCTTGCGAACGATGAAATGCTTTGTCTGGTCACAGTAAGTCAACTCGCCCATGTTGACAAGAAATACTCGCTGGACCATTAGGAACCACTTATGAATAGTGTTACTCAGATCGGTGCTGAGAGGAGTTTACACAAAATTAGGAAGCACTTACGAAACCATTTGACCGAGCTGGTCGTTTGCCTACATTTGATTTGGATGCTAAATATCAGACACGGCATTTCTTTTATAAACATACCTTGTGACAGTGCCGGCAACTTAATGGTCTTCCTTCTAGCTTTGAGCTGTACATAATTATTTTTTCTGTTTTCCGTTTCCACAATGATCAATAGATGAACATTAAGAAGAGAAAGCTGGGAAGTCTTTTTGGTGTGTACTGACCATAGTGCAACTAACACTATAAAGATAAAGTACTGTTTATATAATTCCATAGAAATATACAACATTATTTACATATGAGCTCGAAATGACAGCAAATGTGGTATCCTCAACTTTGTCAAAAAAAAATACATATAGAAATATCCATGTGTAGCAAGTTTAGCATGCATTCTTTGACAATACTCTTATTATCATGAGTTCTGACACAAGGTTTAATCTAATTGCAAACCTTGTTTCATAATACTTAGTATCATTTAGTGGAAGTGACACTATCTGCAGGCATTTTGTTTGGTCTTGGGATATGTGCTAAACAATAAACGCCTAGCCACAAGCTTGGGGCAAGTTGGCCTGATATAATTGAAGGGACACAAATAATCAATGAAGAGGCACATTATTCCTGGATTCTAGATCCTGAGAGACATGACTGCCGACCAATGCAGAAAGGGAAGACAAACAAAACACACCCAAAACAACAACAATGGAGACAGATGTATCCAGTAAGGCAAAACGTGAGCAAACATCAACATAAACACATAATATTTCCTTGTGCGAGCTGCCACCTGCTTGAGATTTTCATCGGCTTCTTTAGAGCGGTTTATGTAAGGCACTTTCCAGTTAAGAATGCAAGTGTAATGATTTTTCCAGAAAATCTACTCTCCGAATTAGCTTGCAAATGGAAATACAAACACAAAACTATCTAATAGGCACACAATATCTTAAATAAGAGAACATCTTAAATAGAAACCTGACATCGAATGTAAAAAAAAAACTGAAACATAAACGCCACATCTAGCATTGCTGCTTGCCCTCATTGACAAACAGAATCCCGTTCACCAAAGACATTGGACCTATATCTAATTTAGTAGGAAGAAGGCCTAAAGGCTCACACAACAGAGGTAAGACTCGAAATATCAGACTGCTTAGTTGTTCGTCGACCTCGAATCGGGGGGTTCCAAATAGGATAAAAGCAACAACAGAACTACAACTTAAGTTATAATCTTACACATAAAATTCAATTTTATTTTATCCATGGCTAGTAGCTTTAAAGATCCTTGGGTGCTCATAATAGAAAACAATGAACAATTTTATTATATTTTTACATGGTGATGATACTATTGGCATGCAAATTATATGCGGGGAGCAAAGGTTGTGAGCACAAGTGTGCGCGGTATAAATTGTGTTCACCAGCCAATCGTCAAATTTAGTTAGCTAATTGATGCTCTAGATGATCTGATCCACAAGTTATTTACAATTGTGCTCACATCACTTCACGGCTGCACTACAAATGCACTAAACCAAGATTACAGGCCACTCAAAGACCAATTAATGGAACCTCTTTGAATGAAAATACCGAGTTAGATCTTCTTTGAGATCAGTATGCTACTTCGCAGTTCTATTCTTCTATTTTCTACTTTTTCATTGAGAGCACTGTAAGTCGCACTTTTTCTTCAAGATGAAATAACTTGGGATGTAACTTATGAGGTGCTTAAATGATAACGCTACATATAGCTAGAGTGCTTGCTAGGAAGCAAAACAAGCATAGTGCTGCGACATTAAGCCTGACTGTAGTAAAAAGTTCTGTTATTCAAAACATAATAATCATACTGCTCATCTCTATATCTACGGATTCCTACTTTGTTATAATTCATATGTAAATTTACTACTGCAATGCTAGGTACAAAACCACTGACCTGCTGCAGCGAATGTTTTCAGTTGTAATTAATCATCGGCTCTGGATTCCACCCCACGCTTGCTTCGTAAGGGCACTTCCTCTATCGTCATGCTCACAGCGTGGTGGATCTGGAAACAGCGAAGCGCAATCGTCTTCGACAATGCAAGACCCTCGGTGGGCGCCTTGATGGAAACTATCAAGACCGAGGCTCGTTCTTGGGTGAGCGCGGGCGCACGTGGCCTTCGGCTTCTTCTCCCCTAGTCTAGGTAGTGGGTTGATTTGTAATGCGTGGGGTCGCCTGTTCCGAAGGCTTGTACATAAACTCTTTCTCTATCAATGCATCGAAACGCAAAGCTTTTGCATTTTCGCCTATATATCAGCAGGAAGAATATAGGACGCTATATGATCAGATTTACTATAGCCAGAGAAAAGCATCTTATATGAGCATGCATGAGAGTGGACACTAAGAACTCCCTAAGGTGATAGACACCCCATTGTTGTACCATGCCCATGGAAATATGAATTATCATGGGGAGATATCCAAGTTTCCACAACATTATGCCACCAGCCTGTAATCCACCAGAATGCATCCATTGTAAAGTGTTAAAGCAACGGACTGCTCAATACACTCAATACAGCACTATATCTAGTAGAATACTCAGAATTAGAAATCAATCTCTGACCAATGACCTTCTTAAAAGGAGGTCAAGTACCGACTGCTCAATGATCATCTCTGGACTGAGATACCAGAGAGCAGAGAACATGGACATATAAGGAACCGCTGACTGCTTTAATCCAAACACTAACGGGCTGCTTCTGCAAACATATATCTTGCAAATTTCTTTGTGCATAAACCACTAGGGAACAACGTGTGTGGATAATCACTTGCAAATTTATTTGTTTGTAAATTGATCAGGCTGCTGCTAAGATCTCAATACAACCCTGGGCTCTACACGATGGCTACTACCAACGAACCATGTAAATTGATATATTTTCATAGACTGCAAGAGTAACTGAACCAGAAACCTTGTTATGCTTTGTCAAACAGAAGAATAATTCAGTTTACTAGCCAATTCATGGCGCTTGATGCAGCCTGTTAGATTTTCTGACGACTAAGAAAACATGCCATGGCATGCCATGTTCATATGATCGCCTCAAATATTAAGTAGTAGTAAAAGCACAGTGATTTCAGAACAGAGTACTAAACTGCAAGAACACAACAGAAATTTGTCCCCAGACTGATCAGACGATCGTCTCAATCATGCTAATCTATCTGTGAGCCTAGTTAAGTGGAAGTGTACCCGCCATATGGTGCGGACCGCCGTCGTCCTGTGATCAACCCTCATCGTTGGAGTCCGACTCCGACGACTCTTCTGCCGGCTGCGCATTGAGCATCTCTGGTCTGATATATCTGAGACCAGAGACTGTGGACAGAGTGATTTCCTCAGGCGGCTCCCTTTGATTCGTGCGGGCGATCTCAGTAAGAGTGCTCGGCGATGCAGGCGGAGGGATCGGTGGAGGGACCACCGACACAGTGATATTGTCAGTCAGCGGCTCCCCCACGATCGCAGCAAGAAGGCTCGGCGATGCTGATACTGACCGTGGAGGGATCATTGGAGGGACCACCGTCGACGGCTCGTAGTCGTAGTGACCAAATAGCTCAAGTTGGTAGTACGGCAGCTGCTCGTCCTGATCAAGATCGTGCTCCTGCTGGCCGCGGTGTCCTTCTGGTGCCTCCGCCGCCGGTATGTGCTCTTGAACGCCACCACCAGGGAGCCCCAGGCATTCGTACGGCGTCGGGCTGAAGTAGACGCCGGGAGGGAGCGGCGGCCGTGGCGGCTGGATGTGGTTCGAGCCGTGGGGAGGCGTCTCCGCCATGGCCACGGAGTTGGTGCTGCCGGCGTCGGCGTAGGATCGTTTCTTGGTTTCGGAACTTCTCTTGACTTCTTGATGGCCGTGGGGAGGCATCTCCGCCATGGCCACGGAGCTGGCGCTGCCGGCGGCGGCGTAGGATCCTTTGTTGGTTGCGGGAAATTTTCTTGCCTCGTTGATGGCAGAGTTGGGGCAGAGAGCTAGATGAAGTTGTGTCGGAGGGATCGATCGAGGGGACGGTGCTTATTATATGGGCAGGCTGTGGAGCTGTGGCGGCGTCGGACGCGGAAATTCCACCCGGGGGTTAGCGTCCCCGGCATCCTCACCGATAGCAAGTTATTGGAGATTCGTGTTGCCCTTTTGCACAAACAACCTGTACATGTACGCTTCCTCATCCCTATAGGAAACGAAGTGGACACGGCGCAACTCATGCCGCTGCCCGTGACCCTCTGCATCTCCTCTGTTATCTCGTCGGTGCCCACAGCCACATCGATCACCGCCACTCTCACATCTTCCTTTCCTATCTTCATCCCCTACCTTTCTTTGGAAAACGCCCATCTCTTCTATTTTTTTTTAATGTAAATTCGTTCAGATTTGGTATCTTTCTTTGCAGAATAGATTTGGGAAATTCTCGAAGTGTATTGCTGGAAATTTCCATGCATAGTCCAGATGCTTTTCTTTGGATTCGTATTTTATTTACTTTTCACAGTATATGATGTTGTGCTTTGGATGGATAATAACAATTACGATAATGTGATGTGGTTTCTTGTTTTATATATCTGCTCACAAGTATGAACAAGAAATGGACTACATTAATTTTAATGAGATGAAAAATGTACTATTGATGTTCCTAAAAATTTCTTTTTTCATGGCCAGCGTTCTGATGTTCCCAGGTATGTTGATTTTTGTTCAACAAATCTTATATGGAAACCTTCTTTGAACGTTGCACAAAATAACAGAAGAAATCGGAATGCTAATTTGTGTGAAACTTAGGCTGTGTGCTGCAAAATTCGAAGTGCCTTCTAATACAAATTGGGTTTAGTTTCTAAACTTATTTGTAAAAAACCTGTCACCAATCTGAAGCGATGAAGGCAAAATGAAAGGTCTGTGATAAGCCGGGTACACCTATACCCAGCTGGGATTGCATTTTCGTGGCGGCGTCCCGGATTTGCGGGTGGGGAGAGAGGTGTTCGACGGAATTGTTAAAAATAATAACCCGTGTAGTTATTAGGGGATAATCCCCGCTCCCAGGTTTGTAGAAACCGTAGTTGCTCCCCAAACGTCGCCTCCATATGTTGGTTGTAAAAGGGGTCGGTTCCCCATGTATATATATGTGAAATCATCATCAATAAAGTGACAGTTTGATTCATTTGCTTTTCTCTCGATCGCTCTCAGATTTCTCTCAACATGTTATCAGCACTCCATCTGCCGGGAGCAAAAAATTCTCCAGCAATCGCCGCAACAATAACATGGCAAGAAAAAGAAAAAGGTTAAAAAGATGCCTTGTATCATGCCCTCGTATCTTTACCGCCTGCTACGGGACGGTGGCCGTCGCCACCGTTTCACCGGCCACCGCAGTCGCCGCAACGGTGGTCCGCCTTACCACCACTTCCATGCCCGGTACGCTCGTCGTTTCACCAGTCGCTGCCTAGTTGAAGGAACCCATCGCGGCTTCCGCGTTCCTCGTCACCACCACCGGAACGTGTCCGCCTGGGATCTCGCCGGTTCGGCCGCACCAAGGCTCGAGGCCAATGGGATAGACCCGGCACTGGCGGCTCCGCCGCCGCCGTTTTAGTGCCCGGAGAATGGCTGGGTAGTCTGCCCCTGCACGAGCATGGCTCCGCCGCCGGAGTGGACACAGTTGGGCACTCGCCCACGTCCGTCTTGGTGTTTGGTTCGACCAGCGCCGCGGTCGCCGGCGCCAGCCCCGTTGCACCTTCCCTTCCGTCCCCGACCCCTGCGGTTGTCGAGATGGAGGGCGACGCCCTCGCCTACGTCTCAGCGCCAACCGACGCGTCTTCCTTCGAGTTTGGCTCCAGCGCGGGCGGCTCCCCGCGACCACATGGCTGCAACGCACGTCGCGGCGCCCCTGGTGCCGGCGGTGGAGGACTGGCTCCTCGCCGGTCCGGCAGCCCCGTGGATGGACGTCGCCTCTGGGGTGGCTGTCATGCCTCCAGGGAACGGCGGGAGCGCTTCTGAGATGGCTGGTGCCGGTGGTGCGCATGCCGACGAGTCGTCATCCCTCGGCTTGACGAGCGTGGATGTGAACGCGGCCGCCGCGCCTCTGCCCTCACCAACTCCGGCGACACCGCCGCCTTCGCCGAGGCTGGGCGCACATCGCCGCCTCGTTGCCCTCGGCCTCGTGCTGGCCAGCCCGTCGGCGGACTCGCCAACGAGCAGCCGTGGCCACCGTGTTGGCACCTGGAGCCCGGCCGCGCTCTGGCTCGCGAATGGCGCCTGCAACGGCGTCACACCATGCATCATGTTTCCTGGAGGGTTCGAGGACGAGGACGAGGGCGAGCGCCGTGGTAGCTTTGCTCGCCGCCGGCTGGGCATTCGGTCGGCCATGGACTGGAGCACTCTGTTTGTGGATAGGAACTGGCGATGGGGAATTTTCTTCGGTGGCTATTCTTATCCACAGAGTCACGGACCAACAAGGCCGGGGCTGCCTCACGTGGCCATGTGCATGTGACAGAATTCAAGGCACTACCGGCTACTCCCTCGGTTCCAAATTAGATGACTTCCACATAGATGTATCTAGACATATTTTAGTACTAGATACATCTATTTGAGAGTCATCTAAAATGGAACGGAGAGAGTATGTGTTTATCTATTCTCTGGTCTTTGTTCGCTAGGCAGCCGTAGCTGTTATTTATTTTCTACTGGTTTGATCTCTTCATAGTACTAGTATTACTAGTTGAGATTGTTAGCAGATCAACTTAGCAGTAGCACTAGGGTCTACTAGTTTTTAGTCTGCTTTAAACCTGTTACATAACTTTATTCAGTAATTTCAGTACCGTTTCTTTGTCGAGTACAATGTATTCCAGACTATCAAAGATATAAATATATTTCCATGTTTCGTACATGTCGAGATTATTACGTCTATTTGCAATCGAGATTTTTAATTTCTTGCAAATACAAATGCAAAATTAAAAATGATTTCATCAAATTGATATCTTGGAATCATGAGGTGGTGTATAGATTTATCTACACCTACTGTTTAAGCCTACATTTTGTCATTTTACATTATGATTGCCAATGTGCTCTCCTGGACATTTAGTTAAGTTATGGCATAAGGCATTCGAAGCGTGAGTAAACTCCGCTAATTTTGCTAGATCTACTCCAATAATTCTTTTGGAGATTATCTACATCGTGTCATACTTAACAATTTGAAGTTCACACTAATAATTTCAATCCCAATTCTTGAAATTTAAATTATTTTGCATAGTATATTACAACATAAACAATGACGGATTTTTATTTTCTGGTCTTAATGTTGTAATAGAACATAAATATTGTTGTCAGTTTATTTTGTATCAGCACTTTGATATAATAAAATTACAATCTATATATTTATATAAGGTTTTCTTATTGAAAATTCTTCATTTTTATATATAGCTCTCTACAGGACCAATCCGATGGAAGAGGAATTATGCCTTGTGGACAGTGCTACCACAAACTCTATACTGAGAGAGTTGAAATATTTCCAGACTCTGAAAAAGATGAATGGTGATATTTTAACAATCACTGGACGCGATACGGTAATTGTTGGCACCGGTCGTGCCATATTTACCCTCCCAGTTGGTACACAAGTGAAAATTGAGGATGCATTATTGTACCCCGATTCTTCACGTACCCTAATCAGTTTTAGAGATATCCGCAAAAATGGTTTTCACATTGTAACCCATGATGACAACAAAGAGGAGTATCTACTCTTCACAAAAGATCACGGATATGGCAAGCAAGTACTTGAAAAAATTCCCTCTCCGTCGTGCAGACTGTACTATACGTACATTGAACCCGTAGAACATGTTGCTTACAAGGTAATTTTCCAAAATGTTAACGCATTTCAAACCTGATTTGATCGCCTAGTCCATCCTGGTATCGGGATGATGAGGAAGATTACTAGCAATTCCATTGGTCACAATTTGCTTGAGTCCAAATTTCCTCAGACATCGGATTTTGTGTGCACATCATGTGCCACGGGAAAGCTTATTCTGAGACCTTCACACCTCAAAATACAAGCTGAACCACTTCAATTTCTTGATCAAATTCAAGGAGACATTTGTGGTCTCATCCAACCATTGTCTGGACCATTTAGGTATTTCATAGTCCTTATTGACGCATCTACACGATGGTCACATGTGTGCCTTCTTTCCACACGGAACCATGCATTTGCCAAGATAATGAGGGAAATAATTAAGTTAGAGGCCCATAATCCCGAAAGTCGAAGTAAATCAATTCGCATGGACAATGCTGCAGAAATCTCCTCACGTGCTTTCAATGACTATTGCATGGCCCTGGGGATTGAAGTTCAGCACTCTGTTCCATATGTTCACACTCAAAATGGTTTGGCTGAATCCCTAATTAAGAGGAACAAACTCATTGCAAGACCTTTGTTGATGAATTGCAGCTTTCCAACCTCGTGTTTGGGTCATGAAGTTTTACACACTGCCGACTTAATACAATTGCGACCTACTGCATATCACAGTACTTCCCCTCTGCAATTGGTACGTGGAAATCCACCTAGCATTTCCCATCTTCGTAAGTTCGGATGTCCTACATATCTCGATCTCACCAGCTCAGCGGACATCCATGGGCCCACACAGAAAATTGGGGATCTATGTGGGGTACAAATCACCGTCGATTATTAAGTACCTGGAACCCCTTACTGAGGATCTATTCACAGCCCATCACGCTGATTGTATATTTGACGAGGAACATTTTCCGGCATAAGGGGAGATTTCAAGTACCAGAAAGAATGCCCGGAAATTGATTGGACTGCTCTTGCCATTTCAGCCTCCGATCCACGTACCCAAGAGACCGAACTACAAGTTCGGAAAATCATATATTTGCAACATCGTGCAAATAATCTGCTAGGTTCATTTACTGATCTAAAAGGTGTCACAAAATCCTTGAATCCGGCCAAAAATGCGCCTGGAAGAGTGGAGGTACCAACTAAAACCACTCAACTACCCGTTCCCAAAAAGAGGGGGAGTAGTAGGCATCTGACTCGGATCCTGCTTCTCGCAAGCAGCAAAGGAGAGTGAGGAGAAACTCCTCAAAGTCAGTAAATGCAAGTCAACTCAATGTTGATAAGCACCTCATGGGAAGTATACACCCCGTGGAAGGGCACCCTCCACAACCCAGCTCCAGCTTGCACACACTGGCTGGAACATCGGAACACCTGGAATCACGGGTATTGGGAAATCACGAAGAGTCATCAAGGGTGCAGGAGATATCCATCAACTATATCGATTCTGGAGAATCATTCAACCGTAAGTCTACGATTGTCGACACTTATTTTTCTTCTACAATTGCAAATACCCTTCTTAATGATCATGATCCAAGGACTATCGTTGAGTGTGAAAAATGCTCCGACTGGCCTCAATGGAAGGATGCAATACAAGCAGAACTAGCCTCGCTTAATAAAAGGAAGGTATTCACAAAAGCAATACCAACACCTCCCAATGTTTTCCCTATGGGATTCAAATGGATTTTCCTCCGGAAACGGAATGAGAACAATGAGGTGGTGAGGTACAAAGCAAGGCTCGTAGCATAGGGTTTCACGCAGAGACCCGGCATTGATTTCAATGAAACATATTCCCCAGTTATGAGTGGTATCACTTTCCGATATCTTATATCTTTGGCAGTGCAAAATCGTCTATCTATGCAGTTGATGGACGTCGTGACCGCATATCTTTACGGATCACTAGATTCGGACATTTACATGAAGGTTCCTAAAGGAATCTCTATGCCGAATACAGGCGCAAAACGCAACATGTACTGTGTAAAACTTAACAAGTCTTTATATGGCTTGAAGAAGTTGGGCAGATGTGGTACAACCTACTTAGTGCGTTCCTTCTTCAGAAGGGTTACTCCAATAATGATGACTGCCCATGTGTCTTCATCGAGAACTCCTCTTCAGGATTTTGCATCATTTCCGTGTATGACGATGATCTTAACTTCATTGGCAACGCACAAGATATTTATGAAGCACGCAATCATCTAAAGATGGAATTTGAGATGAAGGATTTGGGTAAAACCAAAATTTGCTTGGGTCTTCAACTCGAGCACCTTCCCTCAGGAATAATGGTACACCAAGCTACCTATATCCAGAAAATATTGGAGAAATTCAATATGGACAAATCCTATCCGTCTAAAACTCCCATGGTGGTTCGATCTCTAGACGTAGAGAACGATCCGTTCAGGCCGAGGGATGATGGAGAAGAGATGTTGGGACCCGAGGTCCCATATCTCAGTGCCATTGGAGCACTTATGTATCTTGCAAATTGCACGAGACCTGACCTTGCATTTGCAGTAAATCTACTTGCTAGACACAGCGCAGCTCCCACCAAACGTCATTGGGCGGGAGTCAAGAATGCCTTTCGATATCTCCAAGGAACAAAGGATCTTGCCCTATTCTTTCAGTTCCAGAGAAATCTGGATTCCAATATGATTGGATACACTTATGCTGGCTACTTATCTGATCCCCAAAATGCGAGATCGCAAACCGGTTTTGTGTTCCTACATGGTGGAACAACCATATCATGGAAGTCAGCGGAACAGACCTTGGTTGCAACGTCCACCAATCATTCTGAAATAATTGCATTATATGAGGCATCACGCGAATGTGTGTGGCTTCGCAGAATGATAAACCACATACAAAAGTCATGTGGAATTGGTTCTATCGAATCACCCACCATTATCTACGAAGATAACGCGGCTTGTGTTGCACAGATGCAAATAGGATACATAAAGAGCAATATCACCAAGCATATTGCCCCTAAGTTGTTTTATCCCCATGAAATCCAGAAGAGTGGGGAAATCAACATCTTGCAAGTCAAATCATGTGATAACCTCGTTGATCTTGTCACGAAGTCTCTACCAACTTCAGCATTCCAGAAATACATTCATGGGATTGGTATGCGACGGCTTCGGGATTTTCAAGAGTTAGGGGGAGTATCTTCCTGAACTATTCCTCTTCAAAACATCATATTACACTCCTTTTCCCTTTATGAGTTTAATTTTCATGTTCTCATTAAGTTTTTAATGAGGTAATATCAACATGAGATCATATGTCATATTTTCTGTTTTCCCCACCGGGTTTTTTAGGGAAGTATACACGACATATTTATTGTCCTCTAAATTCTATGGATATACTTCATATTGAGTTAAGAGGGGCAATAGTCATTATATGTTGGATCATTTTCTCCTTATTTTCCCACAGGGTTTGAAGGAGTTTTACCAGCATATCCTACACTACTCCTCATATTTTTTTCCACCGGGTTTTTTTTGGAGGAGACTTTATCAAGACGATGAATAATTGTATAGCTAGCGGTGATTAGGGGGAGTGTTAAAAATAATAACCCCTTCGGTTATTAGCGGATAATCCCTGCTCCCACGTTTGTAGAAACCGTACGCGACGGTTGGTCCCCAAACGTCGCCTTCATATGTCGGTTGTAAAAGGCATCGGTTCCCCATGTATATATATGTGAAATCATCATCAATAAAGTGGCAGTTTGATTCATTTGCTTCTCTCTCGATCGCGCTTAGAATTCTCTCAACAGGCATGGCCTACTCGGACCGCATCTTGTGGAACGCAACGCGATGGTTGCTACCTTGTAGGGGATCGGAGAAGCACGAGTGAGAGCATCTCCACTTGTCCGATTCCATACGGGATCGCGTTTTTTTTTGCGTTCTTTACTACTCGCGGTCCCACAAATCTATTATTTTCAAATTCAAATTGTGCAAATGCAAAAAAATATAAGCAAACACTATAGCTTTAATGTCTTGTCACATAAATTCGAATTTTATGCCATAATTTAAACATGTGGCCCATTACAAAACGAAGGAAAATCACATGAGGTCAACGGTGTTGGATCATGCTAGGTCGACGACGGTGTTGGGGCCGAGAAAACCGGTGGCGGGGGCATGGCCAAGGAAATCACCACCGATGAAGTCCCGCCTTGGGTGTAGCCCGGTGTGTCGTAGCTGTTGCCGTGGATGTCGCCGCTCCGTGAGCCTCCGCACGCGCCTAGAATGTCGTGGCATGGAGCGCCAAGAACGTTGATGCCGACACAAGCCCCATCTCGGCTTAGATCGCCGCATGAAGGCGACGAGCTCCTTGAACCACCGGTTGGATTGTTTCGGATGATGGGACCGCTAGCCATGACGTCTAGGTTCGTCGCCACCGGTTGAGCCTCCTTCTTCTCATGCCTTTGGAGGTTCTACTTTGTGTTGATCTGGCTCTTGTCAGTTGTATGCACACATAGCGTCCGGCATGGCCTCTTGCCTATCCTTTGGCAAGCGTGGTTTCTGCACGTGGCGCTTCACGCCGAGCATATCGGTCTTCACCGACTTCGCCTTCCCGGCATCCTTCATGTTCTTGGTAACTGTTGGGGAATGGATAAAGGGATGCCCTAGAGTACTTCCTCATAAACCGGATTTAGATACATCCGGTTCATAGTTGATGTTCCGGTTTATACCAAGATTGTTCGAGGAAGGAGAACCGGCTGGAGATCCGAAGACCTGACGGCTCGAAGGGAGGACCCGGGCAAGGCCCAACATGACCCGTAGAGTGTCATGGACAAAGCCGGAAGGGCCCAAGACTTAGCAGGACAACCCAAGGCCGACGGAGAAATCCAGACCCAGATGGACTGACCCAGATCCCGGGGTAAACCGGTTGAAGACTTGGAAGCCGGATCCTACTAGGACTCCGAGGACAGATGTAATCCGGATTCTCCTGTAACCTTATGAACTCGTCTTCTATATTAAGCGAGTTCCTAGGACGTAGAAACAGCAATACTTCTCGATACATCGGAAGCCGGAATCGCTCCTTGTAATCAAGACCTCAAGTTCCAAATAGTAAAGAAGTAGGAGTAGGTTTCGCCCTCAATAGAGGGGCTGAACCTGGGTAAAATGGCGCGTCTCGTTTCCACTATGACCTTTCGGATACTTTGCTCAGTAGCAAGGCCTCAAAAACTAGTCCTCGTATGAGGACTCTTGCCGTGACAATCCCATGACAGTTGGCGCACACCGTGAATCCAGCTCGTGGAAGTGTTGTTTTTTTGGAAGGAGCCATACCAAGGATCGAGAGACGCGCGATTGGCCGGCTTAGGAAGACTCAGCGCGGAAACTACTACAACCATGATACTTGGGCACCAGAGCTCGCTTTTGTCGAATCCGGTTTTCGAGTTCCCTTCGGCAGAATCCAGGTCTTCGTCGGGTTCGTTGGAGGAGCCGGCCGGAATCAGGATCAAGAGTCTAACTTAGTTTCTAGAGAGGCCACGATTATGCATTCAGATGGAGAATCCTCGATTGGTAACAACGATGACCAGGATGAAACAAGTTCTATCCATCAGCTCTTTGAAAATCGATTGGGAGGGAACCTGGAACAAGAATTGGAGAGCTTTGGGGAAACAGTTCAGCATACAGTTGTCTACATGGTAGGACCGGCCCGACCTGTTTAGCCCAGGTATGATGCTAGTGGACATTTTATTAAAAATACAGTTTCAGGGTCAAATCCGGTTCAAGGCGCTCCAAGGGCAGCAGGATCTGGACCAACTGGTCCAGTGGTTGATCCAGTGGCACCAACCCCATACGCACACATACCTTAACTGATGACAACAATGTTCTCGCTGAGAGTGGAATCTAGAAGAATACTATTAATATGGTGATATTAGTAGAACAATCAAACTTAAAGTATGACTCAATGGGTGATAGTATGTGACGCCCCGAGATCGGGCACTATGCAGATTTCAGCATTCCCGCCAAAATCCACATAATAACCGATTCCAGGTTGCCACTTGTGATAACATTACAACAGTTCACGAATATTCCACAACAACAACAGAGGAGGTATATACAAGACGACTCAAACGAGTCAAGGATACAACTGATACAATACAAAGATCCAAATAACAGCGGAAGAAACAACATAGCGTCCGACTACGGACAAGATACAAATTGGACTAAGAGTCCTGAAGATAACCGATGGCGTCCAATCCCTGCCCAGGCCAAGCCGGAGGGATTTCCAAGCTAACGTCGTCAGACTTCAAACCTGTTGACTGCAATTTGGAATATGCAGCCATGAAAAGGATTCGTGGGTCAGTACGGTTAAGTACTGGCAAGTGGATAACCCATACTCACAAGACACCAGCGTAACCAATCATCACAAGATACAAATACTTTGGGGTACAACGGAAGGGAAGGGATTATTGCAAAGAAGCGGCAGCGGGCTGCACTAACTAACTACAGAGACTCGCTACAACATCCGGCTAAAAGAAAGGGATAAGATAGCGTATCAGAACCAACTACAACTACTCACCAAACAATACCCATCCAATGTTACCCCCTACTAAGGAAGCAACCCAAGGAAAACTCACACGGTTGTTTAAGGTGACATTCATTTTGATGGTGGAAGTAATCTATATTACTAGTCAAGTTATCATTGTTAAGTGTAAGTTGTCTGAGTACTTGTTAGCCAGCACTTTCACCAAGTCATCCATAACCGCGGACAACACGGCTTCTCGAGAAGATTTAACCCTGCAGGGATGCACCAATTTGGCCGTACACGTAAGAATGACCCGCCAGATGGAAAGGCCCTTCCACCAAGCGAGGCACTCAACACAACCCAACTCTTCTTCGCATCAAGCCCAAAGAACCACATGCTGTGCGTGCGCGGCTAATCGAGCCCCCACGAAGAAAAGGGGGACCCTCATAGCACTATAAGACCACGCCGCCCTAAATGCCGACTACAAAAGTTCCACCCTGGCGCCAAGGGCTCGCACCTGCATATGCATGCATCAAATGGAAAGCCCGAACTAAGTGTGGCGATTTGGACGAGATGCGAATCGAATCAAGTTGCGGGGGGTGCCCATACTCGCTTCCCACATGCGGTTAGTGTGCTCATCATGGATCAATGGACAAGACCCTTTTCCTAATTAGGGTCGACACTAGCAGGCCTCAAAACCACGCCGGGCCTCCTGCCGGTGCCTTATCATCAAATTATTATTACCCCAAGCATTAACATGTTGTTGATTGAATTAAAACCCAACTATCAAACTAAACAGGTGATAAGACGGACAGCAAGACTAGAGCGCAAACAACACTAAGCATGCAACTACGACACAAGGGCCAACAGGGTAAACAAACAACAGTTGATAGGAAGTGGAAGGAAAGGCTATATCATGGCTGCAAGGTAAACATATGATAGGATCAAGACACAAGCATCGAATCATAAGGCTAGCATAAGAACAACGGAAAGAATCGGTAACAAGTGATGAAAGGCAGCCATTTGGCAGCAAGTGAGTATACTTGCTTGGAATCCAGCAAGTAGAGGTACATCCGCAGAACTTGTCGTTTCTCACATCATCTCAACATCCTATCCGCGAAGAAGCAACGAACTAGCACAAACACCGGATGCAACAATTACTTCTACGACAAAAGATCCAGCATGATCAAGATATGGATGCATGACAAGTTTAAGGATGCATCAAGATAAACTAGTTGACATGGTAAACATATTTAAATGGGCCCATATGCAATTTGGATGGCATATGGAAAAGCCCATGAATTAATGTTGAATTAAATGATCTACAAATAACCATCATGTGAAAGTTGATTAGAATGATGCATGGATGATGAAAACAATAAGAAAACAACAATAGCTTCAATTTGATATGTTGTTTACCAAGTTTGGAATTTTATTTATTAAGTTATGAACTTGGCATTTTAAATGATTTAAACAAACATTTGTTGTTTTCACCAATTTTAAATGTTCAAAACAGATAACAAAATTTATATTTGGAAAGAACACAAAATTTTAGATGGAATACATATTTCATTTGTTGAATTTGGATTTTAGATGAGCAAGTTATTAAATTGACAATTTTAAATGCATTAATTAAGAAATAGTTGTTTTCAGCAATTTCATTTATTCAAAATGGAAAACAAAGTTTATATTTGGGAAGCTTATTCAATTTTGCATGGAAAACATATTTTACATGTTGGAATTGGATTTGAATTGCCCAAGTTATGAATTTGCAATTTAAAAGGTTTAATTAAAGCATTGAATTATTACTCCAATTTTAATTAGGAAAAACAGTAAACAAATTGCATTGAAAAGGTTGAAAACAGGTAGCAAATGTTTCACTGAACATTTTGAGCTATTAAACATAATTTTTGGATCATTATTGAATTTATTATGCATTTTTCCATAACCATTTTTATTCTGCCCTTTTTAGTAAACAGAGGGAAACATGTTCAAAATTAATTCAATTGTGACCAAATAAAATACCAATGTGTATAGTTTCTTAAGACAAAATTTTGGAGCCCAAGTTTGCTCAAATTGGATGAGCACAACTCAAGTTATGAAATTCCAAATTTTCAACTTTTAATTGTATTTTCAGTAATTAATTATTTAGAGCAAGAATTATTACAGAAACATATTGCAAACTTGACATGAACAGGAAGAGCATGAAATTTTGAATCCACAGAAACTTGAATCGTTGAATTTGGAGCAATATTTAATTTTATATTGATTTTACAAATAATGTTTCAGATCTGCTTTTCTGAAATTCGAGGAAATAAAAGAAAAAAAGGAGGAAAAGGGGTGGTTTTTGCTGCGGGAGGGGGGATTCGAACTCAGGGCTGTTGGGGCGTGCGACAGGGTGCTAACCAGTGGGCTAGCTGCTGCTGTGTTGATGTATATAGGGGCGTTGGGGTTTTGAGGTGGCGTTTCGGCCAAAGTTGAAACTGAATCGAGATTCAGTTACGTACACGCTCGGGAACAGATCGATGATCGACGACCAACGGCGAACTGCCGCTGCGGCTGCTGCTGTGGCCGGCGAGGATGGGCGCGTGATGGCCGTGGACTGCTAGAGGGAAGGAGAGAGGGGAGAGGCAGGGGCAGGTGCGTGCTCAGCTCGGGCTCGTCGAAGCAGAAGGAGCTCGTGGTGCGGCTCTGACGAGGAGGAAGAGGACAGTGGCGACCGGCGACTTGGCGGCGACGGCGGCGGCGAACCAAGGCCTCCCGGAGTTCGCCGAGGAGGCGAGGAGGGAGAGGGCACCGCCCTCTTTCCATTCCCGGCGAGAGGGAGGGCCGAGGGTGCCCGTGGTGGCCGCGCCATGGAGCTCCATCTCCGGCCATGGAGGCATCTCCAAGGTTCAGAAGGTTCAGAGAAACGAAAAAATAGCAGAGGATGGAGGGAGGAAGAAGAAGGTGGCGGCTAGGAGGAGGAGAGGGAGTGGCTAGGGTTAGGGTTCCTGGGGAAGAGAGGGGGCTTTAAGGGGGAGAGGGGGAGCAGGTGAGGAGGGGTCCATGGGAGGTGACAGCGACCTCCTCCCCTTTCTGTCCGTACGAGGAAGAAGGGGGGGTTGGGCTGGAGGGCCACTTCGGTTGGCCTTGGGCTGGCTTGGTGGGCTGCCTCCTCCTCGATTTTTTTTCTTTTTTTTCTGATTGTTATTATTTTCTAGGGATTATAAAAGAGATGTTTGGGGCAAGGGTTTTAAATAGGAAAACCAATGTGTGTAAAATAATTTGGATAAAACAGTGACTTAGTCATCAGGACATTTTGAAAGCAGTCCAAGATATTTTGAGTTGACATTTAAAATAGTTTTGAGAGAAAAAACATTTTTTTAAGGGTTTAACAAAATGCAATGCGAAGGCATGATGCACGATGACATGATATGCACAAAAAGAAACAAACAAGCAAATCTAATTGGAAAAAACCCCGGGTGTTACAGCCGACACCACTAACAAGGGATTGCGCCCTCGCAATCCGCCCACGAACACGAGGGAGGGGTGAAGTTCGACTATCGATTCTTCATGCTTCCAGTTGATCTCCTCGACACCACTAACAAGGCTTCTCGACACCACTAACAAGAGAATCTTGCTCGGGTTGATGACGATCTTCTCCCACCAGGAATCTTCCGATGATCGAACCTATTAGGTTAAAGGCTCAGAAAACGTCCACCCACGTAGGATCCGAAAACTTTGAAAGATAGATAAGGGAAGAGACTCCAAAAAAAATAAGATGGGAGGAGAAATAGAATAGAGATAAGGAGAAAACAAGAATCCTATTGAGATGTTTCCAAAATTGTTTAGCAGAAATAGTTTTTGACACTCTAGAAACAACGACCGTTAGTGAGGTTATCCTACAGGATTTGCGGACCCGTTGCTTCGATAACCATTCGTATCGAAACAACTTTGGGAATCGGAAACCATGCTCTGATACCATTTGTGACGCCCCGAGATCGGGCACTATGCAGATTTCAGCATTCCCGCCAAAATCCACATAATAACCGATTCCAGGTTGCCACTTGTGATAACATTACAACAGTTCACGAATATTCCGCAACAACAACAGAGGAGGTATATACAAGACGACTCAAACGAGTCAAGGATACAACTGATACAATACAAAGATCCAAATAACAGCGGAAGAAACAACATAGCGTCCGACTACGGACAAGATACAAATTGGACTAAGAGTCCTGAAGATAACCGATGGCGTCCAATCCCTGCCCAGGCCAAGCCGGAGGGATTCCCAAGCTAACATCGTCAGACTTCAAACCTGTAGACTGCAATTTGGAATAGGCAGCCACGAAAAGGATTCGTGGGTCAGTACGATTAAGTACTGGCAAGTGGATAACCCAGACTCACAAGATACCAGCGTAACCAATCATCACAAGATACTAATACTTTGGGGTACAACGGAAGGGAAGGGATTATTGCAAAGAAGCGGCAGCGGGCTGCACTAACTAACTACAGAGACTCGCTACAACATCCGGCTAAAATAAAGGGATAAGATAGCGTATCAAAACCAACTACAACTACTCACCAAACAATACCTATCCAATGTTACCCCCTACTAAGGAAGCAACCCAAGGAAAACTCACCCGGTTGTTTAAGGTGACATTCATTTTGATGGTGGAAGAAATCTATATTACTAGTCAAGTTATCATTGTTAAGTGTAAGTTGTCTGAGTACTTGTTAGCCAGCACTTTCACCAAGTCATCCATAACCGCGGACAACACGGCTTCTCGAGAAGATTTAACCCTGCAGGGATGCACCAATTTGGCCGTACACGTAAGAATGACCCGCCAGATGGAAAGGCCCTTCCACCAAGCGAGGCACTCAACACAACCCAACTCTTCTTCGCATCAAGCCCAAAGAACCACATGCTGTGCGTGCGCGGCTAATCGAGCCCCCACGAAGAAAAGGGGGACCCTCATAGCACTCTAAGACCACGCCGCCCTAAATGCCGACTACAAAAGTTCCACCCTGGCGCCAAGGGCTCGCACCTGCATATGCATGCATCAAATGGAAAGCCCGAACTAAGTGTGGCGATTTGGACGAGATGCGAATCGAATCAAGTTGCGGGGGGCGTCCATACTCGCTTCCCACATGCGGTTAGTGCGCTCATCATGGATCAATGGACAAGACCCTTTTCCTAATTAGGGTCGACACTAGCATGCCTCAAAACCACGCCGGGCCTCCTGCCGGTGCCTTATCATCAAATTATTATTACCCCAAGCATTAACATGTTGTTGATTGAATTAAAACCCAACTATCAAACTAAACAGGTGATAAGACGGACAGCAAGACTAGAGCGCAAACAACACTAAGCATGCAACTACGACACAAGGGCCAACAGGGTAAACAAACAACAGTTGATAGGAAGTGGAAGGAAAGGCTATATCATGGCTGCAAGGTAAACATATGATAGGATCGAGACACAAGCATCGAATCATAAGGCTAGCATAAGAACAACGGAAAGAATCGGTAACAAGTGATGAAAGGCAGCCATTTGGCAGCAAGTGAGTATACTTGCCTGGAATCCAGCAAGTAGAGGTACATCCGCAGAACTTGTCGTTGCTCACATCATCTCAACGTCCTATCCGTGAAGAAGCAACGAACTAGCACAAACACCGGATGCAACAATTACTTCTACGGCAAAAGATCCAGCATGATCAAGATATGGATGCATGACAAGTTTAAGGATGCATCAAAGATAAACTAGTTGACATGATAAACATATTTAAATGGGCCCATATGAAATTTGGATGGCATATGGAAAAGCCCATGAATTAATGTTGAATTAAATGATCTACAAATAACCATCATGTGAAAGTTGATTAGAATGATGCATGGATGATGAAAACAATAAGAAAACAACAATAGCTTCAATTTGATATGTTGTTTACCAAGTTTGGAATTTTATTTATTAAGTTATGAACTTGGCATTTTAAATGATTTAAACAAACATTTGTTGTTTTCACCAATTTTAAATGTTCAAAACAGATAACAAAATTTATATTTGGAAAGAACACAAAATTTTAGATGGAATACATATTTCATTTGTTGAATTTGGATTTTAGATGAGCAAGTTATTAAATTGACAATTTTAAATGCATTAATTAATAAATAGTTGTTTTCAGCAATTTAATTTATTCAAAATTAAAAACAAAGTTTATATTTGGGAAGCTTATTCAATTTTGCATGGAAAACATATTTTACATGTTGGAATTGGATTTGAATTGCCCAAGTTATGAATTTGCAATTTAAAAGGTTTAATTAAAGCATTGAATTATTACTCCAATTTTAATTAGGAAAAACAGTAAACAAATTGCATTGAAAAGGTTGAAAACAGGTAGCAAATGTTTCACTGAACATTTTGAGCTATTAAACATAATTTTTGGATCATTATTGAATTTATTATGCATTTTTCCATAACCATTTTTATTCTGCCCTTTTTAGTAAACAGAGGGAAACATGTTCAAAATTAATTCAATTGTGACCAAATAAAATATCAATGTGTAGAGTTTGTTAAGACAAATTTTTGGAGCCCAAGTTTGCTCAAATTGGATGAGCACAACTCAAGTTATGAAATTCAAAAGTTTCAACTTTTAATTGCATTTTCAGTAATTAATTATTTAGAGCAAGAATTATTACAGAAACATATTGCAAACTTGACATGAACAGGAAGAGCATGAAATTTTGAATCCACAGAAACTTGAATCGTTGAATTTGGAGCAATATTTAATTTTATATTGATTTTACAAATAATGTTTCAGATCTGCTTTTCTAAAATTCGAGGAAATAAAAGAAAAAAGGAGGAAAAGGGGTGGTTTTTGCTGCGGGAGGGGGGATTTGAACTCAGGGCTGTTGGGGCGTGCGACAGGGTGCTAACCAGTGGGCTAGCTGCTGCTGTGTTGATGTATATAGGGGCGTTGGGGTTTTGAGGTGGCGTTTCGGCCAAAGTCGAAACTGAATCGAGATTCAGTTACGTACACGCTCGGGAACAGATCGACGATCGACGACCAACGGCGAACTGCCGCTGCGGCTGCTGCTGTGGCCGGCGAGGATGGGCGCGTGATGGCCGTGGACTGCTAGAGGGAAGGAGAGAGGGGAGAGGCAGGGGCAGGTGCGTGCTCACCTCGGGCTCGTCGAAGCAGAAGGAGCTCGTGGTGCGGCTCTGACGAGGAGGAAGAGGACAGTGGCGACCGGCGACTTGGCGGCGACGGCGGCGGCGAACCAAGGCCTCCCGGAGTTCGCCGAGGAGGCGAGGAGGGAGAGGGCACCGCCCTCTTTCCATTTTCGGCGAGAGGGAGGGCCGAGGGTGCCCGTGGTGGCCGCGCCATGGAGCTCCATCTCCGGCCATGGAGGCATCTCCAAGGTTCAGAAGGTTCAGAGAAACGAAAAAAAGCAGATGATGGAGGGAGGAAGAAGAAATTGGCGGCTAGGAGGAGGAGAGGGAGTGGCTAGGGTTAGGGTTCCTGGGGAAGAGAGGGGGCTTTAAGGGGGAGAGGGGGAGCAGGTGAGGAGGGGTCCATGGGAGGTGACAGCGACCTCCTCCCCTTTCTGTCCGTACGAGGAAGAAGGGGGGGTTGGGCTGGAGGGCCACTTCGGTTGGCCTTGGGCTGGCTTGGTGGGCTGCCTCCTCCTCGATTTTGTTTCCTTTTTTTTCTAATTGTTATTATTTTCTAGGGATTATAAAAGAGATGTTTGGGGCAAGGGTTTTAAATAGGAAAACCAATGTGTGTAAAATAATTTGGATAAAACAGTGAGTTAGTCATCAGGACATTTTGAAAGCAGTCCAAGATATTTTGAGTTGACATTTAAAATAGTTTTGAGAGAAAAAACTTTTTTTTAAGGGTTGAACAAAATGCAATGCGAAGGCATGATGCACGATGACATGATATGCACAAAAAGAAACAAACAAGCAAATCTAATTGGGTAAAACCCCGGGTGTTACATAGTATATGACTAATACGCCAAAGAAAATGAGCTAGTACGACTAGCATTGTTTGATGTTGAATGATTCTTCTGTATAGGAAAGGGAATATTGAAAATAGAATTACAAAAAGATATATGGCAGAAAAAGAAGATAACTAGAAAAGTCGATCTCAGGAGTATATGCTTGATATACAAAGTTATAGATGTATTACTAGTTAACAAAGTATTTTTGGGTATTTTGATACCACATTGGTTGGTATGAGTTGTCATACAAAGCAACGTAATGCAAGAAATACAAGGGCCTAAAAGGAACTAGTAATAGATGCGGAATCGATTATGACAAGAACATAAATAAAGTGTTATTGTGTTCATTGTCGTATCGAACCAATCATTCCAGATTTATTTTAAGAACTTAATACGTTGTTATTTTGTTCTAGTCTTTTGTGAGAACAAATGAGATTGTTCAAACTATGACCATATTCAAGAATTGATGGATATGTTAATATATAAATCATGTTGGTAAAGTAAACATCTATAAGACTAAATGCTAAACGTTGCAAGACGTAAAAGAGTTTCACTTAAATTGTGACACCACCATTTTAGTTCATATCGGAAAGTAAAACATGAAGGAACTCCATATTGATGGACTTCCGGAGTCATTTTGTTTTGAATAAATTGACGCTTGTGAGACCTCTTCCAAAAGATGAATAGAATTCCGTTCATAGTACAAACTAGAATGGAGGACTAATTTAGTGGAGATTAAACATATTGATGTATATATTCCATTATGTGTAGTCATGTATGGTGGATTAATTTTTCCTTCATAAAATTATGTCGATGATTTGAGTAGATATGTGAGTATATCTATTTAAAGAGAACGGAGTTTGACTTTTTGAATTGGTTCAAATGGTTGTTAATATGAAGTAAAAATCCCTGTAACAAGATAATCAAGTATTTATGATTGGATCATAAAGGATAAAGTTCGAGTTACAAGTTTAGCAAAACATGTGAGAAGTTGCAGAATTTTTCTACAACTTATACTTCTCGAATACCCCACATTAGTTTGGAGTGTTCAAGAGAAAAAATCAAACATTGTTGGACATGGTAATATTAATAAAATTGCCATTATAATTTTGTAGTTTATACATTAAGGACAACCACTTTTTCACTGAAAAGAGCACCATCATGATCCGTTGAAATTAACAACATATAAGATATGGTTTGGGTAGTGACCCGAATTTTTATTTTCTTAAGTATTGGTATGCATAGCATGTGTAAAATGTTTACAACCAAAATGGGATAAATATATGTTTATAAGGTTATCCTAAAGAATACATTGGGTATTTCTCCTATCACCGACAAAGACAAATGTTGTTTGTCACAAAGGGTTGATTTCTCGAGAATCTAGTTCTTGCGAAACAAGTGAGTGGGAGGACAGTACAAACTCAACGAGATTAGAGAATCTCCGTTACCATGTCAAGAGTATTCCAGAACTGGAAGTTGTTCCAGGGTTTTCTATTTTGAAGAAGTAGAAGACATTACATGTGTTGTAGATACTTCGAATGAGTTTGCGAACTGAACCACAAAAGTTCTAAAACTTTGTACTTAAACCAACTTGTGGTTTAAGAGTAAACTGGTGTTCTAACAACAAAAGGACCTGGACCTTATAAAGGAAGCAAATTATGGGCCCTGACTTCATAAAATTGACTATGAGTCATTATATCCGCCATAGTATCCTTGCATGCATATCAAGTATCTGACTTGGTAGTCCTTTCGATAGGCTTGATGCCTAACGATAAAAAAAGGGTATATATAGCGACAAAGACATGGATTTTTACATCCTTTGAAAGTTGTACTTATCGAAAATGTTGTTTTCGACGAATTTTAAAAAGTTGACTACTACAAGATTTTGATCTTCCGTAGTGATGCTTTAGTCTTTGTGGATAGTTCTAGCAAAAGTTACATATTATGATATGGCAGTTGAATAACAAAACCAACTCTCCTCTCGAGAAACTTTGATCAAACATGTGTACTTGACACAGTCTGAGAGTTTTGTAAAATCCAAAAGGTTGCTAGAAAGGTATGCACACTTCAATGGTTGATGTGAGCATAACGAAGTTGAAATCTTTACCTTAATGAAGTTATCAAAAGAGTTTGATTCCATCATGAACGATAAAGATTCTTGTAGAGTTGCAAGAAATTAAGTGGGAGCGCCATGACATATTTCCAATACCTTATATAGATGACATATGATTGATTGGAAAATATGTATTTTAAATTAACACGGTTAAGATTTTCATATTGATGAAAGGCTTAGAAGATATTGGGCATCAATATCTATAAAAGATGGATTGAAGCGCCTGATATGATTGAAGGCAAATTACATAGATGAAATATTGAAGTAAGTCAATATCGAAATGACAAGAAGGAGTTCTTATCACATGGAAAATAATTTAGCAAGATTCAAGTGTTTTGACACATGATGAGCATCATTGAAATTGAGATTTCTAAGTCATGTTTCCATGCTATGTACACAACCAGATAAGTCCTATGCTATAAAATGTTATAGCAGGATAATTCATATGATGATTAGACAACAGTGGAAGAGATCCTTGTGTCATTTTAGAAATGCTAAGGATATGTTTTCCTATGTAGTAATGACAAAATATTAGTTGTAATATGTTACACTAATAGTCTTGTCATTTATTCAAGTAATTTTATCTCAATTAAAATATGTGATGAAGAGTAGCACAATAGGACGGAAGAAAATTACATGCTGGATTTGAAAGAGTTTCAAAATTAAAATATTGTGACAGATACTACAACAAAGGATAAAGTATATCGTTGTGTTGACAACTGATAATAAGCGTATTTTGTGTCAAGGAGTTCTTTATTGAACTTGGTGAATTTCCAAGAATGCTAACACCATGAAGCTACATTTTTGCAATGTTAGTGACATTGTTTTAAGCTGAGAAATTAAGGTTTCACCGATTGACCATATATATGCAAAGACATCTCATTAGAGAATGAGTGATGCGTGTAGCCGCAAAGAACATGCAAATACAATAGGACCTGAACAGTTCAGATATTTTTGATGATGTTTACCACATACGAAGCATGGTAATAACACTGGAACGCCATATGTGTTAAGTGCTTCCAGACTAGATTATTGACTCTAGTGCAAGTGGGAGACTGAAGGGAATATGCCCGAGAGGCAATAATAAAATGGTTATTATCTTATTCCTTGTTTATGATGAATTTTTATTTCTCATGCTAGAATTGTATTAACCGAAAACTTTGATACATGTGTGCTTAATAAACAAACAATGGTTCCTAGTAAACCCTCTCTTTTAACTAGCTCGTTGATTAATAGATGATCAAGGTTTCCTGATCATGAACATTGGATGTTGTTAATAACGGGGTCATGTCATTAGAAGAATGATGTGATGAACATATACCCAAAGTGAATATAGCAATGCGATCAAGTCATTAAGTTTACATTGTTTCATCAAACATACGAAGTAACTTATTCCTTAGACCATGAGATCATGTCAATCACTAATACTGGAAGGGTGCTTTGATGGCATCAAACGTCACACCATAACAGGGTGACTATAAAGGTGTCGTTAGGTATTCGGAAAGTATTAATTGAGGATCATGGATCAAGAGTGGGATTTTTCCATCCAAATGACAGAGAGATATACTCTGGGCCCTCTCGGTGATATCACATCGAAACCGCTTGCAAGCATGTGATATGATCACAAGTATGTTATATCACGGAAACGAGAAAAGAGTACTTGTCGGTAACGATATTGAACAAGGTATGGTTGATACCAATGATCGAACCTCGGACAAGTAATATATCGCGAGACAAAGGGAATAGTTCACGACGTTGATGGTTCACACGATCACGAGAGTCATCGTTGAATATATAGGAGTCATTACGGATCTCCAGATCCCGCTGTTGATTATTGATCGGAGAGGAGTCTCGATCATGTCTGTCTTATTTGCGAACCATAGGGTGACACACTTAAGGTTCGATGACGCATTTGAGTGGATACGGAATATCGAAGAATGTTTTGGGCAGCTGATGCATGTAAAATGCATACATGAACTTTGCATGTTATTACTTGTTTTTCCTACATATTAGCAACTTATATTCATGTTTATAAATGATTTGGGGGATTTTCTAAACAATCTCCCTTCTTTTGGTTCTAACCCTGTTTTTCCAGAAAACGTACTTTTTAGTGTTTCAGACTTTCCGGGAGCTTCGGGACTCCAAAAAGGGCAAGGCCAAAGAGCACGGTTCAGAATTTTCGAGACGAAGACCATGGGCCAAAGTATAGGGCCAAAAGGACAACCAGGTGGCAAAGAGGACCCTCCACGCGGCCAGATTCCTTAGCCGTGTGAGAGGCCCCCTTTTTGCCCCCGTGGCTCCGATGCCGTCGATCTTTCTTCTCCCGAGTGTCTCGTGACCTAAAAACGACTATATAAAGGGTCCCCTGGCCTTTTCGAGGAGGAGGCGGCGCCGAGAGACGAAACCACGAAACAGAGAGACAGAAGGCTGCCGCCGGGGAAGATCGGAGGGGGGAAACGCCGCCGGGATCACCCCCGGAGGGCTCCACCCCTCTCCGGCGTGTTTATCATCAACATCTACAGCAAGATCAGCTCCATATCTCCACTGTAATCTCTTGGCAAACACGATGTATGATGCAATACTATATTCCCTTGATGTATTGTGTCTCCCCGTCTATGTTTGAGTAGTGAATTGTTCTTGGCAATGGTGAAATAGTTCGTTGATTGGTTGCATACAAGTTTGTTATCTTCTATGATTGTCTTTATGTACAATATATGAGTGCATGCATATGTTGGGGAATGCATGTAAGGTGATCACCGGTAGCATAATGGAGTGGTGGTGACTTGGGAGTGACAGTATCCTGAGACCGAGCCACAAAGTTAAGTTATTGGGGGATATATATAGGGGACCTTAGAACGTAAGGCTATGGTGGGACTTTATGTCTTAATCAATCTTGTGCAGTCATTTACTTGGCCATATGATCCATCATAAGGGGTTGTAGATCATTTACTTGACTATACCTATTCATGGCTCCTTCCTAGAAGAAACAACTAAGACTAAAAAATGTGCTTCACTAATTGTGACAACCACACGAACGAAACACCTATTGCTAGAACACTTGCTCCCTTGAGATACTTGAGATATTTGCTGCTTGCTACTTGAGAAACTTGCTTAGAAACTTTCTTTAGAAACTTGCTCTGGGATTACTTGCATCTTAAACTTGCTTCACTAGTTACTAGACAAACCACACTCCACGTCACTTGCTTTTAATTAGTTAGTTCCTTTTAGTCAAACTTATTGCTTTGCATAAACATCCATATAAAAGGGTTATAGGGCTTTAGAGAATAGATATCTTACCTTAAGCTCATCGTGGGTTCGACACTCAAGTACTTATCGAAAGGTACTACAATTGATCTCCTGCACTTGGGAGTCATCAAGCACTTTTCTGGCGCCGTTGCCGGGGAGCGTTGTGCTAAGCTTTTATTCTTGTTTGCATTGCATACTAACATATAAACCTAAAACACAAAAAAAATTTATAAAATGGAAAACAACCAAACAATTTTAGAACTGTATAATATCTACCTTGAATTAGGACATGAAGTGTTTGAGGAGAAATTGAAAAATTATTTGCACAACAATCATATTTGTGGTAGTACTAATTCGTTGAACACCTTTATTGCTAAGGAAAACCTTGAGCTTGGGGAAGTTTGTCTTGATGAATATGATAGTTTTAGTCCCCCTACTATTGAGGATAAAAATGATATACTTGCTGATTCTATGGAAAGTTTTAAGCTTGGGGAAGTTGGTTTTGATGAGCATGATATTTCTAGTTCCCCAAGCTTGGAGGAGAAAATTCACTTTGATGATACTATGCCTCCTATATATGATGATTGCAATGAAAATTATGAATGTTTAAGTCCCACTATCACTAATGAGGATTTTACTTATGTGGAGAGTAGTGATTCTTTTATGCATGTGGCTCATGATAAGAATGTTTTATGTGATATTCATATTGTTGAATCTATTCATGATGCTACTGAAAATTATTATGAGAGAGGGAAACATGGTTACACATATTTCAACAATATTAAGTTTCCACTCTTTATGCTGAAAGTATTGAAGTTGAACTTGATCTACCTTTCTATGCTTGCTATTATGTGCTTCTTTTATTTGTTTCATTACAAAATGCCAATGCATAGGAAATGGGTTGGACTTAAAAATAAATTGTTTAATATTTTTTGGTGTGTTCCTTATGCTTTAATTTCCTATTCGGTTTGAGCACACATTTATGTCTTTACAACATGTAAAATGCCTTTACCTACTGTTATGTATCATTTAGTTTAAGATTTTCATTTTATAAAAAAAATTGGGAAAGTAAATGAGAAGGATGAGTAATGGAGAAGTTGGGGTCGACCTTGAACATGTGTTGTTCATGCCAATGAAACCATTGCAAAGTCTCTATCATTAAAACTTTTTCCAAAGCTAAAAACAATAAAAATATTAGTTAACTACTGTAACATCACATTTCTGTCTTATTTCTCATCTCAAATGGAAAGAATAATCTTATATGAGAGATAGGATTAAACAATAGTAATTAGCTGTCAAGAAAACAGATTCCTGAACTTCACTGCAAAAAATATTTAAAATCACAGAAGTGGAATTTTGACCTGGTAATTTACGACAGAAATATTTAGTTATCACTACATATTTCATTAGTTTTAAGTTTTCTGATTTGAGCAAATTAAGTGCCTCTAAAAATTCACTGTTTACGGGCTGTTCAGTTTTTGGCAGATTATGTCTTTATTTTGCATTGCTCTCATTACTTGTGTTTTGTGTGGTTCTTTTGATCAAGGAGCAATGCACAACTGTAGTAATAGTAGTTAATATTTAGAATCAACTCATGATGTGTCTTTGATGTACCTATGTGGATTTTATTTATGGAGGCACTAACCCCTCTAATCAAGTTTTATGTTGAGATTTGTGTAAGAAGAATTTTTCAGGAGGAAGAGTTGAGTGAGATGAACAAATATCAAGAGGGACAACCAATAAAGCTTGGGGATGTACCCCTGGGCTCACCCTACATGTATCAAATAAGTACAAGAATCCAAGCTTGGGGATGCCGAGCCACCTCACTCCAACCATCATGATGTTAAGTAAGTAAAGCCTAGCTATATGGCTATAAAGAAAGCGCTTTACGGGAGGCAACCCGGTTGTTTTTGTTTGGATTTTCCTAGTGTCCTCTTGCTGTCTCAAGAGATTAGTTTTTTTTTAAAATTCTGGAGTTTTCAATAAAGAGTCAAGTCAAACCCATTTGGACTTATAAGTTGCTATCCTAGTGCATAAAATTTCTGTTTCAGCACGAGTCTTCTTACCGTATGATTTTAAGTTTTTTATTCGTATGTCGGATTGAGCTAGTTTTTTAGTATATTCTGCAACTTTTCGTCCTCTGTAAGCACAAAAATTGGCTTAATTTTTTGATGAGTCTAGCTTAGGGAAAAACGTTCGTTTTGCTGCTGTTGCTTTTCTGGACAGATTCTGCCTTCTTTTGTTTTATGCACTCTTTGGGCTTGGGAATCGAATTTCCATGATTCTTTCAAGCAAGAGAGTGAACATACAACATAATGAACCTTATTGTCTATCTACTGGAGCATTTGATTTGGAATTTTGCACAGCAAACATGTGATTTGTTTGTCCTTACTAATCTCACCCCACAGAAAAAGAATGGGAGAAATATGTTTTGCGAAGTTTTTTCACAGGGAATAGAGGAGCTGCGCCTCAAGACATCCAAGAATGGTGAAATCCATAAGCTTGGAGATGTGATGAACACCCCACTGGAGCTACACTCTTTTGGTTCGCACACGTCTACTTTCTGTTTTTCTAAGCAAAGCATTTATCGTAGAGACTTGAAGCGTCTAGTTTTTGTTTTGATAAGACCACACCCATCATTTTATATGAGATTGAGCTACTGGAGTTTGGGGTTGGAATGTATTGGATGCTAGTATTATGACTTGGAATAGGGATGCCATGGTTGATTTGAAGAGCTACATATGTTTGCATGATTTATAGGCTTTTTATGTGTAGAAATTTGCAATAATGTTGTCTTCAGCTATCTCTTATTCATGTCCTTGATGTTAATTGCTGGTTTATTTATTTTGTCATGAAATGAGTAGTTCTATGGACATATGCATGCATAGTAGCTGGTTAACTATCTCCCTCTTGCTAGCCAAAAATTTAAAAATTCCAACAAGTAAAAACTTGTTTCCAACACTCCTTAGCCAAGTATTTCCAGTGAGTCCACCATATCTTCCCATTAGCTTCATTGCTATTCCGAGTACGTTAACCATGTTATTGTGTTATTTATGTTCTAAATTAAGATATTCACTTTATTAATTGTCATGGGTTGAACTTGGGATAGGACTCTCACGAAATTTTGAAGGCACACTTTACTTTTTATGCATCTAATAAACATGACCCAATAATGGGAGCCACAAGTTTTGCGTTTGAAAAGTGTGTGGTTGGGAGCTAGCTATAAACGTGTATCACCGGAAAGCTTTCAACATTGCACAAAAATTTACATTTGGTTGATATCACGTACTTTTGTTTTTGGACTCCTGCCATGCCGAAATGAAATAGAGGAATAGTAAGTTTTGATGAGTAAGTATCTATATGACTAGAGAAACGCATTGGGCCGCTAACCCAAGCCATGCTTTATCATGGTGGAAATTTACTTACAGCTTGAGTGACTCTACAACACATCCTACAATAAAATAAGAAGCTATGCATAATAGTGAATGAAAATAAAAAGGATGATGAGTCTACTCCGTTTGTTTGTCTTGTCATTGTGACATGGGCTTGTTTCCATGTCATGGGGCAAGAGGTAAATCTTTGAGGTTCTCTATGATGTCATTAATACTTATTATGATTGTACAAAGCTTATTAGGAATCTTAAGTTGAGTAATCATGGAGTAGGTTTTCACACTCACGGGGCATGAGGCTTTCAACCACCTTGTCATTCACATTACTTCAACATTCACCATTTAAGATGCTAGTGATAAAGGGGCAATGAGAGTCCTAGATCAATGGATACCACATTTCAATTAGTAGTTTAGTTGAATAATTTAGAGGCTAAATAAGACTTGATCATGTTTTACCTCTACTCAATTTTCTCGAAAGTGTCCACCATATTTTCTATTTTCCATTATTCTATTCTTTGACCAATATAGGATTTTATTTTTCATTTTGTGTTTGCATTTGGTCCATAGTGCTTTTATTTCATTATACACTTTGTGAACTTTCATGAAGCATCTTTGCTTGCATATTTGATATTTCTTACAACATGAATTGTATATTGCTACTCATTTCTAGTATTAATCATTTGATTATATGTAGCATGAATAATCCTCCTTGATATCCCATGATTGTTTCAATATGCAAAGTCCATGTTAGTTTTATCACCTTCATACTCGAGGACGAGCATGGGTTAAGCTTGGGGATGTTGATGCATGTAAAATGCATACATGAACTTTGCATGTTATTACTTGTTTTTCCTACATATTAGAAACTTATATTCATGTTTTATAATGATTTGGGGGATTTTCTAAACAATCCCCCTTCTTTTGGTTCTAACCCTGATTTCCAGAAAACGTACTTTTTAGTGTTTCAGACTTTTCGGGAGCTTCGGGACTCCAAAAAGGGCAAGGCCAAAGAGCACGGTTCAGAATTTTCGAGACGAAGACCATGGGCCAAAGTAGAGGGCCAAAAGGACAACCAGGTGGCAAAGAGGACCCTCCACGCGGCCAGATTCCTTGGCCGCGTGAGAGGCCCCATTTTTGCCCCCGTGGCTCCGATGCCGTCGATCTTTCTTCTCCCGAGTGTCTCGTGACCTAAAAACGACTATATAAAGGGTCCCCTGGCCTTTTCGAGGAGGAGGTGGCGCCGAGAGACGAAACCACGAAGCAGAGAGACAGAAGGCTGCCGCCGGAGAAGATCGGAGGGGGGAAACGCCGCCGGGATCACCCCCGGAGGGCTCCACCCCCCTCCGGCGTGTTCATCATCAACATCTACAGCAAGATCAGCTCCATCTCTCCACTGTAATCTCTTGGTAAACACGATGTATGATGCAATACTATATTCCCTTGATGTATTGTGTCTCCCCGTCTATGTTTGAGTAGTGAATTGTTCTTGGCAATGGTGAAATAATTCGTTGATTGGTTGCATACAAGTTTGTTATCTTCTATGATTGTCTTTATGTACAATATATGAGTGCACGCATATGTTGGGGAATGCATGTAAGGTGATCACCGGTAGCATAATGGAGTGGTGGTGACTTGGGAGTGAAAGTAACCTGAGACCGAGCCACAAAGTTAAGTCATTGGGGGATATATATAGGGGACCTTAGAACGTAAGGCTATGGTGGGACTTTATGTCTTAATCAATCTTGTGCAGTCATTTACTTGGCCATATGATCCATCATAGGGGGTTGTAGATCATTTAATTGACTATACCTATTCATGGCTCCTTCCTAGAAGAAACAACTAAGACTAAAACATGTGCTTCACTAATTGTGACAACCACACGAACGAAACACCTATTGCTAGAACACTTGATCCCTTGAGATACTTGAGATATTTGCTGCTTGCTACTTGTGAAACTTGCTTAGAAACTTGCTTTAGAAACTTGCTCTAGGATTACTTGCATCTTAAACTTGCTTCACTAGTTACTAGACAAACCACACTCCACGTCACTTGCTTTTAATTAGTTAGTTCCTTTTAGTCAAACTTATTGCTTTGCATAAACAGCCATATAAGAGGGTTATAGGGCTTTAGAGAATAGATAGCTTACCTTCAGCTCCTCGTGGGTTCGACACTCAAATACTTATCGAAAGGTACTACAATTGATCTCCTGCACTTGGGAGTCATCAGCAGCACCGAAATTGTTTTGGGGAAAACTGAAATAGTTCAAGGGGTTTTTCGTCAAATAGTTGTTAATAGAATTAACAAATGATTCGAGGTGCTATATGCAAATGTTTGTTAATGGAACTAAAAAATATAAATAAAGAAATAAAAATGTTTTATTTATTTATTAAAAGAAAACTTTTGGATTTTCCAAGTGGGAAATAATGGGAGCATGAGTGGGTGTGAGCGGAGCTTCCACTCACATGAAGAGGGAAGAGGTGGGGGCACCACCATGGCTGGCCGCACCCCACCCTTGGGCTTCCTCCCTCTCCCTATAAAAGGAGGGTGAGGGCTCCTCTTCATTCACACACTTGCCCAACTCAATTCCTCTCCACCCGCTGCTCAATTCCATGGTCTCCGGCTTGGCGAAGCCCTGACCATCGGATTCTTCTTCACCACCACGCCGTCGTGTTGCTGGAGTTCCGAGGGATCCTCTAATTCCGCCTCCCTGCTGGATCGAGGGAACGGAGGTCGTCATCAACCATACGTCTGACCGATCACGGAGGCACCGCCGGATTGCGGTGCACATCTTATCGCTCTCGGGATCGGTGTGAGTACGACTATGCCAACAACGAGATTTGATCTCATAACGCTTTGTGTCTTCGAGGGTATGTGTTCTCCTTAACACTCTCTTTGCCTGTTGCACTTCGTCTCCTAGATTAGATCTTGGTCTTTCGGGTGTCTCTCGCGTAGGAAATTTTTTGTTTTCTATGCAACTATCCCTTCAGTTTGGATGCGGACGGGCTTCATCTAAGTTTCCGGCATAGAGAATTAGTTTCAGTTCAGCATTGGTGTCACTAGACCCAGTTAAACGCTGGTTTCGGGGTAGGACTTGGACCGACAAATCTTCAGGACCTTTTTCAGTCCTCGACAAGTACACTGGATCCCTCAAGTCTGGTTTAGTCGGCTCAGCTGATACCACAGCCGGTTGCACCTCTGGTTCAGCCAAACCAGCCTGTTCAGCCTCTAGTTCAACCTGTATGTTTCCGGCCGGCGGTTCAACAGCATGTTAACCCGGTACAAAATCCGGTCCATCAACAACCCATACCTCACCAACCTGAGAGTTTCCATACACCGCAGGGATATTTCAATAACCCGATTGATAATATCTGGGTGGCAACCAACAGTTTAGCTCAAATACCAGTTGATGCGAATAACCCGCTAGGAGTAGAAGCTAGGACGGCAATCGAGATGTTGCAAACTGCAATGGTTCAGAAAATGAATTACGGTTTCTAGGCAAAAAAATCCAATCTACACCATACAACAGCAGGAACTCGTTGCCAAGGATCCAACATGCAAATGTTCCCATTCCAGCCGGTTTTAGTAATGCAAACCGGCAACATCAGCCAACCCAACCAAAACAAGCAGTTTCACATGCTCCCGGAATTATTAATACAGGGCACAGAGTGGCTGGAACTCAAAACAGAAATCTGGATCATATTCAGACTCCAGCCCAAAACCCAGTCTCAAACCCGGCAGCAACCGGGTTTCGAAGGATTGGAATTCATTGTTTGGGACCCGCAATTAGGGATGAGAGGATACCACTTGATTTCAAAGGTCCTCACAAAGTTGTGAATTACACCACGGATATGGGGAGGTGAGTGACGTTGTATGCGCATGGTACTTAAGCTTGATCTTTGAAGGACCTACAAAGTTCTGGTTACAAAACTTGCTTGCAAATTCAATTAACAGCTGGCAAGAATTGAAAGAACAGTTCATCAAAAAAATTCAAGGAACCTGCAAGAGACCAACTACAATCACAGCCGTGGAAAATTGTGTTCAGAAGGAGAAAGAGTCAGCCCAACATTGATCAAGACGCGTTGCAGAAATTATTCATTCATCAGTCAGTATTAATGCTCAGTAGGCAGTCATCGCTTTAGCAAGGAACTGTAAATTTTATCCCTTGAAACATAAACTAGGACGTATCAAGAGATACGTCAATGATATGAGTGAATTGTTGGAGGCCATGACTAAGTATGCCGAGTCTGATAAGAGAAAGGATGCATACTCAGACGATGAGAAATCTGACAAGGGAAGGAAAAGCGGAGGCAAGGGTAACTAGGACCCAAATCAGAGCAATGGGAGTTATCAGAACCAGAATAACAATAAGCGCAAGAACGGTGAATGCACTTCAGACCTGGTAGCCAACACAAATACAGGTTATAGAAACTAGCGCCAGAACATAAACTTTAGAGGGAACCAGAATTTCCGGCCAAACAATTTTTCCCAGGCACAGCAAGCCTTGAAAGGCATGTGCCCCGTCATAGCAAGAATGGAAAGGTGGCAAACCATTCTTGGGAGAATTGTTTTATAATGCAGGGTTTCAGGCTAGTGGAAACAACAACTGTGGACCTGAGAACAATGGCTGTGCTAAATCAGGAAATATGGAAGGAGGCCAACCAGGAACTGAAAATTCAGCACCCGGAAATCAACATCAGGTTCACAAAGGTCAAGGCAACTGATACGTCCATAACGTATCTATAATTTTCGATTGTTTCATGCTAATATTATGCTTTTGAAATTTTTTTATATAAAGTTTATGATTTATTTGTACTACCTATTAATAGTTGGAAGAGTGCACAATGTTCTTTCTTTACTCTTTGATGTGTAGGAATTAACAAGAAAACACAAAAGGAGACTTGTTGGAAAATAACTCTGACTTTCCTGAAATATGTCCACCAACAGTTTATAGAGATCATCAGTTGTACCCCCAAAGAAAACGGCAACTGAAGATCAAATTTCCTACAAAGTTGTTGGCCATTTCCAAACATTTTATTTAAGCCCAAGAACAGCCCAATCCGAGTTCGTATGCGACCTATGGTCCCATTTTACTGGAGAATATATATATGATTACGGGATTACGGGAATCGGTGACGGGGTTGAGTCCATCTCTTACCATATTTGATCGATTCGGCCAACCAAGACTTTGGGGCTGAGAGGGGTCCCTAGGAAGGTTTTATAGGTTCCCAAGAGCCTTTGGATCAAGGGGCCATCCATCGGAGGGCTGGGGAGCATTGTCCCATCACATATAAGGAGAGGAAAACCCTAATTCTTGGGCAGCCACCAAAAGCCACGAATTTTGCCTCCCCCATGGTCTCATCTCTATGGGGGAGGGATCATCTACAGAAGCAAGAAGCCATGGAGGAAGGGAGCTAAGGGGCGGCGCTCCCCCATGATGGTCGACCGGCGCAAAAGGAGCCCCCTGCGCCGCCGCAGGCCGCCGGCGCCGGCCTGCACCTCACGTGCCGCCCCTTCTCCATCCTCTTCGCCATGATGCCGCCTTCACCAACACCTCCATCATCATATCCTCCTTGTATTCAGTGGTTAATCCTCCCACAAACCTCTGTACCGTTCTATGTAAACATGGTGTTTGATGCTATAATATTTATCCTATGATCTATATCATGTTTGTGTAGTTTATTTGTCTTTTGATTGCTTGGTTGAATGTCTTTAGTTCATTAGAGTTGTATGTTTATATGGTACTGTCCTTTGGTGTCCATTATATTTGTGCGCGCTTGGATCAACACCATAGGGTTAGTAGTATGTGCAAAGGAAGGGGCGTAGTTTTGCCGGAGTGACGGATGCTTAAGGATTCAAACCGGTTAGTTGCACGTATCGGAGTAAGAGGACCATTAACTTAAGGCTATGGTTGGGTATTTTTACCTTAATGTATCTTCTAGTAGTTACGGATGTTTGCTAGAGTTCCAATAATAAGTACTTGCAATTATTGGATAGTGAGAGCTTGTTAGCTTTGCCTCTCCCACATAGAAAACTGCATCGAAGACAATGAACCTGATATCTTCACTAATTAATCTTGGACAAAGCCACCACAATTACGACCACTTTTCCACACTCATGTTACTATTAGTTTGTGGTTAATTAGTATATTATATTGATGCATCACTAACATTTACTTTCTTGTATTTATTATCTTGCAAAGCTATCTCTCTTACCCGTATTATTTCTCTAGTTTTATTTCCTAGATAATACAAACGTTTAGTGTGTGTAGAGTTGTATCAGTGGTTGATTGATCTTGAGAGAATATTTATCCTACCTTTAGCTCCTCGTTGGGTTTGACACTATTACTTATCGAAAAGGCTACACACGATCCCCTATACTTGTGGGATATCAAGACCTTTTCTGGCGCCGTTGCCGGGGAACAATAGCGTGGGGTGAATGTTCTTGTGTGCACTTGTTTGCTTTGTCTCTAAGTAATTTTGCTTTCAGTTATAAGTAGTTTTATTTTTCAGTTTTAAATTGTTTGCTATCTTTAGTTATGGATAGGGAACACGAATTACAAAAAAAGTTAGTTGTACTTGGTATCTAAAAATGTTTTCAAAAACGAAAGTGGTTGGAAAGATGAGTAATGGTTAAGTGGGGGTCGACCTTGAACACTTGTGTTCATGCCTATGAAACCAAAACAATTCTTTCCATGGAAGCTTTTCAGTTAAAAACTTGTATATATTGTACGTATTCCTTTGTACCATAAAAATAAAATGTATAGATAACTTCTAGTTTGTTTATGATGCAAGTTTTCCACTATAAAGTGATATTGATCTGTAAGTTTTTGAGTGCAAAGTAATGATTATTATATTTCTTTCATTAGAAGTACTTTTTCTGATTTGAGGTACGTAGATAGGTCTAATAATTCGATCTTTACTGACTGATTCTGTTTAGAGAGATTTCCTGCGCTTCACTTAAAAATCGTGATAAATGTCAGAATATTATTTTTACTTGAAAATTTTTGTGCATAAACTTAAGATAATTATCTGTCTTTTATTAATTTTGAGTTTCTTCATTTGAGCTACGCAGATATCTCGTTAACTGTCATCTTTACAGACTGTTCAGTTTTGGCAGATTGTCATGCTTGTTTTGTATTGTGCTTATACTCAATGTTTATTAATCTTTATTTGGTCAATAAATGATATAAATTAGTTAGTATACAGTAGGTAATTGATGTCTACACACGCTTCTATTCTTGTAGACAATGTTGGGCCTCCAAGTGCAGAGGTTTGTAGAACAGCAACAAGTTTCCCTTAAGTGGATCACCCAAGGTTTCTCGAACTCAGGGAGGTAGAGGTCAAAGATAGCCATCTCAAGGAACCCTGCAATCAAGATACAAGAAGTCTCTTGTGTCCCCAACACACCCAATATACGTTTCAGGTATATAGGTGCACTAGTTCGGCGAAGAGAGAGTAAAATGCAAGTAATATGGATGATAATAAGTGATAATAGCAATCTGAAATAAAAATGTAAGCAAGCAAACATGTAGCAGAACAGGCGGAAAACGGTGTTTCAATGCTTGGAAATAAGGCCTAGGGTTCCTACTTTCACTAGAGGACACTCTCAACAATGAAAACATAACTGAATGCATAAATATCATTTCTTCACTATGTTACTCCGAACCACTCCCCGGTCGAATAACAAAACACTAATCATTGCGTAGGGCTTTAACAACACTCCTTGGAGTAAGCCCTTTCCCAACCAAGTAACCCCCATGCTATCACCATGGGACCAAGATGGTTCCACGCAAACACCACTATTTCATAGGTTCATCTTCCAACACAAGATATAAATATCATGCTAAACCACATGGTGCACACACTATCACCTTTACCCCGTGATCAAAGTGTTTATGGAGATAACAAAACCACTTGAGTAGCATAACAGATGAAGATCAATCTACATATTCAACTAGATTACAAAGCTCATGATCACCTAAAGATCACACCATGGGAGAGAGAGATGAACCACATAGCTACCGGTAGAGCCCTCAGCCCCGGGGGAGAACTACTGCCTCCTCATCATAGGAGACAACAACGGCGATGGAGATGGCAGTGGAGTCGAAGGAGATGGCTTCCGGGGGTACTTCCCCGTACCGGCAGGGTGCTAGAACAGAGATCTTTCCCCCCCAAAACTTGTCGGTGGCGGCGGCGGAGCTACATATGTATTTTGCAGAAAAGGTCAATTCTCCTAGGGTTTATGCATCGGGGAGTATATATGGGCGAAAGGGTGACGCCGAAAGGTGGCCAGGGGTCCCACACCCCTAGGTGGCGTGGCCAGGGGGACCCGCGCCACCCCATGGTGTGGCCACCCTATGGCCCCCCTCCAGGGCTTCTCGGGACTTCTGGAAGCTTCCAGGACTTTTAGGACTTCTGGCTTTCGAATATTCCAATTCCGAGAATATTTCTAGAACAACTTTTCTGAAACTAAAAACAGTAGAAAACAGGGAACTGGCTCTATGGCATCTTGTTAATAGGTTAGTCCCGGAAAACGTGTAAAAATGACATAAAGTGTAAGGAAAACATGTGGGAAGCAACATGAAAATAACATGGAACATCAGAAATTAAGGATGCGTTTATGACGTATCAAGCATCCCCAAGCTTAGTTCCTAATCGTCCTCGAGTAGGTAAACGATAAAACAAAATAATTTCTGAGGTGACATGCTACTTTCATAAACTTGATCATTATAATGTAAAAGGATATGTACGTCGAGATCATAGAACTTCAAACATAAACATGATAAATAGAACTTTAATAATAAAGCATAGCAATCACTTTGCATCATGAAGAGTATCTTAAATAAAGGATCATGGATAATAATGCAAAGAAAGATAAACGTTTGTTTCAGGTACAGAGAAAGCATGGCAAAGTGGTATTTCACTAGCACTTAAGAGTGGGACAAAACATAAATGCCAGGACAGTTTCAAAGTTTATGAGGAAGACTAGAACAATTAATTTAAGAACAAATAATATCACATTATGACGCAATTATTGATGTTTATGAAAAAAAAACACATAGCTCAGAATGGAAAAAATGCTCTCTCAACCGCGCATAAAGTTAGAAGATGGAGACTCAACATAAAGTAAAAGAAAGGTCCTTCGCAGAGGGAAGCAGGGATCACTCATGTGCTAGATCTTTTTATTTTATTAAACATAGGTATTAACAGTTTGACACCGTGGAGGAGTGTCTATTTTTTAGGAGAGGTGTATGTTAATGTCAACGAATCGTAAACATACAATACAGTACGTCACAAGCCAACTGGATTCACAAGAGCGGCTCCCATGGTGAAGGATGCAACTGGTGTAGAAGGTCATCCCTCTTTCTCTTTTGTTTACACAATTATGCTTTGACTGATAAATCAGGGGCAAAAATAGTGCAGAGAATTTGTGTTATTAATTTGGGGCTGGGCACCCCGCTGCTCGCTCTTCTATCATTTGGATAAGCGGATGAAGCCCCTAGTCCAGGGTGTGAAATCCAATCAACAACTGAGATAAAGAATCTCTATTGACGTCCTCATGAGAAAAAACGAGAACACAAAACATGAGTAATTTGGAAAGTTTTAAAGGTAACACATGAGAAATTTACTTGGAGTGGCAGTGAAATACCACATGTAGGTACGTATGGTGTACACAATGGGAAAACTTTGGTTTAAGGGAGTTGGATGCACGAGTAGAGCTCATACTCAGTAGAGGTGGAGGCTAGCAAAAGACTGGGAGCCACAAATCAAGAGAGCATAAGAGCCATAATCATGCATAGTGACATAAACATCATTAATTAAAGCATAAGCGGTATCACAAGTTAAAAAATTAAGTGGTCATGGAGGCTATTCGTGACTGGTTTGTAGCATAAACATGGTGTGAGCATGCGCCAAGTCAACCAAATAAAACATTCGAAAGAGAATACCACAAATTGATGCTTTACTATGACAAGAACAACTCATGAATCTTTCAAGACATATTAAACGCTCTCATCTATTTAAGGCTATTCATGCTACTCAATAACCACAAGTATTTAAAATTAAAATAACATTTCGCATGGCATGAAAAAGTTCTAGCCACAGTCTATACAAGCTTCTACGTGCACCGCTAAAAATTCTACTTCAAGCAGCAGTTTCTTTTCCCAACAAGCACCATACAAAACATGCTTTAACAAAAATACTCTACATGATAAAGCAACCAAACATGAGAGTAATAACAAATCTCTACTAAAACTAACAGCTCTGAATAAGATATGCATAAAAACAAAGGCTAAACGCAGTACTAGCAAAAAGTGAACACTCACGGAATAATAAGAATGAAAACTAGAGTGTTCTAAGCAATAAAAACAGAGCGTGTCTCTCCCACACATGTATGATAGGATCCAACTATTTATTACAGCAAAGAAAACCAAACAAACTGAAAACAAAAATAAAAGACGCTCCAAGTAAAGCACATAAGATATGACTGAATAAAAATATTGTTTCACTAGAAGTGACCTGATAATTTGTCGATGAAGAAGGGGATGCCTTGGGCATCCCCAAGCTTAGACGCTTGAGTCTTCTTGTAATTTTCTGGGATGTACCACCGGGGCATCCCCAAGATTAGCCTTTTCACTATTCTTGATCACATCATATCATCCTCTTCTCTTGAACCTTGAAAACTTCCTTCACACCAAACTTCTCACAATCTTCATTAGCAACGTTAGTGCAATCAAAATAATAAATTCACATGGTTCAGTTTCAACATAAGAATAACACTCATAAACACATTAGCTACTGTCACAACTTCTTTTAAAACTCTTTTTCTCAAATGCAATTATTGGCAAAAATCTGTCAAAACAGAACAACAGGTAAAGATGGTTTTTTTTCGAAAATCTTCTGCTGCTCAAATCAAAAAGTCGCCAACTAAGAAAATTTGCGTATATATCCCAGGATTAAGCACAAAAAATTTCAGGTCATTTTGAATTTTCTATGAGTTTATACGTATTTAACAGTGGATAGCAGAAATCTGTTTCCTGCGCAGAAATCCGAAATATAGTCTCAACTTTCCACTAGAGGCTTTACTTGGCTCAACAAAAACGCAAAAGAAAACAAACAGCGGGGTTGGTAAGGAAATATATAACACACAGGTGCAAAGCTCACCAAAGAAAACAAAGGAAAACAGGTTGAAAACGGAGAAATAAAACGGGTTGTCTCCCGGTAGTGCGTTTCTTTAACGCCTTTCAGCTAGGCACAATGATTTTTAAAAGATGCTCACATAAGAATAAGAGTTGAAGCACAATAAGAGAGCATCAATAAGCAAATATAAAACACATTTAAGTCTAACCCACTTCCTATCAAACATAATCTTGTAGAAAAACAAGTCATGAAAACACAAAGCAACAAGCATAGGAAAGCAAAACAAGTGCAACTCCATAATTTTCAACATAAAGAGGGGAACTTGATATTGTTGAGATGCATAAAATTATGTTTCTCTCTCATAATAACTTTCAGTATGATCATGAATAAAATTAATAATATAACTATCACAAGAAACATTCTTATCATGAGCCACATGCATAGAAGAATTATTACTCTCCACATAAGCATAGTCATTCTTATTAATAGTAGTGGGAGCAAATTCAACAAAGTAGCTATCATTATTATTCTCATCACCATAATCATAAAATATAGGAGGCATTTTGCAATCATAATTAATTTTCTCCTCAATAGTAGGTGGACTGAAAATATCATATTCATCATTGTAATCATCATATATAGGAAGAATAATATCATCATAAGCAATAGAATAGTTATCCTCCAAAATGTGTTCATTTGTAAACATATCATCATTTTTACTAGGAGGAGATGTATCAAGCATATAATCATCAGTAGTAAAAGGATTTTCAAACACATTATCCACAAGTTTAGAGCTTTCTATATCATCATTTTAAATATCAAAAGTAGTGTGCTCTTCCCAATCACGATGTAACATCCCAAGTATGAAAACAACCCCTAGAATGTTTTGTTTCTTGTTTTATTTATGTTTTGCATCATGACATCATCATTGGATTTGTTTTGGCATTTGTTTTCCAATTGTTTTCATATGTTTTCCTTTGTTTTCCCATTTGAAATTCAAACAATATTCAAATGTTTTGTTTCATACTTGCTCTGTTACAATTTTCCAAATAAAAAGTTCCAATCAATACATCAATTGCTTCCATTAAACTATAAAGTTCAAGCTATCAAATGGTTCTTTTTAATAATTCACTTAATTCAATTTGCATTCAAATTCAATTAAAATTCCAAACAGCAACCATTTGAAATTTATGAAAATTACAAAACAAATCAATCATTTGTTTCAAATAAACTTGAATTTAAAAACTTTTAAGTTGCTTAAGTTCAATTATTCAATTAATATTAAATTCATTCAAATTCAACCAAATTTCAAACAGCAACATAATTTAAATTTTGTTGGAAAACAAAAGTTGTACAATGATGTTTCTGTAATGCCTAACCTATAACAATGTTTTTCCTAATTTTTCTAACCACCAAAAACCTCTCTTTTCTTCCTTTTCCTTTTCAGCCAAAAATAAAACAGAAAGAAAAATTAAAAAGATGAAACGCAGAGGGAGGCAGCAGGCCCAGCCCAGCTAACCCACGGCCTGCTACCCCCCTCTCCTTCTACCTTCGTACGGCACGCCATCGGGCGCATCCACGTCGACAGAGAAGAGGAGGAACGGCCGAGCTCCTCCCCCTCCTCCTTATTAACCCTAGCTGCCTCGAGCTCCCCTCTGCCCTAACCCTTCTCCCTCCTCTCTCCCTCTCTCGCCGTCGTCGTCTTCCTCTCTCTCTCCCCGCTTCCTCTCTCTCTAAAACTCCCCACCGATCACCACCGTGTCTGAATTCCGATGATCGCCGCCGTGTGGTCCCTCCTTCCCTCCGGTTAGCAGCGGGAATCGATCCCCCATCGCTTCCTCGACCTCCTCGACACCACAGCAGCCTCGGGGAGCCGCTCCATCGCCGCCGCCATCCTCTCCGTTGCCGGCCAAACTCCACCCCGAGCCTCTGCTACGCCTCCATCGAGGGTGAGCTCCACCTCTTCCTCTCCCTCCTCTCTGCAAACACCCGCGAGCACACACCTCCTTGTACGCAACACACGCACGCATCCACGGCACGATCGGCAACACGCACGCAGCAGCGCCTCACCGCCGGTGACCCCCACTCTCTCTGTCAGTTCAGTAACTGAAACCAAATTCAGTTCGCCAGTCTTATTCGCGGATCTGAACCTCAACCTCCCCCGTGCACCTTACCTGACAAGAAACGTTCAGTAGCGCAGCGGCAGCAACTGCGCGCACGCGCTCGAAGCCCAGGGTTCGATCCCCACGAGAGGCATTTAGCCTCCCCTTTTTTCACTTGCACGCGCACGCGCTTGGGCCCGCGCGGCAGTGGCCCTGGAGGCCACGTGGTCCCTCAGCCGCGCTAGCTGGCGCCACCGTGGCCAGGGCCCCCCTCGTCAGTGGCCTGGGCTGGGGTGAGTTTAGTTCTGGCCCTGTTCTTTTTTTTAAAAAAAATCCAGTCCTTTTTATTTGCTGTTTAGTCCCTAAAATCAAAATGCTAATATCTTTTGAATTACAAATCCAAATAATACAAATAAAATATGTATACTGAACCAAATTTAATTCTCTATCTGATTAAATCAATTTTTTTCTTTTTTAAAAATTGCAAATGTTTACTAAATTCAAATTCAAACAATTCATTTCAAATTTGGTTAATTTTATAACTAATTCAAACTTATTTCAAATGTCACATATAAAATATGTTTTCCATGCTAAATTAAACCACCTTTTCAAATATAAACTTTGTTTCATGTTTTGAATAATTAAAATTGGTTAAATAATTTAAACCTTGTTTAAATCATTTAAATTTGCTAAATTCATAACTTGCTCAAATTCATTTAAATCTTGTTTAAACTTGTTTAATTCATAATTAATTTATTTTAAATCCTTTTTCAACAAGTGAAACATGTATTCCACCTAAAATTTTGTGTACTTTCCAACTATGAACTTTGTCATCTATTTTGAACAATTAAAATTGGTGAAAACAACAAATGCTTGTGTAACACCTTTAAGAAACAAACTTTCTTAACTTAATAAATAAAATTCCACACTTGGTAAACTTCATTTCAACTTGATTCTATTGTTGTTTTCTTTTTGTTTTCCTCATCCATGAATCGTGCTAATCCACTTTCACATGTTGTTTAGTTGTAGATCATCTAAACCAAACTTAACTCATGGACTTTTCCATATGCAATCCAAATTGCATATGGGTCCATTTAATTATGTTATGTTACCATGTCAAGTAGCTTACCATTGATGCATCAATTAAATTGCCATGCATCATCCCATGTTTGTGCATTATGCCATGTTATTGATTGTTTGTCTCTCTGCGTTGTTTGTTTGCTTCTTCTCGAATAGACGACGACATTGAGACAGACGAGACTTACGACACCCCTTCTGAGGATCTAGCTCAGTACCAGGCTGCTGAGTTTGCAGGCAAGTATTCACTCACATGAACCATTATGTTCCTTTCCACATTGGATACTGATACTTTTCCGTTGTCTATTCTGCTAGCCTTATGAATTGTTGCTTGTGTTCCGATCCTATCATATGTTATCCTTTAACCCTAATATAGCCTCACCTCCACACCTATAACCCCGTTGCTTGTTGCCCGTGTCTTACTAGCAAGCTTAGGGTTGTTTCTGCTCGAGTCTGTTGCCCTTACTTTCTGTTACCATATTCCACTATGTTCTGGGGCTCGATGCTTAAACAACAATCATGTTAATGGTATGGTTAATAATAATTTGATGATAAGGCACCGGCAGGAGGCCCGGCGTGGTTTTGAGGCCTGCTAGTGTCGACCCTAATTAGGAAAAGGGTCTTGTCTACTGATCCATGATGAGCGCACTATCCGCATGTGGGAAGCGTGTATGGGCGCCCCCCTCAATTTGATTCGATTCGCATCTCGTCCAAATCGCCTCATTTAGTTCGGGTTTTCCATTTGCCGCATGCATATGTATTTGCGAACCCAGGCCAGGGTGGAACTTTTGTAGTCGGCATTTAGGGAGACACGTTCTTAGAGTGCTATGAGGGTCCCCTTTTTTTCGTGGGGCTTGATTAGCCGTGCGCTCAATTGCACGGGGTTCTTTGGGCTTGATGCGAAGAAGAGTTGGGTTGTGTTGAGTGCCCCGCTTGGTGGAAGGCATTCCATCTGGCGGGTTATTCTTACGTGTATGGCCAAATTGGTGCATCCCTGCAGGGTTAAATCTTCTCGAGAAGCCGTGTTGTCCGCGGTTATGGATGACTTGGTGAAAGTACTGGCTAACAAGTACTCAGAACAACTTACACCTAACTAATGATAACTTGACTAGTAATAGGCTTATTGACACAACAACTTGAACCATCATTAATCCAACTGTGTGAGTTATCCTCGGATTGCTTCTTTGGATAAGGGGCGATATCCAGGATGGGTTTGTTTGAGGTTAGTTATAGTTGGTTACGATACGCTATCTTATCTCCTTTCTGTTAGCCGGAATTTGTAGCATGTATCTGTAGTTGGTTAGTGCAGCCCACTGCCGCATCTTTTATATCACCTAATCTTCCGTTGAACCCAAAGCATCTGTACTTGGTGTTGCCGGGTACACTTTGGTGAATTATGAGTCTTGCTTGCCAGTACGTTTATGTACTGACCCCTTTGGGGCTGTGGTTTCCGCAGACTACGTTTCCGAGGATCCCCATGGTGGCTACTACGTGGAGTACGACGAGGCTGTTGACGAGTAGATAGCGGACCCGGGCAGGATCCGAGACTTCGTGGATGGGCTCCGTTTCCTTTTCATTGCCGGCCTCTTAGGCCTATTTGGTTCTTGTCTGTACTCAGACATTTTGGATGCTTCCGTTGTGTTGTAATGATGATATGTTGGAACATGTGTCCTCTGGATGATTGTATTTGCTATCTCTGCTCTAGTGAGAGCTATTTGCAACTTATTTCCATCTTTTGTGTCTTAGAGATATGTTGTGCTATCATGTTGTTAAACGCCGTTGACGTACCATGTGTGTATGGTATGAAGTACGTCAATGGTAGTATCCTGATTTCTATGGGATGGTTTACGTAGACGATGAACAGTAGGGGTTGGTTGTCACACATACGTGTGTTGGCCTACTCGTAAGAGGTGCGGGTGCAGGTAGGCCCCGTAATCCAATCTTCTACTGTTCAACGGAACTGCGAGTATCCTCTAGAAGTCCGGGTGCGACAAATGGTATCAGAGCCTGTCTGCCTGTAGGATCCCTTTTACTGGTCGCAGTTTGAGTCTAGAAACTATTTTGTAGCTATATAGGAAAAATGAAGCGTGAGAGTAGGAATTCTGTTCGTTTATTTCTTTCCCCACCCACCCTCCCTTTTCTGGTAAGGAAGTGCAACGTTGTTTTTCTCTTCTCATCCAAACTTTCAAGTTAGGATTTCACGTATCCTGGTTTCTCTAGGATAGACTAGACCATAGGAATGGAGGTGGTTGTGACATGATTTATCATGTTGCCTACTCACGATTAAGAACGGAGGCGTGTAAGCCCCGGAAGCAGATCCTCTATTCCTTAAGCAGTAGATATTTATCCTCTAGAAGCCCGGATGGGTTCCGTAGTACCTCAGGAGTTTTTGGTCTCGTGTTTCCCGAATGTTGCTTCGATATCCTGTTCTTCTCAACATCCTTATCGTCCGTTGAAACCTTGTTGTTTCTTTCCACTTCAGTTCTTCTACCGGCGTCTAATCAAAACTTCCCCGATCATCTGCAGATGGATCTCAGGTTCTACCCGCAGGTGGTTCGGATGACTCGTTGCGAGAGCACTGCCGGTTATCCGGAGATGCTGAGAGACATGGTCACTTATCTGGGGTTCCGTTGGGCACCGGAGTACGAGGTCTACGAGCACCAGCGAGAGTTTGAGCAGACCTACTACCAGGCTATCGTCTACATTCTGTCAGATGATCGCATGAGCGTAGTCCACCGCTACGAGGCAGTAGGTTCCATAGTGGATATGGCCGTGCAGCAGGCAGCTTATGTGAGTCTCACCGTCCTTCGTGCTGACTATTGGGGATTTGACGATTCCATCTATCGCCACATCTCCCGTGGTTACATCACTTCGGAGGGGGCTCACTTCACTCTCTACGACAACTTGGATGTCTACGAGCATGATAACACCAGGCTGCACACCACCGCTCAGTTTGTGAGGCACAGTGACGCAGTTGCCAGCACACTATCTCAGGAGTTGGCTTCAGTCAGAGAGCAGCTCTACCTTGCTTTGACCCGTCTGGCGACTTACACCACAGACTTTGTTGGAGACGAGCCTTTTGCATGTTTCGATCAGCCAGTTGGTCGTCCTCTACCAGATCTGGAGGTTACGAGCCAATCAGAGGTCCACTCCTCAACCTTGGTGCTGGTTACACTGGGATTCCTCGCTTTGGAGCACAGGGAGCCGACGCTATGTACTTCACCACACCTAGAGTCGGGCTCAGACCACGTCAGATCTACGTGGATCGTCGATCTACCTACTTTCATGGGCATCCTCCTCACCGTACCTCTCGCCGTACTACTCACTGCCGTCCTGCGTGATGAGCATGGGAGTACCGATGTATCCATTCTTAGCTATGTTTAGTTATCCTTTGACATTCGAACCATTTATGGTCTGTTGGATATTCTGATGTATTTGAACATGTGATGATGTACCTGTTGGTTATCTATTCGTGCGTCGGAATAATCTCTTTCGGTTACCAAGTCTATCCTTTTCTGTTGTTGTGCTAAAATGCATTTCCATTCAGGATGCCGCCAACAAGGAACACCCCGCCTGAGCCACCACCAATCACGGAGCTGTTGACTCAGATGACCCAAGTCATGACGCAGATGGCCCAGTTCCAGACTAATCAGCACAACAACCAGACCGCTCCACGAGTCAGTATCAAGGAGTTTCTCAGTCTGGGCCCGAGAGCTTTCGTGGCAACACGCGAGCCTCTGGATGCTGATGACTGGATCCGTGAGATAGCCAAGGCTCTGGACATTGCTCACGTTGCTGAGGAAGACAAGGTCAAGTATGCCTCCTATCTGCTGAAGGGTCAGGCAGCTACTTGGTGGGAAAACTACCAGACCATGAGACCTGGCTACCCAATCACCTGGGGTTGTTTCAAGGAAGCCTTCCTGAAGCACCACATTCCAGATGGTCTCATGGAAAGGATGCGTGAAGAGTTTTGCTCTCTCTCAAGCAGGGCAAGCTGGACGTCATCGGCTATCAGAGTGAGTTCAATCGCCTCGCTCGATACGCTGGAGACGAGGTGTCCACTGAAGCTAAGAAGATGACAAGGTTCCGCAGAGGTTTTAACCCGGAGCTCAAGTATGCCCTCACCAACATCAAGGCCAAGGACTTCGAGGAGCTCGTTAACACCGCGCTCAATGAAGAAAATGGGCGCAAGGCGTTCGAGGAGTCTCGCAAGCACTCGCGTGAGGGTGGTTCCTCCTCCAACATGACCACCCCTCCGCAGAAGCGCCGCATCTGGGTGCCAAAATGGTGTTGTCACTCGGGCTCCATACGCCCAAACTTCTCCAGGCTTCGCTCCCCGCCCACCCAACCCTGCTCAGATTCATGATCAGAGGGCTTCAATGGGACAGCCAAGGCCAGGGCCTCCTCGTGTCGTCACTTGCTACAAGTGCAAGCAGACGGGACACTACGCTGACAAGTGCACGCAGAGGCAGCTACCTCCACCACCACCTCGTCCTAACACAAACCAGGCAATGGTGCGCGCTCCCCCGCCTAAGGCCTTCAACTCCAACAACAGGCCTGTCGGGAGGACCGCAAGGGTGAATCATGTCAAGATCGACAAAGCTGAGGAATCTCCTAACGTCGTTCTCGGTACATTCCCCGTAAACCTTATTCCAGCTAAAGTGTTGTTTGATACCGGAGCATCACATTCTTTCGTGTCAAAGACTTTTGCCGCAACAAACAACTTAATTGTGGTTCCACTAAGCAATCAAATCACCGTTCACTCCCTGGGATCTCAAATGTTGACTTCCAAGATAAGTAAGGATAATCAAATCCTAATCGGAGGCCACATATTCCTTGCTTCTCTAATGCTGCTGGGAAATTCTGACATTGATGTCATTCTTGGTATGGATTGGCTGAAGGCCAATAAAGCAAGGATTGACTATGCACAAAAGTCAATAACTCTGTTCCACCCTTCTGGCCAGATAGTCTATTCTCCAAATGAGTCAAGTTCCATTCAGCTGTGCACCCTCGATGCAAAACCTCTACCTTCACTTGAAAATGTTCCGGTGGTTTGTGAATTCCCTGACGTCTTTCCAGAAGAGTTGCCAGGGATGCCTCCGGACAGAGCAGTTGAGTTCGTGATCGAGCTTGAGCCAGGTACTGCTCCAATCTCTAAGCATCCCTACAAGATAGCTCCTCCTGAACTGAAATTGTTGAAGGAGCAAATCGATATGTACATGGAGAAAGGTTACATTCAACCTAGTTCCTCGGCTTGGGGTTGCCCAACTCTGTTCGTTGCGAAGAAGGATCACACAAAGAGACTCGTTGTTGACTATCGTCCTCTTAACGAGAAAACCATAAAAAACAAGTATCCAATTCCTCGTATTGATGATCTTTTTGATCAACTTGCTGGAGCCTCAATATTCTCCAAGTTGGACTTTAGAATGGGTTACCATCAAATAAAGATCAGAAAAGAGGATATTCCAAAGACAGCTTTCACCACTCGCTACGGTCTATATGAATACACCGTCATGTCCTTTGGTCTCACCAATGCACCGGCGACTTTCTCTCGACTCATGAATTCTGTATTCCATGAATACCGCGACAAGTTCGTTGTGGTATATCTTGATGACATTCTTGTCTACTCCAAATCTGAGGAAGAGCATGGAGAACATCTTCGTCTCACTCTCATGAAACTTCGCGAGCATCGTCTCTATGCCAAATTCTCCAAATGTGAGTTCTGGATTCCAGAAGTTTCTTACCTTGGTCATGTCATCTCTGCCAAGGGCATAGCCATTGATCCAGAAAAGTTTAAAGCAATTGTTGATTGGAAACCTCCTAAGACGGTGAAGCAAGTAAGAAGTTTTCTTGGCTTGGCTAGCTATTGTCGTCGTTTCGTCCAAAACTTCTCCAAGATTGCCAAACCTCTCACTGATCTCACAAAGAAGGACAATAAGTTTGTTTGGTCTCCACAATGTGATGGAAGTTTCAATCTCCTGAAGACTAAACTCACTTCTACTCCAGTTCTGGTTGGCCCAGATCCTACCAAACCTTTCCAAATATTCTGTGATGCATCTCTCCAAGGTCTAGGTGCAGTTCTTATGCAAGAACGTCAAGTTGTGGCTTATGCTTCACGTCAGTTGAACGCACATGAGCTCAATTATCCAACTCATGACCTTGAACTTGCAGCAGTTGTTTTTGCCCTCAAGAAATGGAGGCAATACTTGTTGGGTAATCGCACTGAAATCTTTTCCGATCATAAGAGTCTGAAATACATCTTCACTCAACCAGATCTAAACCTCAGGCAAAGGAGATGGATTGAAAAGATTAAAGACTTTGATCTCACCATTTCTTACACTCCAGGCAAGGCTAATGTTATGGCCGATGCTCTCAGTCGCAAGTCGTATTGCAATAATCTCATGATCATGGAAAGCCAACCTCCTCTTCATGAATAATTCCAGAAGCTCAACCTTGGTCTTGTTCCTCAAGGTTACCTTGCAAACTTGACAGGCAGTCCAACTCTCGAGGACAAGATTCGTTCTGAACAACTTCGTGATGCTGAAATCAAGAAGATGGTAGAACACATCAAAGAAGGCAAGGAGAAATTTAAGTCCTTCTCAATTGATGACAAGGGAACTGTGTTCTTCGAAGGACGCATTGCAGTTCCTCAAGTTCAAAGTCTCAAAGATGTCATTCTCAAGGAGGCTCATGAAACTCCTCTCTCCATACACCCTGGAAGTACAAAGATGTACCAGGATCTCAAAACACTGTATTGGTGGCCTGGCATGAAATGTGAAATTTCTCAATACGTTTCTGAATGCGACGTTTGTCAACGTGTTAAGGCAGTTCATCAGGAAAAAGCCGATCTTCTCCAACCTCTGAAAATCCCTGAGTGGAAGTGGGACATGATTGAAATGGACTTCGTCACGGTTTTCCAAAGTCCAAGAAGGGCAACGATGCAATATTCGTTGTTATTGATCGTCTCACTAAAGTAGCTCACTTCTTTGCTGTCAAAGAAACAATCTCAGCTAGCCAGTTAGCAGAACTCTACACAGCAAAGATTGTTCCTCTTCATGGTGTTCCATTGGAAATAAGCTCAGACCGTGGAAGCATCTTCACTTCTCATTTCTGGAAAAGCTTTCAAGAAGCATTGGGCACCAAACTTCTGTTCAGCACAGCTTATCACCCTCAGTCTCAAGGGCAAGTCGAAAGAGTCAATCAGATTCTCGAAGATATGCTCAGAGCATGTGGTCTCTCCTTTGGCATGAAATGGGAGGAATGTCTTCCATATGCTGAATTCTCCTACAACAACAGCTTCCAGGCAAGCCTAGGCATGGCACCATTTGAGGCTCTCTGTGGCCGCAGATGCAGGAGTCCAATCAATTGGTCTGGAGCTGGTGAACGTTCACTCTTAGGCCCTGACATTGTTAAGGAAGCAGAAGAGAAAGTTCGAATCATTCGTGACAATCTCAAGATTGCTCAGTCTCGTCAGAAAAGCTACTATGACAGCAAGCATAGGGATATGATCTATGCACCTGGTGACAAAGCATATCTCTGTGTAACTCCCCTCAGAGGCACTCATCGTTTTGGTGTCAAAGGAAAACTGGCACCAAGATACATTGGTCCTTTCAACATTCTCTCAAGGCGTGCGGAAAATGCCTATCGTCTTGAACTTCCAGAAAAGCTATCCAAGGTGCCCGATGTGTTTCACGTGTCACAGCTCAAGAGGTGTTTCAAAGATCCAGATCGTGCAGTTGATCATGATTCCATTGAACTGCAAGAAGATCTATCTTATGAGGAGCACCCTGTTCGAATTCTCGATGAGACCGAGCGTAAGACTCGCAACAAGATCACCAAGTTCTTGAAAGTGCAGTGGTCCCATCATTCCGATAAAGAGGCAACGTGGGAGACCGAAGAGGATCTTTGCAAGAAGTATCCGGACCTTTTCTCTTCTCAGTAAGAATCTTGGGGCGCGATTCCTTCAAGGGGGGGCGTTTTGTAACATCCCAAGTATGAAAACAACCCCTAGAATGTTTTGTTTCTTGTTTTATTTATATTTTGCATCATGACATCATCATTGCAATTGTTTTGGCATTTGTTTTCCAATTTTTTTCATATGTTTTCCTTTGTTTTTCCCATTTGAAATTCAAACAATATTCAAATGTTTTGTTTCATACTTTCTCTGTTACAATTTTCCAAATAAAAAGTTCCAATCAATACATCAATTGCTTCCATTAAACTATAAAGTTCAAGCTATCAAATGGTTCTTTTTAATAATTCACTTAATTCAATTTGCATTCAAATTCAATTAAAATTCCAAACAACAACCATTTGAAATTTATGAAAATTACAAAACAAATCAATCATTTGTTTCAAATAAACTTGAATTTAAAAAATTTTAAGTTGCTTAAGTTCAATTATTCAATTAATATTAAATTCATTCAAATTCAACCAAATTTCAAACAGCAACATAATTTAAATTTTGTTGGAAAACAAAAGTTGTACAATGATGTTTCTGTAATGCCTAACCTATAACAATGTTTTTCCTAATTTTTCTAACCACCAAAAACCTCTCTTTTCTTCCTTTTCCTTTTCAGCCAAAAAAAAAACAGAAAGAAAAATTAAAAAGATGAAACGCAGAGGGAGGCACCAGGCCCAGCCCAGCTAACCCACGGCCTGCTACCCCCCTCTCCTTCTACCTTCGTACGGCACGCCATCGGGCGCATCCACGTCGACAGAGAAGAGGAGGAATGGCCGAGCTCCTCCCCCTCCTCCTTATTAACCCTAGCTGCCTCGAGCTCCCGTCTGCCCTAACCCTTCTCCCTCCTCTCTCCCTCTCTCGCTGTCGTCGTCTTCCTCTCTCTCTCCCCGCTTCCTCTCTCTCTGAAACTCCCCACCGATCACCACTGTGTCTGAATTCCGATGATCGCTGCCGCGTGGTCCCTCCTTCCCTCCGGTTAGCAGCGGGAATCGATCCCCCGTCGCTTCCTCGACCTCCTCGACACCACAGCAGCCTCGGGGAGCCGCTCCATCGCTGCCGCCGTCCTCTCCGTCGCCGGCCAAACTCCACCCCGAGCCTCTGATACGCCTCCATCGAGGGTGAGCTCCACCTCTTCCTCTCCCTCCTATCTGCAAACACCCGCGAGCACACACCTCCTTGTACGCAACACACGCACGCATCCACGGCACGATCGGCAACACGCACGCAGCAGCGCCTCGCCGCCGGTGACCCCCGCTCTCTCTGTCAGTTCAGTAACTGAAACCAAATTCAGTTCGCCAGTCTTATTCACGGATCTGAACCTCAACCTCCCCCATGCACCTTACCTGACAAGAAACGTTCAGTAGCGCAGCGGCAGCAACTGCGCGCACGCGCTCGAAGCCCAGGGTTCGATCCCCACGAGAGGCGATTAGCCTCCCCTTTTTTCACTTGCACGCGCACGCGCTTGGGCCCGCGCGGCAGTGGCTCTGGAGTCCACGTGGTCCCTCAGCCGCGCTAGCTGGCGCCACCGTGGCCAGGGCCCCCCTCGTCAGTGGCCTGGGCTGGGCCACTGCGGGGTGAGTTTAGTTCTGGCCCTGTTCTTTTAAAAAAAAAAATCCAGTCCTTTTTATTTGCTGTTTAGTCCCTAAAATCAAAATGCTAATATCTTTTGAATTACAAATCCAAATAATACAAATAAAATATGTATACTGAACCAAATTTAATTCTCTATCTGATTAAATCAATTGTTTTCTGTTTTAAAAATTGCAAATGTTTACTAAATTCAAATTCAAACAATTCATTTCAAATTTGGTTAATTTCATAACTAATTCAAACTTATTTCAAATGTCACATATAAAATATGTTTTCCATGCTAAATTAAACCACCTTTTCAAATATAAACTTTGTTTCATGTTTTGAATAATTAAAATTGGTTAAATAATTTAAACCTTGTTTAAATCATTTAAATTTGCTAAATTCATAACTTGCTCAAATTAAATTATTTTTGAACTTATAAAATATGTTTTCAAACCAGAAAAGTATAACCTTTTCAAATATGAAATTGGTTTACTGTTTTGAACAAATAAAAATTCAAATAAATTCATACTTGAATTAAATTCATTTAAATCTTGTTTAAACTTGTTTAATTCATAATTAATTTATTTTAAATCCTTTTTCAACAAGTGAAACATGCATTCCACCTAAAATTTTGTGTACTTTCCAACTATGAACTTTGTCATCTATTTTGAACAATTAAAATTGGTGAAAACAACAAATGCTTGTGTAACACCTTTAAGAAACAAACTTTCTTAACTTAATAAATAAAATTCCACACTCGGTAAACTTCATTTCAACTTGATTCTATTGTTGTTTTCTTTTTGTTTTCCTCATCCATGCATCATGCTAATCCACTTTCACATGTTGTTTAGTTGTAGATCATCTAAACCAAACTTAACTCATGGACTTTTCCATATGCAATCCAAATTGCATATGGGTCCATTTAATTATGTTATGTTACCATGTCAAGTAGCTTACCATTGATGCATCAATTAAATTTCCATGCATCATCCCATGTTTGTGCATTATGCCATGTTATTGATTGTTTTTCTCTCTGCGTTGTTTGTTTGCTTCTTCTCGAATAGACGACGACGTTGAGACAGACGAGACTTACGACACCCCTTCTGAGGATCTAGCTCAGTACCAAGCTGCTGAGTTTGCAGGCAAGTATTCACTCACATGAACCATTGTGTTCCTTTCCACATTGGATACCGATACTTTTCCGTTGTCTATTCTGCTAGCCTTATGAATCGTTGCTTGTGTTCCGATCCTATCATATGTTATCCTTTAACCCTGATATAGCCTCACCTCCACACCTATAACCCCGTTGCTTGTTGCCCGTGTCTTACTAGCAAGCTTAGGGTTGTTTCTGCTCGAGTCTGTTGCCCTTACTTTCTGTTACCATATTCCACTATGTTATGGGGCTCGATGCTTAAACAACAATCATGTTAATGTTATGGTTAATAATAATTTGATGATAAGGCACCGGCCGGAGGCCCGGCGTGGTTTTGAGGCCTGCTAGTGTCGACCCTAATTAGGAAAAGGGTCTTGTCTACTGATCCATGATGAGCGCACTATCCGCATGTGGGAAGCGTGTATGGGCGCCCCCCTCAATTTGATTCGATTCGCATCTCGTCCAAATCGCCTCATTTAGTTCGGGTTTTCCATTTGCCGTATGCATATGTATTTGCGAACCCAGGCCAGGGTGGAACTTTTATAGTCGGCATTTAGGGAGACACGTTCTTAGAGTGCTATGAGGGTCCCCTTTTTTTCGTGGGGCTTGATTAGCCGTGCGCTCAATTGCACGGGGTTCTTTGGGCTTGATGCGAAGAACAGTTGGGTTGTGTTGAGTGCCCCGCTTGGTGGAAGGCATTCCATCTGGCGGGTTATTCTTACGTGTACGGCCAAATTGGTGCATCCCTGCAGGGTTAAATCTTCTCGAGAAGCCGTGTTGTCCGCGGTTATGGATGACTTGGTGAAAGTACTGGCTAACAAGTACTCAGAACAACTTACACCTAACTAATGATAACTTGACTAGTAATAGGCTTATTGACACAACAACTTGAACCATCATTAATCCAACTGTGTGAGTTATCCTCGGATTGCTTCTTTGGATAAGGGGCGAGATCCAGGATGGGTTTGTTTGAGGTTAGTTATAGTTCGTTACGATACGCTATCTTATCTCCTTTCTGTTAGCCGGAATTTGTAGCATGTATCTGTAGTTGGTTAGTGCAGCCCAATGCCGCATCTTTTATATCACCCAATCTTCCGTTGAACCCAAAGCATCTGTACTTGGTGTTGTCGGGTACACTTTGGTGAATTGTGAGTCTTGCTGGCCAGTACGTTTATGTACTGACCCCTTTGGGGCTGTGGTTTCCGTAGACTACGTTTCCGAGGATCCCCATGGTGGCTACTACGTGGAGTACGACGAGGTTGTTGACGAGTAGATAGCGGACCCGGGCAGGATCCGAGACTTCGTGGATGGGCTCCGTTTCCTTTTCATTGCCGGCCTCTTAGGCCTATTTGGTTCTTGTCTGTACTCAGACATTTTGGATGCTTCCGCTGTGTTGTAATGATGATATGTTGGGACATGTGTCCTCTGGATGATTGTATTTGCTATCTCTGCTCTAGTGAGAGCTATTTGCAACTTATTTCCATCTTTTGTGTCTTAGAGATATGTTGTGCTATCATGTTGTTAAACGCCGTTGACGTACCATGTGTGTATGGTATGAAGTACGTCAATGGTAGTATCCTGATTTCTATGGGATGGTTTACGTAGACGATGAACAGTAGGGGTTGGTTGTCACACATACGTGTGTTGGCCTACTCGTAAGAGGTGTGGGTGCAGGTAGGCCCCGTAATCCAATCTTCTACTGTTCAACGGAACTGCGAGTATCCTCTAGAAGTCCGGGTGCGACACATGATCACTACTATATGTAACAGGCATAGGCTCATCATCAAAGCAAATTTTCTCCCCCATGCTTGGGGAACTAAAAAGTCCATTTTCATATAAACTAGCTTCCCCAAGCTTAGACTTTTCCATAGCATTAGAAATAATAGTGTTCAAAGCATTCATACTAATAACATTGCTATTACCATGCGAATAAAGTTCCATAGGTTTTTTAATTTTCTATTCAAACACTTCATGTCCTAACTCAAGGTAAGTATTATAAAGCTCTCTCATATTTTTGTTGTTTTCCATTAAGACTAACTAGTAAAAATAAAAACAAGCAACAAGTAAAAATAAGCCTAACTAGTGAAACCAAGAAACAAAAGGATATAATTGCAGAATCTAAAGGAAATAACTTTGAGCACTCACACTCGAGGATGTGTGTACCTTTGACCTTACGTCCCCGGCAACAGCGCCGGAAAAGAGATTGATGTCTACACACGCTTCTATTCTTGTAGACAGTGTTGAACCTCCAAGTGCAGAGGTTTGTAGAACATCAGCAAGTTTCCCTTAAGTGGATCACCCAAGGTTTATCGAACTCAGGGAGGTAGAGGTCAAAGATATCCCTCTCAAGCAACCCGGTAATCAAGATACAAGAAGTCTCTTGTGTCCCCAACACATGCAATATACTTGTCAGGTATATAGGTGCACTAGTTCGGCGAAGAGAGAGTAAAATGCAAGTAATATGGATGATAATAAATGATAATAGCAATCTGAAATACAAATGGCAGCAAGCAAACATGTAGCAGAATAGGAGGGAAATGGTGTTTCAATGCTTGGAAATAAGGCCTAGGGCTCCTACTTTCACTAGAGGACACGCTCAACAATGAAAACATAATTGAATGCATAAATATCATTTCTTCACTATGCTACTCCTAACCACTCTCCGGTCGAATAACGAACACTAATCATTGCGTGGGGCTTTAACAACACTCCTCAGAGTATGCCCTTTCCCAACCAAGTAACCCCCATGCTATCACCATGAGACCCAGATGGTTCCACGCAAACACCACAATTTCATAGGTTCATCTTCCAACACAAGATATAAATATCATGCTTAACCACATGGTGCACACACTATCACCTTTACCCCGTGATGAAACAGTTTACGGAGATAACAAAACCACTTTAGTAGCACAGCAGATGAAGATCAATCTACATATTCAACTAGATTACAAAAGCTCATGATCACCTAAAGATCACACCATGGGAGAGAGAGAAGAACCACAGAGCTACCGGTAGAGCCCTCAGCCCCAGGGGAGAACTACTTCCTCCTCGTCATAGGAGACAGCAACGACGATGGAGATGGCGGTGTAGTCGAAGGAGATGGCTTCCAGGGGCACTTCCCCGTCCCTGCAGGGTGCCAGAACATACATATGTCCCTCGAAACGTGTCGGTGGCGGAGGCGGAGCTACGGATGTATTTTGCGGAAAAGGTCGATTCTCCTAGGGTTTATGCATTGGGGAGTATATATGGGCGAAAGGGGGATGCCGAGAGGTGCGATGCCGGGAGGTGGCCATGGGGCCCACACCCCTAGGTGACGCGGCCAGGGGGACACGCGCCACCCCATGGTGTGGCCACCCTGTGGCCCCCCTCCGGGACTCTTCGGGACTTCTAGAAGCTTCCGGGAATTTTAGGACTTCTGGCTTTCGAATTTTCCAGTTCCGAGAATATTTCTAGAACAAATTTTCTGAAACTAAAAGCAGCAGAAAACAACGAACTAGGTCTATGGCATCTTGTTAATAGGTTAGTCCCGGAAAACGTGTAAAAATGACAGAATAAGTAAGGAAAACGTGTGGGAAACAACATTAAAACAACATGGAACATCAGAAATTAGGGATACGTTTATGACGTATTAGTAATCTTAATTTAAACTTGTCAAAGCTTGAACATGATTGGATTTTATTTAATGAGTACTAACTCTACTAATGAGTTTTTGTCAAGTTTTATGTGAATGTAGTATGTAAGATCCAATAGAGATGGTGATACGAGATAAATGAGAAGAGAAAAAGCTCAATCTTGGGAACTCCCGAGGGCACCTCAATTAAATATTCAAGAATATTAAATCATCAAAGCTTGGGGATGCCCAAGGCATCCCTCCTTTTTTCATGCCTAGCTAAAAGACGTTAAAGAAAAGCACTTCTTGGGAGATAACTCATGTTTTATTCCGTTTTCGTGTTGTTTTCTTTTAGTTTATTATGTTTTCTTTCAGTCTTGGAAGGTGTTACCTCTATAGCAACCTCTTCTTATCCTTTTTATTTTGTTTTTGTGCCAAGAATAGACTCTAATATGGAGGAAGTAAGATTTGGGGAAGTTGCTGTCCTAAAACAGATTTTGTGCATATGCCCTAGGTTGTTATACAACTTTCATTACTTTTGCACTTTTTGATTTGATGAACATAAGATTTTCGAAAAAATCGATCTTTACCTGCTGTTCTGTTTTGACAGAATTCTGCCAATATTTTCATTTGCCTCTTAATCTTTTTATTTTGGTGTTCTTTTGAGGGGAAGAGCTTTAAAAGAAGTTGTGACAGTAGCTAATGTTTTAATGGGTGTTATACTTGTGTTGAAACTGAACCAAAGTGGATTTACTATTTTGGTTACACTAACGTTGCTAATGAAGATTGTGTGAAGTTCTGTATGGAGTGACTTTTCAAGTGTAGGGAGAGAAGAATGATACGAGAAGATGAAGAATGGACAAAAGCTCAATCTTGGGGATGCCCATGTCACCACAAGATATATCCAAGAAGTACAAGCATCAAATCTTGGGGATGCCCAAGGCACCCCCTTCTTGATCAACAAAAATATCAGAAAAGAAGTGGAAAGTTTTTGTGTTGAAGTTTTTTAACAGAGAATGAAGGAACACCAAACAGAGAAATATTGAAGAATGGCCAAAGTCATAAGCTTGGGAATGTCTCCGCATCCCTCTACATCAACAAACCCCTGGTTTGGAAACCTTTAAACTTTGTTTTTCGAGTAACATAGAAACTTGAATAAACTTGGAGCGTCTGTATCTTATTATTTATTTTTCTTAGCATCAAACACCAGTTATATTAATAAATTGATCATCATATTTTGATTAATCTCCTGTTTAGAGAGGTGGTTCAAAGTTTAGTGAACTTAAAAATGATGTGTAAATGATATTGTTTAGTAGTTTATGTTTTCTTATGGTTAGTTTAAACTTGCTAATAGTGTATATTATGTCATTTTGATCTTAACATGCATTGTCCTATTCATAGTAGGGTATGGCATTGTGGTATCCTCCTCTGTTTGTTTCATTTGAATCAACTTGGCACATGCTCACGCATGCTAAGACTGAAAAAAAAGTCAATAAGTCTCGATGGTTTATTTTGCCTCAGAGTTCTAGTATCAATTTTATGCCTTAGTTAATTATACTTTGTCGCAAACATGATTATGACAATTATTTATGTCTTGATTGTCGCTTCCCAGTCTATTGCTAACCTTCACTTGAACTGAGTATGAGCTCTACTCGTATCTCCAAATCCCTGAAAACCAAGTTATTCCGCAGAGTCCACTATAAACTCCCATGTGGTATTGAACTGCCACTCCAAAGTAAATTGCTCATGTGCTACCTTTAAAACTTTTAAAATTACTCATGTTTTGTGTTCTTTTTTTTGCTCATGAGGACGTAAATAAAGAATCTTTATCTCACTTTTTGATTGGATTTCACACCCTGGACTTGTGGCTTCATCCGCTTATCCAATTGATAGAAGAGTAAGCAGCGGGGTTCCCAGCCCCAAATTAATGCCAACAAGTTCTCTTTACTATTTTTACCCCTGATTTATCAGTCAAAGCATAACCGTGTAAACAAAAGAGAAAGAGAGATGACCTTCTACCCTGATGCGTCCTTCATATGGGAGCCGCTCTTGTGAAATCTAGTTGTCCTGTGACGTACTCTATTTTCTGTTTACCACTCGTTGACACTAGCATACACCTCTCTTAAAATATAGACACTCCTCCATGGTATGTGATTATTGGCAGGCAACTGAGGATTTGGTTAGCCATGGTTTTTGTAAGATGGGTGGGAGGAGTGTCAAACTTTTAATACCTCTGTTTAATAAAATAAAAGCTCTAGCACATGAGTGATCCCTTCTTCCCTCCGCGAATGGCCTTTCTTTTACTTTTATGTTGAGTCTCCACCATATTATTTGAGCACCATCTTGAGAGCATAATTGTCGTTATTAGTGTGACGTGTTTGTCCCAAAGCACAGTTTATTGTGGTACAACTTTGATACTTGTATCTTTGATATCTTTACTTCTAGTCTTCCCTTGAACTTCAGAGGTGCCCTGGCATTTATTTTTTGCTCCACAATTAAGGGCAACCGAGATACCACTCTACCATGCTTTATTATGATCATAACAATCTTGTTGATGTTAATAAATTTCATGTTCGTTGATACTTTTCATTACGTAACATGATTGCTAAGTTTTACTATCCATACAGCATGAGCTCTTAGTTCGTTGATACTTTTCATTACGTAACATGATTGCTAAGTTTTACTATCCATACAGCATGAATTTGTTAAGGAACCGACCATAGCATTTAGAATCAAAAATAACTTTATTATCATTTACCTACTCGAGGACGAGCAGGAATTAAGCTTGGGGATGTTGATACGTCCATAGCGTATATATAGTTTTTGAATGTTTCATGCTAATATTATGCTTTTGACACTTTTTTATATAAAGTTTATGATTTATTTGGACTAAACTATTAATAGTTGCAAGAGTGCACAATGTTCTTGTTTAACTCTTTGATGTGTAGGAATTAACAAGAAAACACAAAAGGAGACTTGTTGGAAAAGGACTCTGACTTTCCTGAAATCTATCCACCAACAGTTTTTAGAGATCATCATTTTTACCCCCAAAGACAACGTCAAATGAAGATCAAATTTCCTACAAAGTTGTTAACCACTTCTATACCTTTCATTTCAACTCAAGAACATCCCAATCCGAGTTCGTATGCGACCTGTGGACCCATTTTACTGAAGGATATATATCTGATTACGGGATTACGGGAATCAGTGACGGGATTGAGTCCAACTCTTACCATATTTGACGGACTCGGCCAGCCACGACTTTGGGGCTGAGAGGGGTCCCTAGGAAGGTTATATACGTTCCCAAGAGCCTTTGGATCAAGGGGCCATCCATCGGAGCGCCGGGGAGCATTGTCCCATCACATATAAGGAGAGGAAATTCTTGGGCAGCCACCAAAAGTCACGAATTTTGCCTCCTCCATGGTCTCATCTCCATGGGGGAGGGCTCGTCTACAGCACCAAGAAGCCATGGAGGAAGGGGGCTAAGGGTCAGAGCTCCCCCATGATGGCCGGCCGGCGCAGGAGGAGCCCCCTGCGCCGCCGCCGACCGCCTGCACCGCCCTGCACCTCACATGCTGCCCCTTCTCCATCCTCTCCGCCATGATGCCGCCTTCACCAACACCTCCATCATAGTCTCCTCCTTGTATTAAGTAGTTCGTCCTCCCACAAACCTCTATACCGTCCTATGTAAACATGGTGTCTGATGGTATAATATTTATCCTATGATCTATGTCATGTTTGTGTAGTTTATTTGTCTTTTGATTGCTTGGTTGAATGTCTTTGGTTACTTAGAGTTGTATGTTTATATATTACTGTCCTTTGGTGTCCATTATTTTTGTGCATGCTTGGATCGACACCATAGGGTTACTAGTATGTGCAAATGAAGGGGCGTAGTTCTGCCGGAGTGAGAGAAACCTAAGGACTCAAACTGGTTAGTTGCACGTATGGGAGTAAGAGGACCATTAACTTAAGGCTATGGTTGCGTATTTTTACCTTAATGTATCTTCTAATAGTTATGGATGTTTGCTAGAGTTCCAACCATAAGTACTTGCAATCATTGGATAGTGAGAGCTTGTTAGCTTTTCCTCTCCCACATAGAAAACTGGATCAAAGACAATGAACCCGATATCATCACTAATTAATCTTGGACAAAGCCACCACAATTACGACCAATTTTCCACACTCATGGTAATGTTAGTTTATGGTTACTTAGTATATTTTATTGCTGCAGCACTAACATTTACTTTCTTGTATTTATTATCTTGCAAAGCTATCTCTCATACCCGTATTATTGCTCTAGTTTTATTTTCTAGATAATGCAAACGTTTAGTGTGTGTAGAGTTGTATCAGTGGTTGATTGAACTTGAGAGAATATTTATCCTACCTTTAGCTCCTCGTTGGGTTCGACACTCTTACTTATCGAAAAGGCTACACATGATCCCCTATACTTGTGGGATATCAGCAACTAGGGGACGAACCAAGGAGGAAATTTTTCAAACCAATCCAAAATAGCTTAGCCAGGCACAATATCAAATGTTCACTACGAGTTCCAGAAGGGATATGAAACTATCCAAGATGGCTAAACTGGCCATAGCAGCTTATAACCCGGAGTCGAGCAGATCATCCTCCAAGAGTTGATAATCCAGGAAGGGTTACTTTGGTCATGGCTCCACACGTTGGAGAATATAAACTCGATAAAGTGTTGATGGATGGCGGGAGTAGCATAAACATACTCTATTATGATACCTTCAAAAGGATGAACGTAGAGAGAAACAACTCCAACCATCATCAACTGTTTTTCATGGAATTGTCCCAGGTAAGTCTGCACAGCCTATTGGCATAATTTAGCTTGAAGTTGCATTTTGAGTATTTGAAAATTACAGAATTGAGATGTTGGCGTTCGAGGTTGTCAACTTCAAAAGTCCATATCATACTCTGTTCGGGAGACCAGCTTACACCAAATTTATGGCGAGACCTTGCTACGTTTATCTCAAAAGTCCATATGATACTCTGTTCAGGAGGCATCTCCGCCATGGCCACACGGAGCTGGCGCTACCGGCGGCGTCGTAGGATCGTTTCTTGGTTGCGTGAAATTTTCTTGCCTTGTTCATGGAAGAGTTGGGGCAGAGAGATAGATGGCAAGTTGTGTCTGGAAGGAGGGATCTATCGGGGGATGGTGCTTATATGGGCAGGTTGTGGAGCTGTGGCGGCGTCCCGGATTTGCGGATGGGGACGGAGGTGTTGGCGAGCTGTGCGGAAGGTGTTCGACGGAATGGCCTAGTCGGACTGCATCTTGTGGAACGCTATGGTTGTTGCCTTGCTAGGGATCGACGCCGGAGCAGCTGATTTGGGGGCCTTCCATACGGGATCGCGGTTTTTTGGGGGCGTTCTTTCCTACGCGCCGTCCCACAAATCTATTAATTTTCAAATTCAAATTGTGCAAATGCAAAAAATATAAACAAACACTATATATTTAATTTCTTGTCACATTAATTCGAATTTTATGCCATAATTTAAAGATGTGACCCATTAAAAATGAAGGAAAATCACATGAGGTTGACGGTGTTGGATCATGCTAGGCCGACGACGTTGTTGGGGCTGAGGAAAGCTGTGGCCCTGGTGGAGCCGAGGAACTCACCCTCGACGAAGTCCCGCCCTGGGCGCCGTCGGGTGTGTTGTTGTTGTTGCAGTGAATACTGACACTCCGTGAGCCTCCACGCGCGCCGAGGATGTCGTGGCATTGAGCGTCGAGGACGCCGATGTCGGGGCAAGCCCATCTGGGCTTAGATCGTCGCACAAAGGCGACGCGCTCCTCGAACCACCGCTTGGGCTGTTTTCGATGATGCCGAGACCGCTATCCACGACGTTCAGGTTCGTCGACATCACTTGTGCATCCTTATTCTCCCGCCTTTGAATGTGCTCCTTTGTGCCGATCTGGATCATGTGGCAGTCCTTTACACACGTGGCACCCGACATGCCCTCTGGCCTCTTCTTTGCCAAGCGTGGTTTCAACACGTGGCGCTTCACGCCGAGCGTGTCGGTCTCCACAGACTTCGCCTTCCCGACATACTTCATGATCTTGGTAACCCTTTCGGAAGCATTGGCGGTAGCGGCAAGGTGGAACAAGACTGGTGAAGGAAGTGGAAAAGGCGGGGGCGTCGGGGTAGGAGAGGGATTTGGAGGGTATTGCACTGTGTCGCTGACAGGTGAAAGCTCATGTCTCCTCTAATTACTTTGGTGGTGACAACAACATAGATTATTCTACTAACATATTATTTAAGTGTTCATAGCTGGGATTATAGTCTTGATCAAGAACAGAAGAAACACTTTGGAGAAAAAACAGGCAGGAAAATGAGGCTGGAAAATTTAGTATGAAGGCGGGAATATCCGGTTCCTAAAGGGCGGAATTTCCGGGCTTCACGCCGGAAATTTCTGACATGTATACCAGCCTCAAAGGACTGATGCGCCCTAGTTGCGCGCTCTCAGATGCCAGGGCGGAAATTTGGTCGGAATATTCCAGGGGAAATATCCGGCCAATATATCCCCCCACGAAGATGACACATCGTTGGTGCCCGCTCTCTGGAAAGGGGGCGGAAAATTGGGCGAGAATATTCCGTCCCCCGGATTATTGAAATATCCACCACCCTCCCCCCCCCCCCCCCCCCGCCCCCCGCCCCCTAGGACTTTTGGAAATGTCCGGCCGTTGTGCCCGGAAATTTCCGGCACTAATCCTGGAAATTCCCATCCCTAGGGAACAACAACGGCTAGATTTCGGAGGAGGCTATAAATAGTTGTCTTCTTTCTTGGGACAGCTAGATTGTCCATTCCTCTCTCTCATCGATTGTTGCAAAGCTTTAAATGCCTAGGTCTCCCTAGTCAACTAACCAAACTTGATGCCCTTCAATGATTTGGTGGAGAAGACCTAGATGAACATCTTTACCGAGCCAAAAATCGAATTCCCTCATATCCCTCTTTGGGATCTTATAAATCTCTTGGTTGACTTGTCATCTTAGGGAAACCCTAGTGCTTGGAGCTTCCACCTTACTTCAAAAAGCTTCGGATCGTTGAGAACCTCCATCCAACTTGTGGAGTAGCATCAATCTGGTGTAAAGGTTTGGTCAACACCTTCGAGTCAACCTCATAGTGGAAATTAGAATCTCCCTCGCTGGAGAAGGTCAAGGAGAATAAGGTGTGCACATCCGTGCTATTGAGGAGCGCCTAGGTGGCTCCCTACCTCTCCAACGTAGATGTACTACTCTTAAGAAGGAACTATAGGAAACATATCCTTATATCCTTGTTTACACTTGTGGTTATCTTGTACTTCATATATTTCTTCTGTTTCGTACTTGGTTTCGTATCACATAGGGTGTTCATCTAGTTGCATATTGATAACCCACAAGTATAGGGGATTGCAACAGTCTTCGAGAGAAGTAAAACCCAAATTTATTGATTCGACACAAGGGGAGCCAAAGAATATTTTTGAGCCCTAAAAAGTGAGTTGTCAATTCACCTGCACCTGAAAGTGGACTTGTTCCCAGTGGTTTATCGGTACTAACAGTTTTATAGTAGCAACAATAGTGAAATAATAGCATCAGTGAAATGAAAACTGCAGCAGTAGTGTTTGAAGTAAACATCAGGATTAAATATTATAGGCATAGGGATAGCTGAAGGGGCGTTGCATGGATAAGATAGTTCATATCATAATCAAGACATGGGCATTGTAGATAAATAAGATAAAGCATCCAAGCACTAAGTAACCATAGGCATGTGTTCCGTAAATAGTCGTACGTGCTCGCAATAAGAACTTGCACAACATCTTTTGTCCTACTAGCCCGTTTTCAGCGGGCCTCAAGGGAACTATTGTTAATTAAGGTGTTCCTTTTAATAGAACACCGGAGCAAAGCGTTAACACTACGTGAACACATGTGATCCTCACATCACAGCCATCCCCTCTGGTTGTCCCAATTTATGTCACTTCGGGGCCTCGGGTTCCGGACAATGATATGTGTAAGCAACTTGCAGGTATGATCAAGAAACAATAATTATCATCGTGATTCCATAACATGTTCAGATCTGAGATCATGGCACTCGGGCCCAAAGTGACAAGCATTAAGCATAAAAAGTTGCAATAATGTCAATAGCACGAATAAGGGATACTATACACTATGCCCTAACAATCACTTCATTGTTACATGAACAATCGCATCCAATCCCAACCATCCCCTTCAGCCTACAGCGGGGGAATTACTCACACATGGATGGGGGAAACATGGATGGTCGATGGATAGGCGTTGATGATGACGATGGAGATGATCTCCTCCAATTCCCCGTCCCAGCAGGGTGCCAGAATGGAGTTTCTGAACCCCGAAAAAGGATTCGCGATGGCAGCGAAGCTATGAACTTCTTTCTCGAAAAGGATCGAACCCCCTCGAGTTTTTAGGTTTTGGGGCATATGTAGTCGAAAGGGAAGAGCGATGTGGGCTCACCATGCCCAGGCGCGGGCCCACCTTGGCCGCGCCTGGGGATGGTGAGGGAACCCCCTTACCCCTCTCCGACTCATCTTCTGGCTCCGGGAGTCTTCGGGTAAAATATGGACTTTCCCTTCGTTTCCGGGTATTTTCCTAAAAGTTGATTTTCTGCGCAAAAACGAGACACCAAAGTAATTCTGCTGAAAACAGCGTTAGTCCGTGTTAGTTGCATTCAAAACACACAAGTTTAGAGGGAAAACATCAGCAAAGTGTTTGGAAAAGTAGATACGTTTTTGACGTATCAACTCCCCCAAGCTTAGCTTATTGCTTCTCCTCAAGCAATTCAGTTAACAACTGAGTGCGATAAAAGAACTTTTACGAACACATTTGCTTTATATGATGTAAATATACCCACTATATGATCAAATACTTAATTATGCTCATGATAATATACATGCCAGATACTGTCACTTAATAGCTATGCAAACCATGAAGAGATAACAATATATTAATAATAAACAACATGAAGCATAACTATTTGCAAGACCGTAATATTCATAATAGGATCTGATAAAGTGCTATCTCGCTTGCCCTTATGTGTGGGGCAAAAAATAAATTCCAAGGCACCTCGGAAGTTCAAGGGAAGACTAGAAGTAAATATATCAAAAGATGCAAGTATCAAGATTATATCACAATCAACCGTGCTTTGGGACAAACACATCGCACTAAGAATGACAATTATGCTCTCAAGAAGGTGCTCAAATAATATGGTGGAGACTCTTCCTATAAGTAAAGGATTGGAACTTCGCAGAGGGAAGCAAGGATTCACATGCGCTAGAGATTTTCATTTTTCATGAAACAGAAGTAAAACAATTTTGAGAGGTGGTTGTTCATGTCAACAAATGGCAATGGAGTGCTTATTATCTTCCATTCTAAACAAGTGAGAGCGGTTCCGAATTAGGCAATTATATCATGCACATATATATAGCTTGACACTCCCCCAACCTTTTCTTTCACAAACCATGGCTAACCGAATCCTCAGGTGCCTGCCAACTTTCACATACCATAGGGGAGTGCCTATTTTTCATTATTTTTTCTGTTATAGTGGTCTAACCAGCTCTTTGCAATATTAATGACGAGCAAATGAAGCATGCAAGTCAGGTAGGTACTCAATTTAGAAGGGAAGGTAACAAACATAATACTACGTCCTGATGAGCTAAAACAGTGTCACAAAACGAGAAGTATTTTGAAGGTTTTAAAGGTAGCACATGCAAATTTACTTGGAATGGCAGGAAATACCATGCATAGGAATTTATAGTGGACTCTGTGGAATAACTTGGTTTTCAGGGATTTGGAGGCACGAGTACAGCTCATACTCAGTGCAAGTGAAGGCTAGAAATAGACTGAGAAGCGACAATCAAGAGAGCACTAATTATCATAATCATGTTTTCGACAAAGTAAAATGAACCGAGGCATAAAATTGATACTAGAACTCCGAGGCAAAATAAATCGTCGAGGCTTATTGACCTTTTGTTTTCAGTCTTAGCATGCGTGAGCATGTGCCAAGTCGATTCAAATGAAACAGAAGGAGGAGGCTACCACAATGTCATACCCTTCTATGAATAGAACAACGCGAACAAATATTTGTACGACACGTTATTTACTATTAATAAACTAGAACAAAGCATGAGAGAGCACGAACTATTAAGCAACCATTAAATCACATATATCTTATATGAACAAACTAAGAATGCTCACATGGATGGGTATATGTACAAAAATGAAAACAAATAGAGTTCATACCAGCCTCTCACCACAACTTGAATTGTCATAGATCGTCATTATTGCTCTTTACTTGTGGCTCGAATAATATATAATGAAAACTAAGCTCTAATGGAGTCACGGACGACTGTTGAACTCTGCAGCAAACTTTACAAAACAAAAGAAGAACAACAGATATTTTTGAGTTTTTCAATTAAAGCACGAGCAAAAGAGAACAAGCAAACAGAGCAAAATGTTTTTAAGTTTTTTGAACTGAAACACGAACAAAAGAAAGCAAACAAACAAAAGATTTTTGGGTTTTTGAATACTAAACTGCAACTAAAGGATAAAGCAAACCAACTAAAGAAACAAATAGAGAGAAACAACATAAATATTTTCGGTCTTTTTGTGTTTTGGAAAGCGATAACAAAAGAGAGAGAGAGAAATAGAAAATATGAAAGTACAAAGAACCACTGAATACAATATATATATGAGTGTGATGTCGGTATACCTCCCCCCAAGGTTAGGATTTTGGCCTAAGTGGGGCTCAATCATAGCGATGGTATTGGCTCCACGCCGGTGGATCGTACTGGGAATGCTCATAATCAGGCTTCCGCGAAGAAGAAAATGAAGGCGTGTAGTCGTAACCCGAGGGCTGACGTGAACTCTCTACAATGTCAGGTGGCTGGACAACATTTGCTGTGGCCTCCCTCTTGACGTCCTCCGCGCGCTGATATTCCTCAATATATGCATCGAGTTCTTCCTCCGTTAGTGACCATCCTTCCCTGTTATCAAGGTTAAACAAAGCATGTGTAGGCAAAGGGGCTACTCGCTCTCTAGTGGATCCCCACCGTGATTTCTTAGGGAATGAAATATCATATGGAAAACTATACGCGGCAGTCCCATAAGAAATAAAGTGATGATGTAACATGGAATTAAGATCAATCCTCTCTAAGGGAAACTGAACATCTAAGCGATGTGGCAACACTCCATGAAAAGCTAATAAACGGGAGGCAATGAGACTTCCACAAACTCCTCCTTTCTCACGGTTAGTGGCAAGACGATAAGCAATTAAAGCTCCTAAATTATAATTCCTATCTTTCCTCAAGGCAGCTAACAAGAATGCTAAATCATGAGCAGATAATTTACTTGCTACCTTCCTAGCTAGAACACACTCTGAAATAAACAGGGCAAAATATCGAATGTATGGGAGATGTATATTACGAATTTTTCCATTCTCCTTTGTGAAGCTTCTCCCATCGCAGATTTCTACATATAAATCCGTCAATGGCTTGGGATATCCCTTTATCTTCTCACACGTTCCCCACTGCTCCAGCTTAATTACTGCACAAAAAATTCTAAAAGGCAGACTGACAGGTTTGTTATAAATTTTGTAATGCACCATGGGGTTAGGTGAAGGCAAATCAAAATGAAAATCCTGCACCACGGATACAACAAATTTCGCATATTGGCTTGGTTCATCATCAACGAAATGTGTCAATCCTGCATTAGATAGTAATGTCTTAAAATCATGCATAATTCCTGCAGCAATCATGAACCCTGGCATGGGTAGACATCCATAAACACGCCCTCTTCGCGATGAACTCTCACAATATCTGTTACCACTAACTCATGCTGGTTAAGTTGATATGCACTTGCCTCCATTTCTGAAATTTTTAACAAGCAACTTAAGAAAATTATTTGAATCAACTATATGGTAGAAACTACTATAAAGACTTGTGTGAGTACTAAACATGCATCAAAACTAACTTAATCAAGCATCAAACAAGCATGAAAGCTCACATAACCTGTCACCACGGCAGCAAAATACACAAGAAATACTCCACTAAACAAAATTCTATTTGGATCATCGGAGGAGTCACATACCAGAGAACAACTGCCCCAAATCTCAGCAGAAAAGATGATCTGAGCAAGGAGATAAAAAATCACGAGGAAGAACAACAAGAACTCGGGTTTGGATGAACTGGGTGAGTTTCTATGGGAAAGAGGAAGGTGTGGTAGGTGGGAGAGCAAGTGGGGGGCCAGGGGCCCCCTCACCATAGGCAGGCGCGCCTAGGGGCAGACTGTGCCTGGCCATGGTTAGCTGTCCTGGGTGCCCCCCTGGGATCACCCAGGTGGCTTTCTGCCCCTTTTTACGCAAAAACTTCGAATGCAAACTTTTCGGGATTTTTCGAGAAACTTTATTTTTCGGACTTCTCCAGAATTTTAATTAATAATAATATCGCTAGAAAACGAAGATGGAATGATGGAAAACGTCAGCAAAACCAAACCTATAGCAGTTCTAAGACACTCTACTAAACATATAACCACAGAAAACGGAAGAAAATGTAGCAAAAACGTGATTGTGGATAGCGAAAACGTGAGTAGACGATGGAAAACGAGCGAAAACAAGGTGAAAACGTTGGGCACGAGTGAATCAGGTGAAAAAAAATATGAAAACATGATATACTTTATGTAAGCATAGAGAAAACGAGCATATGAATAAGAAAACGTAACCAAAACATAGTGATAACATTGTTTCCTTCATTTAAAATCACTTTGTCAACAAGTTTGATCAAGTCTTGCTACCAAAATAATTTTATATGAAATAAAACTTTGTTTCTCACTAAATATTTATGTTACCTCAACCTTGATTGATATAGTCCCAACCATGACGGTCTCATATTCTTTGGATGGCTTTGGAATAGGACAATAAAATTCTCCAATCTTGATGGTCTCAATATTTTTAATTGAATTTAGACCAAATTTCTTATAAATATTATTGGGAAAATAAATAGTGTGCTCTTTATCATTGAAATTAAAAGTAAATTTTCCTTGATTTCAATCAATAACAGCTCGTGCAGTATTAAGAAAAGGGTCTTCTCAGAATAATAGACATATTATCATCTTCAGTCATTTCCAACACAACAAAGTCAGTTAATATCAGACAATTATTAGCAACTTGAACAGAAACATCCTCACATATACCCACGAGAATAGCAGTGGATTTATCAGCCATTGGCAAAGATATATCAGTTGGTATCATTTTTTCTAGGAGGAGTCTTTTATAGAGAGTAAAAGGCATGACACTAACTCCAGCTCCCAAATCACACAAAGCAGTTCTAACATAATTATTTTTAATAGAACATGGAATAGTTGGTATACCATGATCTCCAAGCTTCTTAGGAACCCTGCCATTAAAAGAGTAATTAGCAAGCATAGTGGAAATTTCCTCATTAGGAATCTTCCTTTTGTTAGAGACAATATCTTTCATATATTTTGCATAAGGAGGCAATTTAATAGCATCAGTTAAAGGAATTTGCAAGAACAAAGGTTTCATCCATTCACAAAACTTGTTGTAATGTTCATCTTCTTTTGATTTGTCTTTCTTATTAGGATAAGGCATTGGTTTTTGTACCCAAGGTTCTCTCTCATTACCATGTTTATTAGCAACAAAATCTTCCTTAGTGTACTTTGTATTTTTAGTTTTCTTTTCAGGTTCCTCTTCAGTTTCTTATTTATCAGAAGCATTATTCACTTCATTACCACTTTTAGTTTCAGCATCAGAGATAGATATACTATTAGGATCTTTAGCAAGTTCAGAGGATTCTACATCAGTTTTATGTTTCTTCTTCTTTTTCTTCTTAGTATGAATAAAATTATTATTAGTTTACTGAGAATCTTGTTCAATTCTTTTAGGATGTCTCTCGGGATATAAAGGATCTTGTGTAGCAATACCACTTCTCGTTCTTATTTCATAAGCATGTTTTTCTTTAGAAGCATTAACTAGAAAATCTTTTTGCACTTTAGCAAGTTGATCGATTTGAGTTTGAACCATTTGAAAGTGTTTAACAAGCCATTTAACATCATTAGAGGTTCTTTCTAAAATACCCTGCAAATTATCAATAGCTCTAGAGTTTTCCATTAGGTGATTTTCACTCTCATATTAAAATTATCTTGCTTAATAACATAATTATCAAATTCATCTAATCATTTATCAGGCGATTTATTATAGGGAATATCTCTACTATCAAAATGTTGGAGAGAGTGTACCTCAATTGTGGATGAGTAAAGGATTGGCTTACATAATTCTTCTATAGGTGGAAGATTCTTCATATCTTCAGATTTAATACCCCTCTCTTTAAGAGATTTCTGGCCTTCTCTCATCACTTCATCATTTAATTCAATCATTCCCCTCTTCTTGGATGTTGGTGTTGATACTGGAGTAGGGGTCGGCTCAGGCTCAACCATAGTCCAATCATCATGATTTTGACTTATTTTATCTATTAATTACTCAGCTTCATCTGGAGTTCTTTCCCTGAAAACACAACTAGCACAACTATCCAGGTATGTCCTAGATTCAACAGTTAGTCCATTATAGAATATATCAAGAAGTCCATTATTTTCTAGCTTATGCCCAGGTGTAGCCCTAACTAAAGAACAAAACCTTGCCCAATATACATGCAATTTCTCTCCTTCCAATTGCTTGAAATTAAATATATTTTGTAAAGCAGCATGTTGAGCAATAGCAGGAAAATATTTCTAAAAGAAAGCATTAACCAAACCAATAGGACTATCAATAGATCCCGGAGATAAATTATTAAACCAAGTTTTAGCTTCATCTTTTAATGAGAAAGGGAATATTTTAGCAACAAAATAGCTATGTTCCTTAAGATCATCAGAGAAGAAACTACTCAAAGAGGAGAGCTCATTCATAAGTTACATAGCACTTTCATTTTCAGTACCACAAAAAGTTTCTTTCTCAACAATAGATATATAAGCTCAAGAGAGAAATCATAATCCTTATCCCTAATATTAATGGGAGAAGTGGCAAACTTAGCAATAGGAGATAATTAATATTTAACAGCACGACTTTCAATAAGACTTATAGCAGCATCTGTATCCTTCATAGCATGTATTTCATCAATAAGATCGTCATTAAGTTCAATATAGGAATCTTCAAAATCATCACTAGGATTCTCTCTAAGCTCAGGTGAAACAGCAGGAGTAACTAGATTTTTATCAGGAGTTTCAGTGTTTGCAACATTTTTTAGCTTTAGCAATAGTAGCATATAAGAAAGGACCAAGAGAACCACTCTCATCAAGCACAGTAGAAGCATCATCAAAAGGAACATAAGTATTTTCAGATTCAGCACAAGTAGCACGTGTAGCTTGTGTATGTGGTGGTGTAAGCAGGTTACTCATAACAGACGGTGAATCAAGAGCAACAGAGGTGTTCAGAGTTGTACCTCTTCTTGTAGTGGATGGTAATATAGGAAACTTTGCATCACGAGTCTTACCCATGATGAATGATTGGCAGTATATAATAGTACTCTCCGGTGAGCTCGCAAATAAAGCTGTGCTCCCCGGCAATAACGCCAGAAAATAGTCTTGATAACCCACAAGTATAGGGGATCGCAACAGTCTTCGAGGGAACTAAAACCTAAATTTATTGATTTGACACAAGGGGATCCAAAGAATATTTGTGAGCCTTAACAAGTGAGTTGTCAATTCACCTACACCTTAAAGTGGACTTGTTCGAAGTGGTTTATCAGTAGTAACAGTTTTATAGTAGCAGCAGTAGTGAAATAATAGCAGAAATGAAATGAAAACATCAGCAGTAGTGTTTTAAGTAAACAACGTGATTAAATACTGTAGGCATAGGGATAGATGAATGGGCGTTGCATGGATAAGATAGTTCATATAATAATCAAGACATGAGCATTGCAGATAAATAAGATAAAGCATCCAAGCACTAAGTAACCATAGGCATGTGTTCCGTAAATAGTCGTCCGTGCTCGCAATGAGAACTTGCACAACATCTTTTGTCCTACCAGCCCATTTTCAGCGAGGCCTCAAGGGAATTACTGGTAATTAAGGTGTTCCTTTTGATAGAACATTGGAGCAAAGCATTAACACTCCGTGCACACATGTGATCCTCACATCACAACCATCCCCTCCGGTTGTCCCAATTTCTGTCACTTCGGGGCCTCGGGTTCCGGACAACGATATGTGTAAACAACTTGCAGGTATGATCAAGAAACAATAATTATCATCGTGATTCAATAACATGTTCAGATGTGAGATCGTGGCACTCGGGCCCAAACTGACAAGCATTAAGCATAACAAGTTGCAACAATGTCAATAACACTAATAGAGGATACTAGGCACTATGCCCTAACAATCACTTCATTATTACATGAACAATCTCATCCAATCCCTACCACCCCCTTCAGCCTACAGCGGGGGAATTACTCACACATGGATGGTCGATGGAGAGGCGTTGGTGATGACGATGGCGATGATCTCCTCCAATTCCCCGTCCCGGCAGGGTGCCAGAATAGAGTTTCTGAACCCCGAAAAAGGATTCGCGATGGCGACGGATCTACGGACTCCTTTCTGGAAAACGATCGAACCCCCTCGGGTTTTTAGGTTTCGGGGCATATGTAGTCGAAAGGGGAGTCCGAGGGGGTGCCCGAGGTGGGCTCACCATTCTCAGGCGCGGGCCCACCTTGGTCGCTCCTTGGTGTGGTGAGCAAACCCCCTTTCCCCTCTCCGACTCATCTACTCGCTCCGGGAGTCTTCGTGTAAAATATGGACTTTCCCTTCGTTTCCGGCTATTTTCCTAAAAGTGGATTTTCTGCGCAAAGACAAGACACCAAAGTAATTCTGCTGAAAACTGCATTAGTCCGTGTTAGTTGCATTCAAAACACGCAAGTTTAGAGGGAAAACATCAGCAAAGTGTTCGAAAAAATAGGTACGTTTTGACGTATCACATATCTAGACAACCATGTCTTTTAGTTGTTTAGCCTAATTAAAAAGGGAAAAATATTAAAATTTGTAGGTCACCTATTCACCCCCCTCTAGTTGACCATACTGTACTTTCAATTCGTACCAAAGCTTTGACTCTTACATCAGGCTTAACCGCCTAAGAGTATTATGGCCAACGGAGATGATCCCGAATCTTCTAAGGAGGAAATCTCCAAAATGGCTGTAGCGTCCTCACATTTAATAATGTAAGAACTACTGTGTTAAGTGCTAGTCCCTGGATCAATGCTAGCACCACAGAACAAAATGTAAAGTATCATTGCATAAGTATCAAAATTATTACAAAGGATCGAGAATAGCCAAGTATGGCTTTATTACAAAGTGCATAGTATTGAAAGACTATCAAAACTCAGAGTTCTAAACAGCAGAAATAAAGTAGCAATGAGCCTCCATCTTCAATCATGCGCCACAGGCATTACATGTTGGGTGTAGACTCGAGTCCAAGCACTTAATCAAACTTCATCCTCAGAATTTCCTGCACGTTGGCATATGCAGCCCCCGAAGGAGATTCAGTACAAACGATGTACTGGCAAATGACACTTTGGTGGATTCTAAATGGCAAGTCTAAACTACATGCATATCTGGCTTGGTGGAGTTTAGGCTATTTTGCAGAAAGCAAGTTTTTCCCTAACACTTTTGAAAAAGAGTTTTCTTTCAAAGATTGGCACCATAGGACACACCCATGAGCACCACAACTAATATTTCCTTAGCCAAATTTTACTTCTTCAAAACAGTGTTGAGATTCTTCCATCCATCCTTGTCCAGCTGCTCGAAGTCGTCCTTACCGGGAACACGGTTATGATCATAGTTTCTAACTCTGTAGAGGTTGTGCACTTTCACCCTTTGTCTTCAATTAGCCCAAACATCCTATACACGCGGAGTGCATCACGGAAAGGAGAGAATTGAGACGAGATCTTTCATAAGCAAGAATTCAACCCATCCAGCAAGACCGGTTCCACCTATAATTCTGCTACATCTTCATGTCAAGCAAGGGCTGAACTCTCACAACTTAGTTGATCAAGACAGAGCCCATATGTCAAAGGGCTGCACGAAAGGCTACTAAACTTAGAGGGACTTAGGAATCTCTTTGGTCCTGGGTGGCAATCCACAAGTGAACACCCCTCGGGGCGACACTCAACTCTCATCAACCATACAACCAAATCCACCCAGGTGGTTCATTGAAATTTATACTTAGAATTTTTCACAACATTGAGCAAAACAATTTTGTAGCAAGGCTAAGCATATACTAAGTACTAAGTCTCCATAATAAATTCTAAGGGATTGCTACACACTACTTGGGATTTTGCATAGCATAATAATAACTTAGTAAAAATAACCTATCATGCATACTACTCAAAAACACTAGTAATGCATAGTAAAAATATGGGAGATTTGATGGTGTGTCACTTGCCTTGGCAATAGGATGAACAATCACATCAAGAATAACAGCAACAAGAGTAGACTTGGTCCTCTTCACAATCTAACACAAGCAAAACAAGCCACACATAAACATACAAAACAAACATAACATAGAAAACAAAATAACAATACAAAAACATGTATGCATGTCATGCCATGATCAAATTAATGCACAAAGTTCACAACTAGCAATAATTACTAATAATGATGTTCTATGGTGTTAATAACATGGTTATGATGCATGCAAAATAAATTTATTATCAAATTATAATAATTAGTATTGCTAGGGTTTTATTATAGGCTAATATGAATATTAATAGGGTTTTTGTTACAAAGTTGCACAAATAATTTTTCCAACGCATCTACTGGATAGAGTTCATCAAAACAAAATCATAGCAATTTATTTCACCTAAAAAGGATTTGTAGATTAAAAATTATGCCCAAAATAGTGATTTACAGAGATCTACAAATAACATGTGAGTGCACGTTTCAAATTTGAAATTTGAATAGCCTAGATTAATATACACATTGTGCTGATTTCAAAACGTCCAAAATCATCTAAATCGGAGTTACAGAACGAAAGCTATGAATTTTTTAAGTTTCAAATCAAATCTGTTTTATTTTGTTTTAACAGAAAAAGTGATCGATCCGGGGCAACGGCAATGGTGGCTTCTGATTGGTCGAGGAGTCTCCGTGCGGATCGACGTCGTGGCGCGTCGGATTGAAGTGACGATGGGCGGCTGAGATCAAATCGTACCGGTTTGGCTGGGATCTAATCCTACGCGCTCGTTTTTTGATCGATCGGACGAGAGAGAAGGGGGAGGGGATTACTCACCGGAGAGTTAACCGGAGAGGAGGAAGACGGCGGCGCGACAGCGGCTTGGATGGCGTGGGCGTTCCCGAGGTTCCCCGTATGCGCTGAGAACAGCGGGGCGTTCCCCTCGGCTCGGCGATGCTCCTCGTGTGCTCGGGGTGGTCTCCCAGGGTGCGTAACGGCGGCGGCGAGAGCTCCCCGAGGCGGTTCCGACAATGGCGCACGGCGGCGAGGAATTTCGAGGTAAGGGAGTAGGGTTTTGGGTCGAGATCGAGGCATGGACGTCGAGAGGCGGCGGGGCGGGGTATTTAAGGTGGGGGAGCTTTGCGGGAGGGGGCAGCGAGGCGGTCGCGGCGGAGTCGGACTCCGTGTCGGGCACGGCGACGTTCTCCCGTTGTGGTACGGCGGCTGCGGGCGACGACGAAGTCATCCGTGACGTCACGCAGGCGTCACGGGCGAGACCCGGCTGTCAGCGAGAGGAGGGAGAGAGCGGAGCGGGCTGGCGTGCTGGGCCTCCTAGGTGGCTCAGCCCGCTCTGCTGGCAGTTGCGCGCGCGAGAGAGAGAAGGCAGAGGGGAGTTGGGCTGGGCCCGAGGGAGAGGAGAGAAGGTGGGTGGGCTGCGCTGGTTTTCTTTGCCTTCTTTTTTTCTTCTTTCTGTTTTTAAATCAATTGATTCAAATGTAATTCAAATCCCCACCAAATCAAATCAGAAAAATACCTAAAAATATGTTTTGAAAAGCTTAGGAATTAAGGAACCTTTTGGTACCATTATATAGGTAATAACACCTAAATTTTTGTGTTTAGCAAATTAAAAACCAATTCTTGTGCAAACAAAATGCAATTATGCTATGATGATCATGAATGCATGAGGGTTTTAAATTTTTCAAAATCTTCAAAATCCTGGGATGTTACAATGGGCGACACTATAGCTAACCTAGAAATGACGGTTGGAACCATCCAAACCCAATTGACCAAGGTTAGCTCTAGTGTTGGCTCGGAGATATCTTCCATCAAGAAGATGTTGGAGGACATGATGGGTAAATCTAAGGTGCACGAGAATTCTCCTGATGTTTCTGATTAGACTCTCTTGCTTCATTAATTTAAAGCAGGGCCGTAAGCCTTTTATCTAAAAAAAAATGTTTCCGATGAGAAAAGTTCAGAAGAGGAAACTCTTTCGGATATTGCCGAAATGGAAGAAAACATTGCCAAAGCCAAGGAGAAAATCCGCAAGAAAGGCTAAGGCAAGGGAGAATTCCGGAGGCTCCAAGTCTCAAACGGCTAATGGTTTGGGGTCTATCTCAAGAGTTCCACCACCCCAAAACTATGACTCCATACAACCCATTGTTTCTATGCCACACATTCTAAATGTTGACTTCTTCCCATGTTTAACACTAATGAATTTTCTTCTTGGAAGTTTGAAATGGAGTCACCCATTTCCGGCTCTTGCACTGCCTTGTGGAGAAGCGTTGTCCATGGATTCCATCGTCATGACGCAAGCAATTTGACTCCGAGAGAGGATATTGAATCCCAACTCAACAACATCGCTCTTATCATCATACAAAAGGTTCTCCCACAGGAGCATCTCACTCACATCCGTGGATGCAAGACCGCCAAGGAAGTTTGGGATAAGCTTGACACTTTGTTCCAAGGAAATGCAAGCATCCAATCATCCAAGTATGACGTCGCCATTGACAAGTCCGAGAACTTTGTCATGCAAGAGGACGAATATCCCGAAGAGATATATAGAAGTGTTGTCACCCTTGCCGATCAATTGAGGGACTTTGGAAAAGATAAAATATCCGATGAGTGGATAAAGAGGAAGTTTGTCAAAGCAATAACATCTTTTGAGAAGAATCTCTCCACTAGTATCCGGACAAGAGCGGATCACAATTCTCTCAACTCCATTGGTGTTCTTAGTGAATTCATCGTCATATCTCTATCTCACAAAAGCGCGGATGATGCTCATGCCAGCTCAAGAGGAATGAGAAAGTCTCCCAACCTAGCCTTGAAGTCAAAGGTGATTGCTCAGATAGAACGACGAACCACCGAGCGACTCTGACGATGACGACGGTGACTACACAGGTATCTACAGGGCCCTCGTTATCAACTTGCCGATTTTAATTTATTTTTAGTCGCATCTACTATGTAGTAGCCTATATTTGGGCCAAATTTAATGGAATCGCCTAAATTTTGATCGAAAGTTTCTCAATTTTTGTCGTTTTAATAAATTTACGTAAACTTTTGTCATCGCCTATTGGGGTCACGACTGGGAAATGGTGTCCGATATTAGCACCGTCCGCACCTAGGCGGCTCAACTTTCGGTAAAAAAATGGCCTCGGGGCACCAACGGCCAGAGATTGGGCAGCTCAACTTTCGACCAAAAATCGGCCTCGGGGCACCAACGGAGATGCTCTTAGCATCACAATGTAAAGAAGTTGTAGGTAGATAGTAGCAGTACTACGGCATTGTGTACAGTCTTGGGCTACAGCATTGTGCTGCTGCAAGCGATGATTGGAGACACTCATGGATGAGGATCTTTTTCAAGATAAGCAACAGTCAGGGTTGGTTATGGTCATTACATTTCATCCTCCAGCAACCCAGCCCCGCCTCACAAGTCACAATCGTGTTTCTCAAAATGCGCAGCGAACCAGCTGATGACTTGACAAAACATGTTGATTATTTGATGCCAGGCAAAACCCTTCCTTCTTTGCCCAAGGGCCAAGGCCGCGCGTGCTCGTGGCGAGGACGCGAATCCGATATCAAGCCATCCCGCGTCGCATAGCACCGAACACCTTCCGTGCAGCCCCCGAATTCAGCCAAAGTCCGACTTTGGGACAAGGACGCGAATCCGACATCAGCCAGAACCGCGTCGCAGCCCGCCCATATAGGCAGCTCCCGATGGCCATGGCGAATCCCTCCTAGTACCAAGAAAGATCGAAACCAAGAAACAACTCGGCTCTCCACTCGGCTTGCCCATGGCCATCAAGGACGCAAGAAAGATGGAAAACAAGAAACCAACCCGCGCCAAGGCCGCCGCTGCCGGCGCGAACCAAGTTCAGCGGCTCCCGGCACGAGCCATGGTCCCGGCAGAGTGCTTCGACGCCATCGCCGCGCTGCTGCCGCAGGGGAGTGTCCATGGTGGTGTCGGCCAAGAGCACGTACAGGCGCCACAGCCGCAGCCGCAAGTTCTTCTTGATAAATAATTAAATAGTTAACATGCTTGAAAGGATATATGGGGACAAATGTTTTCTAGTCTTCTTGCAGTACTTGGCTTCACAATTTGGGGATACATTTTTGTAGTGTTCTTACAATTTGGGGACAAATTAGACTCTTTGTATTTGACGATTGCACGAAGCAATTGTTGGTTTACTACTTGAAACTACTGCATTTTTTTATTTTATCTTTTAGTACTACTTGATAGTTGACTGGAAATTACCAACATGGTATGGGTGACAGGAAAGGCATGCCGAAGGAACAAACTGACGAGGCTAGTAAAAAGTTTGAGCATATAATTACCGAAGGAGTAGTTTTTCTTTGATTTCCACCAAAACAACTGCGATCCAATGTTAGCATTCACACCTACTTGCGCAGTGTTCCTGCAAAGCATAGATCCTTCCTTAGTTGCCAATCGATCTAAACTAAACAAGCAGGAATATTATAGTGAACACTTGACAGTGAATTTAAAGCAGCAAAAGTATAATGAACACTAACACATGTACATTGTTTCCTCCAAATCTCTGAAGGAAACTGAACCAGCATAGATTTAGCTTGATTCCAAGTAGTAGAGCTAAATCTCCAAACAAGAATGCTCTCCTATTTCCATGGCTGAAACAGAGAAGGCTTTGGCAAACTGGAAAAAATATCTTCAGATGCATCTGACATTTCCTAACCAGAGAATTATGTCCTAAAACTGACAGCAGCGCTTTGGTAACAAATACAGATCGATCTCCAGTGATGAACACTTTGCGTAAGTACATACGCAGTGTGGACAAACATTGTGCACAAATGAATAGGAGGGTGGGTTTGGGAGTGTGGAAATTGTTGATCCCTAATAATTGTTGTATATTGCTTGACCCTCGTATGGGGTATATAAGGAGAGGTATTGTTGAATAATTAGGCATAATTTCCACGATTAATCTCAGAATATAAATCATGATGACAGCAGCTATTAACATGTGAAACTCGAACATACTAGATGCAGCAGACAACATGAATAATAGCAACACGATCTCTCTAAACATGTAACAGTAGACATGTTAAACAGACAGATCAGGACGCAGATTCCGTACCGTTCGTTCATAGTAACGTTGTTGATGACAACGTTGGCGATGACGGGTCGGAGTAGACGATACTTGAGACGGCGGTACACAGCACCGCCTGACTTGCTAGGCAGACGAGCCGTCGTGGAAGCAGCGAGCAGTCGCGCGAAGCGCTTCCCAAAAACCTAATTCGTCCTCTCCCGTACAGGATCACAAGGGCGACTGGTTCCGGAGACCTGCTCTCCCGTTCGCCGGTGGACGCCGGCGCTCGGGATGGAGTAGACTACGTTGGCGGCGCAAGGAACGAGGTGTGGCAAAACCTAGATTGGTTCGGGATGTGTACAGCGCCCACGGTGCGCGTATTTTATAGTGCGGTTCGAAAAACCCTAACGTGTGCGACGTGGGAGGCCCACGCCGCACGTCCGAGTCGGTTGCAGCACGCGATACGGGAGCGACCCGAACCGCCTCAGCTGTGACGCGTCCGTCACGACTACGAAATCGGTTTTCCAAAACAGCAAAATAAACATAAGTATTGTCTCGGCTCGAGGCTCGAGGCTCGATTCACGAAACGCGATCGCGACGTGTCGTGTCGAGACGAGCGAGCGGCGGAGGAGGAGGAGGAGGAGTGCGCGAGAGGCTCTCTTGTTCTCACTCACATACAATCTCTAAAACACTCCACCTTATAAGGTGGTGTGCAACTCCTCAAACTTCCAATGTGGGACTAAACTTCCCACTCCCACCACTCACTAGTACACATGGGCCATTTTGGGATTTCAGGATTTGCTATTGGGCTCACATGCCTTGGGCCCAATTATTTCAGCACACTCACATGGGCTAAATATTCCAACAATCCCCCACCAGAACTCAAATGCCCATTTGAAGATTTGCCAATCCTCGCTACTTGTTTATATACCATTGTTTCAGCAGAGACTGTTAAGTTGAACTTCCGCCTAGAGTCTTAAGCTACATCTATCAGCAACTTGAACAATGGACTATGCCTTGAATTGCAAGTTTTGTGCCAATAGACTTTACTCAAACCTGGCCGCTAGTAGCCTACCCCGCGGGTGGAGCATATGCGTCATACTCCGTGGTCTCTTCATGAGTTTACTAGAGATCACCCAAATCTAATAGACTGCGACATTTACAGTCGGACTCACATAGGTGTGTTCTTTCAAGAATGCTCTGTAGGACAGCATCTTTGCTATGAATAGCCAACTGTAACACATGGGGTGTTACCCTAGATAGAAAGTTGGTTGTTGCATTGCATCACATGCATCATATGCATTGCATCATGATTTTCAAAACAAATCTCAAATTTTCAAACCAAATTAAACTTTCCCACATTGTCCAAATTTCCAATTTAATAATTGCAATCAAACCACTCCAATTGTTTCAATAGTTTGAAGTTGATTGCTTGTGAATAAAATTCTTTTTTATCCACACCCTAATGGCAAACTAAGTTTCAAATCTTTCTCCTTCTCATTTTGACATGATCCAATTGTGGTTTGGCAATTAAAATCTTGCAAACAAATTAAGTCAATAAGTTTTCATCATTGTTTGAGCTAGTGGAATAAAATTGTTTAAAATTCAATCTTTATGAAATGCTATGGAAAATTCAAATAACAACTTTAAAACTCAAATAAAGATTTCAAATCTTGGGACTTAATGTTCACAATTGCATTGATTTGTTGTTTGCAAATTAATAAAACATCTCATATAAAATAAAACCCTAACCCTTTTCTATCTCTCTCTTTTATTCTTTACAAAAAATCAACTAATAGAGAAAATAAAATAAAAAAATAAAAGCAAAGTAGAGGGAGCAGCCCATCTAACCAGCCCAACCCCATCCTCTTAATTCTTCCCCCAGCCCACTTCTCTCTTGGCCCAGTGCCCTTTTCATCTGTCCTCTTCCTCCTAGCAGACGTCAGCTTCTGTACGAACAGAAGGAACACCGCACGATCGTTTCCTTCCCCCTCCGATGATGGCCGTACCGAGCTAGCTGCCCTCCATATATTTCCCTCCCTCCTGGAACCCTACCTGCTCCCTACTCCTCCTCCCTTCCTCCTCCAGCCGCCGATCTCCCATCTCCACTGTCTCCCCTACCTTCTGCTCCTCTGTACATCTCTGAAAACCGGCGAACAGCTGCGTGGCCGGAACTTCGGAGGCATGGCGCCGCGGTCTCCCCTCTCGATGGGCCCCGGTTCCGGCGGGAATGGAACCGGGGCACAACCAGCTCCAGGCGGCGCCCCTTCGTCGGGGTCATGGCGCCACCAGGGCACGGCGACGTCGTCGTTTGCCGCCGCCTTCCCCGGCCGTCAGGCGTCGACGCCCTTGTCTGCATCTTCGACCCGGTCCTTCCCCGCGTCATCCGCTCACCGAGGTGAGGCCCCACCTCTCGCCCTAGGGCCCCTCCTCCCTCCTTGCTCTGTGCCGGCCATCGAGCCGTGGAGGTCACCGTCGGAACCACCGCACCGTGCGTGCTATCGAGGAAGTGTCCGTCCGTCAGTTCGTCAGTCTATTTTTTTTCACCTGACGGAAATTCTATATCTTCAGTCCGTAACCGAACCATCACCAACATTCAGCGTACCGTAATGGTCCTGTTCCTCTCGTGCGCGGCACAGGGCCTGGGATCGATCCGCGCGGGCGCATTCTGCAGCGGCCTTTTTGCCATTTGTTCGCACAGGTGCTGGGCCCACCTGGCATAGACTCCCAGGCCCAGCTGATCTCCACCCGCGCCAGTCAGCGCCGCGTGGCCCTCGGGCCCGCGCGTCAGCCGCAGGGGCTGGCTGCAGCCCGGTGAGAAGAGGACCAGATCCAGATCTGGATCCAGATCTTTGCACCGAGGCCCCTGCCTTTCTCCTTTTTGCACCTAAGCCCTCCTTTTCTCTGTTTTCATCACAGTCAAGGCCCTGCCTTTTGCAAATAAAACCTGAAAATTCAAATGCTCACAACTTTCAAAACCACAACTCCAAATAACACAAATTTTATATGTATTCCACTCAAAATTAAATGCTCTTTTCAAATATGCCATTTGTTTTCTGTTTTGAATTTTCAAAATGCAATTTAAATTTGAATTCAAATAATTCAATTGTAATTTGCAACAATTCATAAATAATTCATACTAATTCCAAATAAGGCAAATAAAATATGTTTTCCATACCATTTTGAATACCCTTTTCAAATATAATTTTTGTTTCCTGGTTTGAATAATTTAATTTGCCTAAATAATTTAATCCTTGTTTAATTCAATTAAATTTGATAAAATCATAACTTGCTCAATATAAAATATTTTTGAACATGCAAACTATGTTTTCAAACCATCAAAGTGTGAACTTTTCAAATGTGCATCTGAATTTATGATTTGAACAAATAAAATTCAAATAATATTCAAACTTGTTCTAAATTCAATTAAAACTTGTTTAATATTGTTTAATTCATAATAAATTCATCCTAATTCCAATTTAAATATTTGAAACATGTAATCCAACTAAAATTTGATGTTCTTTTCAAATATAAATTTTGTTATTTGTTTTGAACACTTTAACTTGATGAAAACAACAATTGCTTGTGTGACATGTTTAAGTAACCAAACTTTCCAACCTTAACCAATAATTTCCAAACTTGTTAAACCTTATTTCCAATTGATTCTATTGTTGTTATTTTGTTGTTTTCCTCATCCATGCATCATGCTAATCCACCTTCACCTGTTGATTAGTTGGAAAACAATTGTTTCAACCATAATTCATGGGCTTTTCATATGCAACTCAAATTGCAAATGGGTCCATTTAAATCTGTTTATCCTGTCAACTAGTTTACTTTGATGCATCTTTAAATCTGTCATGCATCCATATCTTGATCATGCTGGATCTTTTGCCGTAGTAGTAATTGTTGCATCCGGTGTTTGTTCGAGGTTCGTTGCTTCTTCGCGGATAGGACGTTGAGATGATGTGAGCAACGACAAGTTCTGCTACCTTGCGGGATTCCAGGCAAGTATACTCACTTGCTGCCATATGGCTGCCTTTCATCACTTGTTACCGATTCTTTCCGTTGTTCTTTTCTGCTAGCCTTAGTAGTAGTTGTTTCTGTTACGAACCCATCACATGAATCCCTTAACCTTTGATATTGCCTCACCTCCACTCCTATCACCCCTCTGGTTGAGCCAGTGTCTTACTAGCATGCTTAGGGTTGTTTTGCGCGAGTCTGTTACCCGTTACTTTCTGTTGTTACTTTCTTATGTAATGGGGGCTCGATGTTAATCAATCAACCTGTTATTAATAATATGCTGATAAGGCACCGGCAGGAGGCCCTAGGTGGTTTTGAGGCCTGCTAGTGTCGACCCTAATAGGAAAAGGGTCTTGTCTACTGATCCATGATGAGCGTGCTCACCGCATCCGGGTGGTAGTATGGGACCCCCCTCGACTTAGACCTGATCTGCAGCTTGTCCGAAGAGCCACACTTAGTTCGGGTGTTCCATTTGCTCCTTGCATAATGGGTGGATCCCCCATGGTTACTTATGATGATGATGCATATAGGGCGAGGCCTGTAGTGCCGGGGTGTTGTGTCCTGCGGGAGTTTTGCACACCTGCGCTGAGTATTCGGCTGCGTGGCTGGGACCTTATAGCTCCGTGGCTCCGAGGATGGGTTGTAGAGATGGTTTGGGTCGTGTCAAGCCAACCTGAGTTTTAGTTGGTGGCTTGAGTGTGTACGGGTACTGGAGCACACCCCTGCAGGGATAAATCTTCTCGAGAAGCCGTGTTTTCCGCGGTTATGGATTACTTGGTGAAAGTACTGGCTAACAAGTACTCAGACAACTTACACCTAATGATAATAACTTGACTAGTAATAGTCTTATTGACACAACAACCTGATCCATTATTCATTAATCCAACTGTGTGAGTTATCCTCGGATTGCTTCTTTGGATAAGGGGCGAGATCCAGGATGGGTTTGTTTGGAGTTACTTCCAGTTGGTTACGGTACTCGATCTTATCTTCTTTCTGTTAGCCGGAAGTTGTAGTATCTCTCTGTAGTTGGTTAGTGCAGCCCGCTGACGCTTATTTGCAATAACCCCTTCCTTTCCGTTGATCCCAAAGTATTGGTATCTTGTGATGACTGGCTATGCCGGTATCTTGTGAGTATGGGTTTATCCACTTGCCAGTACTTAACCGTACTGACCCACGAATCTCTTTCGTGGCTGCGAATTCCAACTTGCAGTCAACAGGTTTGAAGTCTGACGACGTTAGCTTGGGAGTCCCTCCGGCTTGGCCTGGGCAGGGATTGGACGCTCTCGGTTATCTTCAGGACTCTTAGTCCAATTTGTATCTTGTCCGTAGCCGGACGCTATGTTGTTTCTTCCGCTGTTATTTGGATCTTTGTATTGTATCAGTTGTATCCCTGACTCGTTTGAGTCATCTTGTATATATCTTTTCTGTTGTTGTTGTGGATTATTCGTGAACTATTGTAATGTTATCACAAGTGTCAACCTGGAATCGGTTATTATGTGGAATTTGGCGGGAATGCTGAAATCTGCATAGTGCCCGATCTCGGGGCGTCACACCAACATAAACACATTAAGGCATTTTGCCAACCTGTCTTACAACTCTTTGAGAGTTATGCATCATCACTTAGAGAGGGTTTACCAAATACTCTCCTCAGTCAAACCACTAGCTTGTTCTTCCCAGGTCCTAATTCACGGGATCTCCGATCTCATAGGTTGGTTTACCACTATGGTGTAACGCTTACGGGTCTCATACCCATCTCCCTCGATGCACTATCTATCACATTACGTGATAGTCCCTTCGTAAAGGGATCTGCCAGGTTTTTGTCTGTTTGAATATACGTAACAGTAATTACTCCGGAGTTTCTCAATTTCCTGACAGACTTCAAACGTCTTTTGACGTGTCTTGATGACTTTGCATTATCCTTAGAACTGGTCACCTTGGCAATAACCGTTTGATTGTCACAGTTCATGAGAATAGCCGGTAATAGTTTCTCAACCACCGGCAAGTCCATCAAGAGCTCACGCAGCCATTCTGCCTCAATAGTGGATGTATCTAAAGAAGTAAGTTCTGCTTCCATGGTTGACCTCGTCAATATGGTCTGTTTACAAGACCTCCATGACACTGCGCCACCTCCAAAAAGAAATGCATATCCACTTGTGGCGTAGAGCTCATCTACATCTGAAATCCAGTTGGAGTCACTATATCCCTCAAGCACAGCAGGGTGCCCTGAATAATGAATCCCATATCTCATAGTACCATTCAGATAGCGCATGACCCTTTCAAGTGCATGTCAATGATCATTACCCGGGTTTGACATGAACCTGCTTAATTTGCTCACAGCAAAAGAAATGTCAAGTCTCGTCGCGCTCGCAAGGTACATGAGTGAACCGATTATTTGAGAGTATCTCAATTGATCTTTCGTAATCCTCTTGTTCTTTCGAGGTGTCACACTAGGATCATAAGGTGTTGGAGAAGGCTTGCTATCAATAAAGCCAAAACGGCTCAAGATCTTCTCAACATAGTGTGATTGCGTCAATGTAATCCCACTCTCATCCTTAATAAGCTTGATGTTCAGAATTACATCAGCTTCTCCTAGATCTTTCATATCAAAACACTTTGATAGAAAAGACTTGACCTCATTGATCACAATTATGCTTGTACCGAAAATCAGTATGTCGTCAACATACAAGCATAATATAACACTATCTCCCCCACCATGGCGATAGTATACACACCTGTCAGCCTCATTAATGACAAAGCTTGCAGAAGTTAAAGTTCTGTCGAACTTCTCATGCCATTGCTTAGGTGCTTGTTTCAGTCCATACAAAGATTTTAACAATTTGCACACCTTTCTCTCTTCACCTTTTACCACAAACCCATCAGGCTGATCCATATAGATTTCCTCTTCCAACTTTACGTTAAGGAAATCTGTCTTCACGTCCATTTGATGAACGATAAAACCATAAGAGGTAGACAGGGAAAGTAGTACACGTATGGTGGTCAGTCTAGCAACATGTGAATAGGTGTCAAAATAATCTTCGCCTTCTCGCTGAGTGTAACCCTTGGCTACAAGCCGTGCCTTGTACTTCTCAATAGTACCATCAGGCCTTAGCTTCTTCTTGAACACCCACTTACAGCCCACTGGCTTACAACCATAAGGTCGTTCAGATAACTCCCACGTCCCATTAGAAAGAATGGAGTCCATCTCGTTATGGACACCTTCTTTCCAGTCATCTGCATCTGGAGATGCAAATGCCTCTGCAATAGACGTAGGAGTATTGTCCACAAGGTACACAATGAAATCATCACCAAAAGATTTTTCAATCCTCTGTCTCTTACTCCGTTTAGGAGCTTCATTGTCATCCTTCTCAAGGACGTTCTCATCATGTGGTTGTTCAGTATGATTACTAGATGTACTAGATTCCGGAATTAATTCAGAAGAAAATTCAGCAAAGCTATGCATATCTTTCATAGCAAACATATTCTCAAAAAATGTTGCATCACGAGATTCCATAAAAGTATCAACATGCATATCAGGTACCTCGGATTTAACCACTAGAAATCTATAACCAATGCTACGCTGAGCATAACCTAGAAAGATACAATCCACTGTTTTCGGTCCGAGTTTGCGTTTCTTTGGAATTGGAACGTTAACCTTTGCCAAGCATCCCCAAATACGCAAATAAGAAAGTGATGGTTTTCTCCCAACCCACTCCTCATAAGGGGTTTTCTCTTTATTCTTGTTAGGAACTTTATTCAGGACATGACACGAAGTCAACAGAGCCTCCCCCAACCATGCCTTAGATAAACCAGCAGTGTCCAACATGGCGTTCACCAAGTCGGTCAGCGTGCGGTTTTTCCTCTCAGCAATTCCGTTTGATTGTGGCAAATAGGGAGGCGTCCTCTCGTGAATAATACCGTGTTCCTCACAGAATTCATCAAATACTCTAGAGAAATACTCTCCACCACGATCCGACCTAAAACGCTTGATCTTTCTCTCTAATTGATTTTCAACTTCAGCCTTATAGATTTTAAAGTAGTCTAAAGCCTCATCTTTAGTTTGCAACAAATAAACATAGCAGAATCTAGTAGCATCATTAATGAGTGTCATGAAATATCTCTTTCCACCTTTTGTCAACACACCATTCATCTCACATAGATCAGAATGTATGAGTTCTAGAGGTGCCAAGTGTCTCTCCTCAGCTGCCGTGTGAGGCTTTCGAGGTTGCTTAGATTGCACACAACTATGGCACTTAGAACCTTTGGCAATGGTGAAATTTGGAATTAAACTTAAACTGGATAGCCGCGACAGTAAACCAAAAATAACATGACATAAACGAGAGTGCCAAACACTAGCATCTGAATCAACATTGCCACAAATATGATTTACTGACTTATTGCAAAATTCGGAAAGAGAAAAGCGGAACAAGCCTCCGCACTCATAGCCTTTACCAATAAATTGTCCAAATCTCGACACAACTACTTTATTGGACTCAAACACTACTTTAAACCCATCTCTGGAAAGAAGGGAGCCGCTGACGAGATTCTTATTCATAGAAGGGACATGCTGCACGTTCCTCAGCTACACGATCTTCCCCGAAGTAAACTTCAGATCTACCGTGCCAACACCACGAACAGAAGCATGTGACCCATTCCCCATTAGGACGGAAGAATCCCGTGCGAACTGATAAGAAGTGAACATAGAGATGGCAGCACACACATGAACATTAGCACCCGTATCAATCCACCAACATGGAGATTGAAGAACTGAAAGTACCATCGGTATATTACCGTACACATCAGTGTTGCTAGCGGTCACCACGTTGACATTCTTGGAGCCTTTCTTCCTTTTCTTGTCTGCACGGTCTGGGCAGTCAACAGAAAAGTGGTCGAGCGCTCCACACGTAAAGCACTCGAGCCGAGCTTTGTTTAGCACCTTCTTCTTATTATTATTCTTAAAGGCAGTAGTGTTAACAGGACCATTGAACTGGGGCTTATAGTTCCCTTTGTTCTTGCTGTTATTCTTGACATTATGATTTTTCTGCACCATATTTGCGCTAGACTGAAAATCACCACCTCTCTCAAGAGACGCTATCAGGTTTTCAACCGATATCTCCTGTCTCTTATGTTTGAGAGATGTGGAAAAATTCCTCCATGAAGAAGGCAGCTTTGCAATAATGCATCCAGCCACAAACTTGTCAGGAATCACACACTTGAGCAGATCAAGCTCCTTCGCAATGCACTGTATCTCATGAGCCTGTTCGACTACAGAACGGTTATTCACCATCTTGTAGTCGTTAAAGCTCTCCATGATATACAGCTCCTTAGCGTCTTCTATGTGCATGTACACATCGCACAGACGTCCCTCCAGGACACTCAGAATACAGCCTCTGAAATTATTATTGGCTTCCTTGAACTTATTCTGAACCTCGTCAGAAGCTCCTTCAGGAAGGCCATTCATAATAATGTCCCACACCCTGGAATACAGTCTCAAGGATATCATTCTCAAGGAGGCTCATGAAACTCCTCTCTCAATTCACCCTGGAAGTACAAAGATGTACCAGGATCTCAAGACTCTGTATTGGTGGCCTGGCATGAAACGTGAAATTTCTCAATACGTTTCTGAATGCGACGTTTGTCAACGTGTTAAGGCAGTCCATCAGAAAACAGCCGGTCTACTCCAACCTCTGAAAATTCCTGAGTGGAAGTGGGACAGGATTGAAATGGACTTCGTTACTGGGTTTCCAAAGTCCAAAAAGGGCAACGATGCAATATTCGTTGTTATTGATCGTCTCACTAAAGTAGCTCACTTCTTTGCTGTCAAAGAAACTATCTCAGCTAGCCAGTTAGCAGAGCTCTACACAGCAAGGATTGTTCCTCTTCATGGTGTTCCATTGGAAATAAGCTCAGACCGTGGAAGTATATTCACTTCTCATTTCTGGAAGAGCTTTCAAGAAGCATTGGGCACTAAACTTCTGTTCAGCACAGCTTATCACCCTCAGTCTCAGGGGCAAGTCGAAAGAGTCAATCAGATTCTCGAGGATATGCTCAGAGCATGTGGTCTCTCCTTTGGCATGAAATGGGAGGATTGCCTTCCATATGCTGAATTCTCCTACAACAACAGCTACCAGGCAAGCCTAGGCATGGCACCATTTGAAGCACTGTATGGCCGCAGATGCAGGAGTCCAATCAATTGGTCTGGAGCTGGTGAACGTTCACTCTTAGGCCCTGACATTGTTAAGGAAGCCGAGGAGAAAGTTCGTATCATTCGTGACAATCTCAGGATTGCTCAGTCTCGTCAGAAGAGCTATTATGATAGCAAGCACAGGGATATGATCTATGCACCTGGTGACAAGGCATATCTCCGTGTAACTCCCCTCAGAGGCACTCATCGTTTTGGTGTGAAAGGAAAGCTTGCACCAAGATACATTGGTCCTTTCAACATTCTCTCAAGGGGCAGAAAATGCTTATCGTCTTGAACTTCCAGAAAAACTATCCAAGGTGCACGATGTGTTCCACGTGTCACAACTCAAGAAGTGTTTCAAAGACCCAGATCGTGCAGTTGATCATGATTCCATTGAACTGCAAGATGATCTATCTTATGAGGAGCACCCTGTTCGTATTCTCGATGAGATCGAGCGTAAGACTCGCAACAAGAGCACCAAGTTCTTGAAAGTGCAATGGTCGCATCATTCCGATAAAGAGGCAACGTGGGAGACCGAAGAGGATCTTCGCAAGAAGTATCCGGACCTTTTCACTTCTCAGTAAGGAATCTCGGGGCGCGATTCCTTCAAGGGGGGGCGTTTTGTAACATCCCAAGTATGAAAATACCCTTAGAATGTTTTGTTTCTTGTTTTAATTCAAGTATTGCATCATGTCATCATGTTTAATTATTTGTTTGCATTTGTTACTATTTGTTTTGCATCTGTTTTATCTTGTTTTCATAATGAAACTCAAACAAATTCAAATGGTTATTTCATACTTGCTCTGTTACAACATTTGGAATAAAAATCACAAATGAAAACAACCAATTTGTTCCATTTTATTCCATGTGATCCCTCACTAATTTGTTGGTTTTAATCAAGCAATTAATTCAATCAATTAATTCTAAATCACTTTCAAATTCAAACCAACTCTTCAAATCAGCACCCATTTTTGAATCCATGAAATTCACCAAACAATTATAAATTTAATCCAATTAATAATAGGGTTCACCCTATTAAGTTGTTGTTTTTCTTTTATAATAATTAGCCAAAATATTCCAATTCAAACCAAATGTATCCAAACAGAACCCAATTTGAAACTATAAAAATAATAACCAAAACTTTCTCTTATTCTTTGTTTCCATTTAAATCTTTTGGGTCACCTTATTAAAAGGTTGATTTTATTAATCATTTTAAATATTCAAAAGTCATCCAAATTGGTTTATTTTCCAAACAGCACAAAAATTTAAACATTTTTGAAATCCAAACTTGTTAACTGTTTGAAATTAACATAACAAGCACACCCTAATTTTCCTGGAATTTTTATTAACCTACAAACCATCTTTTTCTTCCAAATCTGTTTTCTGCAAAAAAAAAATATAAAACAGAAAAAGAAAAAGGAGAAAACTGCCGCGCGCGCGCGTCACCTAACGACCCAGCCCACCTAACAGCTAACTAGCGCGCAGCCCAGCCCAACTAACTAGCGTACCGGTTCGTTTTAGAACGAACCCGTCGTCCTCCCGTACGGCGAGCATCCGAGGCCGCCACGTCGCCGTACGGCGGGCTCCGACGGCCAGGGAGCTCCCCCGCACCCTATTTATACCCCTAGACCCCCCTGGCGTCAACCCTAGACCTAGCCCCCTCGCTCCCAGAGCTCGCGCCGCCGTTCTCCCCTCGCGGCCGCCTCTCTCACCCTCTGCTCCCCTCGCCGGCGTTTTCCTCTCTGATCCCGCCATGATTACCACCGCAGTAGCCACCCGCTCTCCCACCTAGCTGCTGGAACCAGAACCCCACTCCACCCTCTCCAGTTTGCACACAGTAGCTTCCCCGGAGCGCCACCACATCTGCGACGCCGTCAACGACTTCGTCGCCGGCCGCGTCACCCCGAGCACTTGCTTCCACGGCCAAATCCCGGTGAGCTACCCACCGTCTCTTCCTCCTCCTTCCCTCTGCACGTATCCAGCATCCGTGCACGTCATCAATCGCATCCACCACGGCGCAGCTCGATGCACATCAACGCGACGAGATCGCCGCCGGTGAGCCTCTGTTATGTCGTGCAAGCACGCGGTCGTCAGAAGAAAGTTCAGTTAAAAGTTCAGTATTCGCCTTTGTAACCTTTTCCTCACCGCGCACCTGTTATCTGACAACGAACGCGAGCAGCTGAATTGGTTCAGAGCGAACGCTTGCAAGCGCGCGGTCGCGAGTTCGACCCGCGGCCTCGCGGGATAAAAATCCCGTCTTTTTTTCGGCTGAGTACTGACAGAGAGGGCCCCCTGTCAGTCACTCATGTGCCACGCAAGCACAGTGAGCCCACGGGGCCCCACTGGCAGCGACTGGTGTACGTTTCTGTGCGTGTAATGTCGGGGGGTTACCCCCGAGTAGGGTAAAGGCAAGTGGTAAAAGCAACTGTCAGAAGAGAGGTTTGGTCGAGTAGCCGCCTACCCGGTACTTGCTACCCGGTTGACTGCTGCTCGGTCTCACCTCAAGATGACCAGAAGGAGATATCAATCAAGTTCTGTCCATTCGAGTAGAAGAGTTGGCCCGAGTAAAATTGGCGGGAACCTACTCGGGCCAGAAAGTCAAAGGAGCCGTTCTGACACAGGATCCCGCGTATCCTGGGTCCGTACTTGGCAGTATTCGAACTACTGTTCATCTGGGACCGGCCTGCCTGACAGTGACAGCATGGAAGCAGGCCGTCGCAGGATAAGGGGGCCCTACTCTGTGTTTGGCACAGTGATACCAGTCTGTCCCCTTGTTTTGCCCAACGACTTTCCAGATGCAGCCAAGACTAGGAACCAAAGCTGTCAGCGGGAACCCGGAAGAAGGACGATGTGCACACTATGTCGACACTTGTCCATGTTTGGACGTATCCGGCTGGGCACCGGGTATATAAGGTGCCCCGCCGCCTCCTGCGTGAGGAATCCGACGATCGAACACTTGGTGACCTAATTCTTGACCTAGTTCATCACATAGAGAGGAGAGTGGCTACTCGGTAGCAAGAACATTGTACTGTGGCTACTCGGTGAGACACCAGAATACATAGAGAAAGGCAGGAGTAGGCGTTTTACCTCCTCACGAGGGCCCTGAACCTGGGTAGATTGTGTTGTTTGCAGTGTTCACTTCGTACCTCACGCGGCTACTCGTCGCGTGATCCCTCCCCGAGCACCTCCAGCGTCCTTCGTCCCCACATCTTTAGCCATCCCATGGCATCTGCCGTGACACCACCACGACAGTTGGCGCCCACCGTGGGGCAACCAGCGGCGCTGGTTGGAGTTTCTGTTCGGACGGGATCTTCTTCAGCGGAGCGCGTGGTCTGTGGCTTTGTCCACAGATTCGGCTCCTTCGACTTCGTCACCGACAACACCGGCGATTTTGGCGGCAGGGCCATGCCGGAGGGCGGCTCGGTGATCTCCTTCGGCTCTCACCTCGTCTACGTCGCCACCGTCGCCAACCGCGAGTACCCCGAGCTGGTGCATGACACGGAGGATCCTCCCGCGGTAATCGCTGCTCGCGGAAGGCCCGCGTGCCGCTCTGCGAACTGCGCTGAGGTGATGGTGACGGGCTCGGCGGCAAACACTGGCGCAGCCGCTACTGGCGCTGCGGCCGTCGTCGAGGATCTTGCTGCACCGGCTGCTGGTGGCAGGACTCACCGGCCCTACGAGAAGGAGTGCAACCTGCCGCCTTCCACTTCTACGGTTATTCCCACGTCGGCTACGCGACCCGGCATGCCAACTCCCACCGACATCGAGCTTCTAGCCATGAGGGAGCAGCTCGAGCGGCAACGCCTGGAGCTGCTTGCCGAGCAGGCGGAGTTGGATAAGGTGAGGTTGGAGTTGAGTCTAGATCAGCTCGAGTACAACAAGGCTCACGGCTTCACGCCAGTCGCTAGGAGAGCTAGCAGAGTAGGTGCCACTCGGCGCAATCTTGGTGCCGAGATGGCGACAGTTGTAGAGGCTCCTGCTCAGTCCGCCACCGCAAACACCTCCACCCGGCCCAGATATAGCACACCCGCCAAGACACTTAGAGCTGCAGAGGCTGTAGCTGCCGAGTTGCCTCGTCTTGATGGCGATGCGCGTATTAGGCAGCAAGAAAGACTCAACGAGTTGGTGTTGGAGGCTGCTAGGCAGAATGAGGAGTTCCGAAAAGCCAACCCTGGTGTCGGAGCTTCTCAGGTGGTGCACTCGCATGCGGCTAGATCTAACGATCAGGCCTCGTCTCCGCATCTCAGCCGCGAGAAGAGCCGCAGCGGACGTTCGGGCAGAGATAGGCAAATGCAGGTGTATGACCCGGCTGCTGCCGCGAGACAGCTTGCTGTGCCGCAGCAGCCCGGGCAGGAACACAACGCTGCAAGAGCAGGCTCTCAAGCCCATCAAGCTCAAAGCCAGGCCCGAGATGAAACGCGTCCAGGTCCTTCTCGGCGTCCCGCTGCTCCGCCTACTCGGCAGAGGCAGCAGCCGCGCGCAGTGGCACCAGTCGCCAACCCGGTGGAGCAGCCTGCAGCTGTGCAGGTGGACAGGTATGATGATGGCTACTCGGCTATGGAGATGGCTGGCTATGATGTACATGATCGTGTTGGCGAGCGCATGCTGGCGCCTGGAGATGCGAGGCATCAGTTGGACCGGATCAGCTTGTCGGCGCGGCTGGAGAACACGGGTCCTCCTGGCCCCGAGTGCTTTGGCCCGCGCATCATGAACGAGCCGTCCGTGAAGAACTTCCAGCTCGCAAGGGGCACCAAGAGCTACAATGGCAGCACCAAGCCCGAAGATTGGCTCAATGACTATGTCACCGCGGTCCATATCGCGAACGGCAACAGAAGATGGGCGGTGCGCTATGTTCCGCAGATGCTAGAGGGTCCAGCTCGCACTTGGCTCAACAACTTGCCCAAGAACAGCATCAACTGCTGGCTGGACTTCTCGGATGCCTTCATCAGCAACTTCACGAGCACATACAAGAGGCCGAATAGGCCACAGCAGCTATCCGCTTGCAGGCAGCGAGAAGACGAGACAGACCGCGAGTATCTTACTCGGTGGAGTACATTGAGGAACACCTGTGAAGGTGTGAATGAAGCACAGGCCATCACTTGGTTTGCGCAGGGATGCAGACATGGCAGTATGTTGTGGCAGAGATTGCAGAGGGAGATGCCGAACACTCTGGCGGAGACCATCAAGATTGCGGATCAGTACGCACTTGGTGATCCCACTCAGCCACTGATGGACTCCTCTGAGCCGAGAAGAAACTTCAGCAACAGCAAGCGCAACGAGTTCCGCAACAAGCGCCGAGTAGATACTCGGTATGATCCTGAAGAGGTGAATGCAGTGACTGTTGGAACTGGTGGCAGCCAGAGGCAGAAACCTGCTGGAGCCTACGGGCAGAACCAGAACCAGGGCCAAGGCAACAAGAAGCCATTTCGCACCTCTCAGTCGGGTAGCGGGAACTCCGAGCAGCCGAAGAAGTTTGTCTTTGATGACATGAAGGATGGCCCATGCAGTTTTCACACTCACCACCCCTCGAGGCCTGCTAACCACACTACTCGGCAGTGCGAGTGGTGGGATGTGATCAAGAGTGATGGCTTGCCTCCTCCTCCTCCTCTGCCAGCGGCCAATGCCAATGTGCAGCCTGCTCGCGCACCCGCAGCTCGGCCGCCAGTGTACCCGAGAAGAGAGAATGTGAACCAGGTGGCTTTAGGAGCCAACCGCAACTTCAACAATGAGGGCTACCGCAACAACAACAACAACTACAACCGCAACAACAACAACAGGGGCAACAACAACAACTACCAGGGCAACAACAACAACGGAAACAATGGGGGCGGAGGCTCCAATCAGTACCAAGAGCACCACGAGAGCTACATGATCTTCACTTCTGAGCCAGTCGACAAGCAATCACAGCACAGGCGTGCCATGGAGGTCAATGCAGTGATTCCTGCTGTCCCTCACTACATGTATTGGTGTGACCAAGAGATCAGGTGGTCCCGAGCAGATCATCCCAAGGTGATGCCCAATCCGGGTAGCTATGCCTTGCTGCTGGATCCTACTTTCCTGGGTCCCGAGAAGAATGTGAGGTTCAGCAAGGTGCTAATCGACAACGGCAGCAGTATCAACATTGTGTACAAAGACACACTCGAGAAGCTTGGCCTGGCCGAGAACATGATGCTGCCCAGCAAGACCACCTTCCATGGTATTGTGCCCGGGATCTCGTGCAACCCGATTGGCCGAGTATGGATAGATGTGCTATTCGGCACCAGGGATAACTGCCGCACAGAGCGCCTGCAGTTCGAGGTGGTTGATCATCAGAGTCCTTACCATGCTCTACTCGGCAGGCCTGCTCTGAGCAAGTTCATGGCCTCTACTCATGTTGCATATCTGAAGATGAAGATCCCTGGCCCCAATGGCATAATTACTATCTCTGGTGATTACAAAAAGTCCATGGAGTGTGCCTCTGCTAGTTCCCAGTTGGCGGAGTCGATGGTGATTGCTGCCGAGAAGAAGAAGATGTATGAGGTGGTAGCTATGGCGCAATCCGCGCAAGCTGGCGCGCAAGGTGTGCCGAGTACCCAGCACGGGACTGCATTCCAGGCATCTCAGGAGACCAAGAAGGTCCAGGTTGACCCCGAGTTCCCGACCGCGTAGCCATCATTGGCTCCGGGTTGGCGGAGAAATAGGAAAGCGAGCTCATCCACTTCCTCCGTGAGAATCGGGATGTATTCGCCTGGTCCAATGAAGATCTACCAGGAGTCCCGAGGGAGTTGGTTGAGCACTCATTACATGTGCGTCCTGACGCCAAGCCAGTGAAGCAGGCTATGCGCCGCTTCGGAGATGAGAGAAGGAAGGCCATTGGTGACCAGATCACCAAGTTACTGATAAGCAATTTCATCATGGAGGTGCTGCATCCGGATTGGTTAGCCAACCCGGTCATGGTCGAGAAGAAGAAGGAGGATCCCAAGGCTGCCACTGCATGGCGCATGTGTGTCGACTACACCGACTTGAACAAGGCATGCCCCAAGGATCCCTTTCCGCTACCTCGCATCGATCAGGTGATCGATTCCACTGCTGGTTGTGAACTGTTGTCTTTCATAGATGCCTACTCTGGTTTTCACCAGATTGCACTCAATCCTGCTGATCAAATAAAGACTGCTTTCATTAGGGCATTTCCAGCCGTCCCCCCCAGAGCCCCCCCAGGGGGCTTTTTTCGCGGCGGAAGCGGCGAATAGCGCCGCTTCTTCACCACTCGGCCCCCCCAGCGGCCCAAATAGCGCCGTTTCGGCGCTATTTGGCGCCGCGGCACCCAGGCCGAACCCAGCCCGCTGGGTTCGGCCTGGGGGGGCGAAACTGCGCGGCCACGCGTGCGGGCCAACGCTGTCAGTGACGCCCCGGGAAAACGCGGGAACAGAAACCACCGCCCGTGACTTTCTTCTCGGCACCCGCGCCGTCAAAGGCTGCCGGAGGCGGCCGGCCAGTGCATGCCAGTCAAAGTCCACCGGATTAATGGCGGGGGCGGCAGCGGCGACACGCGCGGCGCGGCGATTGGCCGGCCAGGCTATAAAAATGGCGCCCGCCCCCTCCCCGTATGCACAGTCTCGGCTCTCTCCTCGCCGTTCTTTCCCCACCCTCGAACCTCGCCGCAATGGAGAACCTCTGGGACGCGTGGCCCGAGAACGACGACGTCGAGCTGTCGCCAGCGCAGCAAGCGGCGCTGGAGCCGCAGGTGGTGGAGCCGCAGGTGGTGGCGCCGGAGCCGGTGGCGCCGGAGCAGCCACCCGAGTACGACGAGGCGCGAGAAGCGCGGCGAGCCGCCCGCCACTGGAGACGCGAGGTGAGGAGGCAGCCAGTGTGGCCCGAGCAGCACGCCGGGCTGCACTCGTTCGAGACCTCGCACAACGAGGAAGCGTACCGCGAGGTGCGCGGCGACCTCGAGCAGGCCGCGGAGGCGGCGGAGGCGGCCGCCGTTCGTGCCTCCCTGGAGACGCACCAGCGGGAGGAGGCGGCGCGAGCGGTGCGCCGCCAGATGGCCCAGCGCGCTGCCTCGGTCGAGCAGGAGGGCATCATCGCCCTCTACGAGGCGGACCGGTAGGCTGCGCTGCAGAGTGAGCGGCGGCGCAACCGCCCGCCCTCCGAGCAGGCGCAACTGCACCGGCTGCGCCTGCAGGCCCGAGCGGAGCGGGCGGAGCAACGCCGTCTCGCCGCGGCGAGCCAGGACGAAGCCGGCCCCTCCAACCAGCACCGCCACGACGACGTCGCTGATGAAGACGACGATGCGTAGGCGTAGGGGCAGTCATCGAGTAGTTTAAATCTCCTATGTTTTTAGTTCAAATGTTTCGTACTAGCTTAAATTCGCGCCGAATATGTACGCTCTTTCCGAATTTCAATAAAATTTCGCCTGTTTTCATTTTGCGTTTGTTTGGGCCGCTTCTTGGGCTCGGGACGCGACTGGGAAACGCGCCCCCCCCCAGGTTCCAGAATAGCGCCGCGGCGGCACCAAAACGGCGGCGTTTTGGGCCCTGGGGGGCGCAACGGCTGGAGATGCCCTTACCCCGTACGGGGCTTATTGCTATCGTGTCATGTGTTTTGGCTTGAGGAATGCGGGTGCAACCTATCAGAGATGCATGCAGAAATGCTTGCACGACCAGCTCGGCAAGAATGTGCAGGTGTACGTAGATGACATTGTCATCAAAACGAATAAAACACATACTCTGCTTGCCGACCTGGAGGAAACCTTTGCTAACCTACGCAAGTACAAAATGAAGCTGAATCCGAGTAAATGCACCTTTGGTGTCCCGGCTGGCAAGCTACTCGGCTTCCTGGTGTCTAGTCGGGGCATTGAGGTCAACCCTTCAAAGATAAAAGCTATTGAGAGCATGTCTCTGCCGAGATCCTTGAAGGATGTGCAGAAGTTCACTGGTTGCTTGGCATCCCTGAGCCGTTTTTTGGGCCGAATGGGCGAGAAGGCCCTGCCCCTGTATCAATTGATGAAGAAAAGTGACAAGTTTGTCTGGACTCCGCAAGCGGATGTGGCATTCAATGAGCTGAAAGCAATGCTGGCTAGTGCTCCCATCCTGGCTAGTCCGCTACCCAAGGAGCCAATGCTGCTGTACATTGCTGCGACTAACCGAGTAGTCAGTGTGGTGATTGTGGTGGAACGAGAAGAAGAAGGCAAGAGTGTGCAGCGCCCAGTATACTATCTCAGTGAAGTGCTGTCCAGCTCCAAGCAAAACTACCCGCACTACCAGAAGATGACCTACGGCGTGTACCTGGGCGCCAAGAAGTTGAAGCACTATTTCCAAGAGCATCCTATCACGGTTGTGAGCTCTGCTCCCATCTCGGATATCATGGGTAACAAGGAGGCGAGTGGCAGAGTAGCCAAGTGGGCAATCGAGCTGGCCGCGTACGCACCCGCGTATGCGAGAAGAGAAGCCATCAAGTCTCAGATTCTGGCGGAATTCCTGGTGGACTGGGCCGAGGTGCAGTATGAACCTCCTGCTCCAGTTTCCAATTACTGGAAGATGCACTTTGATGGATCGAAGGTGAAGGAAGGCCTTGATGCTGGCGTGGTGCTTACGTCACCCAAGCGAGATCAACTCAAGTATGTGATGCAGATCCACTTCAAGGCGTCCAACAATGTTGCAGAGTATGAGGCAGTGGTGCATGGCTTGCGAGTAGCCAAGGAGGTTGGTGTGCAGCGCATTATATGCTATGGTGATTCAGATCTGGTGGTGCAGCAAGTCTCTGGTACATGGGATGCTCTGGATGCCAACATGGCATCATATCGCTTCCTGGTGCAGTCTATGACTGGGTTCTTCGAAGGCTGTGAGTTCCAGCACATTCACCGAGCAGAGAACGAAGCAGCAGATGAGTTATCCAAGTTGGGATCCTCTCGGCAATCCATCCCGGCGGGAGTCGCCTTGGAACATTTGAGGAAGCCATCCATCAAGCCTTCTCCCAACTCGGAGTCCATATTTGTTCCTTCTCTGCCAAGTGAGGAATCTGATCCCATGGAGATTGACTGGGAGAATGCTACAGGAAACCCGGGGACTGCCGTCCTCTACTCGGGGACTGCCACCCCTTACTCGGGGACTGCCACTCCTTACTCGGGGACTGCCACTCCCTACTCGGGGACTGCCATTCCTTACTCGGGGACTGCCACTCCTTACTCGGGGACTGCTGTCCTTAACCCGGGGACTGTCGCATTCATTGAGGAAGTCCTTGCTAATCGGTCTGGGCTTCAGAGAAGTGCTCCCATCCCTAAAGAACAACCAGAGGTACCCGTCCCAATGGAAGTGGATGAACCAGTGTTTCCCACACGGGAGACACCGAGTTGGGCTATGCCCATATTATCCTTTCTAAGGGACGGTACTCTACCAGAAGATGAGGTGGCTGCAAGACAGATTCAGAGAAGATCCAAGGGCTACACTATAGTCCGAGATGTGCTGCACAAGAGAAGTACCACTGGCGTGCTGCAACGTTGTGTGGACCCGGCAGAAGGAGAAGAGATCCTGGTAGAGATACACCAAGGAGAATGCGGGCACCACGCCTCTTCTCGGGCGTTGGTCCAGAAAGCTTTCCGGCATGGCTTCTACTGGCTCACAGCACTGCAGCAAGCTGAAGATATCGTGAGGAAGTGCAATGGCTGCCAGATGTTCGCAAGTAAGATTCACATGCCTGCTTCCGAGCTGAAAACAATTCCTATCACTTGGCCGTTTGCTGTTTGGTGTTTGGAAATGGTTGGGCCTTTTCAGCCGGCTAGAGGCAACATGACTCACATCTTGGTCATGGTGGACAAGTTCACCAAGTGGATTGAAGTGAAACCTATTCGGAGGTGCGATGGGGCCACAGCTGTGAAATTCGTGAAGGATGTGATCCTGAGATATGGCTACCCGCACAGTATCATCACCGACAACGGCACAAACTTTGCTGAGGGAGCAATGGTGCGGTTTTGCAGAGATAAGCATATCCGACTAGACGTTGCGTCAGTCGCGCATCCCGCTTCCAATGGGCAAGTTGAAAGAGCAAATGGCATGGTACTGGCAGGCATAAAGCCAAGGCTGATGGAGCCACTGCTGAAAACACCTGGGTGTTGGTTAGACGAGTTGCCAGCGGTATTGTGGAGTCTAAGGACTACCCCTAACCGGTCAACCGGCTAGACGCCATTCTTCTTGGTATACGGGGCTGAGGCCGTGTTGCCAATAGGCCTAGAGCATGACTCCCCCCGAGTAACCCTCTACACTGAGGTGGAGGCGAGAGAAGCTCGAGAAGACGACGTTGACCTGCTTGAAGAAGCAAGAGAGCTGACTCTGTCACGTTCGGCTATCTACCAGCAAAACCTACGGCGTTATCATAGCCGAAAGGTGAACCCAAGGGTTTTCCGAGAAGGAGACATGGTCCTTAGGCTTGTGCAGCGCACAGCCGGGATGCACAAGTTGTCTCCTCCATGGGAAGGGCCTTTCATTGTGAGCAAAGCGCTGCACAACGATGCTTACTATCTTGTAGATGTGCGCCCACCACAGGCGAACAGGGCAGATAAATCTGGAGAGGAAACCAAGCGCCCTTGGAATGTAGCTCTACTCCGTCGTTTTCATTCGTGAGCAAAGATGTGTATGTACCCTCTTATCCGAGTTGAAATTCTACTCTGCAATCTGAAATTGATCTCGGGGACTGCCCTCGTCCAAAATTGCTCTAAGTGTTTTTACTCGGCTTTACCTTTTGCCTATTCGGTTGCTCTACTTCAAAATTAAAAGGTACATTGAGTACTGTGTTTAAACCTATATGCCAACTCTTCGACTTTGCTGCTGTCCGAAACCCGGCTTCATGGCAAGCAAGAGAACAAGCAAAAGGTCCATGAGCACGAGAAAAATTACTAAGGAAAAGAAGAGTGCAGGAACCGAGTAGGGTGCTTTTATTACTGTTCTGTGACTTGTCTTTTCGGCTAAGTGGTGGGCTGCGTTACTATGATTGTTTCTAAGCGGCTAAGTATTTGCAGCTCTACTCTTTAACTCTTGTGACTCGAATACCAAAAAAGCAACAAGTTGCGGGTAGAGCTGAGACGAAAAGGGAGAGTGAATAAGAAATGCAACTCGGGGACTCGCATGATAACGCAACTCGGCATCCAGCCCAGGTTGAACAAATTGATTAAGTTGAAAATAACAAAGTGGGAATAAAAATGAGTAGCAACGGAATAAAATAGTCTGATACATTTGCTCCCGGCATCCCGGGGATCTGATAAGTGTTTGAGTAAAAAGTTTGCAGGATAAAATCAAATTCAGGTCGACGGGGTGTTCTCGGTGCTCGCCTTGGTTGCTTCGTCTTCCTCAGTGGCCTTGGTGGCGTCCGCCTCTGTGCTGGCATCAGCAGTCCTCGCTTGCTCGGCGTCGGGCTCGGTGGCGACCTGCTCGGAAATTGCAGTGGCCACCGAGATGGGCGTCGTCGCGGAAGCGGAGGCGGTCTCGGGGGCGTGGGGGCGCACCGTGTCGTCGAGGGCGGCTCCTGACGAGGTGTCGAACTCGAGGGCGGCTGTGTCGATCTCCTCGGCCTCTTCATCGCTACTCGCGACGACCGCGGCTTTCCCTTTGCCCCTGGGTGAATCGAAGAAGCCCAACTCGGGATCTGTTTCTTCATCCTCCTCCTCGTCCTCCTCCATCTCGGTGTCGGGCTCAGGGAGGCCATCGATGAAGGTTGCCGTGTCAGCGCACTCCGCAACCTCATGCGCAATCAATTTGCGCATGGTCACGCAGCTGGGATCCATCTCCCACTTGGAATTGGCGCGCTTCCCGCGGATGACCTGCATGTTCAAATTCTCATACCAGGAGGCGACGCAGAGCAGCATCAGATCAGCGCCCGCCCGAGCTCCCGAGGCGCGCCACTTCTTCAATTCGGCCTTCACGTTGCGCAGCTTCAGAGCAAGGCCACAAATAGTTGTTGGCGCAGCGTCCTCAGGCCAGAAGAGCTTATGGAGCTGGAAGGCTGTGCGCACCAGGTCAGTTCCCACGCCGGCTAGGCGTTCGAACTGCCCTCGCATCACCAGAAAGCTATCCTCGATATCGGCTCTGGTGTCCGCAACCTCGCCCTTCTCAATACGAGCTTCTTGGGCCTTGGCCAAAGCAGGCGCGCAAGAGGACACGATGTCAGGGAAGATTTCTGCAAGAAGCAAGTGAAAAATTCAGTAACAGAATCAGAGAAGAGGTAGAACCGAGAAGAAGAGATGCAGAAAGGAGAAAACTTACGATTCAACTCGTGGCGCGACACCTGAAGCTGGCTCTTCCATGTTTCTTCATTGGAGACATGCTTCTCCTCGAGCAAGCGGAGCCCTTCAAGCTGAGTAAAGAGCCCAGCATTGGCTTTTGTCAGCACCTCGCATTCCTGCTTGAGGGCGTTTATCTTGGCATTGGCTGTTGTCTCGGCCTTTGCCTTCTCGGCGATGATTCTGTCCCTCTCGGCACCGAGGTTGACAGCATCCTGGAGTGCCTTCTGCAGCTGGAGTTGCAGCTTCTCCATCTCGGTAGTGTGTGCACTCTGCAGAGCTGCAGATTGGCTTACTAGTCGCACCTCCACCTCAGCAGGTTTGAGGCAATCTTGATGCTCTAAAACAAACTTCTTATGATCTTCTGAAAAGAGCAAAGCACGGTTAGCAGAGAAGCAAAGGAAACAGACACAAGGGTGAACTGAGTAGACAGTGGTTTACCTTCAAGCTTCTTGATGGTGGCCTCGCCATTCTCGACAAAGGCACGGCAGTTCGAGTGCTCGTCAACCAGGGCCTTCAGTTTACCTACGGAGTAGAAAGGGTTAACGCAAAAAGCAGTAGCGGGCGTAAACAAAAAACGCAAGAACCGCGTAGCGAGAAGCGTACCTTCCACCTCAGACAGCCTCATGGTACTGTTCATAACTTCCTTGTCGGCTTCCTCGGCGCTCACCTTCTCCTTCTCAAGGGCGGCAATACGCCTCTTGGCAATGGCATGGTTCCAGAGAAGTTGACGGTGCAAGTTGGTCCGCTTCAGTACACTATTCTGAGAAGCAAAAGAAACAAGTGTCAGGCAAGGTATTTGAGATTCCACCCGAGAAGGCGGCTACTCGGGAGAGTGTCCGCCTACTCGGCCAGAATCTCGGGGACTGGGTAATGGATAAGGAAAAGAGGAAGAGTAGAAAAGAAGTGAAGATGCAACTCGGAAAAGATAAGTTAAGGCTTACCGCGTAAGACTGCTCGAGATCTTCTGCGTTCTTGCGGTGCACGAACATCTTGGCGGCCAGAGTAGCAGAGGTGGTCGAGACGGTCATGGGTTTGCAACCCAAGTCCACCTTGTTCCAATCCTGACGCATGTGGTCGATGTCGCCCAAATCGATGCCATTCCAGTTGGGGTTGCCGAGAACCTTGCTATCCCATTTGGCGTCGATGAAGCCAATCAGGTCGAGAACTTGCTCGAGGCTCTGGGATGTTATCGCCTGGTCTTGAGCTCCCCGAGAAGCAATGGAGACGGATCTGTCCTGGTTTGGGGCCGGGGGCCTGGAGTCCACCGCCACGGCTTTCCTTCCCTTCTGAATAGCAAGAGTCCGGTCTGTGGGGGAGAAGCCGATCTGGTTCTGTTGGCTGACCTTCACCATGTAATCCGGGTAGAGGGGCTGATCAGCTATGGTAGCGGCGGCAGGAACCGCACTGGGATTGCGGATAACCAGCTGCCTGGACTGGCCAGCTGGTGTCGGCGGCGGCTTGTCGGCAGCTTTCTTCTTTGCTTTCTCCTTCTGAGCAGTTGGCTTCTCGGAGATTGGCTTCTCGGGTTTCTTCTTCTCGGTCTCCTTCTTCTCAGCCTTCTCCTTCTCGGCTGCCTCCTTCTCGGCAGCGTCTTGCACACTCTTCCTGGTAACCGGCTTGGCTGAAGGGCCAGTTGCAGCTGTGGGTGGTGGCACCAGGGAGGAGTCTGGCTGGGCGCCACCTTGGTCAGTTGGTGGCGCCAGGGGCGCGCTGTCTGATGCGCCATCTGGCTGGGCGCTACTCTGCGCGGCGTCTGATTGCACGTCGCTCAGAGGGTAACGCCCAGTCGCGTCCTCTACCCGCTGTTCAGCAGCAGGATCTGGCTGGGAGATGTCCATTGCATCCACCCGCGCCTGGGACGCAGGATCTTCTTGCGCAGCGCTCCCTGTGGCTGGTTGTTCCTGTTCGGCTTCTGGCCGCTCGACGGCGGCATCATGGTGCATCTCTGTATCTTGATCTTGATTCCCCTCGGCGGCGTCGGCCGGAGGGGAAGGTGGTTTCTCCTGATGAGCAGCATCCTGCGGCTCTGGCTCAGCGTTCTGGGCATCAGTGCCCTCTGTTGATGCATTGGCGGCATTGTTCTCGTCGCCATCGAGGTCGATTAGTTTGTCGACATCGATGGCAGTCTTCTTCTGAGTCTCGCTGGATGCAAGAGCGGCATCCGCGTTCAAGGGGGCTCTGAAGAGGAAATTGAAATCAGAAATAAGAAAAGGGGCAGAGGAAATCAAGAGAAAACAGTGAAGCAAAAGGATTGGGAGTCAACCGAGAAGAACAAGGTAAACTGAAACATGCAACCGAGAAGAAACTTACGCGGTGGTGGAGGAAATTGTTCGCCTTGTTCTCTTCACGACCTTCTTGGTCGTCTTCTCGGTCGCCTTCTTCTTCTTGGCGGGAGGCTCTAGGGCGCCGCTGCCGGTCCGCTTGCGGGTAGCAGGTGCAGCAACTGATAGAGGATTGACCTCAAGGGCTCTCTCGTCCTCATCCTCGTCATCATCCTCAACATTAGCAGCATCTGAGAAATAGAGAGGAAGAAAGACACTTCAGAAATAGCAGACAAAGGGCTTGTGCTTTTCGCAGAGAGGAAGCGTGAACTCAGTTACCTTCTAACTCGTCATCAGACCAGTCGCGGAGCGACGTTTCGGCAGGCTGCCTCTCTGTCGAGGGGGAGTGAGGAAGATTGATCTGATCCACGGTCTCGAGGGAGGCTTGGTCATCTTCTTCTCGGTCATCTGATCAATTGCCCTCGAAACGCTCGCAGCTTTCAGTAAGCTGGCGGTCAAGGATCTGGAGAAACAGAGAAACATGGCAAGTTAGCCGAGTAGCAAGGAAGCATTCTACTCGGATGGGCGTGCAAACACAAAGCACACTAAGCCTAGGGAAATTTGCTAAGTATCCTACTCGGCAAGGCGTGCGAACAACAAGCATATTGAGCCTAAGTATTTCTCCTAAGTATGCTACTCGACAAGGCGTCCAAACATCAAGCATACTAAGCCTAGACAGTTCGATAGAATAATCTACTCGGTGCAGAAGGCAATTGCTAGTCGCAGCCAAGAGAGAAGATTTTCTAGTCGGATGGCATATGTTGAGAGTGGAATAAGGAGAACGTACCCGGGGGATCGGCTTCGTGCGACTGAAGGGGGTGAAGCCATACTCCCAGTCGTCGGGGAGGCTCGTGGTCAGAATCGACCTTGCGTGATCGGCGACATCCGCGTCGCTGAGCTCGAGTGTGGTCGTGCGGGTGCAATCACGAGGGCCTCCCAGGTAGCACATTGGATGGGCGCGCCGCTGCAGCGGCAGCACGCGATTCTTGATCCAGCAAGCGACGGGATCGTCGCTCCTGAGCCCTTGGCCGATGAGGTAGGCGATCTGCTCCTCCATCTGTATCGAGTTGCGGTCGTTGGAGGGCTTCGTCTTCCAATTCTGCCCGGTTGGAGCTCGGTTGCTCCACGCGGGCAGATTGATGTGATCCGCTATCGGTCCCCCTTCCGTGGCGGGGATGTTCTTGACGTAGAGGAAGGACTTCTGCCACATACGGACGGAATCCAAGCCCTTGATACGAGGGTGGTTGGTTCCCGCCCGCTGCAGCATCATGGCGCTGCCGGTGTCGGTTACCCGACTGCCACCGGCCGCGCCGTCCTTTTTCCCCTTACTCTGATGGCGGAGGTGAAAGTATTTCAGCCAAGCATCCACCGTGGGGCGGACGCCTAGAAAGGCCTCGCACACCACGGTGTGATAGGCTAGGAAGACAATGGCGTTTGGAGGGAGGTGGTGCATCTGGACACCGAAGTGATCCAGGAAGGAGCGCAGGAAGTCCGATGCCGGCAAGCCGAATCCTCGCGCGAAGTGCACGAGGAAGACGACATGCTCGCCCTCCCGCGGGGCCGGAACGAGTTCGCCGTCGGACGGCCGGCACTGAACACCGGGAGGAACCCTCCGGGTGTTCACGAGCCAGGCGCAGTCATCGACGGTGACGTGCGAACCAGCCCAGCCGGCGCGAGCAGCCATGGCAAGGGGTAAGCGGATGGCGGAGAGTTGGAGAGATTGGGTGGAGGAAACGAATCCGCAGCGGCGCAAGGAGTTGCGCGGCGGCGGAGAGCGCAGCGGCGGAGAAGAAACAGGGCAGAGAAAAGGGAAAGTGCGGAGGAGGAAGAAGGGGAAGTTACCGGTGGGGGTGTTTATACCCTCGCCTCAGGCTACCGTTACCATCGGGGTAGTGGGATCAATCGTGGCCATAATTCCCGTGTGGTGGGGCCTGTGGCCGGATAGAAACGCACGCAAGCGCGGAACGCGCGCGTAACGGCCATAGTTGATCCCACGACCAGATCGTGGGATATTACTGCGCTTGATGGGACATGACGAGCCTGTGGGCCCGCTCCGTGAAAACTGGGCGCGTGGCACGTCGTGTCCTGGGCAACGAGACGTCGGGGTCGCGGATGCTTGGCACGTGTCCAGTTGCGACACGGAAGGCTGGATTGTGCTCTGCGCTGCAGAGACGCTAGAGGAGAAATTCTCTAAGTCTTTTTACTCGGTTACAGAGTAGAAAGCAGGTGCTATTCGGAAGACAGGAAACTCAAGGTACTTTTTGGAGTACTACTCGGAAGTTCTTACTCGGCATCTTGAGGTTCAAGGGCTGTGTTGCAAAGGTTGGTTTTAAGCTGGCAGAGCCTAGTGAACGAGTTCGCAAGACTCTACCAGCTTCGGGGACTGCTGTCGGGGGGTTACCCCCGAGTGGGGTAAAGGCAAGTGGTAAAAGAAACTGTCAGAAGAGAGGTTTGGTCGAGTAGCCGCCTACCCGGTACTTGCTACCCGGTTGACTGCTACTCGGTCTCACCTCAAGATGACCAGAAGGAGATATCAATCAAGTTCTGTCCATTCGAGTAGAAGAGTTGGCCCGAGTAAAATTGGCGGGAACCTACTCGGGCCAGAAAGTCAAAGGAGCCGTTCTGACATAGGATCCCGCGTATCCTGGGTCCGTACTTGGCAGTATTCGAACTACTGTTCATCTGGGACCGGCCTGCCTGACAGTGACAGCATGGAAGCAGGCCGTCGCAGGATAAGGGGGCCCTACTCTGTGTTTGGCACAGTGATACCAGTCTGTCCCCTTGTTTTGCCCAACGACTTTCCAGATGCAGCCAAGACTAGGAACCAAAGCTGTCAGCGGGAACCCGGAAGAAGGAAGATGTGCACACTATGTCGACACTTGTCCATGTTTGGACGTATCCGGCTGGGCACCGGGTATATAAGGTGCCCCGCCGCCTCCTGCGTGAGGAATCCGACGATCGAACACTTGGTGACCTAATTCTTGACCTAGTTCATCACATAGAGAGGAGAGTGGCTACTCGGTAGCAAGAACATTGTACTGTGGCTACTCGGTGAGACACCAGAATACATAGAGAAAGGCAGGAGTAGGGGTTTTACCTCCTCACGAGGGCCCTGAACCTGGGTAGATTGTGTTGTTTGCAGTGTTCACTTCGTACCTCACGCGGCTACTCGTCGCGTGATCCCTCCCCGAGCACCTCCAGCGTCCTTCGTCCCCACATCTTTAGCCATCCCATGGCATCTGCCGTGACACTACCACGACATGTAAAAAGATTAAAACGATTTCTGTTTTCAATCAAGGTCCAAATAAATCACAGATTGGTCCCTGAAAGTATTTTGCTTATAACTTTTATTTATAACCCTAAAAAATGAAAACAAAATATGTGTGCTAGTCTAAATTTAATTGTCTATCTTTTGGTATCATTTGTTTTCTGTTTTGAAATTTCAAAATGCAATTTAAATTTGAATTCAAATAATTCAAATGTAATTTGCAACAATTCATAAATAATTCATACTAATTCCAAATAAGGCAAATAAAATATGTTTTTCATACCATTTTGAATATCCTATTCAAATATAAAATTTGTTTCCTGGTTTGAATAATTTAAATTTCCTAAATAATTTAATACTTGTTTAATTCATTTAAATTTGATAAAATCATAACTTGCTCAAAATAAAATATTTTTGAACATGCAAAATATGTTTTCAAACCATCAAAGTGTGAACTTTTCACATGTGAGTTTGAATTTATGTTTTGAACAAATAAAAATTCAATTAAATTCAAACTTGTTTAAAATTCATTTAAAACTTGTTTAATATTGTTTAATTCATAACAAATTCATCCTAATTCTAATCTCAATATTTGAAACATGTAATCCAACTAAAATTTGATGTCCTTTTCAAATATAAATTTTGTTAATTGTTTTGCACACTTTAATTTGATGAAAACAATAATTGTTATGTGACATGCTTAAGTAACCCAAAATTTCTAAACTTAATGAATGATTTCCAAAACTTGTTAAATCCTTTTATCACTTGCATCTATTACTGTTTGTTGTTATTTTGTTGTTAACATCATGCATGCATCATGCTAACAACTTTCACATAATAATTAATTGTAAATCATTTTGTTCCAACTTAATCCATGAACCTTTTCCATATGCAACTCAAAATTGCATAGGGGTCCATTTAAATTGTGTTATCATGATTAGCTAGTTTATTTTGTTGCAACCATTAACTTTTCATGCATCATCTTTGATTGTGCACAATGCCATGATAATGATTGTTTATTTCTGTCTTGTTTGTTTGCTTCTTCTCGAATAGACGACGTTGAGACAGACGATCTTTACAGCACCCCTTCTGAGGATCTAGCTCAGTACCAGGCTGCTGAGTTTGCAGGCAAGTTATCACTCACATGAACCATTGTGTTCCTTTCAACCCTGGTTACCGATACTTTCCGTTGTCTATTTCTGCTAGCCTTAGTGGTAGTTGTTTCTGTTACGAACCTATCACATGAATCCTTTAACCTGATATTGCCTCACCACCACTCCTACAACCCTATTGTTTGAGCCAGTGTCCTACTAGCATGCTTAGGTTGTTTTGCTCGAGTCTGTTACCCGTTACTTTCAGTTACTATATCTTTATTATGTTCTGGGGTCTCGATGTTTAATCAATCAATCAATCATGCTAATGTTATTACTTAATAATAATTTGAGGATAAGGCACCGGCAGGAGGCCCTGTGTGGTTTTGAGGCCTGCTAGTGTCGACCCTAATAGGAAAAGGGTCTTGTCTACTGATCCATGATGAGCGCACTACCCGCATGTGGGAAGCGAGTATGGGCGCCCCCCTCAATTTGATTCGATTCGCATCTCGTCCAAATCATCTCATTTAGTTCGTGTCTTCCATTTGCCGCATGCATGTTTTTGCGAGCCCAGCGCAGGGTGGAACTTTCGTAGTCGGCATATAGGGGGACACGGTCTTAGAGTGCTATGAGGGTCCCTTTTCTTCGGGGTCTGATTAGCCGTGCGCCCAAGGTGCTTTGGGCTTGATGCGAAGAAGAGTTGAGTTGTGTTGAGTGCCCCGCTTGGTGGAAGGGCCTTTCCATCTGGCGGGTTATTCATGCGTGTACGACCAAATTGGTGCACCCCTGCAGGGATAAATCTTCTCGAGAAGCCGTGTTTTCCGCGGTTATGGTTAACTTGGTGAAAGTACTGGCTAACAAGTACTCAGGACAACTTAAACCTAATGATTCACAATCTCACACCCCATGACTAACAACTTGACTAGTAATAGCATTATTGACACAATAACTTGACTCATCTGTAATCCAACTGTGTGAGTTATCCTCGGATTGCTTCTTTGGATAAGGGGCGAGATCCAGGATGGGTTTGTTTGAAGTTATCTTTCAGTTGGTTACATTACTCGATCTTATCCCCTTTCTAATAGTTGGAAGTGGTAGAATCTATGTAGTTGGTTAGCGCAGCCAGTTGCAGCATCTTATATAACCCCTTCCTCCGTTGAACCCAAGTCATCTGTGCTTGTGTTGACGGGCTATACTTTGGTGAACTGTGAGTCTTGCTTGCCAGTACGTCTATGTACTGACCCCTTTGGGGCTGTTGTTTCCGCAGACTACGCTTACGAGGATCCAGGTGACGGCTACTACGTGGAGTTTGACGAGGCTGCTGACGAGTAGTTAGCGGACCCGGGCAGGACCCGAGACATCGTGGATGGGCTCCGTCTTTATTTCAGTTTCCGGCTTCTTAAGCCTATTTGGATTTGTCTGTACTCAGACCCCTTTGAATGCTTCCGCTGAGATGTAATGATGTTGTGTTGGGACATGTGTCCTCTGGATGATTGTATTTGCTATCTCTGCCCTAGTGAGGGCCATTTGCAACTTATTTCAATCTTTTGTGTCTTAGAGGCATGTTGTGTTATCCTTTTGTTCAAAGCCGTTGACGTACCATGTGTGTATGGTATGAAGTACGTCAATGGTAGTGTCCTGATTTCTACGGGATAGTTTACATCGACGGTGAACAGTAGCGATGGGTTGTCACACATAAGTGTTGTCCTACTCGTAAGAGGACGCGGGTGCCGGTAAGCCCCGTAATCCCATCAGAATACTGTTCAGTTCGTACGGTGAGTATCCTCTAGAAGTCCGGGTGCGACAAATGGTATCAGAGCCTGTCTGCCTGTAGGATCCCTTTTTACTGGTCGCAGTTGAGTCTAGAAACTATTTTGTAGCTATAGAGGAAAAATGAAACGTGAGAGTAGGAATTCTGCCATTTTTCTTCTTTCCCCACCCACCCACCCTTTTCTGGTAAGGAAGTGCAACGTTGTTTTCTGTTCTCACCTAAACTTTCAAGTTAGGATTTCACGTGTTTTGGGTTCTCCGTAGTACCTCAGGAGTTTTTGGTCTCGTGTTTCCCGATGTTGCTTCAATATCCTGTTCTTTTCAACATCCTTTTCGTCCTTTGAACCTTGTTGTTGCTTTCCACTTCAGTTCTCTACCGGCGTCTAATCAAAACTTCCCCGATCATCTGCAGATGGATCTCAGGTTCTACCCGCAGGTGGTTCGGATGACTCGTTGTGAGAGCACCGCCGGTTATCCGGAGATGCTGAGAGACATGGTCACCTATCTGGGGTTCCATTGGGCACCAGAGTACCAGGTCTACGAGCAGCAGCGAGAGTTTGACCAGACCTACTACCAGGTTATCGTCTACATTCTGTCAGATGATGGCATGAGCGTTGTCCACCGCTACGAGGCAGTAGGTTCCACAGTGGATATGGCCGTGCAGCAGGCAGCTTACGTGAGTCTCACCGTCCTCCGTGCTGACTACTGGGGGTTTGACGATTCTATCTATCGCCACATCCCCCGTGGTTACATCACGTCAGCGGGAGCTCACTTCACCCTCTACGACAACCTGGATGTCTACGAGCATGATAACACCAGGCTGCACAACACCACTCAGTTTGTGAGGCACAGTGACGCTGTTGCAACCACACTTTCTCAGGAGTTAGCCTCAGTCAGGGAGCAGCTCTATCTTGCTTTGACTCGTCTGGCTACGTACACCACAGACTTTGTTGGAGATGAGCGCTTTGCACGTTTCCATCAGACAGTTGGACGTAGTTTGCCAGATGCTGGAGGTTACGAGCCGATCAGAGGTCCACTCCTCAACCTCGGAGCTGGTTACACTGGGATTCCACGCTTTGGAGCACAGGGAGACGACGCTTTCTACTTCACCACACCGAGAGTTGCTCTCAGAGCAGTCCCGATCTACGTGGATCGTCGTTATACCTACTTCCGGGGGATTCCTCCTCACCGTATCTCTCGTCGTACTACTCACCGCCGTCCTGCGTGATGAGCATGGGAGTACCGATGTATCCATTCCTGGCTATGTTTAGTTATCCTTTGTCTTTCGAACCATGTATTGGTGTGTTGGATATTCTGATGTATTTGAACATGTGATGATGTACCTGTTGGTTATCTATTCATGCGTCGGAATAATCTATCTTTCGGTTACCAAGCCTATCCTTTTTCTGTTGTGTGCTAAAATGAATGTCTATTCAGGATGCCGCCAACAAGGAGCAACCCGCCTGAACCACCTCCGCTCACGGAGCTATTGACTCAGATGACTCAGGTCGTGGCTCAGATGGCCCAGATCCAGGCTAACCAGCACAACAACCAGAATGCTCCGCGAGTCAGCATCAAGGAGTTTCTGAGCATGGGGCCGTGAGCTTTCGTGGCAACACGTGAGCCTCTGGATGCTGATGACTGGATCAGGGAGATGAACAGGGCTCTGGACATTGCTCACGTGGCTGAGGAGGATAAAGTCAAGTATGCCACCTACCTACTGAAGGGTCAGGCAGCTACCTGGTGGGAGAACTACCAGACCATGAGAGCTGGCTATCCTATCACCTGGGGATGTTTCAAGGATGCCTTCCTGAAGCACCACATCCCAGATGGTCTCATGGAAAGGATGCGTGAGGAATTTTGCTCTCTCAAACAGGGCAAGCTGGACGTCATTGGCTACCAGAACGAGTTCAATCGTCTCGCTCGATACGCTGGTGATGAGGTGTCCACTGAAGCCAAGAAGATGGCAAGGTTCCGCCGAGGTTTTAACCCGGAACTGAAGTACGCTCTCACCAACATCAGGTGCAAGGACTTCGAGGAGCTCGTGAACACCGCGCTCAATGAGGAGAATGGGCGCAAGGCGTTCGAGGAGTCCCGAAAGCACTCGCGTGAGGGTGGTTCCTCCTCCAACATGACCACCCCTCCGCAGAAGCGCCGCATCTGGGTGCCAAATGCTGCTGTCACTAGGGCTCCATATGCCCAAGCTTCTCCAGGCTTTGCTCCCCGCCCACCCAACCCATCTCAGATGCAGGGTCAGAGGGTTCCAATGGGGCAGCCAAGGCCAGGTCCTTCTCGTGTCGTCACTTGCTTCAAGTGCAAGGATACTGGACACTATGCTGATAAGTGCACTCAGAGGCAGCTACCTCCACCACCTCCTCGCCCCAACACCAACCAGGCAATGGTTCGTGCTCCCCCGGCTAAAGCCTTCAACTCCAACAACAGGCCTGTCGGGAGGACCGCGAGGGTGAATCATATCAAGGCCGACAAAGCTGAGGAAGCTGCTGACGTCGTTCTCGGTATATTACCCGTAAACTCTTTTCCAGCTAAAGTGTTGTTTGATACTGGAGCATTGCATTCGTTTGTGTCAAAGATCTTTGCTACAACGTACAACCTAGCTCTGGTTCCGCTAAGCAATCAAATCTACGTTCACTCTCCGGGAACTAAAATGATTACGTCCAAGATAAGCATGGACAATCAAATCCTAATTGGAGGTCGCACATTCCTTGCTTCACTCATGTTGCTGGGAAATTCTGACATTGATGTCATTCTGGGTATGGATTGGTTGAAGACCCACAAAGCAAAAATTGACTGTGCTCAAAAGTCAATAATTCTATCCCACCCTTCAGGCCAGATAGTCTATTCTCCATATGGATCAAGTTCTGTTCAGCTGTTCAACCTCGATGCCAAACCCCTTCCTGCAATTGAAAATGTTCCGGTGGTTTGTGAATTCCCTGACGTCTTTCCAGAAGAATTGCCAGGGATGCCTCCGGACAGAGCAGTTGAGTTCGTGATCGAGCTTGAGCCAGGTACTGCTCCAATCTCTAAGCATCCATACAAGATAGCTCCTCCTGAACTGAAATTGTTGAAGGAGCAAATCGATATGTACATGGAGAAAGGTTACATTCAGCCTAGTTCCTCCGCTTGGGGTTGCCCAACTCTGTTTGTTGCCAAGAAGGATCAAACAAAAAGACTCGTGGTTGACTATCGTCCTCTCAACGAGAAAACCATCAAGAACAAGTATCCAATTCCTCGTATCGATGATCTTTTTGATCAACTTGCTGGAGCCTCAATATTCTCAAATTGGACTTGAGGATGGGTTACCATCAGATAAAGATCAGAAAGGAAGATATTCCTAAGACAGCTTTCACCACTCGTTACGGTCTATATGAATACACCGTCATGTCCTTTGGTCTCACCAATGCACCGGCGACCTTCTCAAGACTCATGAATTCTGTCTTCCATGAATACCTCGACAAGTTTTTTGTGGTATATCTCGATGACATTCTGGTCTACTCAAAATCCGAGGAAGAGCATGGAGAACACCTTCGTCTCACTCTCATGATACTTCGCGAGCATCGTCTGTATGCCAAATTCTCCAAATGTGAGTTCTGGATTTCAGAAGTTGCTTACCTTGGTCATATCATCTCTGCCAAAGGCATAGCCATTGATCCTGAAAAGGTTAAGGCAATTGTTGACTGGGAACCCCCTAAGACGGTGAAGCAAGTCAGAAGTTTTCTTGGCTTGGCTAGCTATTGCCGTCGTTTCGTCCAAAACTTCTCCAAGATTGCTAAACCTCTCACTGATCTCACAAAGAAGGACAAGAAGTTCGTTTGGACTCCACGGTGTGATGAGAGTTTCAATCTCCTCAAGACTAAACTCACTTCCACACCTGTTCTGGTTGGCCCAGATACTACCAAACCTTTCCAGATATTCTGCGATGCATATCTCCAAGGTCTAGGTGCAGTTCTTATGCAAGAACGTCAAGTCGTGGCTTATGCTTCACGTCAGTTGAATGCACATGAGCAAAACTATCCCACACATGATCTTGAACTTGCAGCAGTTGTGTTTGCCCTCAAGAAATGGAGACAATACTTGTTGGGTAACAAAACTGAAATCTTTTCCGATCATAAGAGTCTGAAATACATCTTCACTCAACCAGATCTAAACCTCAGGCAAAGGAGATGGATTGAGAAGATTAAAGACTTTGATCTCACCATTTCTTACACTCCAGGCAAGGCTAATGTTATGGCCGATGCTCTCAGTCGCAAGTCCTATTGCAATAATCTCATGATCATGGAAAGCCAACCTCCACTTCATGAAGAATTCCAGAAGCTGAACCTTGGTCTTGTCCCTCAAGGTTACCTTGCTAGCTTGACAGCCAGTCCAACTCTCGACGACAAGATTCGTTCTGAGCAACTTCGTGATAATGAAATCAAGAAGATTGTAGAGCACATCAAGGAAGGCAATGATAAATTCAAGTCCTTCTCAATTGATGACAAGGGAACTGTGTTCTTCGAAGGACGCATTGCAGTTCCTCAGATTCAAAGCCTCAAGGATATCATTCTAAAGGAGGCTCATGAAACTCCTCTCTCAATTCACCCTGGAAGTACAAAGATGTACCAGGATCTCAAGACTCTGTATTGGTGGCCTGGCATGAAACATGAAATTGCTCAATACGTTTCTGAATGCGACGTTTGTCAACGTGTTAAGGCAGTCCATCAGAAAACAGCCGGTCTACTCCAACCTCTGAAAATTCCTGAGTGGAAGTGGGACATGATTGAAATGGACTTCGTTACTGGGTTTCCAAAGTCCAAAAAGGGCAACGATGCAATCTTCGTTGTTATTGATCATCTCACTAAAGTAGCTCACTTCTTTGCTGTCAAAGAAACTATCTCAGCTAGCCAGTTAGCAGAGCTCTACACAGCAAGGATTGTTCCTCTTCATGGTGTTCCATTGGAAATAAGCTCAGACCGTGGAAGTATATTCACTTCTCATTTCTGGAAGAGCTTTCAAGAAGCATTGGGCACCAAACTTCTGTTCAACACAGCTTATCACCCTCAGTCTCAGGGGCAAGTCGAAAGAGTCAATCAGATTCTCGAGGATATGCTCAGAGCATGTGGTCTCTCCTTTGGCATGAAATGGGAGGATTGCCTTCCATATGCTGAATTCTCCTACAACAACAGCTACCAGGCAAGCCTAGGCATGGCACCATTTGAAGCACTGTATGGCCGCAGATGCAGGAGTCCAATCAATTGGTCTGGAGCTGGTGAACGTTCACTCTTAGGCCCTGACATTGTTAAGGAAGCCGAGGAGAAAGTTCGTATCATTCGTGACAATCTCAGGATTGCTCAGTCTCGTCAGAAGAGCTATTATGATAGCAAGCACAGGGATATGATCTATGCACCTGGTGACAAGGCATATCTCCGTGTAACTCCCCTCAGAGGCACTCATCGTTTTGGTGTGAAAGGAAAGCTTGCACCAAGATACATTGGTCCTTTCAACATTCTCTCAAGGCGGGCAGAAAATGCTTATCGTCTTGAACTTCCAGAAAAACTATCCAAGGTGCACGATGTGTTCCACGTGTCACAACTCAAGAAGTGTTTCAAAGACCCAGATCGTGCAGTTGATCATGATTCCATTGAACTGCAAGATGATCTATCTTATGAGGAGCACCCTGTTCGTATTCTCGATGAGACCGAGCGTAAGACTCGCAACAAGAGCACCAAGTTCTTGAAAGTGCAATGGTCGCATCATTCCGATAAAGAGGCAACGTGGGAGACCGAAGAGGATCTTCGCAAGAAGTATCCGGACCTTTTCACTTCTCAGTAAGGAATCTCGGGGCGCGATTCCTTCAAGGGGGGGCGTTTTGTAACATCCCAAGTATGAAAATACCCTTAGAATGTTTTGTTTCTTGTTTTAATTCAAGTATTGCATCATGTCATCATGTTTAATTATTTGTTTGCATTTGTTACTATTTGTTTTGCATCTGTTTTATCTTGTTTTCATAATGAAACTCAAACAAATTCAAATGGTTATTTCATACTTGCTCTGTTACAACATTTGGAATAAAAATCACAAATGAAAACAACCAATTTGTTCCATTTTATTCCATGTGATCCCTCACTAATTTGTTGGTTTTAATCAAGCAATTAATTCAATCAATTAATTCTAAATCACTTTCAAATTCAAACCAACTCTTCAAATCAGCACCCATTTTTGAATCCATGAAATTCACCAAACAATTATAAATTTAATCCAATTAATAATAGGGTTCACCCTATTAAGTTGTTGTTTTTCTTTTATAATAATTAGCCAAAATATTCCAATTCAAACCAAATGTATCCAAACAGAACCCAATTTGAAACTATAAAAATAATAACCAAAACTTTCTCTTATTCTTTGTTTCCAATTAAATCTTTTGGGTCACCTTATTAAAAGGTTGATTTTATTAATCATTTTAAATATTCAAAAGTCATCCAAATTGGTTTATTTTCCAAACAGCACAAAAATTTAAACATTTTTGAAATCCAAACTTGTTAACTGTTTGAAATTAACATAACAAGCACACCCTAATTTTCCTGGAATTTTTATTAACCTACAAACCATCTTTTTCTTCCAAATCTGTTTTCTGCAAAAAAAAAAAATATAAAACAGAAAAAGAAAAAGGAGAAAACTGCCGCGCGCGCGTCACCTAACGACCCAGCCCACCTAACAGCTAACTAGCGCGCAGCCCAGCCCAACTAACTAGCGTACCGGTTCGTTTTAGAACGAACCCGTCGTCCTCCCGTACGGCGAGCATCCGAGGCCGCCACGTCGCTGTACGGCGGGCTCCGACGGCCAGGGAGCTCCCCCGCACCCTATTTATACCCCTAGACCCCCCTGGCGTCAACCCTAGACCTAGCCCCCTCGCTCCCCGAGCTCGCGCCGCCGTTCTCCCCTCGCGGCCGCCTCTCTCACCCTCTGCTCCCCTCGCCGGTGTTTTCCTCTCTGATCCCGCCATGATTACCACCGCAGTAGCCACCCGCTCTCCCACCTAGCTGCTGGAACCAGAACCCCACTCCACCCTCTCCAGTTTGCACACAGTAGCTTCCCCGGAGCGCCACCACATCTGCGACGCCGTCAACGACTTCGTCGCCGGCCGCGTCACCCCGAGCACTTGCTTCCACGGCCAAATCCCGGTGAGCTACCCACCGTCTCTTCCTCCTCCTTCCCTCTGCACGTATCCAGCATCCGTGCACGTCATCAATCGCATCCACCACGGCGCAGCTCGATGCACATCAACGCGACGAGATCGCCGCCGGTGAGCCTCTGTTATGTCGTGCAAGCACGCGGTCGTCAGAAGAAAGTTCAGTTAAAAGTTCAGTATTCGCCTTTGTAACCTTTTCCTCACCGCGCACCTGTTATCTGACAACGAACGCGAGCAGTTGAATTGGTTCAGAGCGAACGCTTGCAAGCGCGCGGTCGCGAGTTCGACCCGCGGCCTCGCGGGATAAAAATCCCGTCTTTTTTTCGGCTGAGTACTGACAGGGAGGGCCCCCTGTCAGTCACTCATGTGCCACGCAAGCACAGTGAGCCCACGGGCCCCACTGGCAGCGACTGGTGTACGTTTCTGTGCGTGTAAAAAGATTAAAACGATTTTTGTTTTCAATCAAGGTCCAAATAAATCACAGATTGGTCCCTAAAAGTATTTTGCTTATAACTTTTATTTTATAACCCTAAAAAATGAAAACAAAATATGTGTGCTAGTCTAAATTTAATTGTCTATCTTTTGGTATCATTTGTTTTCTGGTTTGAAATTTCAAAATGCAATTTAAATCTGAATTCAAATAATTCAAATGTAATTTGCAACAATTCATAAATAATTCATACTAATTCCAAATAAGGCAAATAAAATATGTTTTTCATACTATTTTGAATATCCTATTCAAATATAAAATTTGTTTCCTGGTTTGAATAATTTAAATTGCCTAAATAATTTAATACTTGTTTAATTCATTTAAATTTGATAAAATCATAACTTGCTCAAAATAAAATATTTTTGAACATACAAAATATGTTTTCAAACCATCAAAGTGTGAACTTTTCAAATGTGAGTTTGAATTTATGTTTTGAACAAATAAAAATTCTATTAAATTCAAACTTGTTTAAAATTCATTTAAAACTTGTTTAATATTGTTTAATTCATAACAAATTCATCCTAATTCCAATCTCAATATTTGAAACATGTAATCCAACTAAAATTTGATGTCCTTTTCAAATATAAATTTTGTTAATTGTTTTGCACACTTTAATTTGATGAAAACAATAATTGTTGTGTGACATGCTTAAGTAACCCAAAATTTCTAAACTTAATGAATGATTTCCAAAACTTGTTAAATCCTTTTATCACTTGCATCTATTACTGTTATTTGTTGTTATTTTGTTGTTAACATCATGCATGCATCGTGCTAACAACTTTCACATAATAATTAATTGTAAATCATTTTGTTCCAACTTAATCCATGAACCTTTTCCATATGCAACTCAAAATTGCATAGGGGTCCATTTAAATTGTGTTATCATGATTAGCTAGTTTATTTTGTTGCAACCATTAACTTGTCATGCATCATCTTTGATTGTGCACAATGCCATGATAATGATTGTTTATTTCTGTCTTGTTTGTTTGCTTCTTCTCGAATAGACGACGACGTTGAGACAGACGATCTTTACAGCACCCCTTCTGAGGATCTAGCTCAGTACCAGGCTGCTGAGTTTGCAGGCAAGTTATCACTCACATGAACCATTGTGTTCCTTTCAACCCTGGTTACCGATACTTTCCGTTGTCTATTTCTGCTAGCCTTAGTGGTAGTTGTTTCTGTTACGAACCTATCACATGAATCCTTTAACCTGATATTGCCTCACCACCACTCCTACAACCCTATTGTTTGAGCCAGTGTCCTACTAGCATGCTTAGCTTGTTTTGCTCGAGTCTGTTACCCGTTACTTTCAGTTACTATATCTTTATTATGTTCTGGGGGCTCGATGTTTAATCAATCAATCAATCATGCTAATGTTATTACTTAATAATAATTTGATGATAAGGCACCGGCAGGAGGCCCTGTGTGGTTTTGAGGCCTGCTAGTGTCGACCCTAATAGGAAAAGGGTCTTGTCTACTGATCCATGATGAGCGCACTACCCGCATGTGGGAAGCGAGTATGGGCGCCCCCCTCAATTTGATTCGATTCGCATCTCGTCCAAATCATCTCATTTAGTTCGTGTCTTCCATTTGCCGCATGCATGTTTTTGCGAGCCCAGCGCAGGGTGGAACTTTCGTACTCGGCATATAGGGGGACACGGTCTTAGAGTGCTATGAGGGTCCCTTTTCTTCGGGGTCTGATTAGCCGTGCGCCCAAGGTGCTTTGGGCTTGATGCGAAGAAGAGTTGAGTTGTGTTGAGTGCCCCGCTTGGTGGAAGGGCCTTTCCATCTGGCGGGTTACTCATGCGTGTACGGCCAAATTGGTGCACCCCTGCAGGGATAAATCTTCTCGAGAAGCCGTGTTTTCCGCGGTTATGGTTAACTTGGTGAAAGTACTGGCTAACAAGTACTCAGGACAACTTAAACCTAATGATTCACAATCTCACACCCCATGACTAACAACTTGACTAGTAATAGCATTATTGACACAATAACTTGACTCATCTGTAATCCAACTGTGTGAGTTATCCTCGGATTGCTTCTTTGGATAAGGGGCGAGATCCAGGATGGGTTTGTTTGAAGTTATCTTTCAGTTGGTTACATTACTCGATCTTATCCCCTTTCTAATAGTTGGAAGTGGTAGAATCTCTGTAGTTGGTTAGCGCAGCCAGTTGCAGCATCTTATATAACCCCTTCCTCCGTTGAATCCAAGTCATCTGTGCTTGTGTTGACGGGCTATACTTTGGTGAACTGTGAGTCTTGCTTGCCAGTACGTCTATGTACTGACCCGTTTGGGGCTATGGTTTCCGCAGACTACGCTTACGAGGATCCAGGTGACAGCTACTACGTGGAGTTTGACGAGGCTGCTGACGAGTAGTTAGCGGACCCGGGCAGGACCCGAGACATCGTGGATGGGCTCCGTCTTTATTTCAGTTTCCGGCTTCTTAAGCCTATTTGGATTTGTCTGTACTCAGACCCCTTTGAATGCTTCCGCTGAGATGTAATGATGTTGTGTTGGGACATGTGTCCTCTGGATGATTGTATTTGTTATCTCTGCGCTAGTGAGGGCCATTTGCAACTTATTTCAATCTTTTGTGTCTTAGAGGCATGTTGTGTTATCCTTTTGTTCAAAGCCGTTGACGTACCATGTGTGTATGGTATGAAGTACGTCAATGGTAGTGTCCTGATTTCTACGGGATAGTTTACATCGACGGTGAACAGTAGCGATGGGTTGTCACACATAAGTGTTGTCCTACTCGTAAGAGGACGCGGGTGCCGGTAAGCCCCGTAATCCCATCAGAATAATGTTCAGTTCGTACGGTGAGTATCCTCTAGAAGTCCGGGTGCGACATAGATGCAGCAGACAACATGAATAATAGCAACACGATCTCTCTAAACATGTAAGCAGTAGACATGTTAAACAGACAGATCAGGACGCAGATTTCGTACCGTTCGTTCGTAGTAACGTTGTTGATGACAGCGTTGGCGATGACGGGTCAGAATAGATGACGCTTGAGACAGCGGTACGCAGCACCGCCTGACTTGCTAGGCAGACGAGCCGTCGTGGAAGCAGCGAGCAGTCGCGCGAAGCGCTTCCCAAAAACCTAATTCGTCCTCTCCCGTACAGGATCACAAGGGCGACTAGTTCTGGAGACCTTCTCTCCCGTTCGCCGGTGGACGCCGGCGCTCTGGATGGAGTAGACTACGTTGGCGGCGCAAGGAACGAGGTGTGGCAAAACCTAGATTGGTTCGGGATGTGTACAGCGCCCACGGTGCGCGTATTTTATAGTGCGGTTCGGAAAACCCTAACGTGTGCGACGTGGGAGGCCCACGCCGCACGTCCGAGTCGGTTGCAGCACGCGATACGGGAGCGACCCGAACCGCCTCAGCTGTGACGCGTCCGTCACGACTACGAAATCGGTTTTCCAAAATAGCAAAATAAACATAAGTATTGTCTCGGCTCGATTCACGATTCATGAAGCGCGATCGCGACGTGTCGAGACGAGCGAGCGGTGGAGGAGGAGGAGGAGGAGTGCGCGAGAGGCTCTCTTGTTCTCACTCACATACAATCCCTACAACACTCCACCTTATAAGGTGGTGTGCAACTCCTCAAACTTCCGATGTGGGACTAAACTTCCCACTCCCAGCACTCACTAGTACACATGGGCCATTTTGAGATTTCAGGATTTACTATTGGGCTCACATGTCTTGGGCCCAATTATTTCAGCACACTCACATGGGCTAAATATTCCAACAGGTACATGGGGGAGGTACTTGGAGTACAAGGCAAGTATGACTAGGTTTAAACATATTCTATCTCTACACATATACGTTCCTAACATCCCCCTCAGTCGTAGCGGGAGTGTAGTGGACGCTTGCGACTGGATTTAAAGTTTTGCGCTTTCGTCACTTCCTCCTCTCCGTCATCATCATCTCTCCTCTCTTCCCTCCCGCAGTCACAGCCAGAGTGGCGTTGACGGAAGTGATGACGCGGACGCTGCTGACTGGAGTTGTTGTCGATGTGTTGCTGTAGATGTAGCCCGTGATGTCGATGTCGAGGGAGCTGATCATCATGTAGTCGTAGTCGAGGTAGTAGTGGTCGATGTAGTACTCGCCGTAGTCGTTGTAGCCGCAATGCCGGAGGCGCAAAAAATTGCGCGATGTGTATGACGGTGTTGTAGTTTTTTTTAAACGACGTTTCGCACCTTGAGAGGTACCGTCGCGGGCGTCTGAGGACGCGGTCGTAGGTCATAAGTGAGTCCACCAGTTTTGCCAGGACTGGGAGAAGCTCACCAAGCACACAACGGTTTTGCCAGAACCGTGTGCGCGGTCTTAGGGGCTTTCACAATAGTGATGCCGGGTTGTCGATGCAGTCTTAGCCGTCGGACGCGGTCGATGTCGTCGCCGTTGTCATGGCGTCTTGCAGTAGTACTGTCAGAGAACGCGTGTCCAGCCTTGTGGACGTCGTAGTTGTAGCGGCAGCGGCGGTGTATTGACGAGGTTGTCGATGAAGACCACGTTGATGTCGACCTTGGCGATATGGTGTCAGTGATGTGGTACTGGGCATGAGGTGGTACGTCGCTTGGAGGCGTCCCTCGCGGCGACGATGATGTAGATTCCCTGTTGTCAGAGAAGACGACGAAGTTCCACACCGGCCTGCGTGTGGTGTCGTTTCTCGTAGATGTGCTCGACGAAGATCTTGGATTGCATCGTGGCATAATCATACAGCTGGATGTCGATGTTCGGCCCGATGTAGTCCGGCTCGATGAAGTGCAGATCGATCGATGAGTCGATGTAGACGATGTGCGGCCCTCCCGTGATCCTGCCAGAGTTTTTTCTTGCAGAAGATCTACCTAGACGCGTTACATGCAAGCAGCAGCGCCATGCACCTGAACGCGTGGATAATTACATGCATCGATAGGCTCCTGAGATATCAATTTGCATCCGCCTGCCCAAGATAGGCCCACCTTGTCCGTGTGTCTGCTCAATTTGCTTGGCTTCCTGCATGTGATCGGATCTTGATGCTGGTGCTTGGATGCAGGGGCGGAGCCAGGATTCGGACATGGGGGGGGCGAAAAGTCGACGACCATCAAAGAGAATAAACATTATAATATATAGCGACCATACTATCCGTTCAGCGCCCCCATGAGCTCATGTAGCGACCGTTTCAGCCGAAAATAGAGCCGACGTTCCCAGGCCGAACCCAGCGCGCTCGTCGACACTCGGGGAGCCGGCGGAAGGGGAAATGGTGCGGGTAGGTTACAAGTTGAAAGATCATGATCCCTCTAATGATTTTGGTGATGATAACAACACGGGTATCATCTATCTAACATTGTTGTTTTAGACTGTGCAGCTATTCTCTCAGATAATTATTGCTAGACTCATGTCAAAAGATCAAAGAGAAGGTCTACTCTCTGGAATTATTGCCACCGGAATTTTCAGTATTCAGTCCGGAAATTCCGGTGCTTATAGGGCGGAATATCCGGCCCTAGCACCGGAATATTCCGGCCTCTTCCTGGCATCTTCAAAACGGCTAAGTATTTTCCCTGCCCGCGCACAGAAGCCAGGGCGGAAATTTGCCCCGGAAATTTCCGGTGCAAAAATCCGGCCCTCTGGGACTTAGCAGAAAATGGAACCCTCTCAGCTGCCGCGCACAGAGATGGGGGCGGAAATTCTGTCCGGATATTTCAATTATCCGCCCCCCGGATATTCCAATATTCCGGCCTTTGGTCCTTAGCAGTTTTCATCTTGGGCTACTGCCCGCGCACAGAGATGGGGGCGGAAATTTCCGCCTACGGATATTTCAAAAATCCGCCCCCCGGACTATTCAAATTTCCGGCCACAGCAGACCGGAAATTTCTGGTGCTAACACCGGAATATTCCGGCCCTGGCAGACTGCAACGGTCAGAAATTGGAGGAGCCTATAAATAGCTGTCTTCTTCCTCTAGATAGGTAGCTCGTCCATTCCTCTCTCTCCTCCATTATTGTAGAGCTCAAAACGCCCCGATCTCCCTCCTCCTCCAACCAAACTCGATGCCCTTCAAGGATCTCATGGAGGAGGCCTAGATCTATCTTTTCACCAAGCCAAAACGTGTGTTCCCACACCACAACTCTTGGGATCTTGTAATCTCTTGGCTTCTTTGTCATCCAAAGGAAACCCTAGTGCTTGTAGCTTCCACCTTGTAGCAAGAAGCTTCGATTGTTGAGAGCCTCCATCTCACTTGTGGAGTAGCCTCAACCCCTTGTAAAGGTTTGCTCAACACCTTCAAGTCGACCTCATAGTGGAAACGAGAATCTCCCTCACCGGAGAAGCTCACGGAGAATAAGGTGTGCACATCCGTGCTATTGAGGAGCGCCTAGATGGCTCCCCACCTCTCCAACGTAGACGTACTTCTTTCAAGAAGGAACTACGGGAAACATATCCTTGTCTCCGTGTTTTTCACTTGTGGTTATCTTGTGCCCTTGCTTTACTTCCGTTGCTACTTGTTGCTTGTCACATAGGGTGTTTACTTAGTTGCACATTTAGATAACCAAGATTTTACTTTCCCTAAGCCACCTCTAAAAGTGAAAAAGAATTAAAATTTGTAGGTCACCTATTCACCCTCTCCCCTCTAGTTGACCATCTTGCACTTTCAATTGGTATCAGAGCCTCGGCTCTTTTATCGGGCTTAACCGCCTAAGAGTATCATGGTCAACAGAGATGATCCCGAATCTACTAAGGAGGAGCTCTCGAAAATGGCCAACACTATAGCCAACCTAGAGACAACGGTTTGTACCATACAAACCCAATTGTCCAATGTTAGTTCTAGTGTAGGCTCGGAGGTTTCCTCCATGAAGAAGATGTTGGAGGTCATGATGGGTAAACCTAAGGAACCGTCACACTCTCCCCACATCTCCGATGAGGATAGTTCGGATGAGGAAACGACTCCGGACAATTCCGAACTCGAAAAGGCTAAAGCCAAAGCTAAGGAGAGTGAACATGGTTCCAAGTCTCAAACGGCTAATGGTTCGGGGTCCAATTCAAAAGTTCCACCACCGCAAAACTATGATTCCATCCACCCAATTGTTTCCATGCCACACATCCTTAATGTTGGAATTCCTCCCATCCTTAACACTAACGAATTCTCCTCTTGGAAGTTTGATATGGAATCTCACATTTCAGGATCGTGTACCGCATTGTGGAGAAGCGTGATTCATGGATTTCATCCTCATGACCCAAGCAACTTGACGCCAAGGGAGGACGTGGAATCTCAACTCAACAAGACCGCACTTGTCATCATCCAAAAGGATCTCCCAAGGGAGTACTTCACTCACATTTGTAGTTGCAAGACCGCCAAACAAGCTTGGGACAAACTTAACACCTTGTTTCAAGGAAATGCTAGCATCCAATCTTCCAAGTATGACGTGGCCATTGACAACTCCGAGAACTTCGTCATGCTTGAGGATGAGACCCCCGAAGAGCTATATAGAAGAGTTGTCACCCTTGACAACCAATTGAGAGACTTTGGAAAAGAAGAAATCTCCGATGAGTGGATCAAGAGGAAATTTTTCAAAGCTATTACATCCTTTGAGAAAAATCTCTCCACTAGCATCCGGACAAGAGCGGACTACAATACCCTCAACTCAATTGGTGTTCTAAGTGAGTTCATTGCTATCTCTCTCTCACACAAGAGCGCGGACGATGCTCTAGCTCACTCTCGAGGAATAGGAAGGTCGCCCAATCTCGCTTTGAAGTCAAAGGCTATGGCTTGAATCGATGAAAGTGAAGAAGATGATGATGAGGAGGAAGACTATGAGGACATTTACACGGGGGCTCACAAGTGCATTGCCCTCGCTATGCATGGATATTTGAAGAGATGGGAAGCTCACAAGGCCGGATCTCCAAGGCCTCCACGAAACAAGAACTACAAGAAGAAGGGGGAGCGACCAAGGACATGCTACAATTGTGGTAGCGTTAACCATTTCGTGAAGGAGTGCCCCTTTGAGCCAAGAGAAGAAAACGAAGGCAAGCTTGTTCGCAAAAACAAGACCAAGCCTCCTCAAAACAAGAACTTCGCTAGGAGGGTGCCACGGGCTCTCTATGTTCAAGAAGGGGCAGTTCTTGAGACTTACATCTTCGGGGATGAAGGAGAAGATGAGGTAGTTGGAGTTTCTCACATCGCCAGGGCCGCCGCATCATCCCCTTTGATCTCTCTATTCGAATCCCCCAATGAGAATGTGGCTACCCGACCTACGTGTCTTATGGAAAAAGCCACTTCGGTATGCTCTCATAACTCCAAGACCATTATCACTAACCCTCCTTCGTTATTGGATTGTGTTGAAAATGTTTGCGAGGAGGATAGTGAGTCTAATGATTAGGCATGTGGCTATCTAGCCTTAAAGGTGAGACTAAGGAAAAGGTGAATGCCCTTTTGAGGCAACTTGATGAGGCTAACTCTCTTGTAGATGAAAAGGAGGAGATCATCATGACTTTGGAAAGCCATGGAGTTCACACTTGCAATGAGCAAGAGCTTGAAAATGAGTGTTCCATTCGTGCCTCACTTGAGCAGAAATTGTCTTGTCTTGAAGAAAACTTTGCCATAAGTGTCTCTAAGCTTAGGAAGGAGAATGCACAATCTCTTGCTATCATTAAAACTCTTGAACATGAAGAATTGAAGCTAGGAATTGCTCACGAGGAACTTGGCACTCGTCATGAAAAACTTGAAAAGGAGTTCATGTCTCTCAAGGAAATTCATGACAAGTTAACCAAATCTCGTGACAATCTTCTAGCTCAACTATCAAACAAGCAAGTTGTGTCCACTTCACCCTCTAGCTTGAATGTCTTGCCTAGCAATGCTTGTAGTGCGACTAATCTTGTAGGAAATGAGAAGAATCCCCATGAGATTGCTTCTCAACGAGCCAACAATGGAAAGGAGGGACTTGGATATATAGTCAAGTCAAAGAAGAAGTACAAGAAGAAGAACAAGAAGAAAGTCACCTCCCCTCACAAGAAGTAAGATTTGTGAAAGAGGGAGAGGTGACCAAAAGGAAGGAGACCAACACCATTGTGGGTGGTGAGACCTCTAGGGGGAGCACCACTCAAAATGACTTTGCCGGGAAATATAATCCATCTTATGTTCTTATGAAATCTAGAGATGGTCATGTATATGCTAAATATGTTGGTACTTCTTATGGTGATGATTATCATTGGAGTATTTGGGTTCCTAAGACCCTTGTCGCTAACATGAGAGGACCCATTCAAAGATGGGTCCCTAAATCAAGAAACTAATCTATTGTAGGGAAGTGCTTCCGGTTCAAGCAAATGGACGGTGGATAGTGGTGCATTCCAACATATGACCGGAAGCAATGACGCAATGAGTGATCTTCAACCTCCATTACCTCATCTCAATTGCGTTACTATTGGTGATAACTCCGAATTAAAGGTATTGGGACGAGGCAAGGTAGCAATCTCAAATGACTTGTCAATTGAGAATGTTCTCCTCGTTGAGTCTCTAGGCTATAATCTCATCTCGGTTCTTCAACTTGCTAAGAGTGGTTTTACCTCTTTCTTTAATAAGGAGAATGTGATTGTCACGTGGGAGACGACTCTTAAGGTGGCCTTTGTTGGGCATGTCGAGAACGACATGTATGTAGTGGACTTCTCTAAAGGAGACACGTGTGCCGCGACATGCCTAATGGCTAAAGTTGATGTGGGTTGGCTATGGCATCGCCGGTTAGCCCACACCAATATGAGGACGTTGCATGACCTTCAAAGTGGCAATCGCGTTCTAGGACTAACAAATGCTAAGTTTGCCAAAGATCGTGTGTGTAGCACTTGCGTTCTAGGAAAGCAACATGGAGAAGCACATCCCACCAAGACGAACATCACCACCTCAAGGATCCTCGAGCTCATTCACTTGGACCTTTTTGGTCCCCTATCATATGATAGTCTTGGGGGAAAAAATTATTGCTTGATGATTGTGGATGACTATTCATGATATTGTTGGGTGTACTTCTTCAAGAGGAAGAGTGAGACTCAAAAGCGGGTCATCGAGTTCATCACTTTGGTGGAACGCCAACATAATACGAGTATCATGGCTATCCGAAGTGATAACGGCTCCGAGTTCAAGAACTACACCGTGGAGGGTTTTCTTAGCAAGGAAGGAATTGCTCATCAATACTCCACTCCCTACACCCCTCAACAAAATGGTGTGGCGGAGAGAAAGAATCGGACTCTTATGGATGCGGCTCGAACCATGATTGCGGAGTTCTCTTGTCCTTATAATTTTTGGGCCGAAGCCATCTCCAACGCTTGCCACTCTAGCAACCGATTGTATCTCTGCAAGATCTTGAACAAGACCCCTTATGAGATTCTCACGGGCAAGAATCTGGATGTGTCATACTTCAAGGTCTTTGGATGCAAGTGCTTCATTTGCAAGAGAGGTAAACGCTTGTCAAAGTTTGAGACTAAATCCTATGAGGGTATCTTTGTTGGTTACACCACAAACTCTCACGCCTATAGAGTCTACAACAAGTCCACCGGACAAGTTGAAGAAGCTATAGACGTGGTGTTTGATGAGGATAATGGGTCCCAAAGGGGCCGTATAGATCATGGTTTTGTAGGAGATGCAATTCCTCCCATCGTCATACGAAGAATGGGGATTGGTGAAATAATCCCCATTGAGGGACACCGGATGACGGAGGGAGAAGGACTATGCTCCACTCAAGTGGAGCCATTGACTACATCCATTGATAACCAAGCTACCCAACAAGATGCACCAAACCCTCATGCTTCACCACAAGGCCAAGCTAACGATCAAGATCACTCAATCAATCAAGGCCAAGCTCATGATGAAGGCCAAGCTCACAATGAAGAACAAGATACACATGGTGATGATACAAATCATCATATAAGGGATCCACCTCCCGTCAATGATCAAGATCAAGGTGGACATGTCTCCGATGATGAAGGTGATGATCAAGTACTATCCAAGGAAAATTTGGAGGAGATGCTAGCTCGTAGGGAAAAGAGAAGGCTAGATAATCTTGCTCGTGCCGGTCACACGGAGGACATGATTCTTGGACAAGTTCGTGGAAGGGTCGTCACAAGGAGGCAACTAGCGGACTTTAGCAAAGCTCATGCATTCGTCTCTCACATTGAGTCAAAGAAGGTCTATGAAGCTCTTGAAGATCAAGATTGGCTTGAAGCAATGCACGATGAACTCAACAACTTCGAGCGCAACAAGGTGTGGAAGTTGGTACCAAGACCCAAAGATTGCAAGAACGTCATTGGCACTAAGTGGATCTTCAAGAACAAACAAGACAAGGACGGCATCGTCATCCGCAACAAATCTAGATTGGTAGCCCAAGGCTTCTCTCAAGTCGAAGGTGTCGACTTCGGTGAAACATTCGCTCCCGTAGCTCGTCTTGAATCTATTCACATCTTACTTGCATATGCTTCTCATCATAACTTTAAATTGCAACAAATGGATGTGAAAAGTGCATTTTTGAATGGTCCCATCCACGAGTTGGTTTATGTCAAGCAACCTCCGGGTTTCGAGGATCCCAACCACCCTGATCATGTCTACAAACTCGATAAGGCACTCTATGGACTTAAACAAGCTCCACGTGCGTGGTACGAGCACCTTAAAGAGTTTTTAGTTGATCGTGGGTTTAATGTTGGTTTAATCGATCCCACCCTTTTCACCAAAAAGGTTGGAGGTGACTTGTTCATATGCCAACTCTATGTGGATAATATCATCTTTGGTTCTACTAACGTCGCATTCAATGATGAGTTTTGCAAGCTTATGACGGACAAGTTCGAGATGTCTATGATGGGAGAATTAGAGTATTTTCTTGGCTTTGAGATCAAGAAACATCCCGAAGGCACATTCATCAAGCAAGCCAAGTATACTCAAGACATGCTCAAGCGATTCAACATGCATGATGCCAAACCTATGAAGACCCCCATGTCCACGACTATTGACTTGAAACCCGGCCCGAATGGTAAAGAGGTAGATCAAAAGGTATACCGCTCCATGATTGGCTCTTTGCTCTACCTTTGTGCATCTAGACCCGATATTATGTATAGCGTAGGTAAATGTGCAAGGTTTCAAGCCTCTCCGAGACAAAGTCATTTTGAAGCGGTTAAGCGCATCTTTCGATATTTAGTTCATACCCCAAACTTCGGTCTTTGGTATCCCAAGGGTTCAAGCTTTCAGCTCATTAGGTATTCGGATGCGGACTATGCGGGAGAGAAGACGGATAGGAAATCTACATCCGGAGGTTGTCAATTTCTTGGCCGCTCATTGGTGTGTTGGTCATCCAAGAAGCAAAACTGCATTGCTCTCTCTACCACCGAGGCCGAATACATCTCCGCAGCGAGTTGTTGTGCTCAATTACTTTGGATGCGGCAAACATTGAGAGATTATGGCATCGTCTTCGACAAAGTTCCTCTATTGTGCGACAATGAGAGTGCCATCAAGATCGCCTACAATCCCGTTCTTCACTCCAAGACGAAGCACATTGAGATACGACATCACTTTATTCGGGATCATGTTGAGAAGGGTGATATTGATCTCTCCTATGTGGCAACCAAGGATCAACTCGCGGATATCTTCACGAAGGCCCTTGATGAACCAAGATTTCGGGGTTTGAGGAATGAACTAAATGTGATCGATGCGTCCAACTTCTCTTGAATCCTTGCATAAGTACCTTCACTATATGTGCTATCTAGTTTAGATGTAGGCATGTACATAGGGGGAGCGTAGTTCAACTCATGAACAAACACTCCACCTATCATGCGCAAAACAACCAAAGCGTCATGCATATCTAGTCAATTTGTGACTTATTGTGCTTAAAACGTGAGTTATACTTTTAAGTCCAAGATACATCTTCGCGACTTCTTGGTATCACTCAAACACGGTGGCTTCGGCCACCAACATTTTCTCTTGTTATTTGTATTTGTTTTGTTCTTATGTTTTGCTCGTGTTAGTGCGTTTGTTTTTTGTGTTTCTCGTTTTTGGAGGCTCACGATTTGTTCCATCTTCAACAAAAACTCGGATGGCGTAGGATCACCGGAAATTCCGGCCTAGGGCCCAAAAGATTCCGGCCCTCACACATTTGTCCCAGAAATTTCTCCCATTTCCCATGTGCCCGCTCACAGATGGCACACCGGAAATTTCAGCGGAAATTTCCGGGGCAAATATCCAGGGGCCCGGAATATTCCGTGCCTTAAGCCCCGGAAATTTCCGGGGTTCGAGATTGACTCGAATAATCCGTCAAATATCCAGCGTGCCCGCTCGCAGAAGGCACACCGGATATTTGGGCGGAATATTCCGGGCCAGATCTCCGGGCACCGGAATATTCCGGCCTTAATACCGGAAATTTCCGGTGGGGTTGTCTGGGGCTATATAAGGGCGACGGGAGGGAGCAGTTCCAGATTGCTCTCCCTCCCTTCGCCTCCACTCCGCCTCCAAACGCCGCCGCCGCCTCCGAGACCTCCGGGAGGCCCTTTGCCTCCCGTCCTCGTCCTCTAATCACCTTTTGCGGATCAAGAGACCGCACATCCGTTCCTATCTCATGGATCCCGGTATGTGTTCCATTTTCTCCGCAATCTATGGTTGATTAGATGATTTGATCTCATGTCTAGTGTTCTTCATGGTATTGTACGGTCATATCTGAAAGTATAGTATGGGCACCTAGAGGGGGGGTGAATAGGTGCTACGGCAAATTTTAATTTTTCTCAAATTTAGGCTTGACAAGAAGGGTAAATTCTCTAGATAGTGCAACTAGTGAGAATTTACCTATATGACAATACAAGCAAACAATGCAACAAGTACAAGTAAGTAAAGGTAGGGAGGAACGAGGTAACCAATGGAAGCACACGGAGACACGATGTATTTCCGAGTTCCTCCTTTTTAGGGGAGTACGTCTCGTTGGAGAGGTGTGAGCTCGCCACAAAGGCCTACTCAACGCCACTAAGGCTTCACCTTAATCTCCGATGAACTTCGCCACAAAGGCCTAGTTCACCTTCCACTATAGAACCCCTTTGAGGCGGGGATCAAATCCTTTACAAACCACTTGGGGCACACACCCACAACTTAATTGGGGGCTCCCAAACCTTCTTGAATCACCAACAAGAAACAAGAAGCCTAGGTTCTCCACAAGAGGAAACCCTAGGCAAGATCCCTCGAGCTAGAGAGGGGGAAATGAAGAACGGGTTGGTGAAGATGTAGATCCGGTGGTCCTCCTTCAATCCTCAAAGAATCAACGAGTTTGGGTGGAGGAGGAGGGAGATCTTGCTAGTGGGTGAGCTCCATTAATGGTGTCTTCAATGCTGGGAAGAGCTAACCCTTGGAGAGAGAAGTGAAGCTCTATTTATAGCCTCCAAGAAAACTAGCCGTTTTTGGGCCAGATTTCGACCAGCCCGGAATGGTCCGGAATTTTCCGGGCCCCCGGAATATTCCGGAGCAATCCGGATGCCACCCGAACAATTCGCCGTTGTGGCCGGAATGGCTCCCGGAATATTCCGGATGCCAACAGAACAATTCCCCGTTGAGGCCGGAATGAACCCGGAAAATTCCGGCTGCCGGAAAGTTCCGGAATATTCCGGATTGCAACAGAGCAATTTCCCATAGTGGCCGGAATAATCCGGAACCATTCCGGATGCCCGGAATTTTCCGGCCTTTCCTCTGAAACTCTGTAGAAGGCCAGAAAAGTTCCATTGATCTTCGAATTCTTCACCATTTCTTTGACACCGTATACGTGCTGATTTAAAACCAACATTTTAACAAAATAGCGTATACGGTTAGCAACTTCTTTATGTTGTTAACAAACACACAAAACCGTGAGATATCAAGAATGCACTTTCAATCTCCCCCTTTTTGGTGTTTGATGACAACATAAAGATTTCACGGGAGGAACAATATGAACTAAAGAAATGGTGTCCAAAAAATAGACGGAGTTCTTCCTCGATGTGTGTCGTGAGACACGCACTTCATAGGCTTTGCTCCCCCTACGTTTTAAACACCAAGCCGGGTAAACAAGTTCATACAACATACGCATGATAAAAGTAACATAACCACGGGAGGGGTGACACGAATACGTCACGAGGTTCCACACACATAGAACAAAGTTTTAAAACTAGGAAACGAAATAAAGATACCGGAGCACAAGCCTATAAGATCGAAATCAAAAGCAAAAGACTTGTGCCCCAACCCTTGCAAATCCCGTGGAAACCTAATATGGGGGACTCCTTCTCCCCCTTTGGCATCAAAACGCCAAAAAGGGACAAAGAGCCCACTAGCGCCCCAAGAGATCACTCCATGAAGTCATCTTCTCCATGCCCTTCCTCATCATCGCCTTCTTCCTCATCACCGCGTCCTCCAAGCCCAGCAGCATCAAAGTCATCATCATCATTGGACAGCTCCTCCTCCTCATCATCAACATCTGCCGGTGGGACCCCGAAATAGAAGTCATCATCATGGATCTCGGGCATCTCAATGGGAACCAAAACAGCAGGAGCCAGTGAGGTGGGATCAGCAGGCACATCAAACCCAGCAAGCCTACGGTCGGCGTTCTGAATACGCCGAGTCTCCTTGGCCAACTCATGCGCCTCATGGGCAATGGCCCTAGTGTCCTTGCACATGTTGAACATAGCCTTGAAAAACTTTGCAATTCCACCAGAGGGACGCTCAGGAATGCCACTTGAGGAAGCAGAAGGAGTGGCCGAGGGGGACTTGGACTTCCCTTTGGCAAACTCCGGAATCTCATCACCATTGATCAACCGAGGAGCCATCTTCTTGCACTTGATCACATCATAGTTTTCCATGATTTCAACCCCTACCTTGGAATTGATGAACTTCTGAATGAGTGGGCCATAAGCGGGCTTCCTCTTCTCCATGACCCCTAGACAAATCTCCCGGTAGATGAAATCCATCACGTCAATCTTCCTTTGGTTTTTAGGCCTTGTGAGGAACATGAGGTTCACCATGAAGGCCCTCATAGCTGAGAAGTCACCGGCCTTTATCACAATGGAGGCACGGAAGATCTTGGAGAGCAAGTTGTAGTAGGGATACATGTTGGAGTTGAAGGGCTTAGTCTTGCCCTTAGCATTGGGGGGATAGCAAAAATCCAGACTGGAGATATCATACTTAGGGGCATCATGAATTCTGTAACCGTGATCAGCATAGGTGGCAGTCCAGGTGTATCCCAAGGCCTCAGCAAACTCAGTCAAATTGCTGGAGATCTTCTGCTCTCCACACATCCAAGTCATGGAGCGTGTGGCATCACCCTTAGCATGGAGTGTGCAGTAGAACTGAGCAACCAACTCCGGGCAGTACTCACCCTCAGTATTGTCAAACAGTGGCATCATGCCAAACTTCTCCAAACAGGCATGCACATGGCGTAGCTCAGATTTCTTGTACCTATTGTAGACATCCATGTCCACTTGAGCTTGCACACAAGTAAGAGGCTGCTGAGTAGAATAGAATTCATCCCAACACTTGAGCTGCAGATTTGTCCAGAACCGAGGATCCTCACAGGTGGAATCGGGGAAGCGGTAAGGATTCTTCCGCTTGACATACTTCCACTGAGGGACGGAGCAGGCTTTCAGATCAATCTCAGGAACTGACTCAGTGTTAGCATCCTCACGAGTCTCATGAAAGGAGGAGGAACGACCAGCCCGTCCTCTGACCGGACGAGCACCCCTTGAAACAGATTGCTTCCTTTTCAGACCAGTACGAGCTCCAGGACCTGCGAATGGAGGATACAGGAGTAGCAAAGATAAGTGCATATGCCATAAGGGTCAAAAGGAACTCCAAAAGGTTAGGTGTAGTGCAAAAACTCGAATTCCTGGCAGCATCCGGAAAATTCCGGAGTGATCCGGAATATTCCGGCTGAGCCGGAAATTTCCGGAGCAATTCCGGGCTCCTCGATTTGATTCGTGGAACTGCCTAAGACTTCGAATTTTTGTCTCACAACTACACCAAACATCTAGGAAAACCAGAGAGGATGCGCCTAGAATAGATCTACGTGCTGGAAAACATGGGAAGGCCACAAACTAAGATTTGGATCTAAGTCTAGATGTAGATTGGTTAGACTAGATCGAGGGAAAGCATGTCATCTAGGTAGTGAATGGCAAGATAAACACATTGATAGAACTTGGAACTAGATCAAACCCTAGTGAGATTGCATCTAGAGCCAAAATCAACCAATCAAAACGAAGAATAAGAGATGCCAATCAACATACCGTCCATGGGGATGTCCTTGTCCAAGGGAGAGATCCAACAATCCTCCCTAGGGGCAACGGGGACGAAATCGACGAAAGGAGGCGGCTAGGGCACGGGAGGAGTGAAAGAAGTGGAGGAAAAACTTCCTCCCGTGCGTGCGGGGTATTTATAGACGAAAACTGCCCATCCGGAATGGTCCGGAAAATTCCGGAGGTCCGGAATATTCCGGGGCAATCCGGCTATCCGGAATGATCCGGAAAATTCCGGATGGTCGGAATTTTCCGGCAGGAGCAACAATCAGCTCCAAAAATTTCGGAGGGGGCAAGTTTTGAAAGGCAAGGAATGATGTGTGATGTGTGGAGTATGGCATATGCAAAGATGAACATGGGAGAGGATACATAGAGCAAAACACAAGGGTTAGGTTTCCTAGTCTTACTTCTCGGAAAAGAACCAAATAAGATCGAAATAGCAACGAGAAGTAGTATTCGGACAAGAAACACTATAACCATAAGATATTCAACTAAGAACCAACTCTTCACGTGGGAAGAGGTTGGTGGCCTAAGCCACCATGTAAGAGTTCATGGTATGCAACCGCGAAGATATATCTTGGGGGCATTGCCAAAACTCAACATTAAAGCTCACAATTCAACATTAGAAAAGGGGAGATCACAATGAATTTTTGCTATGGGCATAATGGGGGGAGGGAGAACCCAATGTGTTAGGATAGCACTCCCCCTATGTCCATGCCTACATCTAAGCTCGAACACGTTTCATCTATAGGGGTGTGCGCAAGATAGTCAAGCCAAGCTCCTTGAATCAATCACATTTAGCTCATTCCTCAAGAACATGAACCTTGCATCATCAAGTGGCTTCGTGAAAATATCCGCAAGATTGTCCTTGGTGGGCACATAACCGAGTGCAATGTCTCCTATCGCCACGTGATCACGGATGAAGTGGTGGCGAATCTCAATGTGCTTCGTCCTTGTGTGTTGCACCGGATTGTATGCAATCTTGATAGCACTTTCATTGTCACATAGAAGAGGTACTTTGTCCAAATGAACTCCATATTCCTTGAGAGTTTGCCTCATCCATAGCAATTGGGTGCATGCACTTGCGGCGGCAACATATTCCGCTTCGGCGGTGGAGAGAGAGATGCAATTTTGTTTCTTCGAGGACCAACTTACAAGGGACCTACCAAGGAATTGGCAAGCCCCCGAGGTTGACTTCCTATCATCTTGATCACCCGCCCAATCGGAATCCGTATATCCATTGAGAGTAAATTGTGCCCCCTTTGGGTACCACAAACCAAATCTTGAGGTATGAACCAAATAACGAAAGATTCTATGAACCGCCATTAGATGGCAATCCTTAGGAGCCGCTTGATACCTTGCACACACACCTACACTCAAAACGATATCGGGCCTAGATGCACAAAGATAGAGCAAAGAACCAATCATAGAACGATAGAGCTTTTGGTCCACATCCTTACTCCCTTTTGGATTACGAGAGAGATGACACTTGACTTGCATAGGAGATGTCTTGATCTTAGCATCTTGGAAGTTAAACCTCTTGATCATATCTTGGGTATACTTGGCTTGAGAAATGAAGGTCCCACGAGCCAATTGCTTGATCTCAAAGCCAAGAAAGAATTTAAGCTCCCCCATCATAGACATCTCAAACCTGTCAGTCATAAGCTTAGAGAACTCATCATTGAAAGCTTGGTTAGTTGAGCCAAAGATGATATCGTCCACATAGAGTTGGCATATGAAAAGCTCTCCCTTTACTCTCTTGGTGAAGAGAGTGGGGTCAATCTTCCCAACTTCGAAACCACGATCATCTAACAACTCCCTAAGGTGCTCATACCAAGCACGAGGTGCTTGTTTGAGACCATAGAGAGCCTTGTCAAGTTTGTAAACGTGGTTGGGAAAGTTGAGATTCTCGAACCCCGGAGGTTTCTTAACATATACCTCCTCTTTTAGTGGACCATTCAAGAAAGCACTTTTCACATCCATTTGTTGCAATTTGAAATTGTGTGAGGATGCATAAGCAAGGAGGATACGGATGGACTCAAGGCGAGCCACGGGCGCGTAGGTTTCATCAAAGTCAATGCCTTCAACTTGGGTGTACCCTTGAGCGACCAATCTTGCCTTGTTCCTAATGACAATGCCATTCTCATCTTGCTTGTTCTTGAATATCCACTTGGTGCCAATAACATTGTGGCAATCCTTGGGTTTCTCAACCAATCTCCAAACTTTGTTGCGCTCAAAGTTATTGAGCTCATCATGCATAGCTTCAACCCAATCGGAGTCCTCAAGAGCTTCATACACTTTCTTAGGCTCCACCATAGAGATATGAGCTTGATGCTCACAAAAATGAGCCAATTGCCTTCTAGTGGATCTTCTAGTTTGGACATCCTCCAAGACCTTGTCATCTTGGGCATCAATTAGCTTCAAAGCTCTTCTTATCCTTTTGATGCGACGGGCTTCGATCTCCTCATTATTGCGAGGAGGAGATACTTGATCATCTTGATCATTTGGGTCCCCATCTTGACCATCATGGCCTTGATCATCAACATCATCATCAACAATATCTTCACTACTAGCTTCAACTTGAGAAGAGGATGACGAGGACGATTGATCTTGGCCTTGATCTTGACTCGCATTAGTGAGAGGAGTGGGTACGACTTGCGGAGTCACTTGATCAACGAGAGGAGGGTCTTGAATATGTTCTCGGTTAGGTGTAGTAGGTGGCTCCTTGGCTTGATCTTCAAATGTAGAGGAGGGCTCCACTTGGGTAGAGCATAGTCCTTCTCGAGTCGCCATAAGGTGTCCCTCGATGGGGCGGAAGAATCCCACACCCATCCTTCCTATGGCTTCTTGAGGCATTTCAACATCTACATTTGAAACATGAAATTGCGCCACTTGGGAGCCGTCATTTTCCTCGAAAACCACACTACAAGATTCTATGACAATCCGTGAGGCTTTGTCATAGACTCTATAAGTGTGGGATTCGGCACCGTAACCAACAAAGATACCCTCAATAGTTTTGGATTGAAATTTCGACAACCTAATACCCTTGATCAAATAGAAGCACTTACAACCGAATACACGGAAGTAGGATACGTTGGGCTTGTTGCCGGTGAGGATCTCATATGGGGTCTTGCACAAGCCTTTGCGGATGTAGAGGCGGTTGGAGGAGTGGCATGCGGTGGATACGGCCTCGGCCCATAAATATTGGGGAGAAGAGTACTCCGCCAACATGGTCCTTGCCATATCCAAGAGAGTGCGATTCTTCCTTTCGGCAACACCATTTTGTTGAGGAGTGTAAGTGGCGGAGTATTGGTGACAAATGCCTTCTTCACTAAGAAATTCATTCAATGTATAGTTCTTGAACTCCGAACCATTATCACTCCTAATAGCCATGATTTGCACATTGTGTTGTCGTTGCACTTCGTTGGAGAAGTCGATGATGGTTTGTTGAGTCTCACTCTTGCACTTGAAGAAATAAACCCAAGTGTATCTTGAATAATCATCGACAATCACCAAGCAATACTTCTTGCCGCCAAGACTTTCCTCGGGCACGGCACCAAAGAGATCAACATGGAGAAGCTCCAAGATCCTCTTTGATGAGATAATAGTCTTGGCCTTGTGCACAATGTCATGCATCTTCCCTTCAACACACGACCTACAAACGCGATCCTTTGCAAAGGAAACATTTTCTTTTAGTCCAACAATAAGGCCACTTTTGTGAAGACTTTGCAAAGTTCTCATGTTGACATGGGATAGGCGGCGATGCCACAACCATCCCAAGTCCGCCTTCCCGAAAAGACACATTGCTTGAGTGTTGGTTGACTTCGAAAAGTCCACCACATACAACTCATTTTCAACATGTCCCACGTGAACGACGTCAAGAGTCTTGCTTCTCAAAAGGACCACAATATCACCATCAAAGAAGACGGAAAGACCCATCTTACTAAGAGAACGGACGGAAAGTAAATTGTAACCAAGGGATTCGACAAGCATGACGTTCACGATAGTGATATCGGGAGCCACCACAACCTTGCCAAATCCGGATACCTTAGACTTGGACGAGTCCCCATAGGTGACGGTTGCTTGGATGTCATTTGGTTGCAACTCCGTCACAAGTTCTTTGCTTCCGGTCATATGATTAGTGCATCCACTATCAAGAATCCATTTAGCCCCACCGGAAGCATAGTCCTGCAAGAGATCATTGACTAGAGTTAGGACCCGAGTTGGGTCCCTTCATGTTAGCAACAAGGGTCTTTGGAACCCATATAGTGTAGTCAATGAAACCCTCAATTGGACCAACATATTTAGCTTGCACAACACCATAATAATCAACATATAAGAAATGGTGTGGGTTGTTAGTTCCCGCGGAGGAGCTACGAGTAGTGTTGTCCCTCATGACACTACCACCCGAAGCCCCATGTTTGTTCTTCTTCTTGTTCTTCTTCTTCTTGTTCCTTTTCTTAGCTACATAGCCAAGACCTTGCTTGCCCACTTGTTGCCTTGGAGCACTCACTTGTGGTCTAGAAATGACCGCATTAGTGCTAGAGGCAACCACTTGTGGGGTGGCAAGCACCACCTTTTCAACTTGAGTGCTTTTGCCCTTGAGCCTCACTAGCTCATCCTTCAACCTAGCATTTTCTTCAATAATATTTGCATGATCACAAGAAGAAGTAGAGGTGCTAGGAGGGTTAGCTTGAGTAAGTTGAGTTTGAAGTTGTTCATGCAACTCTTTGAGGGATGAGTGTTGGCTTTCCAAAGCTTTGTGAGCAATGGTTAGCTTTTCAAACTCCTCGGTTAGTTTACCATGACCAACCCCAAACTCTACTTTATCCTTTTTAGCCTTTTTATATTTAGAAATAGCAAGATCACGTTCCTTAATGATTTTGGAGACAAGTTCATTATGAGTGGTTTCAATAGTTTCAAGTTCATCCTCTAGAGAAACTCTACCATCATGCTCTTCTTCAAGAGTCATTGAGAGGGATGCAATTTCATCCGCATCCCTTCTCTCAATCTCACCTTTCTTCTCAAGGGCCTCTTGGGCCTCTCCCAATTGCCTCATGAGATGCTCAAAGTACTTCTTGGTCTCCCCTTGCATGTTGGACATAAAACGGTCCAAGGAGGCTCTTTCCTCTTCTTCTCTAAGACAAGCAATATGTTCTAGTTCACTAGGGGTCTTAGAGTTAGGAGAAGATGATACCTCCGTGGCCTTAGCCATGAAGCACTTGGCATCGCGTTGAGGAAGATTTTCATTGGGGGATTCAAAGAGAGATGACGAAGATGGAGTGGAAGCAATAGCTAGAGCGGCAACTTCACTTGTTGTTTCTTCTTCTTCATCACTCCAGGAATCATACTCCTCTTGAGTCAAGAGCACAAACTTGGTAGGGGTCTTCTTGTTGAAAGGTTTCTTCTTGAAATGAGGTTTCTTGTATTCAACCTTGGACTTGTCCTTGCGGATGAGCTTGCCGCTATGGTTTTCTCTATTCTCATATGGGCATTCCGCAATGAAGTGGTACTTGTCTTGGCAATTGAAGCAAGATCTCACTTTTTGAGCCCCATCATTACCATAACGAGACTTGGTCTTCTCCTCAACAAACTTCTTTCCTTTAGGGGGATTGTTCCAAAACTTTTGCACGGTGAGAGCTATTAGATCCTTTAGAACGGGATCATATTCTTGTTCCTTCAATGGAGGCAATGCTTCTTCACCATCTTCATCATTCTCAACTTCTCTTGTCAACACCTTGGCCTTCAAAGCAACGGAAGCTCCTTGATGCATTCCAATGGCCCTAGCACGGTTGTCAAGAGCATTCTTGGTTTGCACTTTGTAGGAGCTCAACTCTTGCATGACTTGGGTAGAGGTCATGGTGGAGAAATCATGTCTCCCTTGAATGCTCTTCATATCCGTGCCCTCGAAAGGCATCACGGCAATTATGAACTTCCTCTTGATCCAAGCATCATCAATATGTGTTGCACCCGCATTAGAGAAGGCGGTGGCAAGAGATTTGAGCCTCCGATACATGTCAACGTGATCTTCTCCATCACGCATGAAGAATCCTTCGGCCTCATTGGTCAAGGTGTCATAGCGATTTCTTTGCATGCTTTCATTCCCAACAAACATGACGACAAGGGCATCCCATGTCTCTTTGGCGGTGGAGAAGTGTTGAAGATGCGGCATGTGATTGGGGCCCACGGCTTGATGAAGGATGGACAAAGCGGTGTAATTGAGTTGGCAATCTACAACCTCTCTTCTTGTGAGATTCTTGGGATCATATGGCTTGTATCCATCGCGAGTGATTCTCCAAAGATCTATACAAGAAGAGTTCAAGTGAGTCTCCATGTAGTATTGCCATTCACGAAAAGAATATGCATCAATTTTAGGTGGATCTCCCCTAGGAATTATATGAGGAAAAGGGATGGGAGGATCGGGAGAATAATGGCCTTCAACGGCATGATATCCTTCCTTTCCATTCACACCCTTCTTAGCGGATTGTTCGGCGGAAGCAGTTTTAGGTGGTTCACCATCAACCCCAATCTTGGCACCCTCCGTTTCCGGAGGGGATGAGTCGACCACCTCCGGTTCCTTGGCTTTGAGGAGTGTTGTCATGAGTAGACGCAACTCCTCAAATTTAGTGTCTATGGATGAGGTCAATGATTCTCTCAAAGCATTGAGATCATTCATGGACACATTTCCTTCGGACGGAGCGTCATCCTCATCACCCATACTTAAACTCTTAGGCGGTTAAGCCCGATAGAAGAGCCGAGGCTCTGATACCAATTGAAAGTATAGTATGGGCACCTAGAGGGGGGGTGAATAGGTGCTACGGCAAATTTTAATTTTTCTCAAATTTAGGCTTGACAAGAAGGGTAAATTCTCTAGATAGTGCAACTAGTGAGAATTTACCTATATGACAATACAAGCAAACAATGCAACAAGTACAAGTAAGTAAAGGTAGGGAGGAACGAGGTAACCAATGGAAGCACACGGAGACACGATGTATTTCCGAGTTCCTCCTTTTTAGGGGAGTACGTCTCGTTGGAGAGGTGTGAGCTCGCCACAAAGGCCTACTCAACGCCACTAAGGCTTCACCTTAATCTCCGATGAACTTCGCCACAAAGGCCTAGTTCACCTTCCACTATAGAACCCCTTTGAGGCGGGGATCAAATCCTTTACAAACCACTTGGGGCACACACCCACAACTTAATTGGGGGCTCCCAAACCTTCTTGAATCACCAACAAGAAACAAGAAGCCTAGGTTCTCCACAAGAGGAAACCCTAGGCAAGATCCCTCGAGCTAGAGAGGGGGAAATGAAGAACGGGTTGGTGAAGATGTAGATCCGGTGGTCCTCCTTCAATCCTCAAAGAATCAACGAGTTTGGGTGGAGGAGGAGGGAGATCTTGCTAGTGGGTGAGCTCCATTAATGGTGTCTTCAATGCTGGGAAGAGCTAACCCTTGGAGAGAGAAGTGAAGCTCTATTTATATCCTCCAAGAAAACTAGCCGTTTTTGGGCCAGATTTCGACCAGCCCGGAATGGTCCGGAATTTTCCGGGCCCCCGGAATATTCCGGAGCAATCCGGATGCCACCCGAACAATTCGCCGTTGTGGCCGGAATGGCTCCCGGAATATTCCGGATGCCAACAGAACAATTCCCCGTTGAGGCCGGAATGAACCCGGAAAATTCCGGCTGCCGGAAAGTTCCGGAATATTCCGGATTGCAACAGAGAAATTTCCCATAGTGGCCGGAATAATCCGGAACCATTCCGGATGCCCGGAATTTTCCGGCCTTTCCTCTGAAACTCTGTAGAAGGCCAGAAAAGTTCCATTGATCTTCGAATTCTTCACCATTTCTTTGACACCGTATACGTGCTGATTTAAGACCAACCTTTTAACAAAATAGCGTATACGGTTAGCAACTTCTTTATGTTGTTAACAAACACACAAAACCGTGAGATATCAACAATGCACTTTCAATATCTTCACACAAGTATCATATATACTCTAGGTTTTATCTCTGTACTCCAATTCATCGTTCTAGATTCGTTACAGGCCCGGATTTAGATCTGGATTCGAAAATTCCGAAGGCCGGAAATTTCCGTCCCAGGACCGGAATTTCCGCCCCCCAGAAATTTCCCTGCGGCCGGAATTTCCTCCCTCCGGAATTTCCGCACCCAAGACCGGAATTTCCGGCCTGTACTGAATCTCGAACAGAGATCTACTTCCTCCATTTCCACGAGTCGTGAGCCCCCGTTTTTTATTCTTGTTTGGTTTTCATTGCATCTTTTCTGCTTTCCTCGCAGATGGCTCAAGCTCTAGGCCCGGCAAGTTGCTTAGCTCACGCAAACGATACCGTCACCTGAGGGAAGATGATGAGGGGACTTTTGTTGATGAAAATGAGACTCGCCGGCGTGCGAGGGATGTTGAGAGAGAGTATGAGCGTCAACGTGATGCTGACAGGGCTGCTCGCAAAGCTGGGAAGACGCAGGGGAAGTCTGCTCTGAACTTGGCTACAATGTCCATCCCTGAGTTCAAGGCATGGAGGGGCAAGGCCTGGTACACCGAGGGTCCTCAAGACCCCACTATTGATTCCTGCTTCTGGCGCGTTGAGCAGGAGACTCTTTTCAAGCAGGTGTATACTGTCATGAGCAAGCCAGTGTGCCCAATGAAGGTTATCAACTTTGCTCATTTGGCTGCCAATCCTGCCTACTTCAACAACTCCGTCCAGCTGGCTGAACTCCTTGGTCTGCACCCTCTTATGGAGACTAGATGCTCCTACAATACCACATTCATCCAGCAGTTCTTCGCCACACTTGTCATTGATGATTCTGAGGAGATTGGGATGTCTTGGATGTCTGGCCCTCACTTGCTCACCGCCAACTTCCATGACTTTGCTACTGCGCTTGGGTATCCTTTTGCTGGCCTCAACACTCCACAGGGTCACCGCATGCATGTTCATGGGGTGGAGTATGAGAAGAACAGACTGGCTGAGCTGTATGGTCCCAGAGGTGTGGTTGGATCGGCTAAAGGTCTATTTGCCATCTATGACATTCTTCTGCGTATGTTCAGGGAGTCTATTGCTCCGAGTGCGGGCAATAACGATGCTATTCATGGTGGCTTGGTCAACCTCATGTACCACGCCTACTTGACTTTCACTGAGAGTGACATGACTGACACGGAGGCCCACAAGATTGATGTGATAGATTTCATCTTCAATTAGATCCACTTTGCTCTCTTCCACCGCAAAGTGCCTCCGTATGCTCCCTACATCATGAAGCTCATCAAGGCTCGTGTAACATCCCAAGTATGAAAATACCCCTAGAATGTTTGATTCCTTGTTTTATTTCAAGCAATGCATCATGTCATCATTTCATTGCATTGTTTTATTATTGTTTGCATTGTTAATATTTGTTTTGCATCTGTTTTATCTTGCTTCCATAATTCAAACTCAAACAAATTCAAATGGTTATTTTCATACTTGCTCTGTTACAACTTTTGGAATAAAAATAACAAGTGAAAACAACCAAATTGTTCCATTTTATTCCATGTTGATCAACTAATAAAATGGTGCTTTTATTTCAATCAATTAATTCTATTTCAATCCAATTTCAAATCAGTATCTAATTGAAACCATGAAATTCACCTCACAATTGAAATCCTCAAACACATTAAATCATAGGGGTAACCCTATTTAAATTGTTGTTTCAATATTGTGTTTTTAATAATGAAAATTGTTGCTATTTGGATTCACATACAAATATCATTTTTTAAACTCAAACCAATTCTCAATTCATTAACCTTTTGAATCCATGAAATGCACCACTAATTTGAATTCATTAAATCCCTTTTAAACCCTAAAGAAAACCCTATTCAAATACATGTTTTCCTTAATGATTCATTAATCTTGAATTTCCCCTAAATTGGTTTCAAATACAAACTTTCATTTTAAAACTTAATTTTTGAAATCCAAAGTTGGAATATGTTTTCTAATTGCCTAACTATCCTAACCTAATTTTCTGGAATTTTTCTTAAATAAAAACCTTAACGTTTTCTTCCAAAAGCAAAACTACAAAAAAAAATAATAAAACAAACGAAAATAATAAAAGAGAAACAGCTAGCAGCTAACTAACCTAGCTACCTAGGCCCAAGCCCACCTAATCTCTAAACGCGCGCGCAGCGGCCCGATACCCCCCTCCCCGTCGCTGTCACCTACCTCTCGATGGCGTCACCTCTGTACGAACCATGGCAGAACCACACGATGATCCTCTCCCCCTTCCGATTCACCTCCGTACCGCGCTCGCCACCCTATATCTACCTCCCTCTGCCCCTAACCCTAGAAACCCTAGCCCACCCTCCATCGCCGCCACCTCCTCTCTGCTCGCATCTGTCCCTCTTCTGAACCCGGCCAAACTTCACTGAACCCTTCTCCTCCCATGGCCGATACTTTGAACCCTTGGCGCCAAGGATGTGGCCTTCTCCGGGGAGCCCTGAGGGCGGGAATGGAAACGGGGTTGCACCCGCTACCCACCCGTGCCATCACCTTTAGCTGGGAGAGCCTGTGGTGGCCGCGCCGTCGCCGGCCACCGTCGCCTTATCTCCGTCGACAGCGACCTCGACTGCCTCGACACCTGAACAACGACAGCCAGCGGCAGGTAATACCCCCCTGTCTATCCTCTCCTCCTTACGATCTCTCTGCTGTCCGCATCCAACCCCCTTCCCTTGCACGTGCACGACTCTCCCAGCACCAACCGCCACAGCGCCCCAAGGCCTTTGATCGATCGCTGCCGGCGAGGAGTTTCAGTTCGCTGGTTTCTGTTCGCTGCAGTACCTGTTCGATTCAGATTCGTAATTCAGAAACCATCCCGAGCCCACACCTTAACCCCCCAAGTTCTCCCCTTCTGTTACAACCGAGTGCACCAGCCCCACTGGTTTGGTTCCCCCCAGCGCAAGCAAGAGGTGGGGGGATCGAGTCCCCCCTCTCCCAAATAACCAAACTTTTATTTTCGCTTTGTTTTGGTCATAGAACAAACTGGTAATCACACCTAGGCCCCTGTTACTAAAATCTATACCCCTGAAATAATTTTTTCCTAAGTCCCTAGATCATAAAAAATGGCAGATTTGCACTATATTTTGGAAATTGCATAAATAAATCATCCTAACTCCAAATCCAACATTTTTTATATGTTTTCAATACCAAATTAAATGTTCTATCCAAATATAAAATTTGTTTACTGTTTTGAATATTTTAAATTGGTGCAAAATTTGAAAACTTGTCAAATTCACTTAAACTTGCAAAATTCATAACTTGTTTATAAAAAATCCAAATTTCACAAACCAAATATGTTTTCCAATCAATTTTTCATGTACTTTCCAAATATAAATTTTGTTTCATGTTTTGAATAATTAAAATTGGTTAAATGATTTAAACCTTGTTTAAATCATTTAATATTGCTAAATTCATAACTTGATCAAAACAAATTCTTTTGGGACATATAAAATATGTTTTCCAACCCTAAAAGTATAAACTCTTCAAATATGAATTTGGTTTAATGTTTTGAACAAATAAAAATTCAAATAAGTTCATGTTTGAATTAAATTCATTTAATTCTTGCTTAAACTTGTTTAATCCATAAATAATTCATTTGAAATCCTTTTTCAACAAGTGAAACATGTAATCCACCCAAAATCTTGTGTTCTTTCCAAATATAAACTTTGTTATCTGTTTTGAACAATTTAACTTGATGAAAACAACAAATGCTTGTGTGACACCTTTAAGTAACCAAAATTCCAAAACTTAATCAATGAATTTCTAAACTTGCTAAACCTTATTTCCATTTGGTTCTATTGTTGTTATTTTGTTGTTTTCCTCATCCATGCATCATGCTAATTCACTTACAAAATTTGATTAGTTGTAAAACAATTAGTTCAACCATAATTCATGGGCTTTTCATATGCAATCCAATTGCATATGGGTCCATTTAATTCTGTTTCTATCTTGTCAACTATTTCCTTTAGATGCATCAATTAACTTGACATGCATCATCCCATGTTTGTGCACCTATGCCATGATATTGATTGTTTATCTTTTTGCATTGTTTGTTTGCTTCTTCTCGGATACACGACGACGTTGAGACCGACGATACTTACGACACCCCGTCTAAGGATTTAGCTCAGTACCAGGCTACTGGGTTTTGCAGGCAAGTTATCACTCACATGAACCACTTTGTTCCTTTCAACATTGGTTACCGATACTTTCCGTTGTCTATTTCTGCTAGCCTTAGTAGTAGTTGTTTCTGTTGCGAACCTATCACATGAATCCCTTAACCCTGATATTGCCTCATCTCCCTTCCTACAACCATTGTTTGAGCCCGTGTCTTACTAGCATGCTTAGGTTGCTTTGCTCGAGTCTGTTACCCGTTACTTTCAGTTACTATTTCATTATGTTCTGGGGGCTCGATGTTAATCAATCAATCATGCTAATGAAATTGTTAAATAATAATTTGATGATAAGGCACCGGCAGGAGGCCCATGAGAGGTTTTGGAGCCTGCTAGTGTCGACCCTAATAGGAAAAGGGTCTTGTCTACTGATCCATGATGAGCGCACTACCCGCATTTGGGAAGCGAGTATGGGCGCCCCCCTCAACTTGACCTGATTCGCATCTCGTCCAAATCACCTCATTTAGTTCGTGTTTTCCATTTGCCGCATGCATGTTTTTGCGAGCCCAGGCCAGGGTGGAACTTTCGTAGTCGGCATATAGGGGGACACGTTCTTAGAGTGCTATGAGGGTCCATTTTCTTCTGGGCTCGATTAGCCGTGCGCCCAAGGTGCTTTGGGCTTGATGCGAGGAATGGTTGGTTGTGTTGAGTACCCCGCTTGGTGGAAGGGCCTTTCCATCTGGCGGGTTATTCATGAGTGTACGGCCAAATTGGTGCAACCCTGCAGGGATAATCTTCTCGAGAAGCCGTGTTTTCCGCGGTTATGGATTACTTGGTGAAAGTACTGGCTAACAAGTACTCAGGACAACTTAAACATAATGATCAAACATGTTACACCCCATGATTAATAACCTGACTAGTAATAGGCTTATTGACACAATAATTTGAACCATCATTATTACAACTGTGTGAGTTATCCTCGGATTGCTTCTTTGGATAAGGGGCGAGATCCAGGATGGGTTTGTTTGAAGTTATCTTTCAGTCGGTTACAATCCTCGATCTTATCTCCTTTCTGTTAGCCGGAAGTGGTAGAATCTCTGTAGTTGGTTAGCGCAGCCAGTTGCAGCATCTTTTATATCCCCTCTCTTCCGTTGAACCCAAGGCATCTGTGCTTGGTGTTGACGGGTTACACTTTGGTGAACCGTGAGTCTTGCTTGCCAGTACGTTTATGTACTGACCCCTTTGGGGCTGTGGTTTCCGCAGACCTACGTTTCCGAGGATCTACATGGTGGCTACTACGTGGAGTATGACGAGACTGCTGACGAGTAGATAGCGGACCCGGGCAGGATCCGAGACTTCGTGGATGGGCTCCGTCTGTTTGTTTCCGGCCTCTTAGGCCTATTTGGTTCTTGTCTGTACTCAGACATGTTGAATGCTTCCGCTGTATTGTAACGATGTATTGTTGGGGCATGTGCCCTCTGAATGATTGTATTTGCTATCTCTGCTCTAATGAGAGCCATTTGCAACTTATTTCAATCTTTTGTGTCGTAGAGATCTGTTGTGATATCACTTGTTGAACGCCGTTGACGTACCATGTGTGTATGGTTTGAAGTACGTCGACGGAAGTGCCTTTGATCTCTAGTGGATAGTTTACATCGACGATGGAATAGCAGGGCTTGTGTTGTCGCGCATAAGCGCAGGCCTACCAGGAAGCTGGGACGTGGGAGCAGTTATGCCCCATAATCCAAGCATCTGCTATCCAGTTCGTACGGTGAGTATCCCCTAGAAATCAGGGTGCGACAAATGGTATCAGAGCCTGTCTGCCCGTAGGATCCCTTTTTACTGGTCGCAGTTGAGTCTAGAAAATATTTTGTAGCTATATAGGAAAAATGAAACGTGAGAGTAGGAATTCTGCCATTTTTCTTCTTTTCCCACCCACCCACCCTTTTCTGGTAAGGAAGTGCAACGTTGTTTTCCATTCTCATCTAAACTTTCAAGTTAGGATTTCACGAATTCTGGTTTCTCTAGGATGGTTATATCTACTAGACCATAGGAATGGAGGTGGTTGTGACATGATTTATCATGTTGCCTACTCATGATTGAGAACGGAGGCGTGTAAGCCCCGGAAACAAATCCTCTATTCCTTAAGCAGTAGATAATGATCCTTTAGAAGCCCGGATGGGTTTTTCCGTAGTACCTCAGGAGTTTTGTTCTCGTTTTCCCCGATGTTGATATCATGTTCTTCTAAACATTTCCTTTTCGTCCATTGAAATCTTGTTGTTGTTTTCCACTTCAAATCTACTACCGGCGTCTAATCAAAACTTCCTCGTAAACTCTATTCCAGCTAAAGTGTTATTTGATACCGGAGCATCACATTCCTTTGTGTCAACAATCTTTTCCACAACATACAACCCAATTCTGGTTCCACTAGGCAATCAAAACTCTGTTCACTCCCCGGAATCTCAAATGTTGACTTCCAAGATAAGTAAGAACAATCCAATTCTAATGGGAGGCCACATATTCCTCGTTACTCTCATGTTGCTGATTCTGACATTGATATCATTCTTGGTGTTGGATTCATGTTAATAACTCAGTTCCACCATTCTAGCCACATAATCTATTCTCCAAATGAATCAAATTCTTTTCAGCTATACACCCTCCATACAAAAACTATACCTCGCCCATTTACTTGAAATGTTCCGGTGGTTTCCAAATTCCCTGACGTCTACCCAAGAAGTGTCCGGACCTTCTCTTTTCTCAGTAGGAATCTCGGGGCGCGATTCCTTCAAGGGGGGGCGTTTTGTAACATCCCAAGTATGAAAATACCCCTAGAATGTTTGATTCCTTGTTTTATTTCAAGCAATGCATCATGTCATCATTTCATTGCATTGTTTTATTATTGTTTGCATTGTTAATATTTGTTTTGCATCTGTTTTATCTTGCTTCCATAATTCAAACTCAAACAAATTCAAATGGTTATTTTCATACTTGCTCTGTTACAACTTTTGGAATAAAAATAACAAGTGAAAACAACCAAATTGTTACATTTTATTCCATGTTGATCAACTAATAAAATGGTGCTTTTATTTCAATCAATTAATTCTATTTCAATCCAATTTCAAATCAAATGTATTTCAAATCAGTATCTAATTGAAACCATGAAATTCACCTCACAATTGAAATCCTCAAACACATTAAATCATAGGGGTAACCCTATTTAAATTGTTGTTTCAATATTGTGTTTTTAATAATGAAAATTGTTGCTATTTGGATTCACATACAAATATCATTTTTTAAACTCAAACCAATTCTCAATTCATTAACCTTTTGAATCCATGAAATGCACCACTAATTTGAATTCATTAAATCCCTTTTAAACCCTAAAGAAAACCCTATTCAAATACATGTTTTCCTTAATGATTCATTAATATTGAATTTCCCCTAAATTGGTTTCAAATACAAACTTTCATTTTAAAACTTAATTTTTGAAATCCAAAGTTGGAATATGTTTTCTAATTGCCTAACTATCCTAACCTAATTTTCTGGAATTTTTCTTAAATAAAAACCTTAACGTTTTCTTCCAAAAGCAAAACTACAAAAAAAAAAATAATAAAACAAACGAAAATAATAAAAGAGAAACAGCTAGCAGCTAACTAACCTAGCTACCTAGGCCCAAGCCCACCTAATCTCTAAACGCGCGCGCAGCGGCCCGATACCCCCCTCCCCGTCGCTGTCACCTACCTCTCGATGGCGTCACCTCTGTACGAACCATGGCAGAACCACACGATGATCCTCTCCCCCTTCCGATTCACCTCCGTACCGCGCTCGCCACCCTATATCTACCTCCCTCTGCCCCTAACCCTAGAAACCCTATCCCACCCTCCATCGCCGCCACCTCCTCTCTGCTCGCATCTGTCCCTCTTCTGAACCCGGCCAAACTTCACTGAACCCTTCTCCTCCCATGGCCGATACTTTGAACCCTTGGCGCCAAGGATGTGGCCTTCTCCGGGGAGCCCTGAGGGCGGGAATGGAAACGGGGTTGCACCCGCTACCCACCCGTGCCATCACCTTTAGCTGGGAGAGCCTGTGGTGGCCGCGCCGTCGCCGGCCACCGTCGCCTTATCTCCGTCGACAGCGACCTCGACTGCCTCGACACCTGAACAACGACAGCCAGCGGCAGGTAATACCCCCCTGTCTATCCTCTCCTCCTTACGATCTCTCTGCTGTCCGCATCCAACCCCCTTCCCTTGCACGCGCACGACTCTCCCAGCACCAACCGCCACAGCGCCCCAAGGCCTTTGATCGATCGCTGCCGGCGAGGAGTTTCAGTTCGCTGGTTTCTGTTCGCTGCAGTACCTGTTCGATTCATATTCGTAATTCAGAAACCATCCCGAGCCCACACCTTAACCCCCCAAGTTCTCCCCTTCTGTTACAACCGAGTGCACCAGCCCCACTGGTTTGGTTCCCCCCAGCGCAAGCAAGAGGTGGGGGGATCGAGTCCCCCCTCTCCCAAATAACCAAACTTTTATTTTCGCTTTGTTTTGGTCATAGAACAAACTGGTAATCACACCTAGGCCCCTGTTACTAAAATCTATACCCCTGAAATAATTTTTTCCTAAGTCCCTAGATCATAAAAAATGGCAGATTTGCACTATATTTTGGAAATTGCATAAATAAATCATCCTAACTCCAAATCCAACATTTTTTATATGTTTTCAATACCAAATTAAATGTTCTATCCAAATATAAAATTTGTTTACTGTTTTGAATATTTTAAATTGGTGCAAAATTTGAAAACTTGTCAAATTCACTTAAACTTGCAAAATTCATAACTTGTTTATAAAAATTCCAAATTTCACAAACCAAATATGTTTTCCAATCAATTTTTCATGTACTTTCCAAATATAAATTTTGTTTCATGTTTTGAATAATTAAAATTGGTTAAATGATTTAAACCTTGTTTAAATCATTTAATATTGCTAAATTCATAACTTGATCAAAACAAATTCTTTTGGGACATATGAAATATGTTTTCCAACCCTAAAAGTATAAACTCTTCAAATATGAATTTGGTTTAATGTTTTGAACAAATAAAAATTCAAATAAGTTCATGTTTGAATTAAATTCATTTAATTCTTGCTTAAACTTGTTTAATCCATAAATAATTCATTTGAAATCCTTTTTCAACAAGTGAAACATGTAATCCACCCAAAATCTTGTGTTCTTTCCAAATATAAACTTTGTTATCTGTTTTGAACAATTTAACTTGATGAAAACAACAAATTCTTGTGTGACACCTTTAAGTAACCAAAATTCCAAAACTTAATCAATGAATTTCTAAACTTGCTAAACCTTATTTCCATTTGGTTCTATTGTTGTTATTTTGTTGTTTTCCTCATCCATGCATCATGCTAATTCACTTACACAATTTGATTAGTTGTAAAACAATTAGTTCAACCATAATTCATGGGCTTTTCATATGCAATCCAATTGCATATGGGTCCATTTAATTCTGTTTCTATCTTGTCAACTATTTCCTTTAGATGCATCAATTAACTTGACATGCATCATCCCATGTTTGTGCACCTATGCCATGATATTGATTGTTTATCTTTTTGCATTGTTTGTTTGCTTCTTCTCGGATACACGACGACGTTGAGACCGACGATACTTACGACACCCCGTCTAAGGATTTAGCTCAGTACCAGGCTACTGGGTTTTGCAGGCAAGTTATCACTCACATGAACCACTGTGTTCCTTTCAACATTGGTTACCGATACTTTCCGTTGTCTATTTCTGCTAGCCTTAGTAGTAGTTGTTTATGTTGCGAACCTATCACATGAATCCCTTAACCCTGATATTGCCTCATCTCCCTTCCTACAACCATTGTTTGAGCCCGTGTCTTACTAGCATGCTTAGGTTGCTTTGCTCGAGTCTGTTACCCGTTACTTTCAGTTACTATTTCATTATGTTCTGGGGGCTCGATGTTAATCAATCAATCATGCTAATGAAATTGTTAAATAATAATTTGATGATAAGGCACCGGCAGGAGGCCCATGAGAGGTTTTGGAGCCTGCTAGTGTCGACCCTAATAGGAAAAGGGTCTTGTCTACTGATCCATGATGAGCGCACTACCCGCATTTGGGAAGCGAGTATGGGTGCCCCCTCAACTTGACCTGATTCGCATCTCGTCCAAATCACCTCATTTAGTTCGTGTTTTCCATTTGCCGCATGCATGTTTTTGCGAGCCCAGGCCAGGGTGGAACTTTCGTAGTCGGCATATAGGGGGACACGTTCTTAGAGTGCTATGAGGGTCCATTTTCTTCTGGGCTCGATTAGCCGTGCGCCCAAGGTGCTTTGGGCTTGATGCGAGGAATGGTTGGTTGTGTTGAGTACCCCGCTTGGTGGAAGGGCCTTTCCATCTGGCGGGTTATTCATGAGTGTACGGCCAAATTGGTGCAACCCTGCAGGGATAATCTTCTCGAGAAGCCGTGTTTTCCGCGGTTATGGATTACTTGGTGAAAGTACTGGCTAACAAGTACTCAGGACAACTTAAACATAATGATCAAACATGTTACACCCCATGATTAATAACCTGACTAGTAATAGGCTTATTGACACAATAATTTGAACCATCATTATTACAACTGTGTGAGTTATCCTCGGATTGCTTCTTTGGATAAGGGGCGAGATCCAGGATGGGTTTGTTTGAAGTTATCTTTCAGTCGGTTACAATCCTCGATCTTATCTCCTTTCTGTTAGCCGGAAGTGGTAGAATCTCTGTAGTTGGTTAGCGCAGCCAGTTGCAGCATCTTTTATATCCCCTCTCTTCCGTTGAACCCAAGGCATCTGTGCTTGGTGTTGACGGGTTACACTTTGGTGAACCGTGAGTCTTGCTTGCCAGTACGTTTATGTACTGACCCCTTTGGGGCTGTGGTTTCCGTAGACCTACGTTTCCGAGGATCTACATGGTGGCTACTACGTGGAGTATGACGAGACTGCTGACGAGTAGATAGCGGACCCGGGCAGGATCCGAGACTTCGTGGATGGACTCCGTCTGTTTGTTTCCGGCCTCTTAGGCCTATTTGGTTCTTGTCTGTACTCAGACATGTTGAATGCTTCCGCTGTATTGTAACGATGTATTGTTGGGGCATGTGCCCTCTGAATGATTGTATTTGCTATCTCTGCTCTAATGAGAGCCATTTGCAACTTATTTCAATCTTTTGTGTCGTAGAGATCTGTTGTGATATCACTTGTTGAACGCCGTTGACGTACCATGTGTGTATGGTTTGAAGTACGTCGACGGAAGTGCCTTTGATCTCTAGTGGATAGTTTACATCGACGATGGAATAGCAGGGCTTGTGTTGTCGCGCATAAGCGCAGGCCTACCAGGAAGCTGGGACGTGGGAGCAGTTATGCCCCATAATCCAAGCATCTGCTATCCAGTTCGTACGGTGAGTATCCCCTAGAAATCAGGGTGCGACAGCTCGCTATCCCGAAGCAATCTGTGAGGACTTGGAGCTAGACTGTCAAGAGCACAAGGATGTCACTCTGTACAAGAAGGCCGCCCATACTCAGCAGGCTTCTCATGATGTTGGCGCCACTGGCCAGGGCCATCGTGATCCTCGCATGCGTCCTCCTCCCCCTGGCAAGAAGAAGCGTTCCTGGCTTGTTCGTGCAATTGAGAAGGTGCTGTGCATGAATGTGTGCCTCCACAAGGAGAACTACAGTGCCTATGTGGAGCACCGCAGCATCCTAGAGAACCAGCACCACATCATGCAGCTCTCCAGGCTCCCAATGTGCCACCCCTTCCTCCTCCCAGGATTGCATACAAGAACTAGAACAACCGCGACGTTGACTTGGATATCGGAGTGGATGATGATGAGGACATGGAGGATGTTACCGGGGATGAAGCGGAACAAGAAGAAGAGGACACCCAGGCCTAGAGTTTGCTCCATGGGACGTAGCTCTCTCTTTTCTCTTTTTGGTATCCTGATGCCAAAGGGGGAGAAGATCTAGATGATCACGGTGATTTGCTTGGGTGGGCTTCGTTCGTTCTATGTTGCCCCTTTTTATCGTTTCATGCGTCTTTTCGAACTTCGTCTTATCGTACTCGTTATTTGTTGGTGAACTATTATTATTAGTAGGCATGTCTCCTATATATGCTATCTGTGATGTTCTCATATCATGCTTTGTTAGTTTATTCTCCAGCAAATACCCGTGTTGTCATCACTCACCAAAAAGGGGGAGATTGAAAACTCATGATCCCTCTAATGATTTTGATGATGATAACAACACGGGTATCATCTATCTAACATTGTTGTTTTAGACTGTGCAGCTATTCTCTCAGATAATTATTGCTAGACTCATGTCAAAAGATCAAAGAGAAGGTCTACTCTCTGGAATTATTGCCACCGGAATTTTCAGTATTCAGTCCGGAAATTCCGGTGCTTATAGGGCGGAATATCCGGCCTTAGCACCGGAATATTCCGGCCTCTTCCTGGCATCTTCAAAACGGCTAAGTATTTTCCCTGCCCGCGCACAGAAGGCAGGGCGGAAATTTGCCCCGGAAATTTCCGGTGCAAAAATCCGGCCCTCTGGGACTTAGCAGAAAATGGAACCCTCTCAGCTGCCCGCGCACAGAGATGGGGGCGGAAATTCTGTCCGGAAATTTCCGGACCCGGATATTTCAATTATCCGCCCCCCGGATATTCCAATATTCCGGCCTTTGGTCCTTAGCAGTTTTCATCTTGGGCTACTGCCCGCGCACAGACATGGGGGCAGAACTTTGGGGCGGAAATTTCCGCCCCCGGATATTTCAAAAAACTGCCCCCCCCCCCCCGGACTATTCAAATTTCTGGCCACAGCAGACCGGAAATTTCCGGTGCTAACACCGGAATATTCCGGCCCTGGCGGACTGCAACGGTTAGAAATTGGAGGAGCCTATAAATAGTTGTCTTCTTCCTCTAGATAGGTAGCTCGTCCATTCCTCTCTCTCCTCCATTATTGTAGAGCTCAAAACGCCCCGATCTCCCTCCTCCTCCAACCAAATTCGATGCCCTTCAAGGATCTCATGGAGGAGGCCTAGATCTATCTTTCCACCAAGCCAAAACGTGTGCTCCCACACCACAACTCTTGGGATCTTGTAATCTCTTGGTTGCTTTGTCATCCAAGGGAAACCCTAGTGCTTGTAGCTTCCACCTTGTAGCAAGAAGTTTCGATTGTTGAGAGCCTCCATCTCATTTGTGGAGTAGCCTCAACCCCTTGTAAAGGTTTGGTCAACGCCTTCAAATCGACCTCATAGTGGAAACGAGAATCTCCCTCACCGGAGAAGCTCACGGAGAATAAGGTGTGCACATCCGTGCTATTGAGGAGCGCCTAGGTGGCTCCCCACCTCTCCAACGTAGACGTACTTCTTTCAAGAAGGAACTACGGGAAACATATCCTTGTCTCCGTGTTTTTTACTTGTGGTTATCTTGTCCCCTTGCTTTACTTCCGTTGCTACTTGTTGCTTGTCACATAGGGTGTTTACTTAGTTGCACATTTAGATAACCAAGCTTTTACTTTCCCTAAGCCACCTCTAAAAGTGAAAAAGAATTAAAATTTGTAGGTCACCTATTCAACCCCCCCCCCCCTCTAGTTGACCATCTTGCACTTTCACAAGTCATGGACTATGTCGATTATTTCTAGTCTTGTGCCGCACGTTGAGTGCCTGGTTGGCCTTAGCCAGGCCTTTCAAAAGCTGGGCGACAGCTCCCTTCGCTGGGTCTTAGTGTGGACCTGTACCCGGTAGGCCCGAGGAGGGGACTCGGAGAGTATCCCTACCCCAGCGGCGTAACGAAAGTCGTGTGGCACCAGCTACGCTGGGATCTAGACAACGACACTGTATGGGCAACGTACTTCGAGGAGCGCCACGAGCAGCAGATGGCGGCGCTCCCAACCGGTGGCCCAGTGGAGCAAGCCCGAGCGCAGCCTCCCTGCCATCCTCACCCACCTCTAGACTGTGTTGAAAAGACTCGCTCCTTCCTCCACTCGCCGCCGCCGACGCTCGTCTTCGTCTCTTGTTCCCCTCGCCGTCATCAAGCCCGAGCCTGAGGAAGAGCCGCGGAGCAGCATCATAATCGACGAAAGGTGGGCTCCGCCGGTGAATGATGTCTTTGTCCTCTCTGACAGCGACGACGAGGATGGCGTCCTCTCTATCCTGCCGCCTGAAGCGGACGTCAGCGATCCAGCGCAGAGCTACAGCCGCGCCCCCAAGGACGAGCCACCGAGCGACTCCGACAACGACGGTGACAACTACACCGGGATCTACCGGGGCCTCAGCATCAACTAGCCGATTTTAGTTTATATTTAGTTGTATCTACTATGTAATCGCCTAAATTTTGGCCAATTTATTAAAGTCGCCTATAATTTGATCAAAAGTTCGTCGATCTTTGCGGTTCTTTAAAATGTACATAAACTTTCGCGTCGGCCTATTGGGTCACGACTGGAAAACGACGCCGCCACACCGATATTAGGGCCGGCTGACCCCAGACGGCTCAGCTTTCCGCCAAAACACGGCCTGGCGGCACCGACGGCCGAAGATGCTCGTAGCATCACAAGGTACAGAACTTGCAGGGTAGATAGTAGCGGTACTACAGCATTGAGTACAGTCTTGGGCTACAGAATTGTGCTCGTCGGAATCGCTCTCGCCGGAGCGATGACTTGACAGAACACGTTGATTATTTGATGACGTGGAGGTGTGTAAGTCCCCAACCAGGCAAAACCCTTCCTTCTTTGCCCAAGGGCCAAGGCCGCGCGTGCTCGTGGCGAGGACGCGAATCCGATGTCAAGCCATCGCGGGTCGCATAGCATCGAACACCTTCCGTGCAGCCCCCGAATTCAGCCAAAGTCCGACTTTGGGACGAGGACGCGAATCCGACATCAGCCAGAACCGCGTCGCAGCCCGCCCATATAGGCAGGGCAGCCCCCGATGGCCATGGCGAATCCCTCATAGTACCAAGAAAGATCGAAACCAAGAAACCACTCGGCTCTCCACTCGGCTTGCCCATGGCCATCAAGGACGCAAGAAAGATGGAAAACAAGAAACCAACCCGCGCCAAGGCCGCCGCTGCCGGCGCGAACCATGTTCAGCGGCTCCCGGCACGAGCCATGGTCCCGGCAGAGTGCTTCGACGCCATCGCCGCGCTGCTGCCGCAGGGGAGTGTCCATGGTGGTGTCGGCCAAGACCACGTACAGGCGCCACAGCCGCAGCCGCAAGTTCTTCTTGATAAATAGTTAACATGCTCGAAACGATATATGTCCGTATTGGGGAAAAATGTTTTCTAGTCTTCTTGCAGTACTTGGCTACACAATTTGGGGACACGTTTTTGTAGTGTTCTTACAATTTGGGGACAAATTAGACTGTTTGTATTTGATGATTACACGAAGCAATTGTTGGTTTAGTACTCTGTTTTCAAATTACTGCAGTTTTTATTTTATCTTTTAGTAGTATATATACTACTTGATAGTTGACAGGAAATTACGAACATGGTATGGGTGGCAGGAAAGGCATGCAGAAGGAACAAAATGATGACGCTAGTAAAAAAATTGAGCATATAATTACCAAAAATTATATCTCTGTCTCATCGTCGCCCCTTGAGGGCGCGAGCCTCCGGTGATCATCAAGCGCACAGTACGAACTTTTATGCAACGATTAGGTTCGGCATTTTTTAGAAGAATTTTTTACTGAAGAAGAGCTAATTTTTCTTTGATTTTCACCAAAACAACCGCGATCCAATGATAGCATTCACACCTACTTAGGCAGTGTTCCTGCAAAGCATAGATCGTTCCTTAGTTGCCAACCACCCTAAACTAAACAAGCAGGAAAATTATAGTGAACACTTGACACTGAATTTAAAGCAGCAAAAGTATAATGAACACTAACACATGTACATTGTTTCCTCCAAATCGCTGAAGGAAACTGAACCAGCATACATTTAGCTTGATTCCAAGTAGTAGAGCTAAATCTCCAAACAAGAATGCTCTCCTATTTCCATGGTTGAAACAGAGAAGGCTTTGGCAAACTGGAAAAAAAAGATCTTCAGATGCATCTGACATTTCCTAACCAGAGAATTATGTCCCACGACAGAAATCAAATCGTATCCGCCATTTATTCTAAAATACAATACATACAAAAAAACAGAGAAGGGTTTGGGAGGGATATCAAACCACAACAGAAATCAAATCGTATCCGCCATTTATTCTAAAACACAATACATACAAAGATACAATACTACATGGACGGCTTGAGTCTGCTCCCACGATGTACTCCCATTACTCTTGACAGTCCCCATGTTTGTTCTTCCTCCTTCAGCTCCAACCCAGAAACATGAGCACCACATTATGGCTGTGGGATGCATCATGGACATTCAGACACATATATAAACACCGGCGGGGAACAGATATCACCGGTAATGCATGGATGCTGCTTCCGCGTGCATCTGAAAAAAGGGTTAAGGATCAGTACACAATTCATCAGCTGCAAGATCAGCAAGATAGCATAATTCAGCACAGTGCAAGAGTTGGTGTTAGACCCTGAACCAGACAGTGTAACAACTAGGGATACCATCTGCGGGGTTCAATTTTTTTCCAGTACAACATCGCTAGAAAATCCAAGGGCTGCATCAAGTACGGTGAATTGGCGAGTATTCTTCTGCTCTGCACGACAAGGAAATCGATTGCTGACAACTAAAGACCTTCTCAACTTTAGTTAGGTGTTAGCTAGCATCACAAGGTACAATCTTACAGTCTATGCAAGACGTCATTCTACATGGTTAGAAAGTAGCATCGTGTAACTGGTTAAATATGCAATATATCTACACCAAGCAAGTTCAGTTTAATCTAATAGTTAAGCTACCAGCCTCTAGTTTCATGTAATTGCTATTGAAAAGACTAATCAAGGACTCCTTGTGTACTGAGGTAATTCTCGTAGAAGCATGGATTGACAGTAAGATAAAAGCAACATGAGGATCAAGTTTAGTAGTATCTGTTCATTCATTTGTTTTCGTTTCAATTAACATCAGTTAAATCCTAAAAATGCAAGAGGAAACGATACACTTCAATGAACATCAAGTTCAACGGTATGTACAAAAGTAATATCGACTCACGAAGAACAGTATACAAACTTGGTGAAATAAGAGTGATAAATAGAAATTACGCTGAAAATGCAGAGGCAATTTTTTCCGTGTTGAATTTCTTTCTAAAGGAAGGGCATGAAAAAAATGCCGAATTTAGGGGCACACTGTGCTGCGCCATGTAATGTAGAATTCTGACCCAAAGTAAACAGAAAGGAGCGTGGACAGTGTAATATGTAGCCTCTTGTATGAAACCTCTGTCAGCACCGTCAGAATGATACTTGTAACACAATGCTCTTGCACCTCATGCTTTATATTCTTGACTAAACAATCATAAGAATTTCAGTGTATATAGATTTTTCCTCCTGGCCCTGCTTCATCGTCATAGGTTTGATCACATCAGCTGGGTCGCTGAATGCAGTTGCAGACAGACCAGAGGCAACACAGGCCAATGACATAGATTATTGTGAAGATCTTCTTGCGAACCATGAAATGCTTTGTCTGGTCACAGTAAGTCAACTCGCCCATGTTGACAAGAAATACTCGCTGGACTATTAGGAACCACTTATGAATAGTTTTACTCAGATCGGTGCTGAGAGGAGTTTACACAAAATTAGGAAGCACTTACGAAACCATTTGACCGAGCTGGTTGTTTGCTACATTTGATTTGGATGCTAAATATCAGACACGACATTTCTTTTATAAACATACCTTGTGACAGTGCCGGCAACTTAAGGGTCTTCCGTCTAGCTTTGAGCTGTACATAATTTTTTTTTATGTTTTCCATTTCCACAATGATCAATAGATGAACATTAAAGAAGAGACAGCTGGGAAGTCTTTTTGGTGTGTACTGACGGAACTAACACTATAAATATAAAGTACTGTTTATATAATTCCATAGAAATATACAACATTATTTACACACGAGCTCGAAATGACAACAAACTTAAAGCTCAAATAATCACCTGCTACCACCTAAAACCCAGTTCAGCATCGAAGGCATTACTTGATGAAGAATCTTCCGCGAACTCTTCCAGGATGTGGTATCCTTAACTTTGTCAAAAAAATACATATAGAAATATCCATGTGTAGCAAGTTTAGTATGCATTGTTCGACAGTACTCTTCTGAGTTCTGACACAAGGTTTAATCTAATTGCAAACCTTGTTTCATAATATTTAGTATCATTTAGTGGAAGTGACACTATCTGCAGGCATTTTGTTTGGTCTTGGGATATGTGCTAAACAATAAACGCCTAGCAACAAGCTTGGGGCAAGTTGGCCTGATGTAATTGAAGGGCCATAAATAATCAATGAAGATGCACATTATTCCTGGATTCTAGATCCCGAGAGACAAGACTGACGACCAATGCAGAAAGGGAAGACAAACTAAAACACACCCAAAACCAAACAATGGAGACATATGTATCCAGTAAGACAAAACGTGAGCGAACATCAACATAGACACATAATCTTTTCTTGTGTGAGCTGCCACCTGCTTGAGATTTTCATCGGCTTTGTTAGAGCGATTTATTTAAAAGGCACTTTCCAGTTAAGCATGCAAGTGTAATGATTTTTACAGAAAATCCACTCCCCGAATTAGCTTGCAAATGGAAATCCAAACACGAAAGTATCTAAGAAGCAGGCAACATATTAAATAAGAGAAGAAATTTAATGGTTAGAAACTTGACATTGAGATGTAGAGAAAACTGAAACATGTATCTAAGAAGCAGGTATATCTAGCATTGCTATTTTCCCATTCACCAAGGACATTGGAACATGTATCTATTTTAGTAGGAAGAAAGCCTAAAGGTTCACACGACAGAGATAACACTTGAAATATCAGACTGCGTAGTTGTGTCTACCTTGAATAGGCAGACAACATCTTAAATAAGAGAACAAATTTAAAGGTTAGAAACCTGACACTATATCTATTTTAGTGGGAAGAAAGCCTAAAGGCTCACATAACAGAGGTAACACTTGAAATATCAGACTGCTTAGTTGCTCGTCTACCTCAAACAGCGGGGTTCCAAATAGGATTAAGCAACAACAGAACTACAAATTAAGTAATTTACACATCAAACTCAATTTTATTTTATCCATGTCTAGTAGCTTAAAGATCCTCGGGTGCTCATAGTAGAAAACAGTGAATGTATACCTCAATTTATTATATTTTTACATGGTAATGATACTATTGGCATGCAAAATATATGTGGGAGCTACTACGGTTATGGCCATGTGACTGTTTTGCATGAGAAATTATGGTCAAGGCAATGAAAAGTAATGGCTACTCCTACTTATATTTTTGTACCACATATAAAACTTGCTAAAAGTTGAACTAAATACCAGTGGATAGACTAATTTTACCCCCATCCCAAACAGGGCCTCATGGGTTATCTGGTACTAAGAAGAGAGAATGCCATGCTGAATTTAGACCTTGATGAGCGAGGGAGGTGAGCACAAGTGTGCGCATTATAAATTGTGTTCCCCAGCCCATCGTCAAATTTAGTTGGATAATTTCTGTTCTAGATGATCTGACCCACAAGTTATTTACAATTGTGATCATAACATTTCGCTGCTGCACTACAAATGCACTAAACCAAGATTACAGGCCACTCAAAGACCAATGGATGGAACCTCTTTAAATGAAAACACCAAGTCAGAACTTCTTTGAGATCTGTATGCTACTCCCTCCGTTCCATATTAGATGACTCTCAAATGGATGTATCTAGTACTAAAATATGTCTAGATACATCTATATGAGAGTCATCTAATTTGGAACGAAGGGAGTACTTTGCAGTTCAATGCTTCTATTTCTGTTTTTTCATTGAGAGCACTGTAAGTCGCAAGTTTTCTTCAAGATGAAATAACTCATTTCAGAAAGTTGGATGGGAAATAAAAATAGTAGCGGTGATTGATGGCAACTTGGGATGTAACTTATGAGGTGTTTAAAATGATAGCACTGCATATAGCTAGAGTGCTTGCTAGGAAGCAAAACAAGTATATTGCTGCGACATTAAGCCTAACTGTAGTATTGCTATGCTAGGGTACAAAACCAGTGACTTTCAGCAGCAGCAAATGTTTTCAGTTATAATTAATCATGAGCAGGAAAAGAATATATGACGCTATATGATCAGATTTACTATATCCAGAGAAAAGAACCTTATATGAGCATGCATTAGAGAAGACACTAAGAACTCCCTAAGGTGATAGACCCTCCATTGTTGTACACGCCCATGGAAATATGAATTATCACGGGGAGATATCCAAGTGTTCCACAACATTATGCCACCAGTCTGCAATCCGCCAGAATGCATCCATTGTAAAGTGTCAAAGCAACGGACTGCTAAATACACTCAATACTGCACTATATCTAGTAGAGTACTGAGAATTAGAAATCATATCTCTGACCAATGACCTTCTGAAAAGGAGGTCAACTACCGACTGCTCAATGATCATCTCTGGCCTGAGATACCAGAGAGCAGAGAACATGGACACGCTGACTGCTGTAATCCAAACATTAACGGGCTGCTTCTGCTAACATCTTCTTTGTGCATAAACCACTAGGGAACAACGTGTGTGGATAATCACTAGCAAATTTATTTGTTTGTAAATTGATCAGGCTGCTGCTAAGATCTCAATAAAACCCTGGGCTCTACATGATGGCTACTACCATCGAACCATGTAAATTGATATCCTTCCATAGACCGCAAGAGTAACTGAACCGGAAACCTTGTGATGCTTTGTCAAACAGAAGAATAATTCCATTTACTCGCCAATTCATGGTGCTTGATGCAGCCTGTTAGCTGATCATCTCAACTATCTAGTAGTAAAAGTGCAGTGATTTCACAACAGAGTACTAAACTGCAAGAACACTAGATAAATTTGTCCCAAATTGATCAGACGATCGTCTCAATCATGCTAATCTATACGGCGCGGAGCACTGTCGTCCTGTGATCAACCCTCACCGTTGGGATCGGACACAGTGATTTCGTCAGCTGGCTCGCTTTGATTCAAGCAGGCGATCTCAGCAAGAATGCTCGGCGATGCAGGCGGAGGGACCAACGACACAGTGATATTGTCAGTCGGCGGCTCCCCCAGGATCGCAGCAAGAAGGCTCGGCGATGGTGATACTGACAGTGGAGGGATCATTGGAGGGACCACCGTCGACGGCTCCTAGTCGTAGTAACCAAATAGCTCGAGTTGGTAGTAAGCCGGCTGTTCGTCCTGATCAAGATCGTGCTCCTGCTGGCCACGGTGTCCTTCTGGTGCCTCCGCCGCCGGTACGCCACCACCACGGACACTCCCGAGTGGCAGCCGTGCGACGACGCCGTCGAAATGGTCGTTCCAGACAATGGCTCGTGCAGGCTTCTTCTCCTGTTCAGGGCCAGGCCAATGCTTCACGCCGTCCTCCCCAAAGAGGTCTCTCAGCTGGTCGTCCGTGGCGTTGGGCGAGAGGTAGAGCCTGCAGAGCGTGGGCACGCCCCGCTTGCCGGCGCCGTCGTCGTTGGCGCTGCTGAACTCGTGCATGAGCCACGGCGTCTTCTTGGAGGGCCCGTCGAGGTAGAAGGAGGATTTGATCTTGACGCCGTCGTCGTCCAGCTTCTCCTTGCCCCCCTCGGTCTTCCAGTACCCACCGGCCCCCACCCGCCCTACGTGACGGGTCCGCTTGCTGGCGCCGCCGCTCGCGGTCTCGTGCTTGAACAGCGTCTCGCCAAGAAACCACCACGAGCGCTCGTGCTCTCGGATGCTGGCCCGCGGGTGCCACCGCCACACCGTGTCGGGCATCTCGCCGCACACGTTGGCGTGGAAGACGAAGCCCCGCGTGTCGCGCATCACGTTGTCGCCGGCGATCCACCGGTTGAGGAGCCCCAGGGATTCGTACGACGTCGGGCTGAAGTAAACGCCGGGAGGGAGCGGCGGCCATGGCGGCAAGGTGTGGTTCGGGCCGTGGGGATGCGTCTCCGCCATGGCCACGGAGCTGCTGCTGCCGGCGTCGGCGTAGGATGGTTTCTTGGTTCCGGAACTTTCCTTCTCTTCTTGATGGCCGTGGGGACTGGGGAGGCATCTCCGCCATGGCCACGGAGCTGGCGCTGCCGGCGGCGGCGTAGGATCGTTTCTTGGTTGCGGGGAATTTTCTTGCCTTCTTGATGGCAGAGTTGGGGCAGAGAGCTAGATGGCAAGTTGTGTCTGGAAGGAGGGATCAATCGGAGGGGCGGCGCTTATATGGGTAGGCTGTGGAGCTGTGGCGGCGTCCCGGATGTGTATATGCCAACTGCGGGATGTTGGGGGCTGCGCCTGCACAGAAGGTGTTCGACGGAATGGTTGCTGGGCATTTTGAGGATGAATTGCAGCCAAGACTGAAGTGATGTTGCAGTTTAGCAACTGGTCTGAAGTATATTTGCAACTTTATGTTCTTAAATGAAGTAATGTTGACTTCTTTGACTGCCATGCATCTCTTCTACTCCCTCCGTCCTCAAAAAATAAGTGTACATTTTACTTTTATGGATGTCAATTGTTTTAAAGTTTGACCAGGTTTGTTGGAAAACGTAACATCATTTATATGATACTAAATTGGTATCGTTAGATCCGTTTTGAAATATACTTTCATAATATATGGATTTTCTATCATATATTGATGTTATTTTCTATAAAGTTGGTCAAAGTTTAAAAAGTTTGACCACACCAATTTTAGTTGTACACTTATTCGAGGACGGAGGGAGTAGTGTTAAAAACGGAACGGAAAAGGACGCAAACATGCTATATCCTTTTTGTTTCCGTTTTTCTTGCAAGAATCGGAAAAGAAACCGGAAACTCCGGAGACGAATATGGAAGCGGAAATCACCGGAAACGAATATGGAACGGATACGGGGCGGGTACGATACAAAAGCGAATATTTGTCGAAACATAATAGTTGTATTTTGTTCCATACACCAAACGACACATATGAATAAGTAGCTAACAAGAAAACTTCCAACATTGACCGTTTAGCATGAAGCACCGCACCGGCACACCCATAGTTTCACATAGACACTATGATCATCAACACACTATTAACTAAATACTAGAACGTCTTAAGAAACTCGATTCCCACGTGACGTTTTGATTTATACGAACATATGCACTATACTCACCGATCGGAAGCGGAGGCGCGGATAAGCGACGTCCTCGTGGCGACCTAGGCGTATGATCGGCTAGTTGCACTTTTCTTAATTGACTGAGATTCTGAGATTTAAGCAAAAATCCGTCGACTGAGACATAGGTAGTCCCTATTAATTATCCTATCTTCCATATGCGACCAAGGTCTCGTTGCTTGCATGTACGTACGTCTGGTGGGCTGCGACATGCATATCCGGGCAAAGCCTACTTTTCACGCACGGGTCTGCTGTATGTGGAATATTTCCGTCCTTATTTTTCGGGAATTTCTGTTTCATTTCCTTTTTCGCCGGAAATTGCTTTTCTCATTTCCTTTATCATTTCCATTTTTGAATATGCCGTTTCCGCTTCGTTGCCGCAAAATGCCGTTTCCGTTTCCCTTTTTTATTCTTCCTTTCCATTTTTTACGGAAACGAACAGGAAATTTTCCTTATCATTTTTAACCTTAATCTCTTGTTTCATCTAGCCATTTATCATATTTCAGCACATTATGCAGTATTGACGTTTGGATCTTGACATTCAGATAGTTTTTTGTACAATACTAGTTGGTCCAGATCAAATTACAGACAACAATCTTGAAAGATCGAGAGGGTTAATTACAAGGGGTTGAATAGATTTAATTCTTTTTCTTTTAAGGATATTGTTCAATTTATAGACTGACTAGATTATGCAACTACATGAACAATCCTAAATGAGCAAATACACCAACGAAAAAAACCCTAGCTTGCTCCCGCGTCGCCTCAGCGTGGTGACCGGGAGCCTTCTCTGGGCCGCTGACCTCTAGCTCCCCTTCTCCCTCCTCGCCGCCGTCAGGGCGCGTTGCTGGCCAAAGCCTGGTGACGTCGGTGGTGGCGGGGTTTCCTCCTCCTCGTTCATTTGCCGGCGGCGCGGGACGCAGACGATGACGGGGTGCAGCGCTGACGATTGGGCGCGACGGCGAGGTATCTTAGCAGCAGTGCACAGGTGTGGGCGGGCTACGACATCGACGTGGGGTGGCTGCACGGTGGTGTGGTGCTCAGGATGGCGTGAAGATCTCGGGCGCCATGGTCCCTTGCGGAGGTGGCGACGGTTGAGATCGGCAAGCTGCTGTGCAGCGCGGCGCGTGCTGATTTGGGCCCTCTAGGGCCCAATCTGGTCTCGTTCTTCCAGCATGTCCGACCACTAGGAACAGGGAGGTCCTGGCTGACGGTGGTCTCCATGGAGGCGACGCTTACTTCTGGGCCTGTGACGGAGTAGGTCGGGCTGAGACGATCCATGGACGGCTGCCGGTGGAGCTGGCCAGCGATGGCGGCGTGTCCAGCCTCGGCCATGATCTGAGCCCTATGGGGTTGGATCGGGCTGGCTGGACCCTGCTAATCGCCTAGTTTCAGGGGATGCCAACTTGGGAGCTACCCTCTAGCCATGATTGGTTGGGGTGCCGGATCCGGGACAATGGCCTAGATCTAGCAACCGTCTGGCGCTCCCGTATGGGCTCTGTGGGTTTGACCCGCAGGTGCGTCCTTCTTGCTGAACCTCACTGTCCGAGGGTAGTTTTGATGGCCCCTCCCTCTCCTGCCCGCTCCGATGTATTTGTTGTTGTCGTGGTTTCCCGTACCATGGGTGAGTGATCTCGGACGTCGTGGCGGCGACCTCGGAAGGTGGATTGCGCAGGTGCTTTTCGGCGAGCGACGCAGAGGTGGTGATGGTCTTGCTTTTATGGCCATATGGGTGGTGAGGAGCGGCCGGTGGGGGACCCCGTGGAGTTTCTACTCATGTTCCTTTTCTTCTTATGTTTAATCTACTTGTTAGAAGGTTCCGTCATCACTTGTATCAGTTCGACCATTGTGGCTTTATTCATAAAGCGGGGCTATGGCCTGTTTCGGTAAATGATGAGCAAATACTACTAACACTAGCACTATATATGTAAACAATTAAGTTACTAATAATAAGTAAAGGTAAGTTAAGAAATATCCCAACACAATGACACGGAGATTTATCCCGAAGTTCACTTTCCAATGGAAGATAGTCTCCTTGGAACGATGCGGTGCCAAATAGCCGTCAAATGGCACACCGTATATCCTTTGTATCCTACACCAATGTGGAGAGGAACGAACCAATATGTTGTCATTGACGTTGAAAAATAGAATTTTCACAATGATGAGACACACTCCACAACTTGGAGGATTCTTACCAAATTTACCGAGCCATCAAAACTCGATGCTTCAAGGCCGGGGCACACACCATAACTCAATTGGTGGCTTCCGACAATGTATTCGTGGCTACCTAATCCTTGAAGGACGATAACCTCCTAGTGTTCCATCAAATCAATTTGGTACGAATGTAGATCTATGGATTATCTCTCAAGTCCCCAAAGGGCAAGGTGTTTGAGTGGTTAGAGAGAGAGACCTATGAAGTTTAACCTCCTGAATTTGGGTGTTCTTGTAGTTCTGGTCGTGGTGCCCTTCTCAAGGTAGGAGAAGGGTTTTTAAAGTGTTTCCAGAAATGTAGCCATTCCAGGAAACATAACACTGGAGTCTCCGAACTGGAAGACAGGAGTCTGCGGCCTGCCACAGAGTCTCCGGACTGAGTTATCCGAAAGAATCCGGGCAGGCCGGAGACTTCCAAATTCTACGGGCTTACTCTAGTCTTACTCTGTAGAGGGTCCAATGGCACACGCCAAGACGTTGCATCTTCACCACCATTCCAAAATATGTATGGCCGGAATCTTTGGCTTCCCTGAGTCTGGATACTCCGTTCTTATCACACCGGAGTCTCTTGGCTATTTCCCGCATCCACTAAAATCTAAGTATGGGGATTGTTTATTTGTCTCAAAGGTGTCACTGGGATGTGTATATAGATCTTAAAGTGGTTAATTTATTTCCCGAGATTATCCATTGAGAAAGCACCTAAAATGTTACTAGTCCTTTGAATATTCAACTAAGGAATTGATATTTGATCCTTTATCCTTTTAAAGTTGTTTGCCACCGTCTTGTGCTAAGCAGTGTATTGTCTATACTATAATATGTCTTAACGCCGTGATGGTACGTTTTGGTTGGTACGTGGTACGTCAGAGAAAAAGAGCAAATAAAACCAGCGATCCGGCCACTATACGGGTCCATCCCGGAAACAACCAGGGATCTGATGCTGGCAAAGCCTGTTGGGAACCCCAAGAGGAGGTTGTGATGAGCATAATGGTAGGAATTTCCTCTTAGTTAAGAACCAAGGTTATCAGTCCAGTAGGAGAAAGAGGATCTTCGGAAGGTTGATGCCACTAACGGTGGTAACGGCGCCTCACCGTTGTCAGCAACAACGCGGAACCTGTACACAACACAACCAAAATACTTTGTCCCAACGGTACAGTGAGGTTATCAATCTCACCGGTCTTGCTGAAACCAAAGATTAGACGTATAGTGTGGAAAATGGTGTATGCTTGCAGTAAGTAAACAAAAGCAGGAAATTGTAGAGGTTTGTTTAACAGTGTAGGAAAATGGACCGGGGTTCATAGGTTCACTAGCGGTGTCTCGCCATAAAAGACTGCATGTTGGGTGAACAAATTACAGCTGGGCAATTGACAAATAGAGGTTGCACCGTAGTGCACATTCATGACATGATGACTACTATACTATTTAGTGCGGGCATTACAACAATATACATAGATCGTAATATAACTTCATCTATGACTAATAATCCACCCTCAGGTTATCATCCGAACCCCCTTAGGTATTAATTTGCAAGCAACAGATAATCGCATTAAGCAATGTGTGTAATGTAAGCAATGATTGTACACGTAGCACATCCTCCCCCGTCATGTTCTGTCACTCGAGCACAGGCGAAAAGGAGGCATGAACCCACTATCGAGCATAAATACTCCCTCTTGGAGTCACTAGCAACTACTTGGCCAGAGCAACCACTAGCAACGGAAAGCATGCGAGATCACAAATAACATATGCAATAAAGACTATAGCCAACTTGCCATAAGTTCAATATTCATCGGATCCCAGCAAACACAGCACATAAAATTACATAAGAACAATCTCGATCATGTTAGGAAGCTCACGAGATCTAAACATTGAGGCATGGGAGGAGAAGACAACCATCTAGCTACTGCTATGGACCCGTAGTCCAAGGATGAAGTACTCACGCATCACACCGGAGGCAGGCATGGTGATGAAGAGGCCTCCGGTGATGATCTCCTCTCTAGCAGGGTGCCGGGAGACAGCTTCAGAACCCTCCCTGATCTAGGGTTGACGACGATGGCAGCTGCGGAACTTTTCACGGATATTTGGTGAGGCGCTTAGGGTTTTCCTTTGGAGGGGAATATATAGACGAAAGGGCAAAGGAGGTGGAGCCCTAGGGGCCCCACACCACCCCCCGCGCGGACAAGGGGGGCGCCGCCCTATGGTGTGGGCCCCCTGAGGCCCCTCTCCGGGTCTCTTCGGGACTCCGTGGAACCTTCGGGAATTCTAATACTTCCGGGCTTCGAATTTTCCAATTCAGAGAATATTTCCAGAACAACTTTTCTGAAACTAAACACAACAGAAAACAAGGAACTGGCTCTGTGGCAGCTTGTAAATATGTTAGTCCGGAAAATCGATAAAAATGACATAAAGAAGGGATAAAACATGTACCATTGGCATAATACCATCATGGAGCATTAGAAATTATAGATACGTTTGAGACGTATCAAGCATCCCCAAGATTAGTTCCTACTCGTCCTCGAGTAGGTAAACGATAAAAACACACTAATTTCTGAGAGGACATGCTACTAACATAAACTTGATCATTATAATGTAAAAGCATATGTAAGCTGAGATCATAGAACTTTAAAGGCAAACATGATAAATAGAACTTTAATAATAAAGCATAGCAATCACTTTTCATCACGAGAAGTAACTGAAATAAAATATCATGAGTAACAATGCATTGAAAGTTATACGTTTGTTTCAAGTATAGAGAAAGCATGGCAAGGTGGTATTTCGCAAGTCCTTTAGAGTGGGACAAAACATAAATGCCAGGACAGCTCAAAGTTCATGAGGAAGACTAGAACAAATAGTTGGAGAACAAACAATAACAATCCATGAATCAACTAATGATGTTTATGGGACAAATGCACATAAAATTAAGAATGGAAAAAATGCTCTCTCAATTGTGCATCAAGTTAGAAGATGGAGACTCAACATAAAAGTAAAAGAAAGGCCCTTCGTGGAGGGAAGCAGGGATCAACTCATGTGCTAGAGCTTTTATTTTATTAAACAGAGGTATTAAAAGTTTGACACTCCTCCCATCCATCTTTCACAAACCACGGCTAACCGAATCCTCGGGTGCCTGCCAACAATCACATACCATGGAGGAGTGTCTATATTTTAGGAGAGGTGTATGCTAATGTCAACGAATGGTAAACAGAAAATGCAGTTTGTCACAAGCCAACTAGATTTCACAAGAGCGGCACCCATGTGAAGGACGCATCTGGGTAGAAGGTCATCCCTCTTTCTCTTTTTTTACACAATTATGCTTTGACTGATAATTCAGGGGCAAAAATAGTGAAGAGAATTTGTTTGCATTAATTTGGGGTTGGGCACCCCGCTGCCAGCTCTTCTATAAATTGGATAAGCGGATGAAACCACTAGTCCAGGGTGTGAAATCCAATCAACAAGTGAGATAAAGATTCTCTATTGACGTCCTCATGAGCAAAATCAGGAACACAAAACATGAGTAATTTTGAAAGTTTTAAAGGTAGCACATGAGCAATTTACTTTGGAGTGGTAGTGAGATACCATATGTAGGTAGGTATGGTGGACACAATGGAAAAACTTTGGTTTTAGGGAGTTGGATGCACGAGTAGAGCTCATACTCAGTACAGGTGCAGGCTAGCAAAAGACTGGGAGCGATAAATCAAGAGAGCATAAGAGCCATAATCATGCATAGAGACATAAACATCATCAAACAAAGAATAAGTGGTATTACAAGTTCAAAAACTAAGTGATCATGGAGACTATTCATGACTGGTTCATAACCATAAACATGGTGTGAGCATGCGCCAAGTCAACCAAATAAAAAAAATTCAAAGGAGAATACCACTAATTTATGCTTTAATATGCCAAGAACAACTCATGATTATTTCAATGGTATATTAAACACTCTCAGCTATTTGAGGCTATTCATGATACTCAATAACCACAGGCTTTGAAACTAAAATAACATTGAGCATGGCATGAAAAAGTTCTACCACAGTCTATACAAGCTTCTACGTGCACCGTTATAAATTCTACCTCAAGCAACAAAATTTTTCCAAACAAGCACCATACAAAACATATTTTAACAAAAAATACTCCACATGATACAGCAAGCAAACATGATAGTACTCACATAATTCTACTAAAACTAATAGCTCTGATAAGAGATGCATGCAAAACAGGAGCTAAATAAATGCAGCAGCCAGAATACAAAGTATTCCCATGAAAAAGCGGAGCGTGTCACTCTCCAATAAAAGAATGTTGGGGGTCCAACCAAGCTTATTGAAAAAATAAAAACAAACTGAAAGCAAAAAATAAAAGACTCTCCAAGTAAAGCACATAAGATGTGACCGAGTAAAAATATAGTTTCACTAGAAGTGACCTGATAATTTGTCGATGAAGAAGAGGATGCCTTGGGCATCCCCAAGCTTAGACGATTGAGTCTTCTTGGAATTTTATGGGATGTACCACCGGGGCATCCCCAAGCTTATGCTTTTCACTCTTCTAGATCACGTCATATCGTCCTCTTCTCTTGACCCTTGAAAACTTTTTTCACACCAAACTTCTCACAATCTTCATTAGCAACGTTAGTGTAATCGAAATAATAAATTCACATGGTTCAGTTTCAACACAAGACTAACACTCATAAACATATTAGCTACTGTCACAACTTCTTTTAAAACTGTTTTGCTCAAAAGAACACCAAGAGAAAGAGATTAAGATGCAAATGCAATTATTGATAGGAATCTGTCAAAACTTGACGGCAGGTAAAGATGATTTTTTTCGGAAATCTGATGTTGCTTAAATAAAAAAATGTTCATCTGAAAAAAGTTGCGTATATAGCCCAGAATTATGCACAAAAAAACTCAGCTCATTTTGAATTTTCTGTGATTTTATACGAATTTAACAGTGGGCAGCAGAAATTTTTTTCCTGCGCAGAAATCCGAAATATAGTATCAACTTTCCACTAGAGGGTTTACTTGGCTTAAAAAAACACAAAATAAAAAAAACAGAGGGGTTGCTAAGGAAATATACAACACCCAGGTGCAAAGCACACAGAAAGACCTCTCCATATTGGCTCAGGAGAAGCTTGATGACCCACAAGTGTAGGGGGGCCGCAACAGTCTTCGAGGGTAAATATAGCCCAATTTATTGATTCGACACAAGGGAGCAAAAGAATATTTATAACCCTTAACAACTGAGTTGTCAATTCTGCTGCACGTAAAAAGTATCTTGCTTCACACAATTTATTAGTAGTAACGTTGATGTAATTACACAAGTAGTTCAATAGTAACAGTAGCAGTAAAACAATAGTAGCAACAGTCACGGTGAAAATATACGGAGTGGGCAATAGTGCTAAAAACACCGTAGGCATAGGGATGGATGTGCGGGTGTTGCATGAATGATATTAACCATTTAATATGGGTAACAAAGGGCAACACAAATATATAAGAGAGTATCCATGTCACAAACTATCGTAGGCACGTTTCCCTAGAATTTTTGTATGTGCTTGCAATAAGAACCCGCGCGACATCTTTTGTCCTACCATCCCATTGTTGCAGGCCAAAAAGAACTAATAGTAATTAAGGTAATTTTTCCACCAAGCACCGGAGAAAATCATTAACATACGATGGACACATGTAATCCTCGAAATAGAGTTCATACGGGTTCCGGACAATAAAGGTGTATACAACTAATTGATATGATCCAAGAAAACAAGTATAATCGTGAAAACATAACATGTTCATATCTGAAATAATGGCACTTGGGCCCTAATTGACAATCATTAAGCCCTCCAAGTTGCAACAATGACAATAAACAACAATAGTGGATCCTAGGCATCAAGCCCCAACAAAATAGTGATCTATTACACGATGAATCTCATCCAATCCCTACAACCCCTCTGCCTACATCAGGGAATTACTCACACATAGAAGGGGGAATCATGGAGGGTTGACGGAGAGGTTATGGAGACGGCGATGGAGACGATCTCCCTCCAATCCCTGTCCCGGCAGGGTGCCAGAATAGGAACTTCTGTCTTCCGAACTAGGGTTTCGGGTGTCAGCGGAGCTGCGGATCGTTTTTAGGAAAAATCTTTCGGGGGTTATGCGAATCGGGGGAGACGGAGTTTTTATGCCAAAGGGGAGCCCTGGGGGCAGTCCCAGGCACTCGAGGGCTCACCAGGCGCAGCCAGAGGGGGGCTATGGCCACCACCCTCCCGAAGGCCTAGTGCCTCCTCTCAAGTTGTCCTTTGGGCTCCGGGAGTTTTCCTGGGAGAAATATTTTCTGTATTTTTTCTAGAATTTTCTGAGAAACTTGAATTTCTACTCAAAACTAGACACCAAGGGTAATTCTGCTCTCGAGACATCGTAGTAGTTTTCATAGACGGGGGTGCCATGAGACTACGGTAGAGACGTGGGGTAACGGGATAGCGTAGTAACACAGAACACGGGATTTTACCCAGGTTCGGTACGTCGCGACAGTACGGCGTACCTACTCCTGCACTTCTCACTAATTGGGACTAAAGCTCGTTTAACAGGGTTACAATGTGAGGGTGTAGATCTAGCTACTCGGCAAGGATGAGCTTCTCGGCGAGTTGCGTAGAGCTTCTCTGTTGTGCGGTCAAGAACTTGAACCTAACTTGTTTTAATCTCTCTCCCGTCCGGCTTTATATAATAGTCGGGTTAGGGCTTACAGAATCAGAAACCTAGAAGACTACGTTTAACTTGCAACTTGGAAAGCAAGGAATCCGTCTTCTCCTCCAAGCCAGATCACGCGGGCCGTGATCCGGGTTCTTCTAGAATCCGGCTTCTGCGCGTCGGACTACTGGGCCGCCCAATGGACCTAAGCCCATTACCACGTAGGCCACCCTGGTAGTCCGGCTCTTTGTCTACCATCTTCTATACCCCTATTCAGTATATATCCGACAGTAGCCCCCAGGAAGGATCAAAACTCTGATTCTCCGTCTTTCGTCAAATACATTTTGTCCGGGAAATCTTGATTCAGCAGTCTTGATTCTTTCTACTTTCCTTTTAAAGGAGATGGTAACATAAAACTCGGAACTCTGAAAATCCGGCTTTTCTTCTCGCGATCCTTCGCGGAAAAGGAACTTATGACGTCAGCGCCTTAATCATGCCGACGCAAGCGACGCTTGGTTTCACGCGGGAAACCCTGCAATGTATCTCTGACAGATTCTCACGGGAAACGAGGAGATAGCCATCATTCCCCCGTCGTTTCATTTCCCGGATTTTCCGGCGAGTGACACGCGTCAAACATCCAACGGTCGAAAGAGCCGTTGGCACGTATCTAAACGGTTTTCCGGCTATAAATAACCGTCCTCGTCCTCATCGGAAACTTTCCTCACTCCCTCACTGCCTAAGCCATTGCTGCGAACGCGAGCTCGAGAGCAAGCCCTGTCCCGACGCACTCCTCTTAGCACGCCGGAACGCACGCACGCCACCAAGGAGATGGCATCTTCGCCGCCCTCGCCGACCCACGCCGCCATCGACGAGCTTCTTGGCGACCTAGATCCACAACTAGGGTCGCCCAAGCGCGCCGGCGGCGAGCCGGAGAAGACCACGGCCTCCGCGGCGGGCGGAGAACACACTTCTGCCGCCGCGGATGTAGCGGGATCGAGTGCCGCGACAACCCCGCCGTTTGCACCTGAAACGGCGGAGGAAAAGATCGAGCTCCTCGGCGACGAACTCGCCGCCGCGGAAGCCGCCGCCGCCGCCGCCGGAGCGGACGAGGAAGCGGAATCTGCAGGCAACTGGAGTGCCTGCAGTATTCCCCCGGCTCTCCTTCCAAACTTGGAAAAGGAGGGCCTGGTGCTTAAGAAGAAATGGCGGCTTCCGGAAGAAGAGACCGAACCAACGCCGCAGAACGGCGAAAGGGTACTTCTCACTTCCCACCTTTTGCGAGGTATGGGGCTTCCGCCTTCTTCCTTCTTCCGCCAAGTTCTTTCTCATTACAACATCCAGCCACACAACCTTCCCCCCAATTCCATCCTCTATATGGCCGGCTTCCAGTCCTTGTTCGAAGGCTACTTAGGGTTAGAACCTAGGTTAGATTTCTGGACTTACTGCTTCGGGGTTAAGCGGAACTCTTCGGAGGGCGCACTCCCGACTTGCGGGACCATATCTTTCACTCTTCGGAGATTCCGAGAAGATTGGTTCCCCAAGATAAAAACTTCGGAATCCGTCAAATTTTGGACGGGTTCCTTCTTTTATCACCCCGACGTGCCTTTCCCTAAGGAAGCTGTCGGGGTTCCACCTTTCGTGAACTCTGCCGCAGTTCCCCAGGATAACTGGGGAACGGAAGCCGTCCAGGTTCTGCCGCCAGATCTACTAAAGATCAAGCGGCGCATCGCCAAGCTCACTTCCATGGATCCGCCTCTAACCGGCATGGACACGGTTCTATGCTGGCTGATTAGGCGAATCCAGCCACTAGCCAACCACAGCGGCCGTCTCCTGTGCGAATACACGGGAGTCAAGGATCCGATGCGGACAACCACCAAGGATTGGCCCGCAAAGGAGCTTCGCCGGCGCATCAACCAATTGGTCGCATCACGCGACCAATACGAGGCGAGTCGGCCAATGTACACGGCCGAAAATCCGGTTCCCAAGGTAATTTTTCAATCATTTGGGTATAGTTTTATTTTTTCTCGGATTTTCTAGCTTCTGATTTTGATCTTGTTGGTCCGACAGTTCGCGGATCTTTCAGATTCGGACTTGGTATCCGAGGCTGAGCTGGACGCGCTGCGCACCGCCACTACAGGTGGACGCAAGCGGAAGAAGATAACTTCCTCGGAAGAAATTATCGATCTTGACGGAATCCCCGTCGCCACTTCCAGGTTATTTCTTCTGGAGTTTTCTTTCATGGGAACTTTTTTCATCCATCTTCGGTGTTTTAACCTTTTCCGGGTTTTCTGTTCTTAGCCTGCAGCCCTCCAACCTGAAGCCGAAGAAGCTGAAGAAACACAAGGTTTCTTCCAGCCGAGGCAGCCAACCTTCTCCCGCCGTCGCCCCGGACACACCACGCACAATGGCGGAAGAGCCTACTGCAGCCCCCACCACCAAGGCCCCAGAGCCCAGCCAGCCCGTTGTGTCCGACACGGACACGAGGGAAAGGGCGGCTCCAGAGGTGGGAAAATTTTCTCGGACTTTCGACGAGGAAATTCCCACCTTTGACAAGGATTTCAAAGCTATCCACGACGGCTTGGACGCAGCCGGGAATCTCTTTGCGGAATACGCGAAAGAGTTCAAAGAAAACTTGGCAGGTTTGCAGCGCATGAGCCAGGTATATAACTCTAGCCCCCAAGCATTAAATAAAATGCGTGCTTTTTGCTTTGATGTTTTTTGTAGTCATTCTTCTCCTTGCTATGTTTCAGCAAACCACCGAAGCCATTAACATGGAAGTTTTCAAGAAACTCACCATCAAGAATAAAGAAGTTAGAAGTCTTCTTTCTATTCTTGAAGAAAGGGAGGCAGAGCTGGAATCATCTAAGCTCGCACTGTCGGAAACACAAGGTAAGCATAAACTTTCCGATTCAATCATTTGCCTAAGTTTTTTCCGAGAAGCTGGCTAACTCAGATTTTTTTCTTGCTTTTCAGCTGCATTAGCCCAGGCTAAACAAGCAGCGGAAGATTCTGGCAATTCCGAAATTCTCCGCAAGGAGAATGTTGAGCTTCACAAGAACCTTGTGAAAGCACAACAAGACCTGGAAGCCAGCAACATGGCCCTTGGAATTTCCAATTCCAAGGCTTCCGAACAGGCGGAGAAGGACAAATCCACCATTCAGGATTTGACCGACGCTCTGAACCTTCGCCTGGAGGAAGTTTCCGAGATCGACAAGCTCATCGGTAAATCTCTTATTCATTTATCATCTTTCCATGTTTTGCTTTCTCTGTTTTTCCGTCTAACCCTTTTGGGTGTTTTTATTGGAAAAAACAGGAGATACCCCAGATGGCACTCGGATTGCAGGCATCCGAGCTTTCGGGGAGACATGGACTTTGATCAAGGCAGCTGCAACGCAGCTTGTAGACAAGTTTCTTCCCGAAAAATCTGGGGAATGCTTGGAGGTTGAAAAACTTCCGGGTGCCATCATGGAGGTGGCGGAGTCCAAGGAGTCCCTTCTTCGCTCCGCTGCGCGGGGTGGTGCGCGCATGGCTCTCGGCCTCATGCGCATGCACTACCCTACTGCCAAATCCTGGCGCGTGGCGTCCGGTGTCCCTCAAGGATACACGGATATGCAGCGAAACACCATCTTTGGTGAAGTCAAGGGCCACGCTACCCAGATTGCCTCCATGGTAAATATCTCCATCAACTATCCAGAAGAGGAGATCCCTCCAATCCCCGAAGACGAGAGCAGCGAGGAGGAGTCAGATGCTTGAAGGGTTATCTTGAACCTGGATAGCAAAAGTAGACAATAGGAGCATTACTATTCTTTCAATGTAATCCAAAATGTAATGCTTCTTTTTGTATGAATGAAACTTCCTTCTTTTGCAGTTTAAATTATGAAATTCTTTGCAAGTTTTTTGAATTTTATCATTCCTTTATCTTCTAAGTTCTCTGGTGTATATGCTTTAACTGTCCTTAGTGTTTGAAATGGCTCAAATAGCAATATGAATCTTCATGCCGAGTAACTGGGGACGAACCAAGCAGTTTGGAAACTCGGAAACATGGACCATGCTAAAGGCATTTTTACTAACTAGTTCCAGTAACCCAACACACACACAATCAGATAAGACTTAGAGAAAACAAGGAAAGTTTTAAGTGAAACTTGGGAACGCAGGCAATTCAAGTTTCCCTTAGCCGTTAACAGGCTGAAAAATCATTCAGTTTTGTAACGCCGAGTACGCAAGCACAATTCGGGTTAACGTTGAGAAATTTGTAAGATCATTGGGAAATAGATGAGGCGGAAACACCTTGCACTTATAAAGAATATGGATGACAGCATTCCGACAACTTTATTTCATGATCTCAAAAGATGTTTACATAGAATTGAACTAAGTACGGAAAGGTACATAACTTGCTAGACGTTCCCAGGCTTCCGCAATCCACTTGACTTTGTAGAATTTTTTCAGCAGCTTGTAGAGTGGTAAGGTTTTAGCCCCCAGCCGACTAATAAATCTGCTGACGGCTTCAGCGGAACCCGTCAATCTTTGGACATCTTTTACACATGTAGGTTTTGAGATGTTCAAGATTGCCTTAATCTTTTCCGGGTTAACTTCTATTCCTCTGTGGGAAACAATGAAACCCAGAAGTTTTCCTGAGGGAACCCCGAATACGCACTTAGATGGATTCAACTTCATCTGGTAAGTGCGCAAGTTTTCGAAAGTTTCTCGCAAATCCTCAAGGAGTGTATCTATTTCCTTGGTTACGACGGCGATATCGTCCACATAAACATGGACGTTTCTGCCAATCTGACTATGCAAACAGCGTTGCATGCAACGCTGGTAGGTTGCACCTGCGTTCTTCAGGCCAAAAGGCATGGTTACGTAATAGTACGTCCCATACGGGGTTATAAAAGAAGTCTTGATTTGATCTTCCTTTTTCATGCGTATTTGGTGGTACCCGGAGTATGCATCCAAAAAGCATAAAAGCTCAGAGCCTGCAGTGGCATCTATTATTTGATCGATTCGCGGTAATGCGAACCTATCTTTCGGACACAACTTGTTCAATCCTGTGTAGTCTATACACATTCTAAGAGCAGTGGTGTCTTTCTTCGGTACTAATACCGGATTCGTGGACCAATCAGTATGGATTACTTCCTTGATGAAATCCGCTGCTAAAAGCCGGATAATTTCCTTGCCAATAGCCTTCCGTCTTCTTCCGTCAAATCGACGGAGACCTTGTTTGACGGGTTTTGATCCAGGAATAACCTTGAGTTGGTGCTCAGCAAGTTCCCTGGGTACGCCTGGCATGTCAGCTGGACACCAGGCAAAAATATCCTAGTTCTCACGGAGGAACTTGATGAGCTCGCCTTCCTATTTGTCGGTCATCCCAGTCCCTACGATGACAAATTTTGTCGGATCTTTGGGATCTAGGATTACCTGTCTTGTATTCTCGGACGCCTTGAAGCTATCTGTTGGCTTCCGAGTTTCTTTTCCTGCCGGCATTTCTTTCGGCGATACCTCCTTGGCTAATTCCTTCAGTTCCTCCTTTGCTATAACTCTCTGAGCGCAAAGGGCGTTTTCTTTCTCCAACTCGTTTTCCAGCTTGAAATCACCGGCTATGGTGATTACTCCTCCTTTGGGTCCTGGCATTTTCAGCTTGTTGTAGATATAACAGGATCTTGCCATGAATTTGGCGAAAGCTGGGCGTCCGAGTATTGCGTGATACACACTTTCGAACGGCACTACTTCGAAGGATACTTTTTCCTGCCGGAAGTGATCTTTATCTCCGAAGGTGACATCTAGGGAAATTTCTCCTAGGGATCGTGCTTGCCTGCCAGGAACAATGCCATGGAAGCGTATATTGCTGTAGTTAAGCTGGGACTCGGAGATCTTCAAGTGCTTCAGTGTATCCAGGTACATTATATTAATGCTGGATCCTCCGTCCATCAGCACTCTTCTTAGCCTAGTGTTTTGAACAATAGGGCTGACAACAAGAGCTTGTGTGCCGGGTTCAGGGATATTTCCGGGATGATCAGACTGATCCCAGACTATTGGCGTGTTGGAGTACTTCAAGAATTTCGGGATCGCAGGAATAACCGCGTTTATTTCCCGAAGTGTTCTTTTGGCCACCTTTGCTGACGGGGTTGCTAAGAAAGTTAGCATTGCTTCTCCGTCAACTCTCGGAAATTTGGGTTCGCCCTTTCGCTGTTGTTCCTGGATTTTGTCATCAGTGTCCGATTCACTGTCTTCTTTGTCAGCTTCTGGCTTTTGTTTGGCAGGTTTCCTTTTGGAACCCTTCCCTTTATTTCCGGATCCTGCATTGCCTTTCATATGCTTGTTTAGCCGGCATTGCGCGTTTGTGTGGGTTGGTTTCCCAAATTGCGAGTGGTGGACGCAGGGTTCCGACTTAATTCTCTCCCATTCTTCGGGAGTGTAATTGATTGGATCTGGGCTGCGACCTTTCCACTTATTCCCCTTTTCTCCTCCAAAGGCTATATTGACCTCTTTGGGCTTTGTCGTTGATTCCGGAGTTCCTTTTTTGTCAGAACGAGGAGTTTTCTTGGCGAGTATTAGTGACTCGATATTGCCTCCTCTTGCTCTGATATCATCTTCGGCTGCAGCGTGCTCATTAGCGGTTGTAAGCATAGATCCGAGATCTTTGTGCTGTTTAGAACCAACCATGAACGGTACGAGTCCGGGTTTTAGGCCATTGACGAAAGCATGCATTGCTTGTACGTCAGTTACTCCAGAATAACTATTCTTCATTGCAGTCCATCTGGAGATGAAATCCACGTATGGTTCGTCCTCAAATTGGGTGCAACGGTTCAGCTGGTTGATGCTATTTGGGCGTTTGTATGTTCCCCGAAAATGCTGAGTGAATACTCTAGCCATATCATCCCAGCTGTCGACAGTTCTTGATGGTAAACCATTGATCCAATCTCTGGCTCCGTCTAGCAACATTAGGGGAAGAAACTTGACAGCTTCCAGGTCTGTCCCATTATTGATTTGGACGGCTGTATAATAATCTGAGAGCCAGGTATCCGGGTTTGTGCTGCCGGTATATTTTTGGTAGGTTGGACCAACTTTGGCGAAGCCAGAATGCAGGGTTATCCTTCGGATCCTGTCAGTAAAACACTTAGGACCAAAGTATAGATCATCCTTTTCTGCTCTATCAATGTGTGCAGAATATCTTCCGGCTGAATGGACAGAAGGGGATCTGCTCCTTTCTTTTCCATTGTTGCGCGGACGCGCTTTTCCGAGGTTATCTCTATCTCTTCCGTGTTCACGTCCTTTTGGGTTAGGCGGAGTTCTGCTTCTGTGCCTTTCCTTATCCTTAGGGGGTGTCCGGGATCTTTCACGTCTGTGAGGTATATCATATCTTCCAGCTTTTTCGGCTGGGTTTCTCGGAGGTGGCATTATTTTGCTGTCATTCCGGTGTTTGTCTTCCCGATCATGTGGTTTATATCCATCTTTCGGGAGATGAGGTCCGATTCTAGACGCTGCGTCCCGGTTATCTGGGTTTTTCCTGTCTTTTCTCGGATCCTCTTTTTTATCCGAATCTCCGGGTTCTTCCGGTCCAGGTGCTCCAGCAGCGCAAGTAGCTGTTTTGCAGAGGGCGGAATTATCATGCAGCCTCCCTGATCGTTCTTGGCCTCGCTGTTGCTGCGGTAATGCTTTTCCTAGGAAAGCATACACCCCTTGGAGTTTTTCCCCGTTGGAGTACAGGTCGTTGTTTAGGATGGCGAACGCTGCTTCCGCGTTTTCCGCTGCGGTTTTGTATATTGGTTCGCCCTTGGCATCTTTGCCGTTTAACTGCTTTTGCCAAGATGGGTTATAGAACCTTTCTTTTGGCGGCAGTTCTTCCGGTCTTGCGATTCCGGGTAACCTAGTAGGTTTTAATGCAGATCTATTCTTTCTCTCGTACTCCTCTATTTCCTCCTTCATGATTTTGATATCATGCTGGGTTTGTTGGAGATGTTGCCGAGATCGGAGTAAATGTTGCTGTTGCCGTTGGAAAGCTTGTCTCCTGGCTTCCAGCATTTCAGGGGGTTCATCTGGTCCCACTGGTGTTTGTAATAGCTCTTGCTCTTCCTGTTCCGTCATTGGCGGAGCAGTGATTTCCTTAGATTTCTTCTCCACGGGCTTTTCTCTGCTTGCTTTTCCTATTTCCGGGTTTTCTTCAGCTGTATAAGCTAGTTTTTTCTTCCGGAGTTTTTTAGCAGACTTGTGCCTTTTCTTGGAAGAGGGAGGGTTTTTGGCAGGCTCATCTTCTGTCATCTCCTTGACATTAGGGAATATCGGAGAAGTTTCTCCGTCTTCTCTCTCTTCCTCTGGCGGAGGGGTTTTAGGGCTTTCCTGGCTGCCGGCGCCCGTTGTATCAGCTGGTTTTGCCATTAGCACTTCATGGAATCCCTCTTGAAAGGACTTAACCTTTCTTACAAAGGCATCCTCGTCTTCGTCTTCGGAGTCGAAGTTGTCCGATCCGGTTTCCGACTCCAACCTCGCCTCAATGGCGGCGAGCACGAACTCTGCTTCCGAATTCATCGTCTTGTTGACGGATGTCGGATCTTCCGCCTCTGTGACGGGTGTTTGTTCTTCCGTCTCTATGACGGGTACGTTGTTATCTGCCTCTTGCACGGGATTTCCGTCATCCGTGTTTTCAGCGATTTCGGATTGCACCATGCCGATAAAGTGTGTATCACTTTTTTGTCGGCGATCTGAGCAGAATCCGGCATCATAGTCGTCTTCGACTGGGTATAGGGCGGGTGGGATAAATTTGCTTCCACCGCAAAACCCCATTGCCTCTGCAGTTAGTCCGATAAAGATGTTAGCAGATCCGATCGGTAACACGCAGGCACTTACCAGGTGGTTTTGCGCCGGTACGTAGGATCCGTTGTCGAGGAAGCGCCCGACGTCGTCGTCGAATTCCAGGCTTCCGACAGTGATCGATCTTCCAATTCCGCCGAGTATCCCAGATCGGAATTTCACGCCTGACGTCGTTTGCCCCACGGTGGGCGCCAACTGTCGAGACATCGTAGTAGTTTTCATAGACGGGGGTGCCATGAGACTACGGTAGAGACGTGGGGTAACGGGATAACGTAGTAACACAGAACACGGGATTTTACCCAGGTTCGGTACGTCGCGACAGTACGACGTACCTACTCCTGCACTTCTCACTAATTGGGACTAAAGCCCGTTTAACAGGGTTACAATGTGAGGGTGTAGATCTAGCTACTCGGCAAGGATGAGCTTCTTGGCGAGTTGCGTAGAGCTTCTCTGTTGTGCGGTCAAGAACTTGAACCTAACTTGTTTTAATCTCTCTCCCGTCCGGCTTTATATAATAGCCGGGTTAGGGCTTACAGAATCAGAAACCTAGAAGACTACGTTTAACTTGCAACTTGGAAAGCAAGGAATCTGTCTTCTCCTCCAAGCCAGATCACGCGGGCCGTGATCCGGGTTCTTCTAGAATCCGGCTTCTGCGCGTCGGACTACTGGGCCGCCCAATGGACCTAAGCCCATTACCACGTAGGCCACCCTGGTAGTCCGGCTCTTTGTCTACCATCTTCTATACTCCTATTCAGTATATATCCGACATCTGCTGAAAACATTGTTAGCCCATGTTAGTTTGATCCAAATTATGCAATGTGAGGGAAAACAATAAGAAAAGTGGTTGGAAAAGTGGATATGTTTGCGACGTATCAACTCCCCCCAAGCTTAGCTTATTGCTTGTCCTCAAGCAATTCAGTTGACGAACTAGACTCGATAAAGAAAACTTTGGTAAACACTTTTTAATTCATATGGTCTACATAAGACTATTCCATGATCAGTATTTAACAAGTACATGATAACTGCTATAGGGATAATAAATCTTATGAACTCATTATAGCTTATAAAAAATAAACAAAAAACCAGGGGTAAACAATATGAAATTATAACATCAACTAGGTTGCAACGATAATAATAAAGCATGGTAAGATGGTATCTCGCTTGCCCTTAATAGTGTGGAAAAACATAAATGTCGGAGCACTTCCAAAGATCAAGTGGTGAGTAGATATAATAATTTCAGGAGAAACAATATTGCAAACATGCAATGTACAATAATATTTTGGCACATTGCACATTATACTCAGAATGATAATCATGCACTCCTAATCGGTGCAGAAAGTAAGATGGACACCCAGCATGCTAGTAAAATAAGAGCCCTTCGCATATGGAAGCATGGATTACTCATGTGTGAGAGGTTTTTAGAGAGGTGTATGTCTATGTCCACGAATGGTAATGAAAAACTTATCATAATCCATGCCAAGCAAAGTTTATAGACTTTTGAGAGCGGTTTCCATTACTTTTTTTAGTTTGGCACTTCCCCCACCTTTCCTTTCAGAAACAGGGCTAGCCGTATCCACGGGTACCCACCAAGTTTCATCAAACCATGAGGAAGTGCCTTTTATATTATCTGAGTTCTTAATATTTGGCACCAACTCTCGGAAAATTTAGATGAGTACCAATTCCATACTCATCGGGTGAAAATAATAGAGAAGAACTTTGCTTGACACAAACCATAATAAACTTTAAACTACTTCCTCATGAGCTAATGCAGGAATAAATTTTTTTAATTATTTTGAAGGTTTAAAGGTAGCACATGAGCAGTTTACTTGGAGTGGCGGTGAAATACCACATATAGGTAGATATGGTGGAAACATTTAGCAAACTTTGGTTTTTGGGAGTTGTATGCACGGGTAGAGCTCATACTCAGTATAGTGTGAAGGATATCAATAGACGGGGAGCGACCAACTTGGAAAGCAACAACTGTCATAATCATACATTGCGACAAAACAGTATTGAATAAAGCATGGATGTAAAATTATAACCCGGAAAATAAAAGATCATCGAGGCTTAAACTAACTTTTACTTTATAGTCTATCATGCATGACCATGTGCCAAGTCGATCCAAATAAGTTCTTAGGAGGGGAATACCATCAAAAATACCATGTTATGAACAAAACAACACATGTGACATTCTAACAACATATTGAGCACTCCTAATCATTTGAGACTAGTCATAAGAAAACATGAACTACTAAAGCAATATTAGACATAAAGCTATCTATCAAGACGAGCTAATATAAGATCGTGCGAATAAACATATGTACAAAAATGAAGTGGAGTTCGTTATTCTCACAGTATGTCCCATCTTAGGCACGTTGATAACCCTGCAAAAATCATCAAGGGACATTGTCCTCTTTCTATCATAGAGAGAGAACTCCACATGCGGGTTAACACCATCAAATAATTTGAATGTTTGCACAAATATGAGGGTTAGTTTCCACTATTGGGCCACTTCGTTTTTCCCAAAATCTAGCAAACTTGCAATAGAAACAAGTTCATAAAAAGAATTGTAGATACCCAAATCCGTCAAAATCTGATTGCAAGGATACGCGGAAGCTCGCACATCCTTCATTACATCAAAGTTCAGCATACTAAGATCAACAATTTCCTCGTTGAGAGAAGGTCTCATAGTTGATTTCCTTTTGGAAGACCTAGTCTCCCTTGAGGAGGAAGGAGCAATCTTCCCTCCAAACCATCCACCCATCTTCTCGAGACTCCTATTCTGAAATTTTTACCAAGACCAATAAAAGTTAACTAGAAGGAGAAATATTATAGGACACCAGTCTAGCAACCTTAGGGGGGCTAATACATGCATTAGAACAATTCAAATCGGCTCAAAACAAGCATGCAAGCTCCAACAACCAGCCACATAGTGCAACAAAATACTCGAGATATACACCACTAATCAAATACTACAACTATAGGTGGAGGAGTCACATACCGGAAAAGAGATGTATCAAATTTCAGCACATGATGGGATAAATAAGAAGATATAGGAAATCCGAGGAGGAACAGCAAGAACTCAAAAATATTCTGGAGCAATGGCGTTTCGCGGGAGAGAGAAAAAATGGGGAGGCGGGCATGCAAGTGGCAGGGCCCTAGGGCCCTAGGAGCCTCCTGGGTGCGTCTTGTGGGGTGGTCGCGCCTGCTGCCCCTTGGGTGACAGGTGGGTCCCCCAGGTGCCACTTTGCTCCCTTTTTGGCATAAAACATTAATATAATTTTCCTAGCATTTTTGGGCAATTCCAAAATTTCAATGAATAACTATAACACCGAAAAAAAATTATCGAATAATGGAAAATAAATACAAAACTAATTCTACAGAAGTTCTAAGACATGCTATATTGCAAATAACAAGTGATAACATGAGAAAACAAGGAAACAACAAGAATGGGCGTGATGGAAGCATGTGATAACATGTTAAAACAAATGGAAGAAACAGAGAATAACGGAGAATAACAAGGAATAATCAAGAGAATAAGATGGAACAACAAAGAATAACAACAGAATAACAGGTAATAAAAAGAAATAACAAGAGAATAACAAGGAATAACATGAAAATAACAAGGAATAACAAGAGAGTAACAGAGTGAACATATAGTTTCATTCAAAATTAATTTGTTAACAAGGTTGATCAAGTCTTGTCACGAAATCAATTTGATATGAAGTAAAACTTTGCACTTCACTCTAACAATCATATTCTTTTTGTGGCGTTGAAATGGGACAATATAACTCTCCAATATTGATGGTCTCAATATTTTCAACTAAATTTAGACCATAATTATTATCAATCTTCTTTGGAAAATAAACAATATGTTATTTATCATTGACATTCAAAGTGACATTCCCTTTATTACAATCAATAACAGCCCCTGCTGTGTTAAGAAAAGGTCTTCCAAAAATAATAGACATATTTTCATCCCCATACATTCCCAACACAACAAAGTCAGTTAATATTAAACGATTATCAACTTGGACAGCAACATCCTCACAAATGTCAATGGGAATATTGGTAGATTTATCATCCATTTGTAAAGAAATATCAGTATGAATTAATTTTATCCAAATAGAGCCTCTTATAAAGAGAGAGAGGCATAACACTAACTCAAGCACCAAGATCACATAAAGCAGTTCCCACATAATTATTTTTGATAGAGAAAGGAATCGCAGGAATACCTGGGTCTCCAAGCTTCTTAGGAATTTTACCATTGAAGGAATAATTAGCAAGCATAGTGGATATTTCCTCATTAGGAATTTTCCTGTTATTAATAACAATATCTTTCATATCCTTGGAATAAGGATGTAACTTAATAGCACTAGTCAAAGGAATTTTGTAAGAAGAGAGGCCTCGTCCACTCAAAAACTTTACTATAACGTTCTTTTTCTTTAACTTTGAGAGGCTTACTAGGAAAATACATAGGTATTTGCACTCAAGGTCCTCTTTCTTTACCATGCTTCCTAGAAGTAAAGCCTTCTTTATCCTAATTTTTATTCTTGGGAGGGATTTCAGGTTCTACTTCACTTCCATCATTATTAGGAGCATCATTCTTATCATTATCATGCTCATTACCACTTTCAGTTTTAGCATCGGAAATAGATATACTATTAGGATCTTTATCAGGTTCTTTATTAGCATCATGCTAATATCATTAGTTTCTTTAATTATTTTATGTATCTTATTATTTCTATTTTTAGGAGAGCTAACAAAATTTTCATTTAGCATTTGAGAATCTTGTTCAAGACTTTTTGGGTATCCTTCGGGATAAGGAGGATCCTGAGTGAAAGCACCACCTCTAGTTTTAACACTACTAGCATGTCCATTAATTTGACCAGACATTTCGGCAAATAAATCTTTTTATACTTCTGCAAGTTGCTCTAATTGAGTCTGAATCATTTCAAAGTGTTTAACAAGACCTTTAACATCATTAAAAGTTCTCCCTAAAGCACCATGCAATTTTTTGATACACAGAGAATTCTCATTCAATTGATTTTGCACTTGTGCATTAGAATGAGTTATTTTAACAATGAAATCATCATATTCATCTAAGCATTGTTCAGGATATTTATCATAAAGAATATCACTAGCATTAAATTTGTGAAAGGAATGTACCTCTACCATAGGAGGGTGAGTGGTAGACTCGCATAGAGTTTGAATTTGAGGTAAATTCTTCACAACTTTAGATTTAATACCCTTCTCTTTAATAGATTTCTTAGCTTCTTGCATGTCTTCAAGATTAAGGAAAAGAAATCCTCTCTTCTTGGGTGTAGGTAATGGTGTAGGGTCAGGAATATCCCAATCATCAAGGTTCTTGGCTATATTTCCCAATAATTCTCTAGCTTCATCAACAATTCTTTCCCTGAATATACAACCAACACAACTATCCAGGTATGTCCTAGATTCAGTAGTTAGTCCATTATAAATATATCAATAAGATCATTATTAGGTATATAATGATTGGGTCTACTCTTGAGGGTAGCACAAAAACTCCCCCAAGCTTTAGGAAGTTCCTCATCCTCCAATTGATTGAAGTTAAAAATGTTTTGTAAAGCAGCATGTTGCATATGAGCAGGAAAATATTTCTCGCAAAAGACACGAGTCAAGCATTGAGGAGTCTTAATGAAACCATAAGGAAAATTATCATACCAAATTTTAGCATCCCCTTTTAATGAGAAAGGGAACAACTAAATAACATAATAGCCTCTTACCAAATTCTCATCCGAAAATAACATGCCAATCTCAAATAATTTAGTCAAGTGGGCTACAACATCATTATTTTCTATACCATCAAAGGGTCCAGTTTCCACCACAGGAATAAGTGAAAGATCAACAGAGAAATCAAATTTCTTATCCCTAACGTCCATAGGAGATTTAGCAAATTCAGGATCATGAGTAAACTTGTTTTTCATGGAATATTTCTCAAGTAATTTCTTAAAAGTCTTAGGATACGGATCAGTTTCATAACTCATATATTATTTAAAGAAGTCATCATAAAGTGTATAGGTTTCCTTTAAATAATCGCTCTGTCATTGTCAAGATCCGTTCATTCAGGTGATTGCCTAGGAGTAGATAACAGTTTATCAAAAATTTCAGCATATTCAATTTGTCTAGCTCTAGAAATTTGTGTGTCTAAAAAGGAACCTAGAGAATCATAAGCATAAAGCATAGTAGAAGCATCATCAAATTCATCATACATAGTATCACACTCAACAGTAATAGCATGTGAATCATGTGATGGAGTAACAAGCTTAGTTAAAACAGAAGGTGAATCAAGTGCAACACTGGTGTTTAGAGCTGTACCTTTCCTTGTGGTGGAAGGTAATATTGGAAATTTTGGATCAATAGTCTTTGCCATGATAGATAATAAATTATAGATAATAATATTATTCTCAAGTGAGCTTAAAAATAAAGCTATGCTCCCCGGCAATGGTGCCAGAAAATAGTCTTGATGACCCACAAGTGTAGGGCATCACAATAGTCTTCGCGGGTAAATATAGCCCAATTTATTGATTCGACACAAGGGGAGCCAAAGAATATTATAAGCCTTAACAACTGAGTTCTCAATTCAGATGCACCTGAAAATTATCTTGCTTCACACAATTTATTAGTAGTCACGGTGATGTAATGGCAACAATAGTTCAATAGTAACAGTAGTAGCAATAGTAACGGTGAAAGTAAACGGAGTGGGCAGGAGTGCTAAAAACACGGTAGACATAGGGATGGATGTAGCATGAATGAGATTAACCATGTAATAGGGGTAACAAAGGATGGCACAAATATATAAGAGAGTATCCATGTGAAAAACTATCATAGACATGTTTCCCTAGAATTGTCGTATGTGCTTTCAATAAGAATTTGCATAACATATTTTGTCCTACCATATCGTTGCTGTGGGCCAAAAAGGAACTAATGGTAATTAAGGTACTTGTTCTACCAAGCACCGGAGCAAAGCATTAACAACAGTGGAAACATATAATCCTCGAACTAGAGTCCATCCCCTCTGATATCCCAACCATATCATCTTGGGGTCTCGGGTTCCGGACAATAATAAGAGCATCTCTAACAGCAGCCCTAAATAGGCAGGGATGTAAACAACCTGTCATATAGGGAAGGAAACAGCGAAAAACAGCCTCCAACGGCTGCCCCAAGTAGGCCAGCTAGCAAAAACAATTCAAGGCATTGCCCTAAAAACTATTAAAGTGATGTATTTTTGGGGCAGCGAACGGGCTGCGCCATCATCACAACCCCCACGCGCGCAACCTACAGTCACCCAGAAACTTCCCTCTGTCCCGTGTTCTGCCCTTTTAATCCCTCCCTCCACCCCCGTAGTCACACAACCAAATCCATTGCCACCAAGCCCCAATCCACGTCCCGCGAGCGACTGCCCGTCGCCGTCGCCCGCGAATCGGCCTTCCCCGGCCTCGAATCGACCTCCGCCACCGAGATGGTAGTGCACCATGTAGCGAAGAGCTCTGTCGGCTTAGTAGGCGTGCGGCTGCGCCCCTCTGTCCGCTACGCTACGGAGATCTCCACGGACGTCGTCTGCTGGTGGATAGGCACGTTCGACACCGCGGAGCTGGTCGCGCGCATATGACATGGTCGCGTGGCGGTTCGGATGTCCCCGCATGGAGATGAACTTCCTGGCGGAGACGGGCGATATGGCGGAGTTCTTGGTGCTGCCTCTACAGTTCGTCGACCGGGCCACCCACGAGCAGGCACGCCGCGCAGATAGACAACCTCTGCATGTCGCTCCTCTGCTGCGACCACCCTGGGCTGATGCAGGCCAAACTGGTCTTCTATGCGTCTAAGAAGAAGTCGTGTTGTAGCGATGAGGCGGGGCCATCCACTGCGCCACCCACCGTTGTCCTCGACGACTTTTCGTCGGAGCTCAGCTCCAGCTTCTGGGATACCACCAACACGATCTCGTCGATTGGAATTGGGATTAGCTTTAGATTTAGGTCAAATCGTCAAATTTAGCTATTAATTTCTATGTTTCAATGTCACATTGTGGAATGTGTTTTGAACCATTTGAATGTAGTTAAATTTTGTTCAAAATTTGTGTGTCATCTCTGTTTAAAGGGCAGCTATTGGAGCATTGCAATGTCCTATCTTAGTCTGCTGGAAAAGCAGCAGCCGTTGTGCTTCCCTAAAACAGCAATAGGGCAGCCCTAAAACACACAAAGTGGCTTACCTATTTAGGGATGTTGTTAGATATACTCTAAGTGTATACAACTAGTATATATGATTCAAAACAACAATTATACTCATGAAAACATAACTTGTTCATATCTGAGATCATGGCACTCGTGCCCTAAGTGACAAGCATTAAGGACACCAAGTTGCAACAAAAACAATAAAAACAATACTGGATACTAGGCATGAAGCCCTACCAATCTACTGATCTATTATATGATAAATCTCATCCAATATCTACCATCCCCTCCGCCTACAGTAGGGAATTACTCAAACATCGAAGGGGGGATCATGTAGGGTTCATGCAGAGGTGATGGTGATGACGATGGCGATGATCTACCTCTAACCCCCATCCCGACAGGGTGCTAGAACAAGAACTTCTATCTCCCGGACTAAGGTTTCGGGTGTCGGCGAAGCTGCATATCATTTTTAGAAAAATCCTTCGGGGTTTCCGTGTTTCGAAGGAGACGGGGTTTTTATTCTAAAGGGGCCCTAGGTGGTCTCACGACCCCATGGGGCCCACCAGACGCGGCCAGAGGGGGGGGCACCATACTCCTGGAGGCCCAGTGCCTCCTCTAGTTGTCCTTCGGGCTACGAGAGTTTTCCGGGGAGAAATAATTTATGGAAGTTTCCGAGAAACTTGAATTTCTGCACAAAAGTAGACACCAAGGGTAATTCTGCTGAAAACAGGTTTAGTTCGTCTTAGTTTGATCCAAACCATGCAAATGTGAGGGGGAAAAAGAAAAGTGGTTGGAAAATTAGATACGTTTGCGACGTATCGAAGCTCAAAGTGCTTCTTGGTTTCACCTTGCAAGTTATCCATACAGAGATCCATAGAGACAATTTTCTATTCTACACCAAGACTAGCAAGATCATGCTTTCCATTTTGGGTCTTAGAGAGGGAAGAACATGATACCTCGGTGGCCTTGGCCATGAAGCATCTTGCGGATTGGATTGGACGGTTCTCATTGGGGATTCTAAGACCGATGGAGATGATGAAGACGCAATTGCAATGGTGGCCACTTCACTTGTGGTCTCTTCTTGTTCTTCTTCTTCTTCATCATCATCATCATCATCGCTAGAGGCATACTCTTCTTGAGTCACAAACATAGTCCTAGAGCATAGCTTCTTGTTGGAGTTGTTCTTCTTGAAGAAAGGCTTCTTGGGAGTAATCTTTGACTTGTCCTTGACGATGATATTTCCTCCTTGAGATTATCTGTTCTCGAAGGGACACTCGGAAATGAACTGATATTTGTCTTGACAATTGAAACAAGACCTCACTATTTGAGCTCCTTACTTGGCACCACTTGCCTTGGTCTTTTCTTTCTACATAATTCTTGGCCTTTCCGGGATTCTTCCAAAACTTGATGGAGAAAGATCCATATAGTATTTATGGACCATCTCATATCCTTTGGGGGTTAAAGGAACCACTTAATCTTCCGAATCAATATCATCTTCTTGATGCACCACCTTGGTCACAAATTTGGCCTTCAAAGCAATAGAGACTCCTTTGTGCATTCCAATAGCACGAGCACGAGAATCTTGGGCAAACTTGGTTTGCCCTTCAAATGATTCCATCTTTTGCATAACCTCATTGGAAGACATGTGATGGTAGTTGTGTCTTCCTTGGATTCTCTTCAAGTCAATGGGCTCAAATGGCATGAGGTAACTCACATACTTCCTCTTGATCCATGCCTCATCGACATGAGTGGCACCGAGGCCACTAAAGGAAGCAACAATGGTCTTGAGCCTCTAATACATATATTAATGATTTTCACCATCAGGCATATAGAACCCTTCATCCTCATTGCTCAAGGCATCAAATGTATTCCTCTTCATGCTCTTATTTCCCTCAAACATGGAGACAAGAGCACCCATGTTTCTTTCGCGGTAGAGAATTGCATGATCTTCTCTTCCGCGGCTTGTTGGATCATGTGAAAAGCCACATAATTGAGTTGACCATCAACCACTTCTCTTCTTGCCAAGTTATTAGGATCAACGGGTTTGTATCCATCTTCCATGATTTCCCATAGCTCAATGCAAGAACTGTTCAAATGAGTTTTATCAAATATTTCCATTGATTAAAACATGATGCATTATAGGTGGATCACCACAATTTTTTATATGAGGGTGAGGAATAGGAGGGTTGGGTGTGTACTAATCGGGATCCTCATGGTACTCCTCCCTCACATCCTTTCCCTTAGAAGATGAAGAGGTTTTAAAGGGTGGATCGGTTTTAAGCGAAGGATATTCATCTTTAGTTTCTTCACCCCCTTCCTTACCCTCGTTGTCAACCGGAGAGGTATTCTATAGATACATAGAGGAAGAAGGAGCGGTGTCCTTGGATTTCACGATTTGCATTGTCATTTCATGCAACCCATTTATTTGGGCTTCCATGGAGGAAGTCAAGGATATTTCCATATTCTTGAGATCATCCATGGTAGCCATAGCCCCGGACATAGTTTTCTCTCCGGTGTGCATACTTTCTCTTAGGCGGTTAAGCCCGAATTAAGAGCCAAGGCTCTGATACCAATTGAACGAATCAGATGGGAACATAGAGGGGAGGGGGTGAATTGGTGCTACCTCCAAATTTTAATACTTTTTAGATTTAGGATTGACACAAAGGTAAATTATATAGATATGCAACTAAGGTGAATATATCTATATGACAAGGGATACACTAAGAAGATAAAAGATCAAAGTAAAGCTAAAGGATAGAAGTAACCGAAGTGGAAGCACACAGAGACAAGGATGCGTTCCTGAGTTCCTATTTTTGAGGGGAGTACGTCTCGTTGGAGGTGTGTGAGTTTCGCCATAAAGGCCTACTCGACGCCACAAAGGTGTCACCCTAATCTCTGATGAACCTCGCTCCAAAGGCCTAGTTCACCTTCCACTATTGGAATCCTCAATGTTCCTAGAAAGTTACGGGGTTCCAGATTTCACCTCAATCGGACTTCATTAGCAAAAGTTATGGGGTTCCAGGTTTTGTTAACTGGTTGTGGAAGCAGCCCGGAGTTCCGATGTTCCTAGGCTGGAGTCTTCGGACTTAGGATTTCATTCAAAGAAGTCCAAGTCGTATCTTGCACTGGAGTCCCTATGGAGACCTGGTGGAGTCTCCGGCCAGGCTGGAGTAACCGGGTTTCCAGACTCCGGCCTAAGGATTTTCCCAGCGCTAAGTCCAAGCCATGTCACGTACTAACATCGATCCGGAAAGTTGCTGGAGTCTCCCCACTTTTGGCAAAGTTTCTGGCCTGACGGAAATTGTCCGAATTCTTTGAAGGACAGAGTCCGTGGACTTTAGACCGGAGTCTACGGTGTGAAAAGTCCCCAATGACTCCAAACAGGTCTATCTCGTGGGGACCTATAAAAGGGCCCCTTCTTCCTCAAAGTCCTGAGCTTTGCCAAGAATGTTTTCCCCTCTCTGTCCTAGAATTGTTGACCTTGGAAAGCTTGCCCCCTCTCAATCCCTCCTATTATTCTTGGATATCTTTGAGGGAGAAGTGATAGGATATCTAGATACCCATTTCCACCAATCCATTCCTCCTCTAAGTGAAGAGAACCTAGTAGATCTTGATCTTGGAGTTCTTAGTGTATCTGCTCCTTATTCTTCCTCTCTTATTCCCCCATAAGAATTTGTTGCTTTGTCGTAGTTTGAGACTAAAGGATTTATCACTTGTGCTCTTTTGCCATTTGCATTGGCTACATCGGTTTGCTCTCTCCACGAGGATCCGTGGAAGTGAAAGTTTATGAACTTGTTACTCTTGAGTCTTCAATCCTAGACGACTTTGTAGTGTTGTTGGGAGCCTCCAATTCAGTTGTTATCTTGTCCCCTTGCTTTACTTCCGTTGCTACTTGTGGTTATCTTGTCCCCTTGCTTTACTTCCGTTGCTACTTGTTGCTTGTCACATAGGGTGTTTACTTAGTTGCACATTTAGATAACCAAGCTTTTACTTTCCCTAAGCCACCTCTAAAAGTGAAAAAGAATTAAAATTTGTAGGTCACCTATTCAACCCCCCCCCCCCCCTCTAGTTGACCATCTTGCACTTTCACAAGTCATGGACTATGTCGATTATTTCTAGTCTTGTGCCGCACGTTGAGTGCCTGGTTGGCCTTAGCCAGGCCTTTCAAAAGCTGGGCGACAGCTCCCTTCGCTGGGTCTTAGTGTGGACCTGTACCCGGTAGGCCCGAGGAGGGGACTCGGAGAGTATCCCTACCCCAGCGGCGTAACGAAAGTCGTGTGGCACCAGCTACGCTGGGATCTAGACAACGACACTGTATGGGCAACGTACTTCGAGGAGCGCCACGAGCAGCAGATGGCGGCGCTCCCAACCGGTGGCCCAGTGGAGCAAGCCCGAGCGCAGCCTCCCTGCCATCCTCACCCACCTCTAGACTGTGTTGAAAAGACTCGCTCCTTACTCCACTCGCCGCCGCCGACGCTCGTCTTCGTCTCTTGTTCCCCTCGCCGTCATCAAGCCCGAGCCTGAGGAAGAGCCGCGGAGCAGCATCATAATCGACGAAAGGTGGGCTCCGCCGGTGAATGATGTCTTTGTCCTCTCTGACAGCGACGACGAGGATGGCGTCCTCTCTATCCTGCCGCCTGAAGCGGACGTCAGCGATCCAGCGCAGAGCTACAGCCGCGCCCCCAAGGACGAGCCACCGAGCGACTCCGACAACGACGGTGACAACTACACCGGGATCTACCGGGGCCTCAGCATCAACTAGCCGATTTTAGTTTATATTTAGTTGTATCTACTATGTAATCGCCTAAATTTTGGCCAATTTATTAAAGTCGCCTATAATTTGATCAAAAGTTCGTCGATCTTTGCGGTTCTTTAAAATGTACATAAACTTTCGCGTCGGCCTATTGGGTCACGACTGGAAAACGACGCCGCCACACCGATATTAGGGCCGGCTGACCCCAGACGGCTCAGCTTTCCGCCAAAACACGGCCTGGCGGCACCGACGGCCGAAGATGCTCGTAGCATCACAAGGTACAGAACTTGCAGGGTAGATAGTAGCGGTACTACAGCATTGAGTACAGTCTTGGGCTACAGAATTGTGCTCGTCGGAATCGCTCTCGCCGGAGCGATGACTTGACAGAACACGTTGATTATTTGATGACGTGGAGGTGTGTAAGTCCCCAACCAGGCAAAACCCTTCCTTCTTTGCCCAAGGGCCAAGGCCGCGCGTGCTCGTGGCGAGGACGCGAATCCGATGTCAAGCCATCGCGGGTCGCATAGCATCGAACACCTTCCGTGCAGCCCCCGAATTCAGCCAAAGTCCGACTTTGGGACGAGGACGCGAATCCGACATCAGCCAGAACCGCGTCGCAGCCCGCCCATATAGGCAGGGCAGCCCCCGATGGCCATGGCGAATCCCTCATAGTACCAAGAAAGATCGAAACCAAGAAACCACTCGGCTCTCCACTCGGCTTGCCCATGGCCATCAAGGACGCAAGAAAGATGGAAAACAAGAAACCAACCCGCGCCAAGGCCGCCGCTGCCGGCGCGAACCATGTTCAGCGGCTCCCGGCACGAGCCATGGTCCCGGCAGAGTGCTTCGACGCCATCGCCGCGCTGCTGCCGCAGGGGAGTGTCCATGGTGGTGTCGGCCAAGACCACGTACAGGCGCCACAGCCGCAGCCGCAAGTTCTTCTTGATAAATAGTTAACATGCTCGAAACGATATATGTCCGATTTGGGGAAAAATGTTTTCTAGTCTTCTTGCAGTACTTGGCTACACAATTTGGGGACACGTTTTTGTAGTGTTCTTACAATTTGGGGACAAATTAGACTGTTTGTATTTGATGATTACACGAAGCAATTGTTGGTTTAGTACTCTGTTTTCAAATTACTGCAGTTTTTATTTTATCTTTTAGTAGTATATATACTACTTGATAGTTGACAGGAAATTACGAACATGGTATGGGTGGCAGGAAAGGCATGCAGAAGGAACAAACTGATGACGCTAGTAAAAAAATTGAGCATATAATTACCAAAAATTATATCTCTGTCTCATCGTCGCCCCTTGAGGGCGCGAGCCTCCGGTGATCATCAAGCGCACAGTACGAACTTTTATGCAACGATTAGGTTCGGCATTTTTTAGAAGAATTTTTTACTGAAGAAGAGCTAATTTTTCTTTGATTTTCACCAAAACAACCGCGATCCAATGATAGCATTCACACCTACTTAGGCAGTGTTCCTGCAAAGCATAGATCGTTCCTTAGTTGCCAACCACCCTAAACTAAACAAGCAGGAAAATTATAGTGAACACTTGACACTGAATTTAAAGCAGCAAAAGTATAATGAACACTAACACATGTACATTGTTTCCTCCAAATCGCTGAAGGAAACTGAACCAGCATACATTTAGCTTGATTCCAAGTAGTAGAGCTAAATCTCCAAACAAGAATGCTCTCCTATTTCCATGGTTGAAACAGAGAAGGCTTTGGCAAACTGGAAAAAAAAGATCTTCAGATGCATCTGACATTTCCTAACCAGAGAATTATGTCCCACGACAGAAATCAAATCGTATCCGCCATTTATTCTAAAATACAATACATACAAAAAAACAGAGAAGGGTTTGGGAGGGATATCAAACCACAACAGAAATCAAATCGTATCCGCCATTTATTCTAAAACACAATACATACAAAGATACAATACTACATGGACGGCTTGAGTCTGCTCCCACGATGTACTCCCATTACTCTTGACAGTCCCCATGTTTGTTCTTCCTCCTTCAGCTCCAACCCAGAAACATGAGCACCACATTATGGCTGTGGGATGCATCATGGACATTCAGACACATATATAAACACCGGCGGGGAACAGATATCACCGGTAATGCATGGATGCTGCTTCCGCGTGCATCTGAAAAAAGGGTTAAGGATCAGTACACAATTCATCAGCTGCAAGATCAGCAAGATAGCATAATTCAGCACAGTGCAAGAGTTGGTGTTAGACCCTGAACCAGACAGTGTAACAACTAGGGATACCATCTGCGGGGTTCAATTTTTTTCCAGTACAACATCGCTAGAAAATCCAAGGGCTGCATCAAGTACGGTGAATTGGCGAGTATTCTTCTGCTCTGCACGACAAGGAAATCGATTGCTGACAACTAAAGACCTTCTCAACTTTAGTTAGGTGTTAGCTAGCATCACAAGGTACAATCTTACAGTCTATGCAAGACGTCATTCTACATGGTTAGAAAGTAGCATCGTGTAACTGGTTAAATATGCAATATATCTACACCAAGCAAGTTCAGTTTAATCTAATAGTTAAGCTACCAGCCTCTAGTTTCATGTAATTGCTATTGAAAAGACTAATCAAGGACTCCTTGTGTACTGAGGTAATTCTCGTAGAAGCATGGATTGACAGTAAGATAAAAGCAACATGAGGATCAAGTTTAGTAGTATCTGTTCATTCATATGTTTTCGTTTCAATTAACATCAGTTAAATCCTAAAAATGCAAGAGGAAACGATACACTTCAATGAACATCAAGTTCAACGGTATGTACAAAAGTAATATCGACTCACGAAGAACAGTATACAAACTTGGTGAAATAAGAGTGATAAATAGAAATTACGCTGAAAATGCAGAGGCAATTTTTTCCGTGTTGAATTTCTTTCTAAAGGAAGGGCATGAAAAAAATGCCGAATTTAGGGGCACACTGTGCTGCGCCATGTAATGTAGAATTCTGACCCAAAGTAAACAGAAAGGAGCGTGGACAGTGTAATATGTAGCCTCTTGTATGAAACCTCTGTCAGCACCGTCAGAATGATACTTGTAACACAATGCTCTTGCACCTCATGCTTTATATTCTTGACTAAACAATCATAAGAATTTCAGTGTATATAGATTTTTCCTCCTGGCCCTGCTTCATCGTCATAGGTTTGATCACATCAGCTGGGTCGCTGAATGCAGTTGCAGGCAGACCAGAGGCAACACAGGCCAATGACATAGATTATTGTGAAGATCTTCTTGCGAACCATGCAATGCTTTGTCTGGTCACAGTAAGTCAACTCGCCCATGTTGACAAGAAATACTCGCTGGACTATTAGGAACCACTTATGAATAGTTTTACTCAGATCGGTGCTGAGAGGAGTTTACACAAAATTAGGAAGCACTTACGAAACCATTTGACCGAGCTGGTTGTTTGCTACATTTGATTTGGATGCTAAATATCAGACACGACATTTCTTTTATAAACATACCTTGTGACAGTGCCGGCAACTTAAGGGTCTTCCGTCTAGCTTTGAGCTGTACATAATTTTTTTTTATGTTTTCCATTTCCACAATGATCAATAGATGAACATTAAGAAGAGACAGCTGGGAAGTCTTTTTGGTGTGTACTGACGGAACTAACACTATAAATATAAAGTACTGTTTATATAATTCCATAGAAATATACAACATTATTTACACACGAGCTCGAAATGACAACAAACTTAAAGCTCAAATAATCACCTGCTACCACCTAAAACCCAGTTCAGCATCGAAGGCATTACTTGATGAAGAATCTTCCGCGAACTCTTCCAGGATGTGGTATCCTTAACTTTGTCAAAAAAATACATATAGAAATATCCATGTGTAGCAAGTTTAGTATGCAGTGTTCGACAGTACTCTTCTGAGTTCTGACACAAGGTTTAATCTAATTGCAAACCTTGTTTCATAATATTTAGTATCATTTAGTGGAAGTGACACTATCTGCAGGCATTTTGTTTGGTCTTGGGATATGTGCTAAACAATAAACGCCTAGCAACAAGCTTGGGGCAAGTTGGCCTGATGTAATTGAAGGGCCATAAATAATCAATGAAGATGCACATTATTCCTGGATTCTAGATCCCGAGAGACAAGACTGACGACCAATGCAGAAAGGGAAGACAAACTAAAACACACCCAAAACCAAACAATGGAGACATATGTATCCAGTAAGACAAAACGTGAGCGAACATCAACATAGACACATAATCTTTTCTTGTGTGAGCTGCCACCTGCTTGAGATTTTCATCGGCTTTGTTAGAGCGATTTATTTAAAAGGCACTTTCCAGTTAAGCATGCAAGTGTAATGATTTTTACAGAAAATCCACTCCCCGAATTAGCTTGCAAATGGAAATCCAAACACGAAAGTATCTAAGAAGCAGGCAACATATTAAATAAGAGAAGAAATTTAATGGTTAGAAACTTGACATTGAGATGTAGAGAAAACTGAAACATGTATCTAAGAAGCAGGTATATCTAGCATTGCTATTTTCCCATTCACCAAGGACATTGGAACATGTATCTATTTTAGTAGGAAGAAAGCCTAAAGGTTCACACGACAGAGATAACACTTGAAATATCAGACTGCGTAGTTGTGTCTACCTTGAATAGGCAGACAACATCTTAAATAAGAGAACAAATTTAAAGGTTAGAAACCTGACACTATTTCTATTTTAGTGGGAAGAAAGCCTAAAGGCTCACATAACAGAGGTAACACTTGAAATATCAGACTGCTTAGTTGCTCGTCTACCTCAAACAGCGGGGTTCCAAATAGGATTAAGCAACAACAGAACTACAAATTAAGTAATTTACACATCAAACTCAATTTTATTTTATCCATGTCTAGTAGCTTAAAGATCCTCGGGTGCTCATAGTAGAAAACAGTGAATGTATACCTCAATTTATTATATTTTTACATGGTAATGATACTATTGGCATGCAAAATATATGTGGGAGCTACTACGGTTATGGCCATGTGACTGTTTTGCATGAGAAATTATGGTCAAGGCAATGAAAAGTAATGGCTACTCCTACTTATATTTTTGTACCACATATAAAACTTGCTAAAAGTTGAACTAAATACCAGTGGATAGACTAATTTTACCCCCATCCCAAACAGGGCCTCATGGGTTATCTGGTACTAAGAAGAGAGAATGCCATGCTGAATTTAGACCTTGATGAGCGAGGGAGGTGAGCACAAGTGTGCGCATTATAAATTGTGTTCCCCAGCCCATCGTCAAATTTAGTTGGATAATTGCTGTTCTAGATGATCTGACCCACAAGTTATTTACAATTGTGATCATAACATTTCGCTGCTGCACTACAAATGCACTAAACCAAGATTACAGGCCACTCAAAGACCAATGGATGGAACCTCTTTAAATGAAAACACCAAGTCAGAACTTCTTTGAGATCTGTATGCTACTCCCTCCGTTCCATATTAGATGACTCTCAAATGGATGTATCTAGTACTAAAATATGTCTAGATACATCTATATGAGAGTCATCTAATTTGGAACGGAGGGAGTACTTTGCAGTTCAATGCTTCTATTTCTGTTTTTTCATTGAGAGCACTGTAAGTCGCAAGTTTTCTTCAAGATGAAATAACTCATTTCAGAAAGTTGGATGGGAAATAAAAATAGTAGCGGTGATTGATGGCAACTTGGGATGTAACTTATGAGGTGTTTAAAATGATAGCACTGCATATAGCTAGAGTGCTTGCTAGGAAGCAAAACAAGTATATTGCTGCGACATTAAGCCTAACTGTAGTATTGCTATGCTAGGGTACAAAACCAGTGACTTTCAGCAGCAGCAAATGTTTTCAGTTATAATTAATCATGAGCAGGAAAAGAATATATGACGCTATATGATCAGATTTACTATATCCAGAGAAAAGAACCTTATATGAGCATGCATTAGAGAAGACACTAAGAACTCCCTAAGGTGATAGACCCTCCATTGTTGTACACGCCCATGGAAATATGAATTATCACGGGGAGATATCCAAGTGTTCCACAACATTATGCCACCAGTCTGCAATCCGCCAGAATGCATCCATTGTAAAGTGTCAAAGCAACGGACTGCTAAATACACTCAATACTGCACTATATCTAGTAGAGTACTGAGAATTAGAAATCATATCTCTGACCAATGACCTTCTGAAAAGGAGGTCAACTACCGACTGCTCAATGATCATCTCTGGCCTGAGATACCAGAGAGCAGAGAACATGGACACGCTGACTGCTGTAATCCAAACATTAACGGGCTGCTTCTGCTAACATCTTCTTTGTGCATAAACCACTAGGGAACAACGTGTGTGGATAATCACTAGCAAATTTATTTGTTTGTAAATTGATCAGGCTGCTGCTAAGATCTCAATAAAACCCTGGGCTCTACATGATGGCTACTACCATCGAACCATGTAAATTGATATCCTTCCATAGACCGCAAGAGTAACTGAACCGGAAACCTTGTGATGCTTTGTCAAACAGAAGAATAATTCCATTTACTCGCCAATTCATGGTGCTTGATGCAGCCTGTTAGCTGATCATCTCAACTATCTAGTAGTAAAAGTGCAGTGATTTCACAACAGAGTACTAAACTGCAAGAACACTAGATAAATTTGTCCCAAATTGATCAGACGATCGTCTCAATCATGCTAATCTATACGGCGCGGAGCACTGTCGTCCTGTGATCAACCCTCACCGTTGGGATCGGACACAGTGATTTCGTCAGCTGGCTCGCTTTGATTCAAGCAGGCGATCTCAGCAAGAATGCTCGGCGATGCAGGCGGAGGGACCAACGACACAGTGATATTGTCAGTCGGCGGCTCCCCCAGGATCGCAGCAAGAAGGCTCGGCGATGGTGATACTGACAGTGGAGGGATCATTGGAGGGACCACCGTCGACGGCTCCTAGTCGTAGTAACCAAATAGCTCGAGTTGGTAGTAAGCCGGCTGTTCGTCCTGATCAAGATCGTGCTCCTGCTGGCCACGGTGTCCTTCTGGTGCCTCCGCCGCCGGTACGCCACCACCACGGACACTCCCGAGTGGCAGCCGTGCGACAACGCCGTCGAAATGGTCGTTCCAGACAATGGCTCGTGCAGGCTTCTTCTCCTGTTCAGGGCCAGGCCAATGCTTCACGCCGTCCTCCCCAAAGAGGTCTCTCAGCTGGTCGTCGGTGGCGTTGGGCGAGAGGTAGAGCCTGCAGAGCGTGGGCACGCCCCGCTTGCCGGCGCCGTCGTCGTTGGCGCTGCTGAACTCGTGCATGAGCCACGGCGTCTTCTTGGAGGGCCCGTCGAGGTAGAAGGAGGATTTGTTCTTGACGCCGTCGTCGTCCAGCTTCTCCTTGCCCCCCTCGGTCCTCCAGTACCCACCGGCCCCCACCCGCCCTACGTGACGGGTCCGCTTGCTGGCGCCGCCGCTCGCGGTCTCGTGCTTGAACAGCGTCTCGCCAAGAAACCACCACGAGCGCTCGTGCTCTCGGATGCTGGCCCGCGGGTGCCACCGCCACACCGTGTCGGGCATCTCGCCGCAGACGTTGGCGTGGAAGACGAAGCCCCGCGTGTCGCGCATCACGTTGTCGCCGGCGATCCACCGGTTGAGGAGCCCCAGGGATTCGTACGACGTCGGGCTGAAGTAAACGCCGGGAGGGAGCGGCGGCCATGGCGGCAAGGTGTGGTTCGGGCCGTGGGGATGCGTCTCCGCCATGGCCACGGAGCTGCTGCTGCCGGCGTCGGCGTAGGATGGTTTCTTGGTTCCGGAACTTTCCTTCTCTTCTTGATGGCCGTGGGGAGGCATCTCCGCCATGGCCACGGAGCTGGCGCTGCCGGCGGCGGCGTAGGATCGTTTCTTGGTTGCGGGGAATTTTCTTGCCTTCTTGATGGCAGAGTTGGGGCAGAGAGCTAGATGGCTAGTTGTGTCTGGAAGGAGGGATCAATCGGAGGGGCGGCGCTTATAAGGGCAGGCTGTGGAGTTGTGGCGGCGTCCCGGATGTGTATGCCAACTGCGGGATGTTGGGGGCTGCGCCTGCACAGAAGGTGTTCGACGGAATGGTTGCTGGGCATTTTGAGGATGAATTGCAGCCAAGACCGAAGTGATGTTGCAGTTTGGCAACTGGTCTGAAGTATATTTGCCACTTTATGTTCCTAAATGAAGTAATGTTGACTTCTTTGACTGCCATGCATCTCTTGTTTCATCTAGCCATTTATCATATTTCAGATCAGACGGAAACCTAGCCGCCATCTCCCTCCCGAGCCGCCACCTCCAGGCGACTCCGGGGGGCACCCCCACTTTCCTCCCTCCCGAGTCTCTCGTACCCCCCTCCCCCGACCCTGCCGTCGCTGCCGCCTGTCACCGGCGGTGGTGGCGGCGCCCCCGTCCCCGACGGTGGGCAAAAGAGATGCTTCGCGGCGGCGCTTCATGGAGGCGGTGGAGAGCCGACGGTGGGCATGGGGCGGCGCGGCCTAGGGGGCGCTTGAGCCTCCCGGCGGGAAGGTAGTACGGCGGGGGTGCTGCGTCGCCGGCGGGCGCCTGGATCAGATCCGGGAATCGCTTGGGGACGCGGGGATTTGATGCCCGATGATCTTGGGTATCGGATTCGGCCTTGGTCGGCCGTGGTAGTCTGGCTACGACCTTGGTCTCGCCGGCGACCTAGTGTTGGGCAATGGTCTACCCCTTCTATGATGCTTTCCTGCTGGGAGTGGTTTCGCGGTGTCGGGTCGCGAGGCTAAAGAATAATGGCGGTGGTCCTAGGTTTTCCTGTCGTGCGAAGATGAAGATCATGATGTAGGTCCTCTTTGATCAAGCCGGGGTGTCGACCGAAAGGCTCCGCCGGCGACTCCCATAGGCAACGCCTGGAGATTGCTGGATCGGTGGAATTTGGTCGCAATGCTCAGTCATCGAAGGCGAGATTGGAGGACTAGCAACGGTGTTCGGAGTCTTTGCATCGATGGGGAACTGGCTTGGAGTTACAAGATTCGTGGCATCTGTATGTCAGAGGGGGAGACAATATGCGTGGAGTCCAAAGTCCTACCTTTCAGGGTGAAAACCCAAGGTCTGGCCTTAATTGGTTGTGCCTGGCACTGGTCTTCTTGGAGCCGTTGTTTTGAGAGCGAGGATTATCTTCAGGGTGAAAACCCAAGGTCTGGCCTTAATTGGTTGTGCCTGGCACCGTTCTTCTTGGAGACGTTGCTTTCGAAGAGTTGGACGTCAGCTGTTGTTTAGGTGGTGGTTGTGCGGATACCGCGAGGATTGTAACCCTGTAGCGGGACTTTTCTTCTTTTTTATTTCTTCGTTTTATTGTCTTTCGGCTGTGTGCATACATTGCGTTGTTGCAGAGGCCGGGTGTAATTTGTATCTCCGCGATATTAATATACTTCCCTTTATCAAAAAAAAAATTTATCATATTTCAGCACATTATGCAGTATTGACGTTTGGATCTTGACATTCAGATAGTTTTTTGTACAATACTAGTTGGCCCGGATCAAACTACAGACAACAATCCTGAAAGATCGAGAGGGTAAATTACAAGGGGTTGAATAGATTTAATTCTTTTTCTTTTAATGGATATTGCTCAATTTATAGATTGTCTAGATTATGCAACTATATGAACAATCCTAAATAAGCAAATACCCCAACGGAAAAAAAAACGAGCTTGCTCCCGCATTTGGATCCCGTGACCTCGGTGGCGGCGGGGTTTCCTCCTCCTCGTTCAGTTGCCGGCGGCGCGGTACACAGACGACGACGGGGCGCAGCGCTGGCGTTTGGGCGCGGTGGCAGGGTCTCTTAGCAGCGGTGTGCAGGCGTGGGCGGGCTACGACGGCGACGTGGGTGGCTGCGGGGTGGTGTGGCGCTCGCGATGGCACGAAGATCTCGGGCGCCGTAGTCCCTTGCGAAGGTGGCGACGGTTGAGATCGACAAGCTGCAGTGCAGCGCAGCGCGGGCTGATTTGGGCCTTCTAGGGCCCGATCTGGTCTCGTTCTTCCGGCGCGTCTGGCCACTAGGAACAGGAAGGTCCTGGCCGACGGTGGTGGTCTCCACGGCGGCGACGCGTACTTCTGGGCCTGTGACGAAGTGGGTCGGGCTGGGACGATCCATGGACGGCCGCCGGTGGAGCTGGCCAGCGATGGCGGCGTATCCGGCCTCGGCCATGATTTCAGGGGCTGCCAACTTGGGAGCCTACCCCCTAGCCATGATTGGTTGGGATGCCGGATCCGGGACAATGGCCTAGATCTAGCAACCGTCTCACGCTCCCGTATGGGCTCGGTGGGTTTGGCCCGCAGGTGCGTCCTGCTCGCTGAACCTCACCGTCTGAGGGTAGTTTTGCTGGCCCCTCCCTCTCCTGCCCGCTCCGATGTATATGTTGTCGTGGTGGTTTCCCGTACCGTGGGTGAGTGATCTCGGATGCCGGGACGGAGGCCTCGGAAGGTGGACTGCTTAGGTGCTTTTCGGCGAGCGACGCGGAGGTGGTGATGGTCTTGCTTTTCGTGCCATGTGGGTTTCGAGGAGCGGCCGCTAGGGGACCCCGTGGAGTTTCGACAAAGGCAACTCCCAGATCGTGCACTAAAAGCACCTCCTTTCGTCGATTAGCATTCTTTTCCGAGAAATGTTGACGTTTTGTCTTGATTCTTCTTTTCCAAAAAACTTATAACACAAAACTCGGATTTTACGGAGAAGGAACTTCGTGACGTCAACTATGAAATCCTGCTGACATCACAGATGTTTGGGTTCAGTCAAAACTCTGAAACGTATCATCTGACAGATTCTCGCGGGAAACGAGGAGATAGAAATTATCACCCCGTCCCCTCATTTCCCGGAAATTACAGGCGTAACACGCGTCGATCATCCAACGGTCAAATAGCTGTTGGAGCTAATCTCCATGCTTCCGGCTATAAATAGCCACCTCGGGGTCTCGGCTCCTCTTTGGCTCCATCTTCTTCCTCGAGCCCTAGTGCCACTTCAACCAGAGCCCGAGCCCGAGCACAAGTGTGAGCAGAGAGAAACGAGCCTCCAAGCCTTGCCCGGAGATAATCATCAGAGGATCTAACTCACGGCTGCGCCGCCCTCAAATGGCCACCGGAGATTCTCCCCGCGCCTCGGACGTGGAGAGCGCCGCCGTGGACATTGAGTCCATTATCGACGACATGGACCCCCAACTCGATTCACCGGTACGCGTTGCGGCGACCATGCTGGAGGGGGCGTCATTGGGCTGTCCGGCGGGGATCTGCCTCCCACAGCAGGAAACGCGACGCCGTCATCATCTACTGCTCCTCCTCCGCCTCTCTTCTCCGTGCACACGGAGAAAAACACCACGCTCGGCGGCGAGGAGGCCGCCGCCTTCGCCACCGCCGGTGGTGAAGACGAAGGGGAGGAAAACTCCGGGAATTGGAGCCACTGCAATGTGGTTCCTTCCCTACTCCCGGCCCCGAAAAAATAAGGGTTCGTGCTAGAAAGGAAATGGCGGTGGGACAAGGACGACACCGAGCCATCCTCGAAATCCGGCGAGCGGGTTCTCCTCGCCTCTCACGTTAATAGAGGTATGGGATTTCCGCCGTCCGCCTTCTTCCTTCAGATCTTAGACCATTATGAGATCCAGCCACACAATCTTCCCCACAATTCCATTCTTTACCTAGCTGGGTTTCAAGCCCTATTCGAGGGGTATCTAGGAATAGCACCTCGATTAGATTTCTGGCAATATTGCTTCGGGGTAAATCGTAACCCCTCCGAAAGCGCCCTTCCGACATGCGGGACCATCTCCTTTACTGTGACGCCCCGAGATCGGGCACTATGCAGACTTCAGCATTCCCGCCAAATCCGCATAATAACCGATTCCAGGTTGCCACGTGTGATAACATTACAACAGTTCAGGAATAAACCACAACAACAACAGAAGAGATTTATACAAGACGACTCAAACGAGTCAAGGATACAACTGATACAATACAAAGATCCAAATAACAGCGGAAGAAACAACATAGCGTCCGGCTACGGACAAGATGCAAATTGGACTAAGAGTCCTGAAGATAACCGAGAGCGTCCAATCCCTGCCCAGGCCAAGCCGGAGGGATTCCCGAGCTAACGTCGTCAGACTTCAAACCTGTTGACTGCAATTTGGAATTTGCAGCCACGAAAAAGATTCGTGGGTCAGTACGGTTAAGTACTGGCAAGTGGATAAACCCATACTCACAAGATACCGGCGTAGCCAGTCATCACAGGATACAAATACTTTGGGATCAACGGAAAGAAAGGGATTATTGCAATTAAGCGGCAGCGGGCTGCACTAACCAACTACAGAGACTCACTACAACATCCGGCTAAAAGAGGGGGATAAGATAGCGTATCGGAACCAACTACAACTACTCACCAAACAATACCCATCCAATGTCACCCCCTACTAAGGAAGCAACCCAAGGATAACTCACACTGTTGATTAATGATGGATCAAGTTATTGTGTCAATAAGACTATTACTAGTCAAGTTATCATTAGTTAGGTGTAAGTTGTCTGAGTACTTGTTAGCCAGTACTTTCACCAAGTCGTCACATAACCGCGGACAACACGGCTTCTCGAGAAGATTCATCCCTGCAGGGTGTGCTCCAGTACCCGTACACACTCGAGCCACCAACTAAAACTCAGGTTGGCTCGACACGACCCAAACCATCTCTACAACCCATCCTCAGAGCCACGGAGCTATAAGGTACCAGCCACGCAGCCGAATACTCAGCGCAGGTGTGCAAAACTCCCGCAGGACACAACACCCCGGCACTACAGGCCTCGCCCTATATGCATCATCAGCATAACCATCACCAGTAACCATGGGGGCGCCACCCATTATGCAAAGGAGCAAATGGAACACCCGAACTAAGTGTGGCTCTTCGGTCAAGCTGCAGATCAAGTCTAAGTCGAGGGGGGTCCCATACTACCACCCGGATGCGGTGAGCACGCTCATCATGGATCAGTAGACAAGACTCTTTTCCTAGTTTCGACACCAGCCGGCTCCAAAACCCTAACCCGGGCCTCCTGCCGGTGCCTTAACATCAAATTATTATTACCCAAAACATTAACATGTTGTTGATTGAATTGAAACCCAACTATCAACTAAACAGGTGATACGACGGACAACAAGACTCGAGCGCAAACAACACTAAGCATGCAACTACGACACGGGGGCCAACAAGGTAAACAATCAATAGTTAATAGGAAGTGGAAGGAAAGGCTATATCATGGCTGCAAGGTAAACATACGATAGGATCGAGACACCAGCATCGAATCAAAGGCTAGAATAAGAACAACGGAAAGAGTCGGTAACAAATGATGAAAGGCAACACTGATAGCAAGTGAGTATACTTGCCTGAGATCCCGCAAGGTAGCAGAACTTGTCGTTGCTCACATCATCTCAACGTCCTATCCGCGAAGAAGCAACGAACTAAAAGAAACACCGGATGCAACAATTACTTCTACGGCAAAGATCCAGCATGATCCTATTTTATATGCATGGCATGGCAAGATGCAACAGGGGAAACAACTTAAGCAATTTAAGCGGAAACGGAGTCCGGAGAAATAGGAATTGGTTCAAGTTGTTTAGCTAACCATCAATTTAAATGTTGTTTAGCATGGAAATCAGTAAATAGGTGAGTTAAGCAATATTAAATGGAATAGGGCAACAATTGAATTAAATACCCCAACACATTCCATATTTATTTATTAGGTGAACATACATAACACTACTACAAATGCAACATGCAAGGTGCAAACATGAACATGGATGGCATGAACAGATTAAGTGCATTTTTCTGGTATGGTGTCGCACCCTGATTTCTAGGGGATACTCACCGTACGAACTGGATAGCAGATGCTTGGATTATGGGGCATAACTGCTCCCACGTCCCAGCTTCCTGGTAGGCCTGCGCTTATGCGCGACAACACAAGCCCTGCTATTCCATCGTCGATGTAAACTATCCACTAGAGATCAAAGGCACTTCCGTCGACGTACTTCAAACCATACACACATGGTACGTCAACGGCGTTTAACAAGTGATATCACAACAGATCTCTACGACACAAAAGATTGAAATAAGTTGCAAATGGCTCTCATTAGAGCAGAGATAGCAAATACAACCATTCAGAGGGCACATGCCCCAACAATACATCATTACATCACAGCGGAAGCATTCAACATGTCTGAGTACAGACAAGAACCAAATAGGCCTAAGAGGCCGGAAAACAAACAGACAGAGCCCATCCACGAAGTCTCGGATCCTGCCCGGGTCCCCTATCTACTCGTCAGTAGTCTCGTCGTCATACTCCACGTAGTAGCCACCATGTAGATCCTCGGAAACGTCGTCTGCGTAAACCACAGCCCCAAAGGGGTCAGTACAACAACGTACTGGCAAGCAAGACTCACAGTTCACCAAAGTGTAACCCGTCAACACCAAGCACAGATGCTTTGGGTTCAACGGAAGGAAGGGGACATAAAAGATGCTGCAACTGGCTGCGCTAACCAACTACAGAGATTCTACCACTTCCGGCTAACAGAAAGGAGATAAGATCGAGTATTGTAACCAACTGAAAGATAACTTCAAACAAACCCATCCTGGATCTCGCCCCTTATCCAAAGAAGCAATCCGAGGATAACTCACACAGATGTATTAAAAGTGAATCAAGTTATTATGGCATCAACCTATTACTAGTCAAGTTATTAATCATTGGGTGTAACATGTTTGATCATTATGTTTAAGTTGTCCTGAGTACTTGTTAGCCAGTACTTTCACCAAGTAATCCATAACCGCGGAAAACACGGCTTCTCGAGAAGATTATCCCTGCAGGGTTGCACCAATTTAGCCGTACACGCAAGAATAACCCGCCAGATGGGGAGCTAACCCACCAAGCGAGGTACTCTACACAACTCAACTCTTCTTCGCATCAAGCCCAAAGAACCTTGGGCGCACGGCTAATCGAGCCCAGAAGAAAATGGACCCTCATAGCACTCTAAGAACGTGTCCCCCTATATGCCGACTACGAAAGTTCCACCCGGGTACCAAGGGCTCGCAAGATCATGCATGCAGCAAATGGAAAACCCGAACTAAATGAGGCGATTTGGACGAGATGCGAATCGAGTCAAATTGAGGGGGGCGCCCATACTCGCTTCCCACATGCGGTTAGTGCGCTCATCATGGATCAGTAGACAAGACCCTTTTCCTATTAGGGTCGACACTAGCAGGCCTCAAAACCACAAAGGGCCTCCTGCCGGTGCCTTATCATCAAATTATTATTAATAGTAACATTAGCATGATTGATTGATTGATTAAACATCGAGCCCCCAGAACATAATGAAATAGTAACTGAAAGTAACGGGTAACAGACTCGAGCAAAACAACCTAAGCATGCTAGTAAGACACGGGCAACAAGCAATGGTTATAGGTATGGAGGTGAGGCAATATCAGGGTTAAGGGATTCATGTGATAGGTTCGTAACAGAAGCAACTAATCATAAGGCTAGCAGAATAGACAACGGAAAGTATCGGTAACCAATGTTGAAAGGAACACGATGGTTCATGTGAGTGGTAACTTGCCTGCAAACCCAGTAGCCTGGTACTGAGCTAACTCCTTAGAAGGGGTGTCGTAAGGATCGTCGGTCTCAACGTCGTCGTTTATCCGAGAAGAAGCAAACAAACAAGGCAGAAATATAAACAATCATTATCATGGCATTGTGCACAATCAAAGATGATGCATGTCAAGTTAATGGTTGCATCAAAATAAACTAGTTGACAAGATAGAAACAGGATTAAATGGACCCATATGCAATTGGATTGCATCTGGAAAGCCCATGAATTATGGTGGAATTAATTGTTTTACAACTAATCATTATATGAAAGTGGATTAGCATGATGCATGCATGATGATAACAACAAAATAACAACAAATAACAATGATAGATGCAAGTGAAAAAGGATTGGAACAAGTTTTGGAAATCATTGATTAAGTTTGGAAAGTTTGGTTACTTAAAACATGTCACACAAGTAATTATTGTTTTCAACAAGTTAAAGTGTTCAAAAAAAATAACAAAGTTTATATTTGAAAAGAACACAAGATTTTAGTTGGAATTCATGTTTCACTTGTTGAAAAAGGATTTCAAATAAATTATTTATGAATTAAACAAGTCTAAGCAAGAATTAAATGAATTTAATTCAAACATGAACTTATTTGAATTTTTATTTGTTCAAAACATTAAACCAAATTCATATTTCAAAAGTTTATACTTTGATGGTTTGAAAACATATTTTATATGTCCCAAAAGAATTTGATTTGATCAAGTTATGAATTTAGCAATATTAAAGGATTTAAACAAGGTTTAAATCATTTAACCAATTTTAATTATTCAAAACATGAAACAAATTTTATATTTGGAAAGAGGGTTTAATTTTGCATGGAAAACATATTTCATTTGTGGAAATTGGATTTAAAATGAGCAAGTTATTATTTTGGCAATTTTAAATGCAATAAACAAGAAACAGTTGTTTTCAGCAATTTAAATTATTCAAAACAGCAAACAAAATTTATATTTGGAAAGTACATGAAAAATTGATTGGAAAACATATTTGGTTTGTGAAATTTGGAATTTTTATGAACAAGTTATGAATTTTGCAATTTTAAGGGAATTTGACAAGTTTTCAAATATTGCACAAATTTAAAATATTCAAAACAGTAAACAAATTTTATATTTGGATAGAACATTTAATTTGGTATTGAAAACATATAAAAAATGTTGGATTTGGAGTTAGGATGATTTATTTATGCAATTTACAATTTTGGGTGCAAATCTGCCATTTTTTATGATCTAGGGACTTAGGAAATATTTTTACAGGGACTAGAATAACTTGCAAGGGCCTATTGGTGAATACCAGAAAGTTTTGTGACCAAAGGCATGAAAAATAAAAAAGGTGGTTTTTAGTGTGGGAGGGGGGACTTGAACCCGAGATCTGCTGCTATGAGCGCAAGGAGCAGAACCACTAGGGTGGTGATCGGTTGGTGATGGGAAGAGGGCCTCGGGGTGGATAAGGTGTGGCCTGCGGCTGTGTTTCTGAATCTGTAACCGAACGGACTTGCACGGTGGCTGCTGTACCTCGACAGCAATCAGGGCAACCAGCGATCGGAAGTGGTGCTCGCCGGAGGGGGCGTGGTGGTGGAGGGGAGTGGGGCCAAGGGAGAGGGAGGAGGCGAGGGAAGGAGGAGATGCGATCGGGCTGCTCACCTGGGTGTCCTCCACGGACAGGAGGGAGGAGGAGTCGGGCAGGAGCAGGTGGCGACCGGCGGTGGAGAAGCTTGACGGCGGCGCCGCCTCGGTCCTCCTCCCGCCTCCGCGCCTACAGGGAACTTGGAGCTGGGAGATCCACGGTTCCATTCCCGGAATCGGTAGCCCCTCGAGATGATCATGGCGATGGGGAGGTGGCGGTGAACAGAGGCAAGTTGGGTGGAGGTTCCAAATTTCAGAACAATGGCAGAGGGTTTTTGGGGGAGGAGATCGATGGGAGAGGCCGGATGGCGGCGCATGGGAGGAGGAGGAGGAGTGGGGAACTCGGCTAGGGTTAGGGTTGCCCTCTAGGGGGTAGATATGGAGGGGGCAAGGGGGCAGGTGGTCCATGGAGGGGGGTGTGACAGCGACACCCCTCTGTCCGTACGAAGAAGATGACCGTGGGGGCTGCTGGGCCAGGGAAAAGAATGGGCTTTGGGGAAGGAAGAGAAAAAGGCTGGGCCATGCCCTTCTCCTTTGGGGTTTTAAATATTTGTTCTTATTTATTTATTTTTTTGCATAGAACCAAATGGAAGAAAAGGATGGGGTTATGAGTTGCTAAAATTTTTGGGAAAATTCAGGTGCATTTGTTAGTCCAATATCTACCCTTGACAACTTAAGTTTTTTTGAAAAATTCAAACTATTTGCTGTTTTGTCAATTGGTGGGAATTTAAATAATTTGCAACTTAATTGATTAATTATTGGAAGACATCAAATTTAATAGGGTAACCCTATTATTAACTTGGGTTAACTTAGTGGAATGGTTTGGTAGTTTTCATGAATTGGAAACTTTGGTGTTGTTTGAATTTGAGCTTGAGTTTGGAAGCAATTTGGGAATTTATTTATTTGAAACAAAGCACCAAATTATTAGTTGATCAAACATGGAAATAATTGGAAACAAAAGATTAGATTGTTTTGGTAATTTTCATAATTTTCCAATTGGGTGTTGTTTATACAATGTATTGAATTTTTGAATGTGATTTGGAAACAATTGATTGATTAAAACCATTAACTTAACAAGTGAGCTTTCTGGAATAAAAAGAAAACAATTTGGTTGTTTTTATTTGAAATAACATTTTGGAAATTGTAACATCACAAGGATGAAACAAAGGGTTTGAATTTTGGTTTGAAATTCAAATAGAAAACAAAGGAAAACAAATGAAAACAGTTGGAAAACAACTAAAAACAGAGGAAAACAAATGGAAAACAAACAAAACAAATGCAACCAACATGATGCCATGATGCAAAACATAACATAACAGAGAGCAAACATTCTAAAGGCTATTTTTCAGACTTGGGATGTTACAAAACGCCCCCCCTTGAAGGAATCGCGCCCCGAGATTCCTACTGAGAAAAGAAAAGGTCCGAAAACTTCTTGGGAAGATCCTCTTGAGCTGTGACACGTGAAACACATCGTGCACCTTGGATAGTTTTCTGGAAGTTGAAAACGGTAAGCATTTCTGGCAACTCTGCTGGAAAGATGTCAGGGAATTAGCAAACCACCGGAACATTTTCAAGTAAGGGGAGAGGTTTTTGTATCTAGGGTGTATAGCTGAATGGAACTTGATTCATTTGGAGAATAGATTATCTGGCTAGAATGATGGAACAGAGTTATTGACATCAATGCAACACCAGGAATAATCATCAATGTCAGAATCATCAACATGAGAGTAACGAGGAATATGTGGCCTCCCATTAGAATTGGATTGTTCTTACTTATCTTGGAGGTCAACATTTGAGATCCCGGGGAATGAACAGAGTTTTGATTTCTTAGTGGAACCAGAATTGGGTTGTATGTTGTGGAAAAGATTGTTGGCACAAAGGAATATGGCTCTCCGGTATGAAATAACACTTTAGTTGGACAAGAGTTTACGAGGAAGTTTTGATTAGACGCCGGTAGAAGATTTGAAGTGGAAAACAACAACAAGATTTCAACGGACGAAAGGTTCTTTAAAAGAACAGGATAACGAAGCAACACCGGGGAAAACGAGAACAAAACTCCTGAGGTACTATGGAAAACCCATCCGGGCTTCTAAAGGATCAATATCTACTGCTTAAGGAATAGAGGATTTGCTTCCGGGGCTTACACGCCTCCGTTCTCAATTGTGAGTAGGCAACATGATAAATCATGTCACAACCACCTCCATTCCTATGGTCTAGTAGATATAACCATCCTAGAGAAACCAGAATACGTGAAATCCTAACTTGAAAGTTTAGATGAGAAGGGAAAACAACGTTGCACTTCCTTACCAGAAAAAGGGAGGGAGGGTGGTGATAAGAAGAAAAAAGAACAGAATTCCTACTCTCACGTTTCATTTTTCCTATATAGCTACAAAATAGTTTCTAGACTCAACTGCGACCAGTAAAAAAGGGATCCTACATGCAGACAGGCTCTGATACCATTTGTCGCACCCTGATTTCTAGGGGATACTCACCGTACGAACTGGATAGCAGATGCTTGGATTATGGGGCATAACTGCTCCCACGTCCCAGCTTCCTGGTAGGCCTGCGCTTATGCGCGACAACACAAGCCCTGCTATTCCATCGTCGATGTAAACTATCCACTAGAGATCAAAGGCACTTCCGTCGACGTACTTCAAACCATACACACATGGTACGTCAACGGCGTTTAACAAGTGATATCACAACAGATCTCTACGACACAAAAGATTGAAATAAGTTGCAAATGGCTCTCATTAGAGCAGAGATAGCAAATACAACCATTCAGAGGGCACATGCCCCAACAATACATCATTACATCACAGCGGAAGCATTCAACATGTCTGAGTACAGACAAGAACCAAATAGGCCTAAGAGGCCGGAAAACAAACAGACGGAGCCCATCCACGAAGTCTCGGATCCTGCCCGGGTCCGCTATCTACTCGTTAGTAGTCTCGTCGTCATACTCCACGTAGTAGCCACCATGTAGATCCTCGGAAACGTCGTCTGCGTAAACCACAGCCCCAAAGGGGTCAGTACAACAACGTACTGGCAAGCAAGACTCACAGTTCACCAAAGTGTAACCCGTCAACACCAAGCATAGATGCTTTGGGTTCAACGGAAGGAAGGGGACATAAAAGATGCTGCAACTGGCTGCGCTAACCAACTACAGAGATTCTACCACTTCCGGCTAACAGAAAGGAGATAAGATCGAGTATTGTAACCAACTGAAAGATAACTTCAAACAAACCCATCCTGGATCTCGCCCCTTATCCAAAGAAGCAATCCGAGGATAACTCACACAGATGTATTAAAAGTGAATCAAGTTATTATGGCATCAACCTATTACTAGTCAAGTTATTAATCATTGGGTGTAACATGTTTGATCATTATGTTTAAGTTGTCCTGAGTACTTGTTAGCCAGTACTTTCACCAAGTAATCCATAACCGCGGAAAACACGGCTTCTCGAGAAGATTATCCCTGCAGGGTTGCACCAATTTAGCCGTACACGCAAGAATAACCCGCCAGATGGGGAGCTAACCCACCAAGCGAGGTACTCTGCACAACTCAACTCTTCTTCGCATCAAGCCCAAAGAAGCTTGGGCGCACGGCTAATCGAGCCCAGAAGAAAATGGACCCTCATAGCACTCTAAGAACGTGTCCCCCTATATGCCGACTACGAAAGTTCCACCCGGGTACCAAGGGCTCGCAAGATCATGCATGCAGCAAATGGAAAACCCGAACTAAATGAGGCGATTTGGACGAGATGCGAATCGAGTCAAATTGAGGGGGGCGCCCATACTCGCTTCCCACATGCGGTTAGTGCGCTCATCATGGATCAGTAGACAAGACCCTTTTCCTATTAGGGTCGACACTAGCAGGCCTCAAAACCACAAAGGGCCTCCTGCCGGTGCCTTATCATCAAATTATTATTAATAGTAACATTAGCATGATTGATTGATTGATTAAACATCGAGCCCCCAGAACATAATGAAATAGTAACTGAAAGTAACGGGTAACAGACTCGAGCAAAACAACCTAAGCATGCTAGTAAGACACGGGCAACAAGCAATGGTTATAGGTATGGAGGTGAGGCAATATCAGGGTTAAGGGATTCATGTGATAGGTTCGTAACAGAAGCAACTAATCATAAGGCTAGCAGAATAGACAACGGAAAGTATCGGTAACCAATGTTGAAAGGAACACGATGGTTCATGTGAGTGATAACTTGCCTGCAAACCCAGTAGCCTGGTACTGAGCTAACTCCTTAGAAGGGGTGTCGTAAGGATCGTCGGTCTCAACGTCGTCGTTTATCCGAGAAGAAGCAAACAAACAAGGCAGAAATATAAACAATCATTATCATGGCATTGTGCACAATCAAAGATGATGCATGTCAATTTAATGGTTGCATCAAAATAAACTAGTTGACAAGATAGAAACAGGATTAAATGGACCCATATGCAATTGGATTGCATCTGGAAAGCCCATGAATTATGGTGGAATTAATTGTTTTACAACTAATCATTATATAAAAGTGGATTAGCATGATGCATGCATGATGATAACAACAAAATAACAACAAATAACAATGATAGATGCAAGTGAAAAAGGATTGGAACAAGTTTTGGAAATCATTGATTAAGTTTGGAAAGTTTGGTTACTTAAAACATGTCACACAAGTAATTGTTGTTTTCAACAAGTTAAAGTGTTCAAAACAGATAACAAAGTTTATATTTGAAAAGAACACAAGATTTTAGTTGGAATTCATGTTTCACTTGTTGAAAAAGGATTTCAAATAAATTATTTATGAATTAAACAAGTCTAAGCAAGAATTAAATGAATTTAATTCAAACATGAACTTATTTGAATTTTTATTTGTTCAAAACATTAAACCAAATTCATATTTCAAAAGTTTATACTTTGATGGTTTGTAAACATATTTTATATGTCCCAAAAGAATTTGATTTGATCAAGTTATGAATTTAGCAATATTAAAGGATTTAAACAAGGTTTAAATCATTTAACCAATTTTAATTATTCAAAACATGAAACAAATTTTATATTTGGAAAGAGGGTTTAATTTTGCATGGAAAACATATTTCATTTGTGGAAATTGGATTTAAAATGAGCAAGTTATTATTTTGGCAATTTTAAATGCAATAAACAAGAAACAGTTGTTTTCAGTAATTTAAATTATTCAAAACAGCAAACAAAATTTATATTTGGAAAGTACATGAAAAATTGATTGGAAAACATATTTGGTTTGTGAAATTTGGAATTTTTATGAACAAGTTATGAATTTTGCAATTTTAAGGGAATTTGACAAGTTTTCAAATATTGCACAAATTTAAAATATTCAAAACAGTAAACAAATTTTATATTTGGATAGAACATTTAATTTGGTATTGAAAACATATAAAAAATGTTGGATTTGGAGTTAGGATGATTTATTTATGCAATTTACAATTTTGGGTGCAAATCTGCCATTTTTTATGATCTAGGGACTTGGGAAATATTTTTACAGGGACTAGAATAACTTGCAAGGGCCTATTGGTGAATACCAGAAAGTTTTGTGACCAAAGGCATGAAAAATAAAAAAGGTGGTTTTTAGTGTGGGAGGGGGGACTTGAACCCGAGATCTGCTGCTATGAGCGCAAGGAGCAGAACCACTAGGGTGGTGATCGGTTGGTGATGGGAAGAGGGCCTCGGGGTGGATAAGGTGTGGCCTGCGGCTGTGTTTCTGAATCTGTAACCGAACGGACTTGCACGGTGGCTGCTGTACCTCGACAGCAATCAGGGCAACCAGCGATCGGAAGTGGTGCTCGCCGGAGGGGGCGTGGTGGTGGAGGGGAGTGGGGCCAAGGGAGAGGGAGGAGGCGAGGGAAGGAGGAGATGCGATCGGGCGGCTCACCTGGGTGTCCTCCACGGACAGGAGGGAGGAGGAGTCGGGCAGGAGCAGGTGGCGACCGGCGGTGGAGAAGCTTGACGGCGGCGCCGCCTCGGTCCTCCTCCCGCCTCCGCGCCTACAGGGAACTTGGAGCTGGGAGATCCACGGTTCCATTCCCGGAATCGGTAGCCCCTCGAGATGATCATGGCGATGGGGAGGTGGCGGTGAACAGAGGCAAGTTGGGTGGAGGTTCCAAATTTCAGAACAATGGCAGAGGGTTTTTGGGGGAGGAGATCGATGGGAGAGGCCGGATGGCGGCGCATGGGAGGAGGAGGAGGAGTGGGGAACTCGGCTAGGGTTAGGGTTGCCCTCTAGGGGGTAGATATGGAGGGGGCAAGGGGGCAGGTGGTCCATGGAGGGGGGTGTGACAGCGACACCCCTCTGTCCGTACGAAGAAGATGACCGTGGGGGCTGCTGGGCCAGGGAAAAGAATGGGCTTTGGGGAAGGAAGAGGAAAAGGCTGGGCCATGCCCTTCTCCTTTGGGGTTTTAAATATTTGTTCTTATTTTTTTTTTTTTTTTTGCATAGAACCAAATGGAAGAAAAGGATGGGGTTATGAGTTGCTAAAAATTTTGGGAAAATTCAGGTGCATTTGTTAGTCCAATATCTACCCTTGACAACTTAAGTTTTTTTGAAAAATTCAAACTATTTGCTGTTTTGTCAATTGGTGGGAATTTAAATAATTTGCAACTTAATTGATTAATTATTGGAAAACATCAAATTTAATAGGGTAACCCTATTATTAACTTGGGTTAACTTAGTGGAATGGTTTGGTAGTTTTCATGAATTGGAAACTTTGGTGCTGTTTGAATTTGAGCTTGAGTTTGGAAGCAATTTGGGAATTTATTTATTTGAAACAAAGCACCAAATTATTAGTTGATCAAACATGGAAATAATTGGAAACAAAAGATTAGATTGTTTTGGTAATTTTCATAATTTTCCAATTGGGTGTTGTTTATACAATGTATTGAATTTTTGAATGTGATTTGGAAACAATTGATTGATTAAAACCATTAACTTAACAAGTGAGCTTTCTGGAATAAAAAGAAAACAATTTGGTTGTTTTTATTTGAAATAACATTTTGGAAATTGTAACATCACAAGGATGAAACAAAGGGTTTGAATTTTGGTTTGAAATTCAAATAGAAAACAAAGGAAAACAAATGAAAACAGTTGGAAAACAACTAAAAACAGAGGAAAACAAATGGAAAACAAACAAAACAAATGCAACCAACATGATGCCATGATGCAAAACATAACATAACAGAGAGCAAACATTCTAAAGGCTATTTTTCAGACTTGGGATATTACATATGGAAACATATTTTATTTGTTGGATTTGGAATTAAAACGGCAAGTTATCAAATTAGCAATTTTAATGCATCAATTAAAAAATAGTTGTTTTCAGCAATTTAAATTATTCAAAACAGAAAACAAAGTTGATATTTGCAAAGTTTAGAGAATTTTGATTGGAAAACATATTTTACTTTTCAAATTTGGATTTAAAATGAATTAGTTATGAGTTATGCAATTTTAAATGGAACCGGAACAATATTTAATTGTCCCAACTCATTCCATTATTTAATTATTAGATGATATTATTATACCCCGAACCCACAAGATGCAATGCAACACATGAATGATATGACATTTTAATTATAGTTGATATGTTATAGAAAATAGGGCATATGTATAGGGGATTTAGGGTTTGGGTTCGCACGTTGGAGAGAGGATCGCCGGTGTCGTTGGTGCGTGGAGGAGGTAGATGTTGTAGTGGAAGTAATCGACGTAGGGGGAGTAGCTGTTCGTTCTCATGTAGACGAGGAAGTAGTCGACATCGAGGAAGTAGTGGAGGTAGTCGTTCTCGTTCCGAAGGGGGAATTAGTCGAAGCCGAGATCATCGTATCGTAGAGGAAGTAGTTGTTCACGGGCCGTCGTGGTAGCGGATCTTAGCGACGAGGTACATGTCGGGGAGGCGGTAGTTGCTCACGGTGGTTCTTGTTGATGCATCGTCGACGAGCTTGGTGTGCTATCTTCCGAAGATCTTGACGATGTTTTAGCCTTCGTGATCGAGGGTGTTCTTGTCGATGGGGTCAGGTACCGGGCACGGATGCCTCGGCCACACCAAACAGCGCAGGGGCATGATCAAGTGCCTCGGGAAGTTGTAGCCGAGGCAGTGGAGGCGGCCCAGTCGATGTCGGGGTTGCGGACATGGCATCGTCCCGCCGGCACCGAAGATGGGGCGACAACCGCATCACCGAAACGACGGCGGCACAGGGAGCACCACAGCAGCGGCGCATCACCTCCAACAAGAAGTTGAATAGTTCCATCAACCATCTTCGATAGGACGTATGGATCTCTGCTCCTATCAAAGAGTCAATAGCACGAAGTTGCTAGTACAACCCATCTTCTTTCCCGCTGAGTCAAAACTATATTCGGTAATGCTTAGCTTGTAGACCTGCAGCTCCAAAGCCGACGCCTATACTTGGGCGTTGCCCAAGCCAAGCCAAGCCTCGGCCTCGAGCACAGGTGGCCAAGGTCCATGCCGCTGTCTCCATCAACTTGTATTCGTCGTCTGAGGCCGTCCTTGTGATCAGAAGAGCACATCAGCAAGGTCGGCTTGCTTGTCGCAGCGGCAGCAGCGCGTCTAGAGGACCGGCGTCGACGAACTGGTCGGAGGAGACGAGGGCCGGGACGGAGGCCAGGCGGATGAGGGCGCGGGGAAGGATGCCGACGGATCTCCCGGTCAGCGGCTGCAGGGAGTCATCTCCTCCTGCGTTCTGCCTGCCGCCTATTACGTCTGGGTCGCCGTCGTTCCTCCGGCGCGGCGCGGCGCAGAGGAGGAAACAGGGGGGGAGCTCGAGCTTTGAACCGGTACAGAGCTCGTCCGTGGCCTCCGCCGCCGGCTGGACTCGGGTCGTGCGGGTGGGGTGGGGCGCGCGAGCGATGAGGACGGGAGGCGGCGGCGGTCGCGGGGAAGAGTGATCCACGGAAGAGGTGGAGAGAGTGCGGCCGGCGTCGGAGGGTGGCCGGAAGGTCAGCGAGGGGGAGAGGACGAGGGAGAGGGCGTCGGGCTCGGGAGGAGCAGGGGGTGGCGACGAGCGAGAGCGAGGGGATGAGGAAGGGGAGGCGAGGTGAGCGAGAGGAGGACGAGGGGACAGCGATGGGGTTGGGGGTTTGATCCCCTCCCCTGGCCTCGTGTGCGTACGTTCTGTGCGTGGTGAGAGTGGTGGGAGGACCCAAACGCAAATAACAGAAAAGGCGGGGGGGGGGGGGTTTGCGAGGGAGAGAAAGAAAATTAGGGTAAGGGGAGGCTGGATCGGTGGTGGGGCGGTTGGGCCTAGCTGGGCCGAGAATTGGGCAGGCTGGCCTGGCTTGGCTGCCCCAAACAATTTTTGTTTTGTTTTTTTTTCCAGCAAGTGTTTAGGCCAAGAAAAATAGCTTTAAACATCAAATAAATTTCTGTAAATTTTAGCAAACAAAAATTAATTAATTCCATTTAGTTTGCAAGTTTTAAAATGCATGGTGATGCCTTATGCAATGCGATGCAAAGAAAAAAGAAAAACGAGCAACAAATTCCAGTTGGGAAAAAAAATTCCCGGTCGTTACAGACGACACCACTAACAAGGGATTGCGCCCTCGCAATCCACCTGCTAACCCGGGAGGGGAAAGAAGTTCGACTATCGATTCTTCATGCTTCCAGCTGATCTCCTCGACACCACTAACAAGGGATTCTTGCTCGGAGTGACGACGATGTTCTTCCACCAGGAATCTTCCGATGATCGAACCTATTAGGTTAAAGGCTCAGAAAACGTCCACCCACGTAGGATCCTAACACTTTGAAAGATAGACAAGGGGGGAAGACTCCAAAACAAATAAGATGGGAGGGGAAATAGAATAGGGATAAGGAGAAAATCCAGAATCCTATTGAGATGTTTTCCAAAATAGTTTAGCAGAAGATAGTTTTTGACACTCTAAGAACACGACCGTTAGCGAGGTTAACCTACAGGCTTTGCGGAACCGTTGCTTCGATAACCATTCGTATCGAAACAATCTCGGGAATCGGAACCAAGGCTCTTATACCATTTGTGACGCCCCGAGATCGGGCACTATGCAGATTTCAGCATTCCCGCCAAATCCGCATAATAACCGATTCCAGGTTGCCACGTGTGATAACATTACAACAGTTCACGAATAAACCACAACAACAACAGAAGAGATTTATACAAGACGACTCAAACGAGTCAAGGATACAACTGATACAATACAAAGATCCAAATAACAGCGGAAGAAACAACATAGCGTCCGGCTACGGACAAGATGCAAATTGGACTAAGAGTCCTGAAGATAACCGAGAGCGTCCAATCCCTGCCCAGGCCAAGCCGGAGGGATTCCCGAGCTAACGTCGTCAGACTTCAAACCTGTTGACTGCAATTTGGAATTTGCAGCCACGAAAAAGATTCGTGGGTCAGTACGGTTAAGTACTGGCAAGTGGATAAACCCATACTCACAAGATACCGGCGTAGCCAGTCATCACAGGATACAAATACTTTGGGATCAACGGAAAGAAAGGGATTATTGCAATTAAGCGGCAGCGGGCTGCACTAACCAACTACAGAGACTCACTACAACATCCGGCTAAAAGAGGGGGATAAGATAGCGTATCGGAACCAACTACAACTACTCACCAAACAATACCCATCCAATGTCACCCCTACTAAGGAAGCAACCCAAGGATAACTCACACTGTTGATTAATGATGGATCAAGTTATTGTGTCAATAAGACTATTACTAGTCAAGTTATCATTAGTTAGGTGTAAGTTGTCTGAGTACTTGTTAGCCAGTACTTTCACCAAGTCGTCACATAACCGCGGACAACACGGCTTCTCGAGAAGATTCATCCCTGCAGGGTGTGCTCCAGTACCCGTACACACTCGAGCCACCAACTAAAACTCAGGTTGGCTCGACACGACCCAAACCATCTCTACAACCCATCCTCAGAGCCACGGAGCTATAAGGTCCCAGCCACGCAACCGAATACTCAGCGCAGGTGTGCAAAACTCCCGCAGGACACAACACCCCGGCACTACAGGCCTCGCCCTATATGCATCATCATCATAACCATCACCAGTAACCATGGGGGCGCCACCCATTATGCAAAGGAGCAAATGGAACACCCGAACTAAGTGTGGCTCTTCGGTCAAGCTGCAGATCAAGTCTAAGTCGAGGGGGGTCCCATACTACCACCCGGATGCGGTGAGCACGCTCATCATGGATCAGTAGACAAGACTCTTTTCCTAGTTTCGACACCAGCCGGCTCCAAAACCCTAACCCGGGCCTCCTGCCGGTGCCTTAACATCAAATTATTATTACCCAAAACATTAACATGTTGTTGATTGAATTGAAACCCAACTATCAACTAAACAGGTGATACGACGGACAACAAGACTCGAGCGCAAACAACACTAAGCATGCAACTACGACACGGGGGCCAACAAGGTAAACAATCAATAGTTAATAGGAAGTGGAAGGAAAGGCTATATCATGGCTGCAAGGTAAACATACGATAGGATCGAGACACCAGCATCGAATCAAAGGCTAGAATAAGAACAACGGAAAGAGTCGGTAACAAATGATGAAAGGCAACACTGATAGCAAGTGAGTATACTTGCCTGAGATCCCGCAAGGTAGCAGAACTTGTCGTTGCTCACATCATCTCAACGTCCTATCCGCGAAGAAGCAACGAACTAAAAGAAACACCGGATGCAACAATTACTTCTACGGCAAAGATCCAGCATGATCCTATTTTATATGCATGGCATGGCAAGATGCAACAGGGGAAACAACTTAAGCAATTTAAGCGGAAACAGAGTCCGGAGAAATTGGAATTGGTTCAAGTTGTTTAGCTAACCATCAATTTAAATGTTGTTTAGCTTGGAAATCAGTAAATAGGTGAGTTAAGCAATATTAAATGGAATAGGGCAACAATTGAATTAAATACCCCAACACATTCCATATTTATTTATTAGGTGAACATACATAACACTACTACAAATGCAACATGCAAGGTGCAAACATGAACATGGATGGCATGAACAGATTAAGTGCATTTTTCTGGTATGGAAACATATTTTATTTGTTGGATTTGGAATTAAAACGAGCAAGTTATCAAATTAGCAATTTTAATGCATTAATTAAGAAATAGTTGTTTTCAGCAATTTAAATTATTCAAAACAGAAAACAAAGTTGATATTTGCAAAGTTTAGAGAATTTTGATTGGAAAACATATTTTACTTTTCAAATTTGGAGTTAAAATGAATTAGTTATGAGTTATGCAATTTTAAATGGAACCGGAACAATATTTAATTGTCCCAACTCATTCCATTATTTAATTATTAGATGATATTATTATACCCCGAACCCACAAGATGCAATGCAATACATGAATGATATGACATTTTAATTATAGTTGATATGTTATAGAAAATAGGGCATAGGTATAGGGGATTTAGGGTTTGGGTTCGCACGTTGGAGAGAGGATCGCCGGTGTCGTTGGTGCGTGGAGGAGGTAGATGTTGTAGTGGAAGTAATCGACGTAGGGGGAGTAGCTATTCGTTCTCATGTAGACGAGGAAGTAGTCGACGTCGAGGAAGTAGTGGAGGTAGTCGTTCTCGTTCCGAAGGGGGAATTAGTCGAAGCCGAGATCATCGTATCGTAGAGGAAGTAGTTGTTCACGGGCCGTCGTGGTAGCGGATCTTGGCGACGAGGTACATGTCGGGGAGGCGGTAGTTGCTCATGGTGGTTCTTGTTGATGCATCGTCGACGAGCTTGGTGTGCTATCTTCCGAAGATCTTGACGATGTTTTAGCCTTCGTGATCGAGGGTGTTCTTGTCGATGGGGTCAGGTACCGGGCACGGATGCCTCGGCCACACCAAACAGCGCAGGGGCATGATCAAGTGCCTCGGGAAGTTGTAGCCGAGGCAGTGGAGGCGGCCCAGTCGATGTCGGGGTTGCGGACATGGCATCGTCCCGCCGGCACCGAAGATGGGGCGACAACCGCATCACTTCAACGACGGCGGCACAGGGAGCACCACAGCAGCGGCGCATCACCTCCAACAAGAAGTTGAATAGTTCCATCAACCATCTTCGATATGACGTATGGATCTCTGCTCCTATCAAAGAGTCAATAGCACGAAGTTGCTAGTACAGCCCATCTTCTTTCCCGCTGAGTCAAAACTATATTCGGTAATGCTTAGCTTGTAGACCTGCAGCTCCAAAGCCGACGCCTACACTTGGGCGTTGCCCAAGCCAAGCCAAGCCTCGGCCTCGAGCACAGGTGGCCAAGGTCCATGCCGCTGTCTCCATCAACTTGTATTCGTCGTCTGAGGCCGTTCTTGTGATCAGAAGAGCGCATCAGCAAGGTCGGCTTGCTTGTCGCAGCGGCAGCAGCGCGTCTAGAGGACCGGCGTCGACGAACTGGTCGGAGGAGACGAGGGCCGGGACGGAGGCCAGGCGGATGAGGGTGCGGGGAAGGATGCCGACGGATCTCCCGGTCAGCGGCTGCAGGGAGTCATCTCCTCCTGCGTTCTGCCTGCCGCCTGTTACGTCCGGGTCGCCGTCGTTCCTCCGGCGCGGCGCGGCGCAGAGGAGGAAACAGGGGGGAGCTCGAGCTTTGAACCGGTACAGAGCTCGTCCGTGGCCTCCGCCGCCGGCTGGACTCGGGTCGTGCGGGTGGGGTGGGGCGCGCGAGCGATGAGGACGGGAGGCGGCGGCGGTCGCGGGGAAGAGTGATCCGCGGAAGAGGTGGAGAGAGTGCGGCCGGCGTCGGAGGGTGGCCGGAAGGTCAGCGAGGGGGAGGACGAGGGAGAGGGCGTCGGGCTCGGGAGGAGCAGGGGGTGGCGACGAGCGAGAGCGAGGGGATGAGGAAGGGGAGGCGAGGTGAGCGAGAGGAGGACGAGGGGACAGCGATGGGGTTGGGGGTTCGATCCCCTCCCCTGGCCTCGCGTGCGTACGTTCTGTGCGTGGTGAGAGTGGTGGGAGGACCCAAACGCAAATAACAGAAACGGCGGGGGGGTTTTTGCGAGGAAGAGAAAGAAAATTAGGGTAAGGGGAGGCTGGATCGGTGGTGGGGCGGTTGGGCCTAGCTGGGCCGAGAATTGGGCAGGCTGGCCTGGCTTGGCTGCCCCAAACAATTTTTGTTTTTGTTTTTTTTTTCCAGCAAGTGTTTAGGCCAAGAAAAATAGCTTTAAACATCAAATAAATTTCTGTAAATTTTAGCAAACAAAAATTAATTAATTCCATTTAGTTTGCAAGTTTTAAAATGCATGGTGATGCCTTATGCAATGCGATGCAAAGAAAAAAGAAAAACGAGCAACAAATTCCAGTTGGGAAAAAAATTCCCGGTCGTTACATTTACCCTCCATAGGTTTAGGGAGGATTGGTTTCCGAAAATCAAAACCTCGGAGTCCGTCAATTTCTGGACGGGCTCCTTTTTCTATCATGCATATGTCCTATTTCCTAGAAAGGAAACGGGCATTCCGCCATTTGTCAATTCCGCGGCCACTCTCCAAGATAATTGGGCGGTGGACGCGGTCCAGACTCTGCCTGCAGATCTGATGAGGATCAAGAGGCGAATCGTCAAACTTGTTTCAGCCTATGCTCCTCTTACTGGCATGGACACTATCCTATGCTGGCTCGAAAGGCGGACTCAGCCTTTGGCTCACCGAGGAACTCGGCTTTTGTGTGAATACACGGGCCCAGAGGACGCGACGAGGGCGACCAACAAGTCTTTGTCGAAAAAATACTTGAATAAACGCGTCAACCAGCTGGTTTCAACTCGTGATCAGTACGAGGAAAGCTGGCCAATGTACAGCGCAGAAAACCCAACTCCAAAGGTATGGTTTTGTCATTTTGGCATTTTTTTGAGTCTTTCCTTTTTCTCGGATGCTTTCCCGTGTCTTACCCGGATTTTATTTCTTTTGACAGCTTCTAACTCCTCCTGAGGCTGAGCCTGCCACCGACGAAGAGTTAGACACACTCTGTGCCAACTTCCAATCTGGCGGAAGGAAGCGCAAGAAGTCGTCCGCCTCTTAGGAGGTCATTGATCTTGACGGCGTGCTCGTAGCAACTTCCAGGTAATAAACCCAGCCTTTTTATTTCTATGCTTTTTATTGCATGTTTTCTATTTCTCGAAATCTCATTTATCGGAATTTTCCTTTCCTTCCTTTTTTAGCCTTGCCCCTACAACTTTGAAGGGGAAAATCCGGAAGAAGCACAAGGTTGCTGCTCACAGAGGGGCGAAGCCGTCTCCTGCCGCGGCGCCAGATACTCCGACAGCGGCGGGAGAAGAAAACTCAGCCGCCCGAGAAGACGAGCATCTGTTGCCGTCCAGCCAGCCCATTGCATCCGACTTGGATGCGATGGAAAGGGAGGCGCCGGATGAGGGAGGCCCTTCAAACATCCCGAAGGAGGAGCCCAACCCAAACTTTGACAAGGACTTCTAGCTAAAATAAGAGCATTTTGATGAACACAGATATATTCATCTGTGGGCGACAAAATACTTCGCTCGAGCTCCTTTAATCCGTCCCTGGCCGCTAGGCGGACTTATAGTTAGGAATAGTTACGTGTTCTCTCCTCGGCAAGTCATGCAAGACATCCTTTGCCATGTCGGAATCCGAGAATTTGGCGAGTCTTCAAAAATGAGCCAGGTAAATATCTCTAGCCCCCAACCATTTAGTCAATTGTATTCTATTTGACTGAATGCTTTTTTCCTTAATCATGCTTGTTTTTTGACTTAAGCAATATTTCTCTTGTCCATGTTTCAGCAAACCGCCGAGACAATTAACATGGAAGTTTTTAACAAACTTACCATCAAGAACAAGGAGGTTAAAACTCTCCTTAGTATTCTTGAGGACAAGGACTCGGAGTTGGCTTCAATTCAGAAGGAGCTGAAGGATTCGGCAGGTAAATGTTTTTATCATTTGAACTGCTTAATTTCTCTATGTCATTTTCCGAGTTTTGAACTCTTCATTTTCCTTGCTTTTCAGCTTCTTTGGCGAAAGCCAAACAAATAGCTGAAGATGCTGGTAACGGTGAAAACCTCCGCAATGAAAACTCTGAGCTTTACAAGATGAATGTAAATCTTCAGAAGGACTTGGAGGCCAGCCAGCTTGCTTTTGGAATTGCCGAGTCCAAGGCTTCCGCCCAAGCTGAGAAGGACAAAGTCACCATACGGGATTTGGAAAACGCCCTCAATCAGCGCTTTGAAGAAGGCGTTGAGATGGAAAAAATCCTAGGTAAGTATTTTATTCCTCTACCAAGGATTTTCTTGTACTTTGTTAGAACTTCTTCTTTTTTTCTCCTTCCATGTTTTTCTAACCATTCTTGGTTTCTTACAACAGATGGGAATCCTATGATTACCCGGATTGATAGAATCCGGGCTTTCGGGAATATCTTCTTCGCCTTGAAGAATGCAGGCGATGCTACTTGTGAACAAGTACATTCCCGACAAAGTTGATATTTTTTTCCAGAAATAAGCAAACTTCCGGAAGAAATCGAAGAGGTGGCAAACCAGAAAGAGTCTTGGTTTCGCTCAGCTGCTCACGGTGGTGCGCGTATGGTCCTTGGGCTAATGCGTATGCATTACACTGCCGCGAAATCTTGGCGTGTTGTGACCGGTATCCCACAAGGGTACACTGAGTCGCAGATAGCCGACATTTTTTAGTCTGGCAAGGGGCATGCCACCAAGATAGCTCAAATGGTGTCCATCTCAACCTTCTACCCGGAGGAAGAGATTCCGGTAACTCCCGAGAACCCAGCGACAACAAACAGGAAGACTCGTATTCTTCTGATGCCGCCTATTTCTTGAGTAGCTGTTTGAGAACAACATAGAAGCATCCATGTAATATCTACTGTAATGCTATCTATCTTTTGTATGAAACAAGTATTCACCCCTTTGTAGTAAAATTAAAGTCTTTGCAAGTTTTTCTGGTTTTTATTCCTTTTCCTTCTAAGTTCTCTCTTTTGTATGCTTTAACTTTCCTTAGTGTTTGAAGTGGCTCAAAAGTATTTAATCTTCACGCCAAGTGACTGGGTACTAACCAATCCGTCGAAACTCGGAAACGTGGATCATACTTAGGAACTTTTACTTACTAATTCCAATGATGCAACATACAAGCAGATAATAATTAGGAAATAGCAAGGAATTTTGAAAATTATGATACTCAGGCATGCAGGCACAACCTGGGTTTCCTTAGTCCTTTTTAGGCTGTAAAAGCATTCAGTTTTTTTAACACCGAGCACGCAGGCACAATTCGGGTTAACATTGAAGCATTTTGAAAGATCATTGGGAAATAGATAAGACGAACTTATGCTTTAAATGTAAATAATCAAATAAAACAGGAATGCATGAATTCCGACAACTTTATTTCATGATCTCAAAGATGTTTACATATAAATTGACCTAAGTGTAGAAGGGACGTAACTGCTGGATGCTCCAGGGTCACTTTGTCTCTCCTAGTTCGACATCTATCTTTCTTTTTCTCTTGCGATTCGAGTTTTTAGGATCATCTTCTGTATCTCGGATATCTACAAGGTAGTATGATCCATTTTCATAGCCTTGCTAATGACAAACGGTCCCTCCCAAACTGGAGCTAATTGGTGCTTCCTTTCTTGTACCAATCTTAGCACCAAATGACCTTCTTTGAAAGATCGATGTTTGATTTTTCGACTATGATAATGTCGTATTCGTTGCTGATAAATGGCGGATCTTTGTAGCACAAGTTCTCGTTCTTCTTCTAAGAGACCGACGGCATCCTGTCGTGCGTTTTCGGCATCTGAGTCATCGTAAACCTGCACTCTTGGGCTATCATGGATCATGTCCGTAGGAAGCACTGCTTCTGCACCATAAACAAGGTCTCAAGACATCGTAGTAAAATTCATAGACGGGGGTGCCATGAGACTACTGATAGAGACGTGGGGGGAACGTGGTAGTGTGACGATCATGGACACCAAAGTTTTACCCAGGTTCGGTACGTCGCAACTAGGCGACGTTCCTACTCCAGCAATCTCACTAAATCAGGGCTGAAGCCTGAAATATACAAAGTACAATGTGAGTTGGCATAGCTACTCGACAAGGATCTACCTCTCGGCGAGTTAGCCTCTAGCTTATTGTCTCTATTCTTCTCCCCCGTCCGGTTTTATATAATAGCCGGGTTAGGGCTTACAGAAAAGGAAACCTAGAAGACTACGATAAGTTCTAACTTGGAAGGCAAGAACCCGCCTCTACTCCAAGCCGTACCACGTGGACCGTGGTCCGGGTTCTTCTAGAATCCGGCTTCTGCGCGTCAACTTACTGAGCCGCCTAATTGACCGTAATCCATTACCATTCAGGCCACCCTGGTAATCCGGCACTTTAGGACACTATCTTATATACCCCTAATTGGTATATATCGGACACAAGGAAAAAGGATGTTTGCCCTGTTGATCTATTTGGTGTCGTTCGAATACTCCAAAGTACATAAGGTAATTCTTCTACCCATGCACAAGCTGCTCTGTGAAGAGGATATTCGATTCTTGGGCGTATTCCTTGCAGGATTGACCTATTCATTCTTTCAACCTGCCCATTGGATTGCGGGTGTGCCGCAGATGCGAGATCGAGGCGAATTCCTATTTGTCGGCAATACTTTGCTAACTCCCCAATAGATAAATTTGTCCCATTATCCGTGATTATGTTGTGTCGAACGCCGTATCTCATGACAATGTCAATGACGAAATTTCTGGAAGTCACACCGTCAAGTTTTTTCTGGGTTTCGCCTCCACCCACTTGGTATACTTATCCACTACAACGAGTAGATGTGTGAGTCCACCTCTTGCAGTTTTGAATGGTCCCATCATATCTAGCCCCAGACCTCAAATGGCCATGTAATGGGGATAGTTTTGAGTGCTTGGGCTGGCATATTCGTCTGCTTGGCGTAATACTGACATCCCGCACATGTGTTTACTATGTGATCTGCATCTGTCTTGGCTGTGAGCCAGAAATACCCTGCACGGAATGCTTTTTAAACTATTCTTATGGACTGAGCATGATATCCGCAATCTCTTGTATGGATTTCTTGCAGGATTTCTCGGCCTTTTTCTAGCGAAATACATCGCTGAAAAATTCCGATAGTACCGCGTTTATACATGAATCCATTGATTACCGTGTATCCTTTGCATCGGCGTTGTATCTTCCTTTGCAAGACTTCATATGCTCCATCCGAGAACTTCTGATCAACTAAGAAGTTTAAGTATGGAATTTTTCAATCCGGGTTAACGAGCAGAACTTCTATTGACTCAGAAATTAGAGGATAGTCGATATCCCTGCCTTTTATTGATGGTTCAAGCAAATGTTGGACAAACACACCAGACGGTAGAATTTTAACCCTTTCCGAGCCCATGCGGGGTAATACATCCGCCTTCCATTTTTCTTCCCTTTTGATATGAAATAGTCCAAATCACAGGAAGCAAATGGAAAACTTTCCACCGTTCTCTGATATTCGGCCATGATGGGACTTTTTACATCCCATGTTTGGTTTAACTGATGATGTACTAAATCCGAGTCACCATAGAAAATTATACGCTTAACTCATAATTCTTTTGCGATATGCAAGCCATGAAGCAATGCTTCGTATTCTGCCACATTGTTGCTAGCGTGGAAGTGTATTTGCAATACATACTCCATGATGTCGCCTTTTGGGGATTTTAGCACTACACCAGCTCCGGCACCTTCTTTCATCTTGGATCCGTCAAAATGCATGATCCAATATTCCTCGACTCCGACATTTGTGTATTTTCCATTGCTTCTGTCCAATTAGCGACAAAATCTGCTAAAACCTGGGATTTAATTGTCGTCCTGGGTTGGTACTTATGTCGAACGCGGCTATTTCAATGCCCCATTTGGCAACTCGTCCTGTCGCGTCCGCATTGTTGATTATATCCCCTAATGGTGCTTTGCTTACTACTGTTATGGAATGTCCTTGGAAATAATGACGGAGTTTCCACGATGCAAAAAACACGCCAAAAGCTAGTTTTTGATAATGTGGGTACCTTTGCTTCGATTCAGAGAATACTTCGCTTATATAGTATACTGGTTATTGATCCGGTATGCTCTGTTCATCTTTGCGCCTTTCCACGACTATTACCGCACTGATAAACCTGTTAGTTGCTGTGAGATACAGTAATATGGGTTCTTCATCTTTTGGCGATGCCAAAACCTGAGGTTTCATCAAAGTTTCTATTAACTGAGTTAATGCTTTGTCCGCCTCTTCTGTCCATTCAAATTTATCGAATTTCTTCAATAATTTTTGTAATGGCAGAGCTTTATCGTCAAGCCGGCTTATAAACCTGCTTACGGCGGCTGCAGAACCCGTCAATCTTTGGACATATTTTAGGCACGTAGCTCTTTTGATGTTTAAGATTGCTTTAATCTTTTCCGGGTTTACCTCTATTCCTCTATAACGATGAAACCCAGAAGTTTTCCTGAAGGAACCCCAAATACACACTTTAATGGATTCAACTTCATTTTATAAGTGCGCAAATTTTCGAAGGTTTCTCGTATATCTTCAAGGATTATATCATTTCCCTTGGAAATGACGGCAATGTCGTCCACGTAAACGTGCACGTTTTTGCCAATCTGACTATGCAAACAACGTTGCATGCAACGCTGTTATGTTGCACCCGCGTTCTTCAAGCTAGAAGGCATGGTTATGTAATAGTATGTTCCATAGGGTGTTATGAAAGAGGTTTTGATTTGACCTTCTTCTTTCATGCGTATTTGATGGTACCCGGAATAAGCGTCCAAAAAGCATAAAAGCTCAGAGCCAGCAGTGGAATCTATTATTTGATCGATCCACGGCAATATGAAGCTATCTTTCGTACACAATTTGTTCAATACCGTGTAATCTATACTCATTCTAAGAATAATACTCTCCTTCTTTGGGACTAATACTGGGTTCGCAGACCAATCAATATGTATTACTTTCCGGATAAAATCAGCTGCAAGAAGCCGAATAATTTTATTACCAATAGCCTTCCGTCATCTTCCATCAAAACGGCGGAGACCTTGCTCGGGTTTTGATCCTGGAATCACTTTTAGTTGATGCTCAGCAAGTTCCCTGGGTACACCCGGCATGTCCGCAGGACACCAGGAAAAAATATCCCAGTTCTCACGGAGGAACTTGATGACCGCGCTTTCCTATGCGTCCGTCATCCCGGTTCCCACAACGACGAACTTTGTCGGATCTTTGGGATCTAGGATAACTTGCTTTGTATTCTCCGATGCTTTGAAGCTATCTGCCGTCTTCCAGCTTTCTTTTCCGGCCGGCATTTCTGTCAGCGATACTTCCTTAGCCAGCTCTTTTAATTCTTCCTTTGCAATCACTTGTTCAGCGCAAAGGGTGTTTCCTTTTTCCAGCTCGTTCGCCAATTTGAGTCTCCGGATATGGTGATTACTCCTCCTTTTGACACTGACATCTTCAGCTTGTTATAGATATAACATGATCTTGCCATGAACTTGGCGAAAGCTGGACGTCAGAGTATTGCGTGATATACACTTTCGAATGGCACCACCTCGAATGAGATCTTTTCCTGGCGGAAGTATTCTCTTTTTCCAAAGGTTACATGTCGGGAAATTTCTCCTAGAGATTGTGCTTGTCTGCCAGGAACAATGCCGTGGAAACGTATGTTACTATGATTGAGCTGGGTCTCGGAAATTCGTAGATGCTTCAATGTACTTAAGTACATGATGTTGATACTAGATCCTCCATCCATCAACACTCTTTTGAGCCTAGTGTTTTAAACAATAGGGATTACGACTAAAGCATGCGTGCCAGGTTCTGGGATGTTTCCGGGATGATCAGCCTGATCCTAGGTGATTGGCGTGTTTGAATACTTCAAGAACTTTGGGGTTGGAGGTACATCCGCATTGATTTCTCGAAGTGTTATCTTCGCCTGTTTTGCTGAGGGGGTTGCCAGGAAAGTTAAGTTACATTCTCCATTAACTCTCGGGAATTTTTTCTCGCCTTTCTGCTGTTGTTCTTGGATTTTGTCATCAGTGTCCGATTCACTTTCTTCTTTTTCAGCTTCTGGCTTTTGCTTGGAGAACTTCCTTTTGAAATTCTTTCCTTTGTTCCCGGATCCTGCAGTGTCTTTCATGAGCTTATTAAGACGACATTCCGCATTGATATGGGTAAGCTTCTCAAATTGCAAATGGTGGACACAGTTTTCCGACTTAATCTTTTCCCGCTCTTCCTTTGAGTAGGAGATATGTTTTGTGTTCCTTCCTTTTCATTTGCTACCATTATCCTTTCCAAAGGTTAAGTTTACTTATTTCAGGTTTGGCTGCGCTTCTGGAGTAGCTTTCTTCTCAGAACGAGGCGTCTTTTTGGCCTGAACCAAAGCATCAATATTTCCACCTCTCGCTCTGATATCATCTTCGGCCGCTGCGTGCTCATTGGCGGTGGTAAGCATAGATCCGAGATCTTTGTGCTCCTTTGAACCAACCATGAACGGTACAAGACCGGGTTTTAAGCCATTGATGAAAGTGTGCAGTGCTTGTACATCACTTACTCCAGAGCAGCTATTCTTCATTGTTGTCCATCTTGATATAAAGTCGACATACGACTCATCTTCAAACTGGACGCAGCTATTTGACCTTTCTCTCGAAAGCGTCTTCATCTTCATGTTCGGAATCTGTGTCTTCGGATCCGGGTTCCGACTCCAATCTTGCTTCTATAACAGCTAGCACAGAGTCGGCTTCCCAGTTCGTCGTTTCACTGACGGATGTTGGATATTCCACTTGTTCTCTGGGATTATGTTTTTCTGTTTCTTCCACGAGATTATTTTCTTCCATGTTTTCAGCGACCTCGGATTGCACCATGCCAATAAAGTGAGATCTGATTGCGAGCATCTCCAAAGAGGCAGCAAATTCAGTAGGGTTTTGGCGATATGAGCAGAATTCAGTATCATAGTTTTCCTCAACTGGGTATGGGGCGGGTGAGATAAATTTACTTCCACCACATAATCTCATTGCCGCTGCAGTTAATCCGATAAAGATGTTTGCAGATCCAATCGGTAAAACGCGGGCACTTACCAGGTGATTCCGTGCTGGCATTTATGATCCGTTGTCGAGGAAGCGCCCGACGTCGTCGTCGAATTAAAGCTTCCGACAGTTATTGTACTGTCAATTCCGCCGAGTATCCCCGATTGAAACATAACTCCTGACGCCGCTGACCCCACGGTGGGCGCCAACTGTCGAAGCATCATAGTAGAGTTCATAGACGGGGGTACCATGAGACTACTGGTAGATTCGTGTGTGTGTGTGGGGGGGGGGACGTGGTTGTACGACAAACAGAATACCAAGTTCGGGACGACGCAGCTGTAGGGGAACGTAGCATAGAAAACAAAAAAATTCCTACACGTGATAAACCCAAAAGGCCAAGATCTAATCTATGAGAAGAAAGGCAACGGGGAGAAAGAGAGTCTTGAGATAACATACCCTCGAAGACTCAAAGTGGTACGAGAAAAGATCTCGTTGTTGGCGTAGTCGTTCTCACGCCTATCCCGAGCGAGAAGAAGAGCACCGCAATCCGGCGGTGCCTCCGTAATCGGTCACACGTTTAGCTCGATGAAGACTTCCGTTCCCTCGTTCCAGCGGGTTGCGGAAGTAGAGGATCCCTCCGGAATTCCAGCAGCACGACGGCGTGGTGGTGGTGAAGAATCCCACGGTCAGGGCTTCGCCAAGCCGGAGACCATGGAATGGAGCAGCGGGTGGAAGGGAAAATGTGTGGGCAAGTGTGTAGAGAAGAGAGAGCCCTCACCCTCCTTTTATAGGGGAGGGGGAGGCAGCCCAAAGGGGGGGTGCCGCCAGCCATGGGTGCCCCTACCCCTTCCTCTCTTCATGTGAGTGGAAGCTCCACTCAAACCCACTCAAAATTCCTTAATTTCCCACTTGGAAAATCCAAAGGTTTTTCTTTAATAAATAAATAAAACATTTTTATTTCTTTATTTATATTTGTTAATTCCATTAACAAACATTTGCATGCAGCACCTCGAACCATTTGTTAATTCTATTAACAACCGTTCGACGAAAAACCCCTTGAACTATTTCAATTTTCCCTGAAACAATTCCGGAGCTGCCCAAAATATTCTCCGGCATTCCGTATCCTCTCGAACGCTTCATCGAACCTTAAGTGTGTCTCCCTATGGTTCGCGAATATTATAGACATGATCCAGACTCCTCTCCGATCAATAATCAACAGCGGGATCTGGAAATCCGTGATGACTCCTATATATTCAACGATGACTCTCGTGATCGTGTGAACCTTTCAACGTCGTAACGATTTCCCTTTGTCTCGCGATATATTACTTGTCCGAGATCCGATCATCGGTATCCACTATACCTTGTTCGATCTTGTTATCCGACAAGTACACTTTTCTCGTTCCCGTGATATAACATCCTAGTGATCAAATCACTTGCTTGCAAACGGTGTCGATGTGATATCACCGAGAGGGCCCTGAGTATATCTATCCGTCATATTGGATGGACAAATCCCATTCTCGATCCATGAGCTTCAACTAACACTTTCCGAATATCCAATGCCACCTTTATAGTCACCCTTTTACGGTGTGACGTTTGATGTCATCAAAGTATTCTTTCGGTATTAGTGATTAACATGATCTCATGGTCTAAGGAATAATGTTACTCCGAATGTAAGACATAACAACAAAACTAAATGACTTGATCGTATTGTTATACTTAGTTAGGGTTTAAGTTCATCATGTCATTCTCCTAATGACATGATCCCGTTATCAACAACATCCAATGTTCATGATCAGGAAACCTTGATCATCTGTTTAATCAACGGGCTAGTTAAAAGAGAGGCTTCACTAGGAACGTTGGTTTGTTTATTAATCACACATGTATCAACGATTCCGGTTAATACAATTCTAGCATGAGAAATAAATATCTATCATAAACAAGGAATAACATAATAAACACTTTATTATTGCCTCTCGGGCATATTCCCTTCAGTCTCCCACTTGCACTAGGGGCAATAATCTATATTACATAGTGATGAATCTAACACCCATTGAGTTCTGGTGTTGATCATGTTTTGCCCTTGAGAGAGTTTTAGTCAACGGATCTGCCACATTCAGATCCGTATGTACTTTGCAAATCGTTACATCCCCATCTGTGACATGCTCACGGATGGAGTGAAAATGGCGCTTGATATGCTTGGAATTCTTGTGAGACCTTGGTTCCTTAGCATTGGATATGGCACCATTGTTGTCACAATAGATAACCATTGGATCCAACGCACTCGGAACCACGCCTAGTTCGGATATGAACTCCTTCATCCAAACTGCTTCATGTGTTGCCTCCGAGGCAGCAACATATTCCTCTTCTGTTGATGATCCCGCCACCACGGATTGCTTGGAACTCCTCCAGCTTACAGCTCCTCCATTCATAACAAATACGTATCCGGACTGAGACTTAGAGTCATCAGGATCAGTGTCGAAGCTTCGACGTTACATCTTGCGACGAGCTCTTCTTCACCGCCATATACGAGAAACATGTCCTTAGTTCTTCTTAAGTACTTTAGGATATTCTTGACCGCAGTCAAGTGTTCCAAACCTGGATTGGATTGGTACCTACTAGTCAAACTAATAGCATGTGCCACATCCGGTCTTGTACATATCATAGCATACATGATAGAACCTACGGCTGAAGCATAGGGAGTCTTATTCATCTTTTCTCTATCTTCTGTTGTAGCTGGACATTGAGTCTTACTCAACGTCTTGCCTTGCAACATAGGTAGGAACCCTTTCCTACTATCTTCCATTTTGAACTTCTTCAAAATCTTGTCAAGGTATGTACTTTGCGAAAGTCCAATTAAGCGTCTTGATCTATCCCTGTAGATTTTGATGCCTAATATATAAGCTGCTTCACCAAGGTCTTTCATCGAAAAACTACTGTTCAAATAACCTTTTACGCTTTTTAAAAGTTCTATATCATTTCCAATCAACAATATGTCATCCACATATAGTACTAGAAATGCTACAGAGCTCCCACTCACTTTCTTGTAAATACAAGCTTCTCCGTATGTTTGGACAAATCCAAAACCTTTGATCACCTTATCAAAACGGAGGTTCCAACTCCGGGATGCTTGCTTCAGTCCATAAATGGAACGTTGAAGCTTACACACCTTGTCAGCATCCTTAGGATCGACAAAACCTTTGGGTTGCATCATATACAACTCTTCCTCAATGTCACCATTAAGGAACGCCGTTTTGACATCCATCTGCCATATTTCATAATCGAAAAATGCAGCAACTTCTAACATAATCCTAACTGACTTAAGCATCGCTACTGGTGAGAAGGTATCATCATAGTCAACTCCTTGAATTTGTCGGAAACCTTTTGCGACAAGTCGAGCTTTATAGACGGTCACATTACCATCAGCGTCAGTTTTCTTTTTAAAGATACATTTGTTCACAACGGCCTTGCGGTCATTGGGTAAATCTACCAAAGTCCAAACTTGGTTTTCGTACAAGGATCCTATTTCGGATTTCATGGCTTCAAGCCATTTGTTGGAATCTGGGCTCATCATCGCTTCCTCATATGTCGCAGGGTCATCACCTCCATCTACCATGAAGTTTAATACGGGATCTCCGTATAGTTCAGGAGCTGTACGCTCCCTAGTTGACCTGCGAGGTGCGGTAGTTTCCTCTATTGGAGTTTCATGATCTTGATCATCAACTCTCTCTTCATCTGACGGGGTCGGCTCCGGAACAACTTCCGGCGCTGCGCTACTCGCCATTCCAAGAAGAGAAGGTTCAATAACCTCGTCGAGTTCTACCTTCCTACTATTCACACCTTTCGAGAGAAACTCCTTCTCCAAAAAGGATCCCTTCTTGGCAACGAAAATCTTGCCTTCGGATCTGTGATAGAAGGTGTACCCTATTGTTTCTTTAGGGTATCCTATGAAGACGCATTTTTCCGCTTTGGGTTCGAGTTTATCAGGTTGAAGCTTCTTCACATAAACATCGCATCCCCAAACTTTTAGAAATGACAGCTTAGGTTTGTTTCCAAACCATAATTCATACGGTGTCGTTTCAACGGATTTAGATGGTGCCCTATTTAAAGTGAATGCAGCGGTCTCTAGTGCATAACCCCAAAACGATAGTGGCAAATCTGTAAGAGACATCATAGATAGAACCATATCTAATAAAGTACGATTACGACGTTCGGAAACACCATTACGCTGTGGTGTTCCGGCAGGTGTGAGTTGTGTAACTATTCCACATTGTTTCATATGCATGCCAAACTCGTAACTTAGATATTCACCTCCACGATCAGACCGTAGAAATTTAATCTTTCTATTACGATGATTTTCAACTACACACTGAAATTCTTTGAACTTTTCAAACGTTTCAGATTTGTGTTTCATTAAGTAAATATACCCATATCTACTCAAATCATCTGTGAAAGTGACAAAATAACGATATCCACCGCGCGCCGATACACTCATTGGTCCACATACATCAGTATGTATGATTTCCAGTAAGTCTGTCGCCCGTTCCATAGATCCAGAAAACGGGGTTCTAGTCATCTTGCCCATAAGGCATGGTTCACATGTTTCAAATGATTCATAATCAAGTGATTCTAAGAGTCCATCAGAATGGAGCTTCTTCATGCGTTTAACACCAATATGACCTAAGCGGCAATGCCACATATAAGTAGCAATATCATCATTTAACTTAATTCTTTTGGCATTCACATTATGAATATGTGTATCAACATTATCAAGATTCAAAAGAAATAAACCATTCTTCTCAGTTGCATGACCATAAAAGATATTATTCATATAAATCGAACAACCATTGTTCTCGGACTTAAAGGAATAACCATCCCGCATTAAGCAAGACCCAGAAACGATATTCATGCTTAATGCGGGCACCAAATAACATTTATTGAGGTTTATAACTAATCCCGATGGTAGACGTAGAGGTAGCGTCCCGACGGCGATCACGTCAACTCTTGATCCATTGCCGACGCGCATCGTCACCTCATCCTTTGCTAGTGGTCGCTTATTCTGCAGCTCCTGTTTCGAGTTACACATGTGAGCAACCGAACCAGTATCAAATACCCAGGTGCTACTGCGAGTACTAGTAAGGTACACATCAATAACAAGTATATCATATATACCTTTGTTCACTTTGCCAGCCTTCTTATCTGCCAGATACTTGGGGCAATTGCGCTTCCAGTGGCCAGTACCCTTGCAATAGAAACACTCAATCTCAGGCTTAGGGCCATGCCTGGTTTTCTTCTCAGCAGTAGCAACAGATTTGCCACCCTTCTTGAAGTTTACCCTTGGCTTGCCTTTCTTTCCTTTCTTGAAACTAGTGGTCTTATTGATCGTCAACACTTGATGTTCTTTCTTGATCTCCACTTCAGCAGTTTTAAGCATCGAGAGAAGCTCAGGAAGAGACTTCTTCATGCTCTGCATATTATAGTTCATCACGAAGTTCTTGTAACTAGGTGGCAGAGATTGAAGAACACGATGTATTCCTAGCTCAATGGGAATCGATATTCCCAAGGCTATGAGCTTATCAGCGTACGCAGACATTTTGAGTACGTGCTCACTAACGGAGCTGTTCTCTTCCATCATGCAGCTAAAGAACTTTTCTGAAGCATCATAACTCTCAACTGCGGCATGGGTATCGAAAATCATTTTCAATTCTCCCATTGTGGCATAAGCAGTGCTGTTCTCGAAACGTTTTCGCAGCTCTGGCTCTAATCCATAGAGGATGCCGCAGTGAACTATACTGTGGTCTTCTTGTTGAGTCAGATAAACATTTTTATCCTCATCAGAAGCATCATCAGCGGGCTGGTCACCTAGAGGTGCATCAAGCACATAGAGCTTCTTGCAAGCGGTGAGGAGAATCCTCAGGTTAAGTGCCCAGTTGGTAAAGTTGCTTCCATTGTTCGCTAATTTCTCTTTCTCCATGAACATATTGAAATTGAAGGTAGGTGGTGCCATGATCTACAACATATTTGCAAAGACTATTTAGACTATGTTTATGATAAATTAAGTTCAAGTTAATTCTAAAATTATCCCATGAACTCCCACTCAAAAACAACATCCCTCTTAGTTGTCTTTAGTGATTACACGAACCAAATTCACTACACCGAAACCGATCATCACGTGAGACGGTGCAGTTGCAAAGGCGAACATCAACATGTTCATCATATCATTCATATGACTCATGCTTTACCTTTCGGTTACGTGTTCCGAGGCCATGTCTGTACATGCTAGGCTCGCCAAGTAGAACCGTTGTATTACATGTGTTTCAAGGCCATGTCTGTACATGCTAGGCTTGAAAACACCCGTTGTATGCGAACGTTGAGTCTATCACACCCGATCATCACGTGGTGTCTCGAAACGACGAACTTTCTTAACGGTGCATACTTAAGGAAGAACACATTATTATCTTGATATTAAGTGAGAGGGATCATCTTATAATGCTACCGTCGCGATCTAAGCAAAATAAGATGCATAAAAGGATAAACATCACATGCATGGATAATGTGATATGATATGGTCCTTCTTGCATTTGATCTCCATCATTCCACCGGCGTGGCACCAAGGTCCGTGGCACCTCCATCTTGATTGTCCATTACAACATATCACATGGATATGACATACAACACGCAGGCCATAAAATAAGACAACCATATGGCTCCAGCCGGTATGTCAATAATTTACAAAAGATATCATCTCATACATAACGTTTGTAACATTAACCATATCACATCACATGCCCTGCAAAAACAAGTTAGACGTCTCTAATTTATTTTTGCATATTTTACGTGGCTTTGGGCTTACGAGGATAGAACCGTTCATACCTACGTACAAGAACCACAACGTTGATAAAACATATTTTTAACAACCCTTTGTAGATTAGATCTTAACTATAGTAGGAGAAACAGACACCCCCTCAGTCACAAGTGAGACAATTCTCGCGTACATGGTACACGTAAACTTAGTCCGGGGCAGCTTCATCCTACTATGCCACTAAGATCATAAAATAGTCAAAGAGACAAAAACATGATCATCAACGCCCACATACTCCTATGTGTTCTACCCGTACAATTCATCTACCCATAGATCCGGCTTTGATACCACTGTAGGGGAACGTAGCATAGAAAACAAAAAATTTCCTACACGCGATAAACCCAAATGGCCAAGATCTAATCTATGAGATGAAAGGAAACGGGGAGAAAGAGAGTCTTGAGATAACATACCCTCGAAGACTCAAAGTGGTACGAGAAAAGATCTCGTTGTTGGCATAGTCGTTCTCACGCCGATCCCGAGCGAGAAGAAGAGCACCGCAATCCGGCGGTGCTTCCATAATCGGTCACACGTTCAACTCGATGAAGACTTCCGTTCCCTCGTTCCAGCGGGTTGCGGAAGTAGAGGATCCCTCCGGAATTCCAGCAGCACGACGGCGTGGTGGTGGTGAAGAATCCCACGGTCAGGGCTTCGCCAAGCCGGAGACCATGGAATGGAGCAGCGGGTGGAAGGGAAAATGTGTGGGCAAGTGTGTAGAGAAGAGAGAGCCCTCACCCTCCTTTTATAGGGGAGGGGGAGGCAGCCCAAAGGGGGGATGCGGCCAGCCATGGGTGCCCCCACCCCTTCCTCTCTTCATGTGAGTGGAAGCTCCACTCAAACCCACTCAAAATTCCTTAATTTTTCACTTGGAAAATCCAAAGATTTTTCTTTAATAAATAAATAAATAATTTTTATTTCTTTATTTATATTTGTTAATTCCATTAACAAACATTTGCGTGCAGCACCTCGAACCATTTATTAATTCTATTAACAACCATTCGACGAAAAACCCCTTGAACTATTTCAATTTTCCCTGAAACAATTCCGGAGCTGCCCAAAATATTCTCCGGCATTCCGTATCCTCTCTAACGCTTCATCGAACCATAAGTGTGTCTCCCTACGGTTCGCGAATATTATAGACATGATCGAGACTCCTCTCCGATCAATAATCAACAGCGGGATCTGGAAATCTGTGATGACTCCTATATATTCAACGATGATTCTCGTGATCGTGTGAACCTTTCAACGTCGTAACGATTTCCCTTTGTCTCGCGATATATTACTTGTCCGAGATCCGATCATCGGTATCCACTATACCTTGTCCGATCTCGTTATCCGACAAGTACTCTTTCCTCGTTCCCGTGATATAATATCCTAGTGATCAAATCACTTGCTGTCAAGCGGTGTCGATGTGATATCACCGAGAGGGCCCTGAGTATATCTATCCGTCATATTGGATGGACAAATCCCATTCTCGATCCATGAGCTTCAACTAACACTTTCCGAATATCCAATGCCACCTTTATAGTCACCCTTTTACGGTGTGACGTTTGATGTCATCAAAGTATTCTTTCGGTATTAGTGATTAACATGATCTCATGGTCTAAGGAATAATGTTACTCCGAATGTAAGACATAACAACAAAACTAAATGACTTGATCGTATTGTTATACTTAGTTAGGGTTTAAGTTCATCATGTCATTCTCCTAATGACATGATCCCGTTATCAACAACATCCAATGTTCATGATCAGGAAACCTTGATCATCTGTTTAATCAACAGGCTAGTTAAAAGAGAGGCTTCACTAGGAACGTTGGTTTGTTTATTAATCACACATGTATCAATGTTTCCGGTTAATACAATTCTAGCATGAGAAATAAATATCTATCATAAACAAGGAATAACATAATAAGCACTTTATTATTGCCTCTCGGGCATATTCCCTTCAGCAACTTGGCGGCGTTCCTACTACTGCAATCTCACTAAATGAGGGCTGAAACCTGAAGTATACAAAGTACAATGCGATTAGGGTTTCGCTAACTCGGTGAGGATCAACTTCTCGACGAGTTGGCTTCTAGGAAATTGTCTGTGTCTTTCTCCTCTCTCGTCCGGCTTTATATAGATAGCCGGGTTAGGGCTTAAAGAAAGGAAACCTAGAAGAGTACAGAAAGTATCTAACTTGGAAATTAAGGAATCCGTCTTCTCCTCCAAGCCGCACCACTTTGGGCCGTGGTCCGGGTTCTTCTAAAATCCGGCTTCCTTCCCATCAGCCTACCAGGCCGCCCAATGGACTATGATCCACTATCAACAGGCCACCCGGGTAATCCGACTCTTTAGACCAATGTCGAACATACCCCTAATCGGTATATATCCGACATGGTGTGCCTCCCAAAGTGATTTTAGGAGCCCTATTCCTAATGAGCCATTTGATGACCATGAACTGTATGTCACATCATCGAGTCCACCTCGAAAGACCCAACATGACATGAGCCAACCTACAATGACTCAACATGAAATCACCGACCTTCAAACCCTTCTCAAAATGATCAAGATGTATCATCGGAATACGATGAGTTGGAGGATGAGCTTCACACCAATGATGTTGGTGATGTAGAGCCAGGACACCCTCGTCCTTGACGCCTCGTTTCCCGCGCATATTAACAACACCGGTCAGTCTAGTCGCCACACATCGCCACCGAGCGGTCGAATCGGCCCTCGCATGAGCGCACCGAGGACATGTCATCTAAGTGCAAGCGGTGTCATTGTGCCTCCGCCGCCCACTCGCCCCGATCGGGCCGCCGAGGTCGAGGACATCAGGGCGGGCCTAACGGAGGCTGTGCGACGTCGGCCACGCCCGGATCTAGGAAACGACACTGCATGGACAGCGTACTTCGAGGAGCGCCACGAGCAGAAGATGGCGGAGCTCCCAGCTGGTGGCCCGGTGTGTGTGCGCGCAACAACACCTAGGGCCGCCGTATCTAGTGGAGCAGGGCCGGCGCACCCTCCTTCCCATCCTTGCGCACATTGAGCGGCAGTTGAACATTCTCGCTCCTCCCCCACCCGTCGCCATCGACGCTCGTCTTTGTGTTGTGTTACCCTTGCCGCGTCATCAAGACTGAGCGAGAGGAAGAGCCGTCGCGCCGACAGACTCGGAGCAACATCGTCATGGATGAAAGGCGGCCTTTGCCGGCGAATGATGTCGTAGTGCTCTCTGACAGCAGCGATGAGAATGACTCCCTCCCTATCCCACTACCGGTAGCGCACGTCGGCGATCCAGGGCAGAGCTCCAGCCGCGCTCCGAACGACGAGCCACCGAGCGACTTACGACGATGGTGGCGACTATACCGGGACTCGTTATCAACTAGCCAATTTTAGTTTATTTTTAGTGGCATCTACTATGTAGTCGCTTATATTTTCACCAATTTAATGGAATAGCCTAATTTTTTTTTTTTGCATGGAAAAGGGATTTTAATTAAACCACAGGACGAGTACAATCAGAGTTCATCGCCTGAACAATTTGTGGCGGAAAGTCACGCAGCCAAACGGCTGTTCTGCCATGTACTCTTCCTAGTCGGGCCAGTTCATGGCTAACACCATTGGCCTCTCTGCTAATTTTCTGTATTACTATATCCCTTTCCTTAACCAACTCACCAATCGATCTAATAAGAATAGCATGGCGTGATCGGTCAGTAGAACTTCCCCTCAGCAAGTTGATGGCCTCAGCACAATCCGACTCCATAATAATTGTATCCTGTGTCCAAGTCAGTGCCATAGCTAGTCCTTCTTCCATCGCCACCAGTTCTGACTCGACAACATCCGCACATGTGCGAAGCTCCCTGGATGCCGCGGCGATGATCTCCCCAGTATGATCAAAAGTTTCTCGAGTTTTGTCGTTTCCCTGGAATAGCCTAAAATTTGATCAAAAGTTTCTCGAGTTTTGTCGTTTTTATAAATTTTGGTCATCGCCTATTGGGGTCACGACTGGGAAAAGGTTGGCCCCGTGCGGCCTCTGCCGCCCCTAGGCGGCTCAACTTTCGGTAAAAAAAAATGGCCTCGGGCCACCAACGGCCGGAGATTGGGGCAGCTCAACTTTCGACAAAAAATCGGCCTCGGGGCAGCCCGGAGATGGTCTTAGCATCACAATGTAAAGAAGTTGTAGGTAGATAGTAGCAGTACTACAGCATTGTGTACAGTCTTGGGCTACAGCATTGTGCTGTTGCAAGCGATGATTGGAGACACGGATCTTTTTGAAGAAAAGCAACAGTCAGGGTCGGCTATGGTCATTACATTTCCAGCAACTCAGCCCCCGCCTCGCAAGTCACAATCGTGCTTCTCAAAATGCCCAGCAAATCTCAGGCGTTAATCGGTCTGCTACCAGCTTTGCTTGACAGAACACGTTGATGATCTGATGACGTGGAGGTGTGTAAGTCCTCAACCAGGCAAAACCCTTCGTTCTTTGCCCAAGGCCGCGCGCGCTCGTGGCGAGGATCAGGCATCGGCGCGTGCATAGCATCGAACAGCTTCCGTGCAGCCCCCAAATTCAGCCAAAGTCCGACTTTGGGACGAGTACGCGAATCCGACATCAGCCAGAACCGCGTGGCAGCCGCCCATATAGGCAGGGCAGCCCCCGATGGCCATGGCGAATCCCTCCTAGTACCAAGAAAGATCAAACCAAGAAACCACTCGCGGCTTGCCCATGGCCATCAACGACGCAAGAAAGATGGAAAACAAGAAACCAACCGACGCCTACGCCGCCGCCACTACTAGGGAAAAGGCTACCGCAGGTGCACCAAATTAGGCTACCGCAGACGAATTTCGGTTCGCCTGGGACCATATCGCCAGCGGTAATGACTTACCGCAGGCGAACAACAAAATACGCCTGGGGTAGCTTGCATACCCCAGGCGAACTGGCCCTGTGCGTCTGGTGTAAGCCTTTTACCTGAGGCGAACAAGTACTGTACGCCCTGGGGTACAGATTCGCCCGGGGTATGATTTCTTATTCGCCTGGGGTATGGTTTGCTGTGTCAAAAAATAAAAGAAACGAAAATAACAGAACTACAGCAAATTGACAGAAATAAATATGAAAATGACAGAAAAATAACAGAAATATTCTCGATCATCAACACATAGTTTCGAACAATAGTCTCGATCATCACCAAATAGTCTCGAAGCGAATAGTTTAGTTATAAGCATAGTTCAAACACTAGGAGTACACATAGTTCAAACAAATCGATAGTTTAGTTATCTAGACAAGCAAAACAACAGGTAGCATCAACACTACGAGTACAAGGAGTATAAGCACGGCGATGACGAAGGTGGTCATCCGGGCCCTCGTCTTCTCCGTCTTCTCTCTCGCTAGGTAAGTGGCGTATCGAGCTTCCGCCTCCACCATGGTCTTGTACCCCTTGTAGCTGTTGCCGCTGAAACCGTGCACCTGTCTCCGGCATTGGTCCCAGTCGTCGTAGACTCCGGGAACCCTACCGACATACACAACATACCACGTCATCTGTGCATAGGACAAAAATACGAGTTTAGCATCGAAAGTGATAATAGACCGCAAATAACTATCAAAAAATAGAAGCATCAAGGTTTACGAATAAAACACGACAAATAAAGGACTAAAAGTTATATGATGCAAGTATATACTAACATTTTGTCAATCCTATAGTCTCGGCGGGAACGGACGAACGCCTTCTAGCGTGTTGAATGTCCGGGTGTCACGTTGCTCTCGTAGGTGTGCTTCTATGTCACGGTTGCTCGGTGGTGCGTGGCCGTGGAAGAACAAGCCACCCCGACTGATGACATCCGACGAGAGTATCGTGCAGATCCTCCGCTGGATGCGACAGAACTCAGCCCGCACATATTCATCGGGGGTGTTGGCCATCTTTGTGGTCAGGTCTCGGAGATGACTTGGTAGCTGGGCCTGTTGGGCATCCTTTAAGTACTCCCTCATCTGAAAGATGACATACCAAGCTTCCAACTCAGATTCTTGCTCCGATTGCTTGAGGCAGTGGAAGCTTGTTACGTGGGTGCACACGTAGGCGCCTCGGACTATTTTCTCCTTTTTTAGGGGCTTGCCTAAATCGGCGGCAAAGCCGTTGAGGGCACTATTAAGAACATCTCTTATGTCGGTGTAGTCCTTCTGCACCGCCCTACCCGCATCGAGATAAGTGCATTACGACCAATGCGGTTCCATGACGATGAGTACGCATCCTCCGTTTCTGCGCAGAACATTTCGAACAAGCTATCAATATCATCAATCGGAATACTAAGGAGATTCTAGAAAGAATGTAACGACGTGAAGCGGAGAGGACTACTTACTTGGGAAAGTATGGCATGAGAATGGCGTTCTTATCCTTGTTATCTATCAAAAACTCCGTTATGTAAGTCGTGATAAGAACCCGGTCCGCATGTGACCGCAAGTAGTCCTCATTCATGTAGTAGGGGTCCATAATCGCGATGTGCGTGGTATTCTCCATGACCATATCGTGCGCCATGCTGAGCGATACCAGGCGAACAATGCTTCGGTCGAGCTTTCCCAAGTGGAAGAACCTGAATATGTCTTCGTATCTGATGAAGAACACCTCTGCAGGATTTGAATCCACAAAGCCCACGGATCGGGGCACCTTGACCACGTATAGCGGGTAGGAGGGATGTTTCTCACGTAGAAGTTCATTCTCTTTGTACAAAATCCCGTCGTGGATGGTGCACCACCCATGACAGCGACAACCTTTGGCGGCAGCATCGGCTGACCTATCTCATGCACCTTCCTCCACGGGACGGCGGGCGGCAAACGGTCCAGGACTCGGGTGTAACATCCAAGTATGAAAACAACCCTTAGAATGCTTTGTTCTTTGTTTTATTTCAAGCAATGCATCATGTCATCATGTTTACTTATTGTTTGCATTTGTTTTCCATCTGTTTTATCCTGTTTTCACAACTCAAATTCAAACCTTTTTCAAACATGGTTTCATACTTGCTCTGTTACAACTTTTGGAACCAAAATAACAAATAAAAACAACCCTTTTATTCCTTGTTTTCACTTATTAAATTGTTGCTTTAAATCCAACCAATAATTCAATCAATAATTCTCAAATCACCTTTTAAATTCCCAAACCAAGTTCAAATCAGTACCTAATTTAAACCATCACAATTCACCACAAATTTGGGGTCCTAAACTCATTTTTTTTAACCTAGGGATAACCCTATTCAAATGTTTGTTTTCAATAAAGAAATCTAATATGAAATTTCTCCCATATTTGGTTTCAAACACTAACTATAATTTTAAAATTTCCATTTTTGAATCCAAGCTTATAATATGGTTGCTAATTACTTAAATAGCTTAACTTAATTTTTCTAGAATTTTTCTCAAATAAAACCTTAACAGTTTTCTTCCAAAAGCAAAAGTACAAAAAAAAAAAAAACAGAAAAAGAATAAAAGGCAGCTAACCTAGCGCGCGCGCAGCAGATAACAAAGCCCAGCCCACCTAGCCTACGCGCGCGCAAAGCCCAGCCGCAGCAGCGCAACTTACCGGTTCGAGTTGCGCTGAGATTCGTGCGAGAGCCCTCCTCCTTCTTCTCGCGGTACGGCGCGCATCCGCAGGTGCCACCGCGGCCCCGAGCGACTCCGGCGGCCAGGAGAGCTCCGCGGGCCTATAAAAAGGAGCCCTAGCCCCCCTAGGTGTGCCCTATCCTCTAGGGTTCCGCCTCCACCTCGCAGCGCCGTCAATCGCCTCCATCCCCAAGCTCCATCTCTCTGCAACTCCTCTCGCCGGCGACAGCTTCTGAAGAAATCCATGGCGCCACCGTGTCTCACTCCCACCTAGCCACCTCTGCACGGTAATCGAGTCGCCGTCACCTCCTCTTCCCCTTGGACACCAGCAACCCCACGGTGAGCATCAGATTCGCCGCCGCGTTTCTCTCCTCTCTCCGGCCACCGTGCCATCTCTCTGAACCCGAGGACCTCGTCGCCGATTGCAGGTCCTATCGTCGTCGTTGAGCACGGGAACGAGTTCGCCACCGCCACCTCTGCACGTTGGACACCTCCAAGGAGCACGCCGTCGACCAGATCCTCGCCGCCGTCCTCAACCTCTCCGCTGCAACCTCGCCGCGCTTCTCTGCAGCTCGACCATCTCACGGTGAGCCGCCGTGCACTGATCCCTTCCCTCCCTCTGCGGCTCTGCTGCTGCACCGGGCGCACACCCACGTTCAGCACGCGCACACACAACCACGGCGAGCACGGCCGTGTTCCCACGCCGGCGTCCACTTTCTGTCAGGCGAGCAACATTCTGTTCTTCAGTTCGTCAGAGAACCACTTGGTTTCTGAAGCTCAACCTCACGGCGTCGCGTATACTGTCAAAACAGTTTCAGTAGCGCAGTGGTTGCGCACGCTATGCACCTCCCCGTGGTCGCGGGTTCGATTCCCTCGGGCGCGGAATAAACCCCTTTTTTGCTCTCCCTCTGACAGCCGTGGCCCACGCTGCAGTGACAGCCACGGCCACGCCAGCACGCACTCGTCCACGCTGGCCGCAGGGGCCACAGGGCAGTGACTGGTGTGCAGATCCAGTGCGTATCAAAAGAATTCAAAGAAATCTGTTTAAAATTTCTATTTTCTTTTAAATATCAGAAATGAATAGAAACTTTGAAATTCCATATCTTTTATTTTATAAATCCAACAAATGCAAACTTTATATCTATTCTGATCCAAATTTCATAGTCTTTTCAAATATTCAACTTGTGTTCTGTTTTGAATTTTCAAAATTCATTTAAATTTCAAATTTGAATAATTCAAATGCAAATTGAAATAATTCATAACTAATTCATACTGTTTTCAAATAATTCAAATAAAATATGTTTTTCACACCTTTTTGAATGTTCTATTCAAATATAAATTTTGTTTTCTGTTTTGAACAATTTAAATTGCCTAAACAATTTAAATCTTGTTAATTCAATTAAAAATTGTTTAATATTGTTTAATTCCAAATTAATTAATCCAAAGTCCAATTTCAAAATGTGAGACATGTAATCCAACTAAAATTTGATAACCTTTTCAAATATCAAATTTGTAATTGGTTTTGCATACTTTAAATTGTTGAAAACAATCAATACTTGTTCAACACCATCAAGTACCAATAATTCCAAACTTGTTAATGTTTTCTAAAATGATTAACTATCATTCCAATTGCAATTAACTTGTTATCTTCTTGTTCCTCATCATGCATGCATCATGCTAATTCAACTACACCTAATGCTTAGTGATAGAACAATTAATTCAACTCCAAGCATGGGCTTCCATATGCACCCTTTGCATATGGAATCCATTTAAACTTATGTTTCATGTCAAGCAAGTTATTTTGGTGTATCTATTAAACATGACATGCATCATCCAATGTTTGTGCACTTATGCCATGTATTGATTGCCCGTCTTCCTTCGTTGTTGTTTTTGCTTCTTCTCGATTAGACGACGACGTTGGTACCGACGAGCCTTACGACACCACTACTCAGGATCTAGCCCAGTACGAGGCTGAGCTGCCAGGCAAGTTATCACTCACATGAATCATCGAGTTCCTTTCCACACTTGTTGTCGATACTATCTTATTGTCTACTACTGCTAGCCCTATGTATCGTTGCTTGTTCTCCGAACCCATCACATGATACCTTGAGCCATGATATTGCCACCACCTCCATACCTACAGCCATTGCTTGTGCCTGTTCTTATCTAGCATGCTTAGGGTTGCTTTTACTCGAGTCTGTTGTCGGTTACTACTTTTACTATCTTATTATCTTGTACCGGGGCTCGTTATTAATCAATCAATCCTGTTAATTGCTAATGGTAATAATAATTTGATGATAAGGCACCGGCAGGAGGCCCATGAGTGGTTTTGGAGCCTGCTAGTGTCGACCCTAATAGGAAAAGGGTCTTGTCTACTGATCCATGATGAGCGCACTACCCGCATTTGGGAAGCGAGTATGGGCGCCCCCCTCAACTTGACCTGATTCGCATCTCGTCCAAATCGCCTCATTTAGTTCGTGTTTTCCATTTGCCGCATGCATGTTTTTGCGAGCCCAGCGCAGGGTGGAACTTTCGTAGTCGGCATATAGGGGGACACGGTCTTAGAGTGCTATGATGGTCCATTTTCTTCTGGGCTTGATTAGCCGTGCGCCCAAGGTGCTTTGGGCTTGATGCGAAGAATGGTTGGTTGTGTTGAGTGCCCCGCTTGGTGGGAGGCATCCCATCTGGCGGGATATTCATGAGTGTACGGCCAAATTGGTGCAACCCTGCAGGGATAATCTTCTCGAGAAGCCGTGTTTTCCGCGGTTATGGATTACTTGGTGAAAGTACTGGCTAACAAGTACTCAGGACAACTTCAACATAATGATCAATCATGTTTCACCCCATGATTAATAACCTGACTAGTAATAGGTTATTCACACAATAACTTGATTCACCTTATCACAACTGTGTGAGTTATCCTCGGATTGCTTCTTTGGATAAGGGGCGAGATCCAGGATGGGTTTGGTTGAAGTTATCTTTCAGTTGGTTACAATCCTCGATCTTATCTTATTCTGTTAGCCGGAACTTCTAGATATCTTCTGTAGCTGGTTAGAGCAGCCAGCAGCAACTTTTATATCACCCCTTTCTTCCGTTGATCCCAAGCATCAATGCTTGTGTTGACGGGAAACTCATTGATGAACTGTGATTCTTGCTTGCCAGTACTTGGATGTACTGACCCCGTTGGGGCTGTGGTTTACGCAGAGTACGACTACGACTACGATGCTTCCCAGGATGGCTACTTTGTGGCGTTCGACGAGTCTGCAGACGAGTAGTTAGCTGGACCAGGGCAGGATCCAGACCTACGTGGATGGGCTTCGCTTTTCTTTATTTTCTCCGGCTTCTTAAGCCATGGATTTGTCTGTACTCAGACCCCTTTGATTGCTTCCGCTGTTGTAATGGATGATATGTTGGGACATGTGTCCTCTGGATGACTGTATTCGATATTTTCTGCCTTAGTGAAGGCCAGTTGCACTTATTTCATTCTTTTGTGTCTTAGAGACAGTTTGTGTTATCATTTCGTTCAAAGCTGTTGACGTACAGTGCGTGTTTGAATATGAAGTACGTCGACAGTAGTGCCTTAGGTTCCTAGCGGATAGTTTACCTCGACGGTGGAAGCAGGGCTTGTGTTGTCGCGCATAAGCGCAGGCCTACCAGGAAGCTGGGACGTGGGAGCAGTTATGCCCCATAATCCAAGCACCTGACTTCCAGTTCGTGCGAGGAGTATCCTCTAGAAACCTTGGGTGCGACAAATGGTATCAGAGCCTGTCTGCCTGTAGGATCCCTTTTTATTGGTCGCAGTTGAGTCTAGAAACTATTTTGTAGCTATATAGGAAAAAAAATGAAACGTGAGAGTAGGAATTCTGCCATTTTTCTTCTTTCCCCACCCACCCACCCTTTTCTGGTAAGGAAGTGCAACGTTGTTTTCTGTTCTCACCTAAACTTTCAAGTTAGGATTTCACGAGTTTTGGGTTCCCTGTAGTACCTCAGGACTTTTGGTCTCGTTTTCCCGATGTTGCTTCAATATCATGTTCTTTTCAACATCCTTTTCGTCCATTGAACCTTGTTGTTGTTTTCCACATCCTTTTCCTTCTACCGGAGTCTAATCAAAACCTTCCAAATAATCTGCAGATGGGTCTCAGCTACTACCCGCAGGTGGTTCGCATGACTCGCTGTGAGAGCACCGCCGGTTTTCCGGAGTTGCTGAGAGACATGGTTACCTTTCTGGGGTTCCGTTGGGCACCAGAGTACCAGGTCTACGAGCACCAGCGAGAGTTTGACCAGACTTGCTACCGGGCTATCGTCTACATTCTGTCGGATGATGGCAGGAGCATTGCACACCAGTACGAGGCAGTAGGGTCCACAGTGGATATGGCAGTGCAGCAGGCAGCGTACGTGAGTCTCACCGTCCTCCGTGCTGACTACTGGGGGTTTGATAAGTCCAGTTTTCGTCACGTCCCCCGTGGTTACATCACGGCAGCGGGAGTTCACTTCACTGTCCACCGCGACATGGATACCTACGAGACTGATAGCTCCAGGCTCCAGATCACTGCCCAGTTCGCTAGTCACAGTGACGCCGTTGCTTCCGCACTTTCTCAGGAGTTAGCCTCAGTCAGGGAGCAGCTCCACCTTGCTCTCACTCGTCTGGCGACGTACACCACAGACTTTGTTGGAGACGAGCGCTTCGCACGTGTCGTTCAGCCAGCTGGTCTTCCGTTGCCAGATGCTGGAGGTTACGAGCCGATCAGAGGCCCACTTCTCGACCTCGGAGCTGGTTACACAGGGATTCCCCGCTATGGAGCACAGGGAGAGGACGCTTTCTACTTCACCACACCGAGAGTTGCTCTCAGAGCAGTTCCTATCTACATGGATCGTCGTGATACCTACTTCCGTGGGATTCCTCCTCACCGTATCTCTCGTCGTACTACTCACCGCCGTCCTGCGTGATGAGCATGGGAGTACCGTTGTATCCATTACTAGCTGTGTCTAGTTTATCCTTTCGTTTTCGAACCATGTATTTGGTCTGTTGGATATTCTGATGTATTTGAACATGTGATGATGTACCTGTTGGTTATCTATTCATGCGTCGGAATAATCTATCTTTCGGTTACCAAGTCTATCCTTTTCTGTTGTTGTGCTAAAATGAATTTCTGTTCAGGATGCCTCCAACCAGGAACAACCCGCCTCCGCCACCACCAATGGGGGAACTGTTGGCTCAGATGACCCAAGTGGTGACACAGATGGCCCAGATCCAGGATAACCAGCAACACAACCAGAATGCTCCAAGGGTCACCATCAAGGACTTCCTCAGCTTGGGCCCAAAAGCTTTCGTGACAACACGTGAGCCCCTGGATGCTGATGACTGGATCCGTGACGTAGCAAGAGCTCTGGAGATTGCTCATGTTGCAGAAGAGGATAAGGTCAAGTACGCCACCTACCTACTGAAGGGTCAGGCAGCTACTTGGTGGGAGAACTACCAGGCCATGAGGGCTGGCTTTCCTATCAACTGGGGATGTTTCAAGGATGCCTTCCTGAAGCACCACATCCCGGATGGTCTCATGGAAAGGATGCGTGAGGAATTCTGCTCTCTCAGACAGGGCAAGCTGGACGTTCTCGGCTACCAGAACGAGTTCAATCGTCTCGCTCGGTACGCTGGTGACGAAGTGTCCACCGAAGCCAAGAAGATGGCAAGGTTCCGCCGAGGTTTTAACCCGGAACTGAAGTACGCTCTCACCAACATCAAGTGCAAGGACTTCGTGGAGCTTGTGAACACCGCGCTCAATGAGGAGAATGGGCGCAAGGCGTTCGAAGAGTCCCGCAAGCACTCGCGTGAGGGTGGTTCCTCCTCCAACATGACCACCCCTCCGCAGAAGCGCCGCATCTGGGTGCCAAATGGTGCTGTCACTCGGGCTCCAAATGCCCAAGCTTCTCCAGGCTTTGGTCCCCGCCCACCCAACCCATCTCAGATGCAGGGTCAGAGGTTCCCGATGGGGCAGCCAAGGCCGGGTCCTTCTCGTATCGTCACTTGCTACAAGTGCAAGGATACTGGACATTATGCTGATAAGTGCACTCAGAAGCAGCTACCCCTACCTCCTCGCCCCAACACCAACCAGGCTATGGTTCGTGCTCCTCCGGCTAAAGCCTTCAACTCCAACAATAGGCCTGTCGGGAGGAACGCGAGGGTGAACCATATCAAGGCCGACAAAGCCGAGGAAGCTGCTGACGTCGTTCTCGGTATATTACCCGTAAACTCTATTCCAGCTAAAGTGTTGTTTGATACTGGAGCATCGCATTCGTTTGTGTCAAAGATCTTTGCTACAACGTACAATTTAGCTCTGGTTCCGCTAAGCAATCAAATCTATGTGCACTCTCCGGGAACTAAAATGATTACTTCCAAGATAAGCATGGACAATCAGATCCTAATTGGAGGTCGTGTATTCCTTGCTTCACTCATGTTGCTGGGAAATTCTGACATTGATGTCATTCTGGGTATGGATTGGTTGAAGACCCACAAAGCTAAAATTGACTGTGCTCAAAAGTCAATAACTCTCTCCCACACTTCAGGCCAGATAGTCTATTCTCCATATGGATCAACTTATGTTCAGCTGTTCAGCCTCGATGCCAAACCCCTTCCTGCAATTGAAAATGTTCCGGTGGTTTGTGAATTCCCTGACGTCTTTCCAGAAGAGTTGCCAGGGATGCCCCCGGACAGAGCAGTTGAGTTCGTGATCGAGCTTGAGCCAGGTACTGCTCCAATCTCTAAGCATCCATATAAGATAGCTCCTCCTGAACTGAAATTGTTGAAGGAGCAAATCGATATGTATATGGACAAAGGTTTCATTCAGCCTAGTTCCTCCGCTTGGGGTTGCCCAACTCTGTTTGTTGCCAAGAAGGATCAAACAAAAAGACTCGTGGTTGACTATCGTCCTCTCAACGAGAAAACCATCAAGAACAAGTATCCACTTCCTCGTATCGATGATCTTTTTGATCAACTTGCTGGAGCCTCAATATTCTCAAAGTTGGACTTGAGGATGGGTTACCATCAGATAAAGATCAGAAAGGAAGATATTCCTAAGACAGCTTTCACCACTCGTTACGGTCTATATGAATACACCGTCATGTCCTTTGGTCTCACCAATGCACCGGCAACGTTCTCAAGACTCATGAATTCTGTCTTCCATGAATACCTCGACAAGTTCGTTGTGGTATATCTTGATGACATTCTCGTCTACTCAAAATCCGAGGAAGAGCATGGAGAACACCTTCGTCTCACTCTCATGAAACTTCGCGAGCATCGTCTGTATGCCAAGTTTTCCAAATGTGAGTTCTGGATTCCAGAAGTTGCATATCTTGGTCATATCATCTCTGCCAAAGGCATTGCCATTGATCCTGAAAAGGTTAAGGCAATTGTTGATTGGAAACCCCCTAAGACGGTGAAGCAAGTTAGAAGCTTTCTTGGCTTGGCTAGCTATTGCCGTCGTTTCGTCCAAAACTTTTCCAAGATTGCTAAACCTCTCACTGATCTCACAAAGAAGGACAAAAAGTTCATTTGGACTCCACAATGTGATGAGAGTTTCAACCTCCTGAAGACTAAACTCACTTCCACACCTGTTCTAGTTGGCCCCGACACTACCAAACCTTTCCAGATATTCTGTGATGCATCTCTCCAAGGCCTAGGAGCAGTTCTTATGCAAGAACGTCAAGTTGTCGCTTACGCTTCACGTCAGTTGAACCCACATGAACAAAACTATCCCACTCATGATCTTGAACTTGCAGCAGTTGTGTTTGCCCTCAAGAAATGGAGACAATACTTGTTGGGTAACAAAACAGAAATCTTTTCCGATCACAAGAGTCTGAAATACATCTTCACTCAGCCAGATCTGAACCTCAGGCAAAGGAGATGGATTGAGAAGATTAAAGACTTTGATCTCACCATTTCTTACACTCCAGGCAAGGCTAATGTTATGGCCGATGCTCTCAGTCGCAAATCCTATTGCAATAATCTCATGATCATGGAAAGCCAACCTCCACTTCATGAAGAATTCCAGAAGCTGAACCTTGGTCTTGTTCCGGAAGGATACCTTGCTAGCTTGACAGCCAGCCCAACTCTCGAGGACAAGATTCGTTCTGAACAACTTCGTGATGCTGAAATCAAAAAGATTGTGGATCACATCAAGGAGGGCAATGATAAGTTCAAGTCCTTCTCAATTGATGACAAGGGAACTGTGTTCTTCGAAGGACGCATTGCAGTCCCTCAGATTCAAAGTCTCAAGGATATCATTCTCAAGGAGGCTCATGAAACTCCTCTATCCATTCACCCTGGAAGTACAAAGATGTACCAGGATCTCAAGACTCTGTATTGGTGGTCTGGCATGAAACGTGAAATTGCTCAATACGTTTCTGAATGCGACGTTTGTCAACGTGTTAAGGCAGTCCATCAGAAGACAGCAGGTCTACTCCAACCTCTGAAAATTCCTGAGTGGAAGTGGGACATGATTGAAATGGACTTCGTTACTGGGTTTCCAAAGTCCAAAAAGGGCAACGATGCAATCTTCGTTGTTATTGATCGTCTCACTAAGGTTGCTCACTTCTATGCTGTAAAGGAAACTATCTCAGCTAGCCAGTTAGCAGAGCTCTACACAGCAAAGGTTGTTCCCCTTCATGGTGTTCCATTGGAAATAAGCTCAGACCGTGGAAGTATCTTCACTTCTCATTTCTGGAAAAGCTTTCAAGAAGCATTGGGCACTAAACTTCTGTTCAGCACAGCTTATCACCCTCAGTCTCAAGGGCAAGTCGAAAGAGTCAATCAGATTCTCGAGGATATGCTCAGAGCATGTGGTCTCTCCTTTGGCATGAAATGGGAGGATTGCCTTCCATATGCTGAATTTTCCTACAACAACAGCTACCAGGCAAGCCTAGGAATGGCACCATTTGAGGCACTGTATGGTCGCAGATGCAGGAGTCCAATCAATTGGTCTGGAGCTGGTGAACGTTCACTTTTAGGCCCTGACATTGTTAAGGAAGCCGAGGAGAAAGTTCGTATCATTCGTGACAATCTCAGGATTGCTCAATCTCGTCAGAAGAGCTATTATGATAGCAAGCACAGGGATATGGTCTATGCACCTGGTGATAAGGCATATCTCCGTGTAACTCCCCTCAGAGGCACTCATCGTTTTGGTGTGAAAGGAAAGCTTGCACCAAGATACATTGGCCCTTTCAACATCCTCTCAAGACGTGCAGAGAATGCTTATCGTCTTGAACTTCCAGAAAAACTATCCAAAGTGCACGATGTGTTCCACGTGTCACAACTCAAGAAGTGTTTCAAAGATCCAGATCGTGCAGTTGATCATGATTCTATCGAACTGCAAGATGATCTATCTTATGAGGAGCACCCTATTCGTATTCTCGATGAGACCGAGCGTAAGACTCGCAACAAGAGCACCAAGTTCTTGAAAGTCCAATGGTCGCATCATTCTGATAAAGAGGCAACGTGGGAGACCGAAGAGGATCTTCGCAAGAAGTATCCGGACCTGTTCATTTCTCAGTAGGGAATCTCGGGGCGCGATTCCTTCAAGGGGGGCGTTTTGTAACATCCAAGTATGAAAACAACCCTTAGAATGCTTTGTTCTTTGTTTTATTTCAAGCAATGCATCATGTCATCATGTTTACTTATTGTTTGCATTTGTTTTCCATCTGTTTTATCCTGTTTTCACAACTCAAATTCAAACCTTTTTCAAACATGGTTTCATACTTGCTCTGTTACAACTTTTGGAACCAAAATAACAAATAAAAACAACCCTTTTATTCCTTGTTTTCACTTATTAAATTGTTGCTTTAAATCCAACCAATAATTCAATCAATAATTCTCAAATCACCTTTTAAATTCCCAAACCAAGTTCAAATCAGTACCTAATTTAAACCATCACAATTCACCACAAATTTGGGGTCCTAAACTCATTTTTTTTAACCTAGGGATAACCCTATTCAAATGTTTGTTTTCAATAAAGAAATCTAATATGAAATTTCTCCCATATTTGGTTTCAAACACTAACTATAATTTTAAAATTTCCATTTTTGAATCCAAGCTTATAATATGGTTGCTAATTACTTAAATGGCTTAACTTAATTTTTCTAGAATTTTTCTCAAATAAAACCTTAACAGTTTTCTTCCAAAAGCAAAAGTACAAAAAAAAAAAAAAAAAACAGAAAAAGAATAAAAGGCAGCTAACCTAGCGCGCGCGCAGCAGATAACAAAGCCCAGCCCACCTAGCCTACGCGCGCGCAAAGCCCAGCCGCAGCAGCGCAACTTACCGGTTCGAGTTGCGCTGAGATTCGTGCGAGAGCCCTCCTCCTTCTTCTCGCGGTACGGCGCGCATCCGCCGGTGCCACCGCGGCCCCGAGCGACTCCGGCGGCCAGGAGAGCTCCGCGGGCCTATAAAAAGGAGCCCTAGCCCCCCTAGGTGTGCCCTATCCTCTAGGGTTCCGCCTCCACCTCGCAGCGCCGTCAATCGCCTCCATCCCCAAGCTCCATCTCTCTGCAACTCCTCTCGCCGGCGACAGCTTCTGAAGAAATCCATGGCGCCACCGTGTCTCACTCCCACCTAGCCACCTCTGCACGGTAATCGAGTCGCCGTCACCTCCTCTTCCCCTTGGACACCAGCAACCCCACGGTGAGCATCAGATTCGCCGCCGCGTTTCTCTCCTCTCTCCGGCCACCGTGCCATCTCTCTGAACCCGAGGACCTCGTCGCCGATTGCAGGTCCTATCGTCGTCGTTGAGCACGGGAACGAGTTCGCCACCGCCACCTCTGCACGTTGGACACCTCCAAGGAGCACGCCGTCGACCAGATCCTCGCCGCCGTCCTCAACCTCTCCGCTGCAACCTCGCCGCGCTTCTCTGCAGCTCGACCATCTCACGGTGAGCCGCCGTGCACTGATCCCTTCCCTCCCTCTGCGGCTCTGCTGCTGCACCGGGCGCACACCCACGTTCAGCACGCGCACACACAACCACGGCGAGCACGGCCGTGTTCCCACGCCGGCGTCCACTTTCTGTCAGGCGAGCAACGTTCTGTTCTTCAGTTCGTCAGAGAACCACTTGGTTTCTGAAGCTCAACCTCACGGCGTCGCGTATACTGTCAAAACAGTTTCAGTAGCGCAGTGGTTGCGCACGCTATGCACCTCCCCGTGGTCGCGGGTTCGATTCCCTCGGGCGTGGAATAAACCCCTTTTTTGCTCTCCCTCTGACAGCCGTGGCCCACGCTGCAGTGACAGCCACGGCCACGCCAGCACGCACTCGTCCACGCTGGCCGCAGGGGCCACAGGGCAGTGACTGGTGTGCAGATCCAGTGCGTATCAAAAGAATTCAAAGAAATCTGTTTAAAATTTCTATTTTCTTTTAAATATCAGAAATGAATAGAAACTTTGAAATTCCATATCTTTTATTTTATAAATCCAACAAATGCAAACTTTATATCTATTCTGATCCAAATTTCATAGTATTTTCAAATATTCAACTTGTGTTCTGTTTTGAATTTTCAAAATTCATTTAAATTTCAAATTTGAATAATTCAAATGCAAATTGAAATAATTCATAACTAATTCATACTGTTTTCAAATAATTCAAATAAAATATGTTTTTCACACCTTTTTGAATGTTCTATTCAAATATAAATTTTGTTTTCTGTTTTGAACAATTTAAATTGCCTAAACAATTTAAATCTTGTTAATTCAATTAAAAATTGTTTAATATTGTTTAATTCCAAATTAATTAATCCAAAGTCCAATTTCAAAATGTGAGACATGTAATCCAACTAAAATTTGATAACCTTTTCAAATATCAAATTTGTAATTGGTTTTGCATACTTTAAATTGTTGAAAACAATCAATACTTGTTCAACACCATCAAGTACCAATAATTCCAAACTTGTTAATGTTTTCTAAAATGATTAACTATCATTCCAATTGCAATTAACTTGTTATCTTCTTGTTCCTCATCATGCATGCATCATGCTAATTCAACTACACCTAATGCTTAGTGATAGAACAATTAATTCAACTCCAAGCATGGGCTTCCATATGCACCCTTTGCATATGGAATCCATTTAAACTTATGTTTCATGTCAAGCAAGTTATTTTGGTGTATCTATTAAACATGACATGCATCATCCAATGTTTGTGCACTTATGCCATGTATTGATTGCCCGTCTTCCTTCGTTGTTGTTTTTGCTTCTTCTCGATTAGACGACGACGTTGGTACCGACGAGCCTTACGACACCACTACTCAGGATCTAGCCCAGTACGAGGCTGAGCTGCCAGGCAAGTTATCACTCACATGAATCATCGAGTTCCTTTCCACACTTGTTGTCGATACTATCTTATTGTCTACTACTGCTAGCCCTATGTATCGTTGCTTGTTCTCCGAACCCATCACATGATACCTTGAGCCATGATATTGCCACCACCTCCATACCTACAGCCATTGCTTGTGCCTGTTCTTATCTAGCATGCTTAGGGTTGCTTTTACTCGAGTCTGTTGTCGGTTACTACTTTTACTATCTTATTATCTTGTACCGGGGCTCGTTATTAATCAATCAATCCTGTTAATTGCTAATGGTAATAATAATTTGATGATAAGGCACCAGCAGGAGGCCCATGAGTGGTTTTGGAGCCTGCTAGTGTCGACCCTAATAGGAAAAGGGTCTTGTCTACTGATCCATGATGAGCGCACTACCCGCATTTGGGAAGCGAGTATGGGCGCCCCCCTCAACTTGACCTGATTCGCATCTCGTCCAAATCGCCTCATTTAGTTCGTGTTTTCCATTTGCCGCATGCATGTTTTTGCGAGCCCAGCGCAGGGTGGAACTTTCGTAGTCGGCATATAGGGGGACACGGTCTTAGAGTGCTATGATGGTCCATTTTCTTCTGGGCTTGATTAGCCGTGCGCCCAAGGTGCTTTGGGCTTGATGCGAAGAATGGTTGGTTGTGTTGAGTGCCCCGCTTGGTGGGAGGCATCCCATCTGGCGGGATATTCATGAGTGTACGGCCAAATTGGTGCAACCCTGCAGGGATAATCTTCTCGAGAAGCCGTGTTTTCCGCGGTTATGGATTACTTGGTGAAAGTACTGGCTAACAAGTACTCAGGACAACTTCAACATAATGATCAATCATGTTTCACCCCATGATTAATAACCTGACTAGTAATAGGTTATTCACACAATAACTTGATTCACCTTATCACAACTGTGTGAGTTATCCTCGGATTGCTTCTTTGGATAAGGGGCGAGATCCAGGATGGGTTTGGTTGAAGTTATCTTTCAGTTGGTTACAATCCTCGATCTTATCTTATTCTGTTAGCCGGAACTTGTAGATATCTTCTGTAGCTGGTTAGAGCAGCCAGCAGCAACTTTTATATCACCCCTTTCTTCCGTTGATCCCAAGCATCAATGCTTGTGTTGACGGGAAACTCATTGATGAACTGTGAGTCTTGCTTGCCAGTACTTGGATGTACTGACCCCGTTGGGGCTGTGGTTTACGCAGAGTACGACTACGACTACGATGCTTCCCAGGATGGCTACTTTGTGGCGTTCGACGAGTCTGCAGACGAGTAGTTAGCTGGACCAGGGCAGGATCCAGACCTACGTGGATGGGCTTCGCTTTTCTTTATTTTCTCCGGCTTCTTAAGCCATGGATTTGTCTGTACTCAGACCCCTTTGATTGCTTCCGCTGTTGTAATGGATGATATGTTGGGACATGTGTCCTCTGGATGACTGTATTCGATATTTTCTGCCTTAGTGAAGGCCAGTTGCACTTATTTCATTCTTTTGTGTCTTAGAGACAGTTTGTGTTATCATTTCGTTCAAAGCTGTTGACGTACAGTGCGTGTTTGAATATGAAGTACGTCGACAGTAGTGCCTTAGGTTCCTAGCGGATAGTTTACCTCGACGGTGGAAGCAGGGCTTGTGTTGTCGCGCATAAGCGCAGGCCTACCAGGAAGCTGGGACGTGGGAGCAGTTATGCCCCATAATCCAAGCACCTGACTTCCAGTTCGTGCGAGGAGTATCCTCTAGAAACCTTGGGTGCGACATCGGGAGACCGCTGGCTGGCTACTAGAGGAGGCACCACCTTTCTTCTTGTTGCCCGGCCTCTTCCGATTCTTCTTCGGCCTCAAGCAGATGGGAGTGCCGCTTTGTTTTACCGCCTCCGCGGCCATAGCACGGAGTGTATTCGGGGTAACCAGCGTAGGCTGTGGAGCCGTAAAGGCCGTCTGCTCCTCGGGAGTTTCTTGGGAATAGGTTAGCTTCTTCTGGATATCCGGTTTTCTGGTGGGTATCTCAGAAGAACCGCCCTCTCCGCCATCTACCTTCTTCTGGATATCAAGAGGTCTAGCGGGTAACTCCGGAGGAACCGGCTTCTCGCCATCCAACTGATTTATGAAATCGTCAATGGGAGCAAGTTCAATATCCATGTAGTCGTCATGGGTCTCATGCTCGTGATGTTGATCGTCATTGGACGTCTCGTGCTCGGGAGGAGGAGAATCCACCGGAGGTGGAGAGAGGACATTGCCATGTTGGACCTTGTCTTTGTTGGCTTGTCGCGGGCGCAACCGGTGTAGTGGTGACGGTCATGGCTTGGCTTGGCGCCGACCCTGACGTCGTGTTCAGCCGAATAAGGGCTTTCGGCCATAGCAAGATTTGATTGTCCAGTTGGCCGAGATTCAGCTCGCTGTCGGCATCGGCGGGTTGATTAGGAGGATACAAGTTCTCGAATCCTGGTAGCACCAGATCGACGCGAACCCGAAGCTCGTTGCCGGTATATCTCTGCAGTGGTACTTGCGGGATAGTGGCTGCAAGATGCTCCCCTTTGCAACATCCTTCAACTCGCTGCCCACTTTTAGCAGGAAGGTGCATCCCGTCGCGTCAGCCTGCGATAACATGCATGGATAGGTCAGAGAGTAGGGTTATATTGAACTGGCTACAGCTTGAGACGGTCAATAATTTACCGTGAGGGCATTGTGCTCGGCTAACGTCGACAGACCACAAGTGATGGTGGGCTCGTCGAGCAACGGGGTGGTGGCCGCGCCGGACACGGCCGACGGTCCATCGGGGGCAGGCGCGTCGGGCACGGCGGGAGCGACAGGCACGGCCGACGTCGACGGACCACCGGCGGCGGCCGCGGCGGGCACGACCAACATCGACGGTATGTTGAACGTCGGTAACGGCCCCTGTGAGCCCCCGGCGATGTAGCCACATATTTTTTCAAATACGGCGGGGATGAGCGCATTCATCTTTTCCCCCACCGTTTTCTCAATCTTCTTCTCCATGTTTGTTTCCAAGTCATGGACCTTCTTCTTCAGCGCCTCCGTCTCCTCGCTCTTCTTCGCCGCCCGCGACTCCTTAGTGTTGGGCTCAGCCAAGCCATAGTTGGCATGCTTCTTATTAAGTCTGCCGCCGGTGATACGGCCTAAGTGCGGCCTTTTCAGAGGGTCCTGGCTCTTTGCCTTGTTGTACCCACTGATGAAAGGCTTATCCCACGCGACTTTGTCCGTCGACGTCTGCGACGAGGAAGATTCAAGTTGTTGTTCTTCTAGCTGCAGAAGCAACATATAAACGGTTTAGAAATGGTTTCGTACTAGAATGAAATCATGGACTTGATGATGATGAGTTGCATGAAATGGTAAATTTCTTACCACTAGCTTCTCAACATTCTTCACGCTATCGTCCGTGACCAAAATAACACCCTCCACCATCTTCGGGTCCGAGACAAGTTCCCCGGTCGGAGTTACTTTTCTGTACCTCGACCTCATGAATTTCTGGAACTGCGGGTCATGGGCATACTTGGCGTAAGGGTTCTCAATCCCTTTTTCAATGTAGGCATGGTCCTCTTTCGCCCAAACTGGCTCCTTCCCGTCGTAGCCACGACAGCCGAGATTGTGGTGACCGATGTTTTTCGACGCTAGCTCCTTCCCCCATTCCGTTTGATTCTTAGTGAAATAAAGCGACTCGTTATTTAGGAAAGTCTTGAAGTCATCGGGCGTAATCCGCGGGAAGTGGCGATGGATCTCTTCGAATGGTGTCGATTCCCTAATCATCGCCCTCACCATAGTCTTGTAATTGCTCAGGGCTTTGGTGAATCTAGTGAGGGCGAGTTTGTTCACGAGGTTGCCCTTCAGATTCTCGTTGTTGTAGGGGGGAGTGAACTCGTACCGCGCGTGCAGCCTCGAGATGAGTTGGGCGCGCAGAGTTGGTTTCTTCTTGAGAGTCGGCTTGTTGACATTGACGACGTCTCGAAGTATCGCGCCAAGTTGGAGGAAGTACCCCTTCACAAGGTCCAATGGCATCACATGCGTGCCACTGGAAGGGTCCACCTCCGTGAATTTCTCTCGAACGGTGCCGACCTTGTTCGGAGCTTGCTTCCGACGCTTGTTTTCCGTCGTGCTGCTCCCTGAGGGACCCCCGGCGCCACTATCAGTGGTTTCCTCCTCGCCACTGGTGAGCCCGTCATCATTGTGGGGCTCGACATCGGGGGGCTGGTCAGTTTGTGTCCGATCTTCCTCTTGCGACTCTCGGGCCATAAGGATGTAGTGGTCCAATAAAGCCGGATCCGTAGTAGAAGAAGACATGCGCCAGCTAGCAGTAGACAAAACGTATACGGTTAGTCAGCGGAAAAAGTCGGCGTGACCTTAGCCATAAATGGTCATGCCGGAGTGCCAGAAATTCGCCGGAACGGAAATGAATCAACGTTCCGGCAAAACATTGGCACTCAATGTACCTGCAACATACATTGAATGCACACATGGACACAAAAACAGTTTCTTGCATTGCTATCATCACATGGCACAAAAACTCCCAGGAAATTCATATATCATGCCAAAAAAAAACTTCCATATTGGCAGCAGCAGCAGATACAAGTAGAATACTGCACTTAATTAATAACAAATCACAGAGAATTCTAGCAGTGGCGCTACTTAATTTATTCTTGGAGGGGTGCAGTTGTAGTTAATTAGTACTAGATCACAGAGAATGAAGCAACTCAATCATAGACAAAGCACAATAACCATCATTCTGCAGCAATTGTATACGGGTGTTCGATTATGGTTAGATCGCGTGCACCTTCAACATGCCACTTCTTTACAGATACAAATATGTGCACAAAAGGAACCTAGCCAAATCAAATTGCTGACACACTCAGTACTTGTTAGTTAGCGATGTCCAAAGCTTCAGTGTTCTATTTTTTTAGTGTTTATGCTCAGACTGCATGTTTATCGCATCAACACTTAGCAGAAACTGGAATTCTGTGAATGTCTAGCATGTAAGGGCTTCCTTGGTGAAGTTAGATGTCAATGTTCAATGTCTCTTGCATGACCTGTTTTTTCACATGTAATTAGTAGGTGATTTAGAGATTCCTTGCACTTCCATAGCATCTCCCTTGTTATTTGAATTGGAGAGAACTCACTATTGGGTGATGGATCTGCTCATCAATATCGCATTGTAGATGTTTAATCAGTTTTCTTGGATCATAATGTCCTATAGAAGGAGTATAAGTGTCTAAATTCGTCTGACGATCATGTATGATGGAGTAGCAGCAGTAGTATTAGGGCGTTGGAAGAGGGGGGGGGGCTGACCTGGGTTCGTCGTGGGTGTGGGCGACGGTGGCGTGGGTGACGACGGCCGGCGTGGATGACGACGATGAGAGGGACGGCGTATGGCGTGCTCCCGCTCCTCCTCCCCTGCTGCTCCTACTCCTCCTCTTGCTGCTGCTCCCGCTCCTCCTCCTGCTGCTCGACAACGACGACGGTGGCGTGCGATGAGAGAGACGACAGCGGCGTGCGGTTTGGGGATCGAGAGGAAACGATCTGTGCGCGCAAGATCGAGAGAGAAAAGGAAGTGTGCGGGTTGGGGGTTAGCAGAGCGAGGACTTACAGGCGCACAACGAGTGATATGCGCCTGCGCTATCCTTTACCCCAGGCGAACAAAACCAAAATGCGCCTGCGCTAAAGTTCGTAGCGATTCGTTATGCGCGGGCCCACAGAGCCATACCCCAGGCGCATAACCTAGAAAACACGCCTGCGCTAAAATTTAGAACCGGTTTGTTATTTGTATAACAAACCGGTCCTAAAGGCCTTACGGCCATTTGCTGCAGGGGGGGCCCAGGGGACAGACCCTTTAGAACCGGTTTGTGATACAAACCGGTTCTAATGTGCTTGGCTCGATGCCCTGTTATGCGCGGGCCCACAGAGCCATACCCCAGGCGCAATAACCTAGAAAATGCGCCTGCGCTAAAATTCGTAGGGTTTTGGTTTGCGCGGGCCCACATAGCATTAGCCCAGGCGCATGTTCTGTTAAAAGCGCCTGTGATAAAGTTTACCCCAGGCCCATATTCTCACAGATGCGCCTGTGCTAAGATTTTCTAAATTACACAGCCCACCCCGGCCCGGGACACATCGAGAAATACAAATGCTATTATATGGGGCTCCCACGTTGGTTTTAACTTAAAAATTACATACATATGAAAGTTAACATGTGCAAAAATATTTAGTGTCGCATCGAGCGTAAATAGATTGATTTAGCGAGATACCGCAAGTGTTTCTCTCTGAAAAACACATTGTACATAGTAGCTATTAGCATGTTATATCGCACATATCGCGAGTATTTCCCTCTCTCAACCTTCCGTCACAATCTTACTCTTGCCTTTCTTGGTCGATGTTGAATACGTGACCGCCATATCGTGACTTCTTCTTGTGAATGGAAGATCTGCCCTAGGTAGTGTGGTCCTGCTTCTTCTTGTGGTGTATGGTGCATCGTCTTCACCGGGTTCTTCCATCATCGGGTCTCCGACTAAGCCGTCGAAGTCCTTCTCATCGGCGACTCCATCCATTCCGACGAGGGCCCTTTTTCCTCTCCTTACGACAACACGACTAGGCTTTGCCGGGTCGGTTATGAAGAAGCATTGCTCCACGTGCTTAGCCAATACCCAGGGCTCATTTTGCGCGGTGGGATTCTTGGACTTGGGTTTGTTGGCTTCAAACATCGACATAGTGGTGAAATATTCGTCTTCTTTCGTGACGTTTGTAGCCCATCTGACATGGAACATCGGCAGCTTTACCCCAACGTAGTCAAGCTCCCAGATTTCCTCGATCTTTCCGTAGTATCTTCTAATCTCTTCGCCCGTGTAAGATTCCATCGTTATAGACGAGTTTTGATAGTCGCTACTTTTGTCTCTTTCCTCCGTGTAGAATGTGTACCCATTGATGGCGTATGCTTGATAAGTCATCAGATTGGGCGCGGGGCCATATGACAAGGCCAATACAATTTTATCTTTCTGACATGTCATTGGCGGGGGATCGGTATCAATCTGCTTCTTGAACCATGTCGCGAAAGAGGAGTTGTGTGCTCTAAATATCTCATCTTCCGTCATCGGCCTGCGAGCACTGTTTTTTATCGCGGTTTTGTGCTCTTCTATCCAAGGGTCGACATCGTCGATGTGTTGTAACACTACTAGGTGGGCCCTTTCAAAGTCGGCTCTCCGACCACAGGAGTCCGCGACCATTACCCTTTTGCCAGTGTTGTGGCCTACCCCCATGAACCTGTCAAGGTGCTTGTTTGCGGGCAAACCAACAGCTGGCTTCTCATCGCCTAGAATTTTTTTTGCAGAAAGAGATGCATTATTCGGTGAGAAATCCCTGGATGATGCTTCCATCTGTGTGTGCCCTGTTACGAACGAATGATTTGATGATCTCGTTCATTCTTTCTAACGCCATCATGTTGTGCAAGAATGCCGGCCCAAGATTGGTGATATCGTCCACAATATGGACCAAGAGATGTACCATAATATTAAAGAAGGCAGGTGAGAAGTACATCTCAAGCTCGCATAGGATGGTGACGATCTCTTCCTGCAGCCTTCCGAGTTTCTTCATGCTTATCGACTTCCGAGTGATGACATCGAAAAAGTTACAGAGGCCAGTGAGTGTTTGACGGACGTGCGGTTCCATTATCCCTCTGATTGCAACCGGAAGTATCTGCGTCATCATCACGTGACAGTCATGAGACTTCATCCCGCTGAAGATTTTTTTCTCCGCGTCTAGGTATCTTCTTATCAGCCCCGCTTAACCTAAGGGAAATTTCACTCCGAGGAGGCATGTGAATATTTGCGCGAGCTCGTAGGGGCTTAGAGTGAAGCAAGAGGGTTTCAGGCGGTGAGTTTGGTATTTCTTAGCCATTTTCCGCTTGCGGTCGTCCATCTCATCCACCTCATCCTCGTCCTCCTCCGTCTGTTCACGCGTAGAAGGCGGTAAGTGAAGCTCGCTCCTGATATTCAGGACAATCAGGTCGTATCTTGATTTTGGCCCGTCTTTGGTCCTATCTGGCATGTTGAACAGGGTGCCAAGCAAGCTCTCACACACATTCTTCGTGATATACATGACATCAAGGCAGTGAGGCACTCCGAGGATTGGCCAGTACCGCAAGTCCCAAAACATGGACCTCCTTTTCCATACCCCCAAGAGCGGTCCTTCTGGCGAAGGACACTTTTTCTCTCCTCTCTTCCGCTTCTGTACCTTTCCCGACGGAGGACACATTTTCCAATTCTTCAATAGAGTATCGATCTCTTCTCCTCTTCTCTTGCGTGGAGGTAGATCGAGCTCATCTTTACCGTTGAACAGGTCTCCGCGCTTTCTCCACGGGTCGTTCTGTGGTAGCCACATTCGATGCCTCATGTATACGGTTTTAGAAGATCCGGGATCCTTCTGTAGCTATAGAAACGGGGTAAATTCCATGCACCTGACACAAGACTTGTGTCCATGGCACACCTGACACGGAATATATCCGTATCCGAGATAGTCCTGCACCGTCGTGATCAGTGCGGCTCTCATACGAAAAGTTTCTTCTTTGAAGGCGTCCCATGTTTCCACCCCTTCCTCCCACAACGTGTCTAGCTCCTCCTTCAATAGCTTGAGATACAGATTGATATCGCTCCCTGGCTGGGTCGGCCCTTGAATCAGCATACTCATGTGTATGTACTTCCTCTTCAGACACATCCACGGGGGGAGGTTGTACATCCATACAAACACGGGCCAGGTGCTATGTTTGCTGCTCTGGTTGCCAAACGGATTGAGACCGTCGGTGCTCGCACCAAGCCTGATGTTCCTTGGGTCGTTCCCGAATTCTTCATCGAATGCGTCTAATGCTTTCCACTGACGTGCATCCGAATGGTGTGTTAGCACTGGTTTTTCAACACGTTCTGGATCGCTCAGCACCGCCTTCTTTCTGTCCTCGTGCCAGCGCATGAGCTTTGCTTCCTTGGGGTCCACGAAGTACCACTGCAGACGGGGAATGAGTGGAAAGTACCACACAACTTTCCTAGGAGCTTTCTTCGTCCCCCTCTTGTAACGATCAGCACCGCACACCGGACATTTGATCTGGTCCGCGTGCTCGTTACGATAAATTATGCAGTCACGGACGCAAGCGTGGTATTTTGTGTGCGGTAAATCGAGGGGGCACACGATTTTCTTGGCCTCCTGTAGACTACTAGCACATGTGTTCCCTTCAGGTAAGTGCGTCTTCAGGTATCGCAGAAAATCGTCCATGCTTGTGTCGGTCCATCCGTGTTTTGCCTTCATCTCAAGAAGATCCAGAGCTACTCTCAAGCATGACTCCTCCACCCCGCGACTTGCGTCATACAACGGAGTTGCAGAGTCTATCTCTAGTTGCGTGATCTTAGATTTACGCCTAGCGTCGGTCGACGTGTTCTTGAGAAGAAGATCTTGAACATTAGGGTCCCGCACGACTGAAGTTAGCGGAGTGTTCATGTCCTCGTCTTCATGTTGTTGATCACCATGACTCCCTTCTTCTTCATTATAGTCGTCTCCGTCGACAGCCTCTTCGTCCTCTCCATTGCCATGTTCAGACTCCTCCTGATCATCTTCACATGTCGCCGCCCAATTGGTCTCGACGTGATCATCGTCTTCATCATCATCCATCCACTTAGTGTGGCCCTCCATGAAACTATACCTGAGCAGGTGCTTCTCCACATTACCAGAATCTGGTTTGAACAAAGACCCCAGCTTGCATTTCCGACACGGACACTCTATCTCGGTGCGGTTGTTTCGATGCATCTCGGCCGTCGCGCGTCGCACGTACCTATGCACCACGCTTGTCCTCATCGCAATGACCATTGCTACAAAATGCAAGAGAGAGGTTTCATTAATTAGATCCGGTTTTCACGGAAAATTTCGGTATGACCTTCATACAAAAGGTGTAACGCGGAGCGCCGGAAATTTGCCGAAAAGAAAATGAATCAACATTTCGGCAAAACATTGGCAACTCATCCTCATGGCAACACAATAAAATGAAAAAGAGAACGAATTCTCATCCACGGACCAATCCCACGCACCTATTAAGATGACACACAATGCAAAATATATATACGCGATGACGACATCGAAGATCACCGAAGAGACGACCGATAAGAGAGTGATAGATCTAGAAGTAGCTAGTGGTGCATTTGTGGTGAGATCTAGTGTCCGGTTAGTATATCTAGTGGAGAGATTTGAAAGAGGAAAAGTGGGTTAGCATACTAGCTAAAATATAACAAACATGATTGGTTAAATTAGCTAAAAATGGTGGAGGGATGTGGGGGATTGAGCTAGGAGCACTAATGGCCTGAGTTTGGACTAGTGAGTAAGTGAGTGGGGTGGATAGGGGTGGTGGTGGGTGGCTGACCGCACTTATTGAGGACAAATATTACCCCAGGCGAATATGGCACGAGATGCGCCTGCGTTAAGTGGTGCTACCCCAGGCATTTCTTTATCCCAGGCGAACAACGATTCGGTGCGCGTGCCCTAATGGGAGCTACCCAGTCCACTTTTTATCCCAGACGCTTCTATCAAAATTCGTCTGGGGTATCTGTTATACCGCAGGCGAACAGGTATGCTGTTCGCCTGGGGTAAAGGAAGAGTGCCAGGGGCGATCGTGGTGGCCATGCCACACTTTACCCCAGGCGCTTCTGGGTTTGGTTCGCCTGGGGTAACAGACTTACCCAGACGCACTGTTCTACGGTTCGCCTGCGCTAAGTAACCCAGGCTCAGCTTTGATGACGTGGAGGTGGAGGTGTGTAAGTCCCCAACCAGGCAAAACCCTTCCTTCTTTGCCCAAGGGCCAAGGCCGCGCGTGCTCGTGGCGAGGACGCGAATCCGATATCAAGCCATCCCTCGTCGCATCGCATCGAACACCTTCCGTGCAGTCCCCGAATTCAGCCAAAGTCCGACTTTGGGACGAGGACGCGAATCCGACATCAGCCAGAAGCGCGTCGCAGCCCGCCCATATAGCTAGGCAGCCCCCGATGGCCATGGCGAATCCCTCCTAGTACCAAGAAAGATCGAAACCAAGAAACCACTCGGCTCTCCACTCGGCTTGCCCATGGCCATCAAGGATGAAAGAAAGATGGAAAACAAGAAACCAACCCGCGCCAAGGCCGCCACTGCCGGCGCGAACCAAGTTCAGCGGCTCCCGGCACTAGCCATGGTCCCGGCAGAGTGCTTCGACGCCATCGCCGCGCTGCTGCCGCATGGGAGTGTCCATGGTGGTGTCGGCCAAGATCACGTACAGGCGCCACAGCCGCAGCCGCAAGTTCTTCTTGATAAATAGTTAACATGCTTGAAAGGATATATGGGGACAAATGTTTTCTAGTCTTCTTGCAGTACTTGGCTTCACAATTTGGGGATGCATTTTTGTAGTGTTCTTACAATTTGGGGACAAATTAGACTCTTTGTATTTGACGATTGCACGAAGCAATTGTTGGTTTACTACTTGAAACTACTGCATTTTTTTATTTTATCTTTTAGTACTACTTGATAGTTGACTGGAAATTACGAACATGGTATGGGTGACAGGAAAGGCATGCAGAAGGAACAAACTGACGAGGCTAGTAAAAAGTTTGAGCATATAATTACCAAAAATTATATCTCTGTCTCATCGTCGCCCCTTGAGGGCGCGAGCCTCCGGTGATCATCAAGCCGTCAGGCGCACAGTAGGAACTTTTATGCAATGATTAGGTTCGGCATTTTTTAGAAGAATTTCTTACTGAAGAAGAGTTAGTTTTTCTTTGATTTCCACCAAAACAACTGCGATCCAATGTTAGCATTCACACCTACTTGCGCAGTGTTCCTGCAAAGCATCGATCCTTCCTTAGTTGCCAACCGATCTAAACTAAACAAGCAGGAAAATTATAGTGAACACTTGACGGTGAATTTAAAGCAGCAAAAGTATAATGAACACTAACACATGTACATTGTTTCCTCCAAATCTCTGAAGGAAACTGAATCAGCATAGATTTAGCTTGATTCCAAGTAGTAGAGCTAAATCTCCAAACAAGAATGCTCTCCTATTTCCATGGTTGAAACAGAGAAGGCTTTGGCAAACTGGGAAAAAATATCTTCAGATGCATCTGACATTTCCTAACCATAGAATTATGTCCTAAAACTGACAGCAGCGCTTTGGTAACAAATACAGATCGATTTCCAGTGATGAACACTTTGCGTAAGTACATACGCAGTGCGGACAAACATTGTGCACAAATGAATAGGAGGGTGGGTTTGGGAGGGATATCAAACCACAACAGAAATCAAATCGTATCCGCCATTTATTCTAAAACACAATACATACAAAGGTATACATGGAAGGCTTGAGTTGACTACTCCCACGACGTAGTCCCGTTACTCTCGACAGTCCCCATGTTTGTTCTTCCTCCTTCAGCTCCAACCCAGAAACATGAGCACCACACTATGGCTGTGGGATGCATCATGGACATTCAGACACATATATAAACACCGGCGGGGAACAGATATCATCGGTAACGCATGGATGCTGCTCCCGCGTGTATCTGAAAATCAAGTTCAACGTATGTACAAAAGTAATATCGACTCACGAAGAACAGTATACAAACTTGGTGAAATAAGAGTGATAAATAGAAATTATGCTGAAATGCAGAGGCAATTTTTTCCGTGTTGAATTTCTTTCTAAAGGAAGGGCATAAAAAAATGCCGACTTAGGGGTATACTGTGCTGCGCCATGTAACGTAGAATTCTGACCCAAAGTAAACAGAAAGGAGAGTGGACAGTGTAATATGTAGCCTCTTGTATGAAACCTCTGTCAGCACCGTCAGAATGATACTTGTAACACAATGCTCTTGCACCTCATACTTTATATTCTTGACTAAACAATCATAATAATTTCAGTGTATATAGCTTTTGCCTCCTGGCCCTGCTTCATCGTCATAGGTTTGATCACATCAGCTGGGTAGCTGAATGCAGTTGCAGACAGACCAGAGGCAACACAGGCCAATGACTGAGCATATAGATTATCGTGAAGATCTTCTTGAGAACAATGAAATGTTGTCTGGTCACAGTAAGTCAACTCGCCCATGTTGACAAGAAATACTCGCTGGACAATTAGGAACCACTTATGAATAGTGTTACTCAGATCGGTGCTGAGAGGAGTCTACAAAAAATTAGGAAGCACTTACAAATCTTTTTTTTTTTGAATCAAAGGGCAAAAGATTTGCCTTTTATATTGATATAGAAGGAGCAAACATGAGGTGGCCTGGGCCGACGAAAAGAAAAAACAAAGGAACAAACAAGGGGACAAAACGAAAATTAAGAAACTAGAGCACCCAGATGCTTGGCGCCAACGGTAATCCAATCCTTGCTTTCGTCTTTCATCTTCTGGAAAAGGGCCGCCGGAGGCAAGAACGTGTTGTTGAATACCCTCGCGTTTCTCTCCTTCCAAATTTCCCAAGTGATCAACGTGATCGCGGTCTTCATACCCTTGGGGTTTGCTGACGGCGCCGCAGCCAAAGCTTGCCCGAATTGCAAAACCGTGTTCCTGACCGTCCCCGTAATGTCCATGTCGTGGCAGTCAAGCCACGCGGCGGCGGCATGCCAGATGCGCCTGAAGTAACGGCACTCGAACAAAATGTGACGTGCCGTCTCAGGTTGGGCCCTACAGAGCTAGTCGTTTGCCTACACTAATTTGATTTGGATGCTCAATATCAGACACGACATTTCTTTTATAAACATACCATGTGACAGTGCCGGCAACTTAATGGTCTTCCTTCTAGCTTTGAGCTGTACATAAAAAAAATTCTATTTTCTATTTCCACAATGATCAATAGATGAACATTAAGAAGAGACGGCTGGGAAGTCTTTTTGGTGTGTACTGACGCAACTAACACTATAAAGATAAAGTACTGTTTATACAATTCCATAGAAATATACAACATTATTTACATATGAGCTCGAAATGACAACAAACTTAAAGCTCAAATAATCACCTGCTACCACCTAAAACCCAGCTCAGCATCGAAGGCATTACTTGATGAAGAATCTATCGCGAACTCTTCCAGGATGTGGTATCCTCAACTTTGTCAAAAAAAATACATATAGAAATATCCATGTGTACCAAGTTTAGCATGCATTCTTCGACAATACTCTTCTGAGTTCTGACACAAGTTTTAATCTAATTGCAAACCTTGTTTCATAATACTTAGTATCATTTAGTGGAAGTGACACTATCTGCAGGCCTTTTGTTTGGTCTTGGGATATGTGCTAAACAATAAACGCCTAGCAACAAGCTTGGGGCAAGTTGGCCTGATGTAATTGAAGGGACACAAATAATCAATGAAGATGCAAATAATCAAGAATGCAAGTGTAATGATTTTTCAAGAAAATCCACTCTCCGAATTAGCTTGCAAATGGAAATCCAAACACAAAAGTATCTAATAGGCAGACAACATCTTTAATAAGAGAACAAATTTAAAGGTTAGAAACCTGACATCGAATGTAGACAAAAAAAACTGAAACATAAACGCCACATCTAGCATTGCTGCTTGCCCTCATTGACAAACAGAATCCCATTCACCAAAGACATTGGACCTATATCTATTTTAGTAGTAAGAAGGCCTAAAGGCTCACACAACAGAGGTAAGACTTGAAATATCAGACTGCTTAGTTGTTCGTCGACCTCGAACCGGGGGGTTCCAAATAGGATAAAAGCAACAACAGAACTACAACTTAAGTTATAATCTTACACATCAAATTCAATTTTATTTTATCCATGGCTAGTAGCTTTAAAGATCCTTGGGTGCTCATAATAGAAAACAATGAATGTATACCTCAATTTTATTATATTTTTACATGGTGATGATACTATTGGCATGCAAATTATATGCGGGAGCTAAGGTTGTGAGCACAAGTGTGCGCGGTATAAATTGTGTTCACCAGCCAATCGCCAAATTTAGTTAGCTAATTGCTGCTCTAGATGATCTGACCCACAAGTTATTTACAATTGTGATCACATCATTTCACGGCTGCACTACAAATGCACTAAACCAAGATTATAGGCCACTCAAAGACCAATGAATGGAACCTCTTTGAATGAAAATACCGAGTTAGAACTTCTTTGAGATCAGTATGCTATTTCGCAGTTCTATTCTTTTTTTTTTATCCCACATGGATGGCCGTTTGATCTACGGATTGAGGCTCCATAGCATCGACAGTCTACAGCGGATGTTTTGTAGCATTGCCGCTCTATTTATTTTTAGTTTCGGATTTCGGCTGTGTGCATCTCACGATGCAGATGCCGGGTGTAATGCTTGAACTTTTTGAGTAATAAATCCCTTTATCAAAAAAAAAATCTGTTTTTTTTATTGAGAGCACTGTAAGTCACACTTTTTCTTCAAGATGAAATAACTTGGGATGTAACTTATGAGATGCTTAAATGATACCGCTACATATAGCTAGAGTGCTTGCTAGGAAGCAAAACAAGTATATTGCTCCGACATTAAGCCTAACTGTAGTAAAAAGTTCTTTTATTCAAAAAATAATAATCATAACCGCTCATCTCTATATCTACGGAATCCTACTTTGCTACAATTTTCACGTGTAAATTTACTACTGCAATGCTAGTGTACAAAACCACTGACTTTCAGCTGCGGCAAATGTTTTCAGTTGTAATTAATCATCAGCAGGAAGAATATAGGACGCTATATGATCAGATTTACTATAGCCAGAGAAAAGCATCTTATATGAGCATGCATGAGAGAGGACACTAAGATAGACACCCAATTGTTGTACCATGCCCATGGAAATATGAATTATCATGGGGAGATATCCAAGTTTCCACAACATTATGCCACCAGCCTGTAATCCACCAGAATGCATCCATTGTAAAGTGTTAAAGCAACGGACTGCTCAATACACTCAATACAGCACTATATCTAGTAGAATACTCAGAATTAAAAATCAATCTCTGACCAATGACCTTCTTAAAAGGAGGTCAAGTACCAACTGCTCAATGATCATCTCTGGCCTGAGATACCAGAGAGCAGAGAACATGGACATATAAGGAACCGCTGACTGCTTTAATCCAAACATTAGCGGGATGCTTCTGCAAACATATATCTTGCAAATTTTTGTGTGCATAAACCACTAGGGAACAACGTGTGTGGATAATCACTTGAAAATTTATTTGTTTGTAAATTGATCAGGCTGCTGCTAAGATCCCAATACAACCCTGGGCTCTACACGATGGCTACTGCCAACGAACCATGTAAATTGATATTATTTCATAGACTGCAAGAGTAACTGAACCACAAACCTTGTCATGCCTTGTCAAACAGAAGAATAATTCAATTTACTAGCCAATTCACGGTACTTGATGGCTGATGCAGCCTGTTAGATTTCTGACGACTAAGAAAACATGCCATGGCATGCCATGTTCATATGATCGCCTCAAATATTAAGTAGTAGTAAAAGCGCAGTGATTTCAGAACAGAGTACTAAACTGCAAGAACACAACAGAAATTTGTCCCCAAACTGATCAGACGATCGTCTCAATCATGCTAATCTATCTATGAGCCTAGTTAAGCGGAAGTGTACCCGCCATATGGTGCGGACCTCCGTCGTCCTGTGATCAACCCTCATCGTTGGAGTCCGACTCCGACGACTCTTCTGTCGGCTGCGCATTGAGCATCTCTGGTCTGATATACCGGAGACCAGAGACCGTGGACAAAGTGATTTCATTAGGCGGCTCCCTTTGATTCGTGCGGGCGATCTCAGCAAGAGTGCTCGGCGATGCAGGCGGAGGGATCGGTAGAGGGACCACCGACACAGTGATATTGTCAGTCAGCGGCTCCCCCACGATCGCAGCAAGAAGGCTTGGCGATGCTGATACTGAAAGTGGAGGGATCATTGGAGGGACCACCGTCGACGGCTCGTAGTCGTAGTAACCAAATAGTTCAAGTTGGTAGTACGAAAGCTGCTCGTCCTGATCAAGATCGTGCTCCTGCTGGCCGCGGTGACCTTCTGATGCCTCCGCCGCCGGCATGTGCTCTTGAACTCCACCACCAGGGACACTCTCCTGCAGCTGTGCCGAGACGATGCCGTTGAAATACTTCTTCGGGACAATAGCTCGTGCAGGATTCTTCTTCTGGCCAGGGCCACGCTCATGCTTCACGCCGTCCTCTCCAAAGAGGTCTCTCAGCTCGCCGTCGGTGGCGTTGGGCGAGAGGTAGAGCGCGGGCACGCCCGGCTTGCCGGCGCCATCGTCGTTGGCGCTGGTGAACTCGTGCATGACCTCGTGTCGTCCTTCTTGGAGGTCCTTCTTGGAGGGACCTCGTGTCATCCTCGTCGTTGGCGCTGGCTCACGATACCCAAAACCTGGGTTCGTGTTATATTTATATTACAGAGACAAACTGCCCCGGTCGGTTTAGGTACATGAGTAGAATCCGGACTCCCTATACGCATCGGTATAGAAAGTTAGAAACTAGTACTACTCCTACTTTAACACCGTCGACGTAGAAGGTGAAGTTGCTCTTGAAGCCGTCGTCGCCCACTTCTCCTTGGTCTCGCTCCGCCAGGTCCCGCCGGCCCCCGCCCGCCCTACGTGGCGGTGAGCCTGCTTGCCGGTGCCTCCGCCCGCGGTCTCGTTCTTGAACCGCGTCTCGTCCAAGAACCAACAAGTGCGCTCGCGCTCGCGGATGCTGGCCCGCGGGTGCCGCGGCCACAGCGTGTCGGGCATCTCGCCGTTGACGTTGGCGTGGAAGACGAAGCCCAGCGTGTCGCGCATCTCGTTGTCGCCGGCGATCCACCGGTTGAGGAGCCCCAGGCATTCGTACGGCGTCGGGCTGAAGTAGATGCCGGGAGGGAGCGGCGGCCGTGGCGGCTGGATGTGGTTCGAGCCGTGGGGAGGCGTCTCCGCCATGGCCACCGAGCTGCTGCTGCCGGCGTCGGCGTAGGATCGTTTCTTGGTTTCAGAACTTCTCTTGACTTCTTGATGGCCGTGGGGAGGCATCTCCGCCATGGCCATGGAGCTGGCGCTGCCGGCGGCGGCGTAGGATCGTTTCTTGGTTGCCGGAATTTTTTTTTTGCCTTGTTTAAGGCAGAGTTGGGGAAGAGAGCTACTCCCTCCATTCAACAATAGATGACTTGCAGGTATGAATGTATATAGACACTAAAACATGTCTAGATACATCCATATTTATATAAGTGTAAGTCATCTATTGTTTAACGGAGGGAGTAGATGGCAAGTTGTGTCTGGAAGCAGGGATCGATCGGGGGGACGGTGCTTATATGGGCAGGCTGTGGAGCTATGGCGGCGTCCCGGATTTGCGGATGGGGAGGGAGGTGTTGGCGGGCTGCGCGGAAGGTGTTCGACGGAATGTCCTCCTCGGACCGCATCTTGTGAAACGCAACGCGATGGTTGCTGCCTTGTTGGGGATTGCAGAGGCACGAGTGACGGGTGAGAGCATCTCCACTTGGCCGATTCCATATGGGATGCGTTTTTTTTGGCGTTCTTTCCTACTCGCCGTCCCATAAATCTATTTATTTTGAAATTCAAATTGTGCAAATGCAAAAATAAAATAAACAAATACAATATATTTAATGTCTTGTCACATAAATTCGAATTTTATGCCATAATTTAAACATGTGGCCCATTACAAAACGAAGGAAAATCGCATGAGGTCGACGGTGTTGGATCATGCTAGGCCGAGACGGTGTTGGGGCCGAGAAAACCGGTGGCGGGGGCATGGCCGAGGAAATCACCGCCGATGAAGTCCCGCCTTGGGTGCAGCCGGGTGTGTCGTAGCTGTTGCCGTGGATGTCGCCGCTCCGTGAGCCTCCGCAGGCGCCGAGGATGTAGTGGCATGGAGTGCCAAGGACACCGATGCCGGCGCAAGCCCCATCTTGGCTTAGATCGCCGCACGAAGGCGACGAGCTCCTTGAACCGCCGGTTGGATTGTTTCCGATGATGTCGAGGTTCGTCGCCATCGGTTCAACCTCCTTCTTGTCCTGCCTTTGGAGGTACTCCTTTGTGTCGATCTGGCGGATGTCAGTTCTATGCACACGTAGCGTCCCGCATGGCCTCTCCTTTGCCAAGCGTGGTTTCAGCACGTGGCGCTTCACGCCGAGCATGCCGGTCTTCATCGACTTCGCCTTCCCGACATTCTTCATGTTCTTGGTAACTGTTGGGGGAATGGATAAGGGGATGCCTCAGAGTACTTCCTCATAAACCGGATTTGGATACATCCGGTTCATAGTTAATGTTCCGGTTTATACCAAGATTGTTCGAGGAAGGAGAACCAGCTGGAGATCTGAAGACCTGGCGGCTCGAAGGGAGGAGCCGGCCAATGCCCAACATGGCCCGTAGAGTGGCATGGCCAAAGCCGGAAGGGCCCAAGACTTGGCGGGACGACTGTAACATCCCTGATTTTTGGAAAATGCAAAAATCACAAAAATTTGAAACTTTTTGTTTTCATGTTATGCAAGTCACCAAGAACAAAATAAAAAGCAAGAAACAAAAGGAAATAATACATAATTCAATGAAATTGAGTTTACCAATCCAATTATGCCTTGTTCCTTAAGCTCTAAAAACTTTCTTCAAAAATAAGTTCCATTATATAAGGGAATATATTTTATTAACAAACCTTTACCTAAAAAGTTTACAACTCCAATATTACCTTGAAGATATTTTTTGGCAAAAAAAAATCAAAGATTTATAACCCTTAATAAAGTTCTAGGCCTTAAAAGTATTTGAGGAGAATAAAATTATTACTAATAACCTTTAGTTGTTATTCCAAGTTTTAAACATAAATGTGTGAAAATAAAATGCATTGCTTGATAATAACATAAAAGAGGGTTTTGAAAACAATATCATTACTTGTGGTTTTATTCTAAATTTTATTGACCAAAAATATTAATTATTTGATATGAACTAATTAAATAACATTAAGTTACTATTAGTAAATCCTTCACATACTAAAATTATAAAATGTGAAAATGGTTTAAAAATGGCTTCCCAAAGATAATATATAACATGTAAAATGTGTCTGAAATTTTATTTAGACAATAACATCAACTTATTATTTGTCTAAATTTTAAAATGGCCTTAAGGTATTATTTAGTGTTTTATTTATTTTCAAAATATAAATTCTGAAAACAAGATGAAATGACTCTCATAATTTTGTTTTCAAAATTTATAATATCACTAAAATTTTATTTGAACAATAACTATGTTTTATAAATTTTTGAATTAAAAAAATCACATTAAGAGACTATTAAGGAATTATTCAAATTTCCAAAATTCAAAAATAAAATATGTTGTTTTGTTTTAAAAAAATGGTACTGTTGGAAAGTATTTGAAATTTCAAGAATTTAGAATTTTGTTTCATGTCATTTGGATCAAGAAAACAGAAGTTATTAAAGATTTGAATAAACAGAAATTAAAAGAAAAATGTCGATGACGTCACCCATGACGTCATCATCTTCTTCCTCTGTTAGGAAAGAAACCTGTCACGGCCGAATTCTTGGCCGCATGATTAAGGGCCATTAAGGCCATAATTCCTTGCCATCTTTGCGCCTACAAATAGCCACATGCCCCCTCCACATTTCCCCTCTCTTTCCTCACCTTCTACTGCCCCAGGCCGACGCAATTAGTCGCCGGAGTTGAAACCCTAGCTACGGCCGCTCCCATTGATTCCGGTGAGTTCAACACCCTCCCGAGGCTGATACTGCCCCACCCTCTCTCCCGTATCCTGGTGCATCCTCCTGATACCCTCTCGGTTGTTTTTGTCGCAGCAAATAGCCACATCGTCTCCTTTCGAGCCGCCGGAGTGCACTGCACCTCCGTCTGCATCGCGGCAACGAACCAGTAAGCGGGACCCGCCGCCACTGTGACCATCCACTTCGCCACGTCGCGCTCGTCGTCGTCGTCATCTCCGTTGAGCTCGAGGACCCCTGCAGCGCCGTCTTTGTCGATTCCCGAGCGCAGCTCCGCCGTCCGAGCCATTCACCGGCGGAGATATTCCGGTGAGCCACCCTTCCCCTCTCTTTTAAATCCCTATCGTCGGATCTAAACATACGGCCTAGATTAGATCACTTACGCAGAGGGGTACGAACCAATTAGGTTGCGCCACGTGTGCACCAGTCAGCAACGCCGATTGGTTATCTGTCGCCCATGGCAGCGCGTAGTAGGCCCAGGCCCAGTCCCTATCTATCGCACGGTGCGGCAAATAACAGATCTGAACCCAGCCCATCTCTGGATTTAAATCTGAATAAAAATAAAATGTCTATTTTGCAGAAAAGCCCCTACATCTTAGATCTATCATATATTTTGTTCCATAAGGCCAAATTTAGAAATCTTAGACTTTTTGAAAAGCCCTTGACATTTAAAAACTTTTGGCACTGTCCAAATTCAAATTTGACTAACTTAAATTTGTTCAATTTTAAATATGCTTGTTTGATGAAATTTGGCATAATTCAAATTCTACAAATCCAAAAATTGTAAATAAAATATATTTGGAAACCTTAGGATGTGTAATTTCATAACCTCTGTCCCAAAATAATATTTGAACAAATTAAGATTTAATTTAGAATTTAGTTGTCTATTTGAGTATTTTGACATAGATTAATTTCTATAAATATTTGCAATATAGTTCCTTTTGCAAAATTGCTCCATTTGATAACCATGTACCAGAAAAACCTTGCCCAACCATTTTGGACACCCTTGGACCATGACCATGTATGTTAGCCAAAAATCCGTCATAGTAGTCCATCTAGTTATTATGTCTTAGATTTTGTTTCTATTTCTTTGTACCATTGTTTGTTGTGGCCATTTTTGGATCCAAGACCAAGTCTCTAAAATTACCAAGTAGTGAACCTCAAACACTAGCACCTTAGTATTCTATCTACTTCTCCATTCTCCCATTCTTGCTTCAAGAATTCACCAAGTCAGCAAAATGGAGATCAAGACTCAAGCACAAGAATGAAACTTCAATATCAACTTGGTGGCAACATGAAGAGCTACAAGGAAGATCAATGAAGAAGTTTTGAAGAAAATACATGGACTCCACACCTAGAAGAAACTCAAGGAAGTACAAGTGTATGAAGAAAACCCAGAAGAAGACCAACCCCTTTCTCTTTCTATCTTTCTTCTTATTTTTTTCTTTCCAAATTGACTTAGTGGTATATGTGCCCATCCCATACCCAAACCAATTAGTGAAGTGAAAACCATGAAGACTATCAAGACCAAGAGAAGCACCACACTAGGGAAGGAAACAACTTAGATGGCATGATGATGATCTTCAAGAAGGCAATCACATGAGGTCTAGAAGCAATCCATACAAGTTGAAGAATAACAAGTTATTTTTGTCCAACCATTGACCCAAATGGAAAATCCAAGACTTAGTAATATTTTCCCTTTGATGAGGAAGTTAGTAGGCCTATCCTAACCACAATGGAATATACTAACATAGTCACTCAAATATTTTTGAAGGTGAATATGACCAATTGTTTGCATGTATTACTTTAGTTGAAGAAGTAATATGTTTATTCTTAATGAACTCTTGGAACTTCCTCGACAAGTATGGTTATAATAAAGTTAGACCACATCAAACTCAACCTAGCCCTTCCCAAGTAAACCATTGGAATTTCCTTAACAAGAATGAGACCACTAGAGAATGATTCTTTCAACTCAAACCTAGACCTTGTCCTAACCAACTTGGTCAAGACCCTTTTGATATGTTAGTTGCTATGTATGTTTTCTACACTTGTATATTGTTTGGAAGAATGTTTGTTTATTTTGTTATTGTGTTTTCAATGAATAGATTGTACGGAGAGCAACGATCTTTTGTGAAGAGAGTGTGATATCTTCACCAACTTAAACAAGCCAAGTAACACGCCATCAACTACCCATTATTTTCTATATGCATTAGTTGATTTTGAGTAGTATGCATGATAGGAAATTTTACTAAGTTATACTATGCTATGCTATTATCCTAGTAGTGTGTAGCCATCCCTTTTACCTTGTTATTTTGATAGCCTTAGAATTTATTAGGTGCTATGCAATGTTAAAAATTGTTTTACTAGATGTTGAGGAAAAATTCTAAGTATAACTAATGAATGAACCACCTGGGTGGAAGTGGTAAGACTGGTTTATGTTGAGTGTTGCCTCAGGGCCCTTGTCTAAGGGTTATTCCACTTGAGGTTGTCACTTGAGGATGGCCACCCAGGAAAAAAGAGATTACTATGTCCTTCTAAGTTTAGTAGCTTCCCGTGAAGCCTTTAGTCATATCGGCTCTGTCTTGATCAACTAAGTTGAATGATCTCACTAGGCTTACCAACAGATGTAGCATAATTATAGGTGGAACGGGTAAGCCAAACGGTGGTGGAATTTCTTCTTAAATATCTCGTCTCAATCTTCTCCTTTCCTTAATGCACTCAGGGTGTATAGGATGTTTGGGCTGATTTCAGTCTGAAGGTGAAAGTGCACAACCTCTGCAGAGTCAACAAACTAAGATCTTAGCCGTGTCCCCGGTTATGGACAACTATGAGCAGCTGGACAAGGATTGACGGAAGAATCTCATCATCAATTTCAATAAGTAAAATTTTGACCAAGTGAACAGTATTGTGGTGCTTGGATCTTAATCCAATGTTGCCACCCCTTTGAAAAGAAAAGTTTCTTTTACAAAAGAGATAGGACAAAATTGGCTTTATGCAAAACTTAGCCAAAAACTCCACTCAGCCAAATAAGCATGTAGTATTATTCTTGCCATTTATATCCACCATAGTGTTATTTGCCCATTTTATTTTTCTCTCTAGTTTTTTTTAATATCTTGATCATTTTTTTTCGACATCGTATGCAAAAGTTATGCCCATTTTACTTTTTTTATAAAACTTTTGCTCAGAAAGTCGAAATACATATTTCAAAATTTGACAAAAAAGTAGACATTAAACTCTCCGTGCATCTATAAGGGATTTCTTTTTTGATGCTTTTTAGACTGCCAACTCTTCCGTCAAAAACTAGAAAAGGCGTTCCCGGGGGGGGGGGGGGTGGAGTTGGTGCGTGTGGACAGAATTTTTTCGGATGGGAATTCTGTGGCGCACGTGGCAGTGGTGCGCCACAGAAATGTCATATTTCTGTGGCGCACTAACCACCATGCGCCACAGAATAGGAGTGTGGCAATCATGGTGTGGGCCCCCAACTTATTTCTGTGGCGCACCCCTATCCGGTGCGCCACAGAATTCCTGTTTTCTGTGGCGCACCACGGTCCCGTGCGCCACAGAATGCCTCTTTTCTGTGGCGCATGCCCACCCGTGCGCCACAGAATTACATTTCTGTGGCGCACCGGATAGGGGTGCGCCACAGAATCTGTTCCATAGAAAGGCACTTCTCTACTAGTGGATTCTTCCTTAGTTGCCAACCGATCTAAACTAAACAAGCAGGAAAATTATAGTGAACACTTGACGGTGAATTTAAAGCAGCAAAAGTATAATGAACACTAACACATGTACATTGTTTCCTCCAAATCTCTGAAGGAAACTGAATCAGCATAGATTTAGCTTGATTCCAAGTAGTAGAGCTAAATCTCCAAACAAGAATGCTCTCCTATTTCCAAGGTTGAAACAGAGAAGGCTTTGGCAAACTGGGAAAAAATATCTTCAGATGCATCTGACATTTCCTAACCAGAGAATTATGTCCTAAAACTGACAGCAGCGCTTTGGTAACAAATACAGATCGAATTCCAGTGATGAACACTTTGCGTAAGTACATACGCAGTGCGGACAAACATTGTGCACAAATGAATAGGAGGGTGGGTTTGGGAGGGATATCAAACCACAACAGAAATCAAATCGTATCCGCCATTTATTCTAAAACACAATACATACAAAGGTATACATTTTTTTTTTGCGTAGAACTTCAGACTTTATTCATGAACTTCAGACTCAACGTCATCAGCAAGAATGCTAGTTACAAGAAAGCTAGGCGGAGAGATCATCCAACAATCCGACGCCTCCAAAGTGCAAGCGTGCTTAGCACAAAGGTGGGCAGGACAGTTAGCATGTCTCTTTACATGATGGATATCAAACTTATTGAAACTTTTAGCTAGCTCTGCTACATCAAATAAAATTGGCGCTACCACTGAGCGTGATACCTGGTGCGTCCTCCACAGGTTGACAACATCCAGGCAATCGACCTCCATTAGCACTTGCGAAAAACCTCTGAGTTTCGCAAAAATGACTCCCTCGCGCAGAGCGAGCGCTTCGGCCACCAGCGGATCGGATACTCCTGGGAGTGGTTTGCTCCACGCCGCAAGGAAATTTGAAGCAGATCTCGCTATCCCGCCAGCCCCGCTGTTCCCATTTTGCTGATCAACTCCAGCATCTATGTTGATTTTGATCCACCCCTCCTCGGGTGGACGCCAATCATAGCCTGGCAAAATCCTAGCCTTTTCTCTCGGAAGATCAAGCACAGCTAGACTCTCCCGGATACGCTTCATGGATTGCACTGGATCAGTACTAGCCTTATCATGGGTGATATTGTTCCTTGAGGTCCATATCGCCCACATAACTGTAACAATTTTTGCTCTATCTTCAGCAGTGAACAGAGGGTCACAGAGAATATCTCTTGACCATGTATTTGGATGGAGCTCTGGCAGTTTCATGTTCAGCCACTGCCTAGCTTCTGTCCAAAAATTCTTTGCATGAGAACATTTTATCAGAGCGTGAATCATGTCCTCTTCCGCAGCCATGCAAACCTTGCATTTAGCTAATCTAGCTATGTGTCTATAGTGTAGAGTACTCTCAACTGGGAGAATTCCGCGAAGAACTCGCCACCAGAATACTCTAACTTTAGGCACAACCTTGAGCTTCCACATTCTATCCCATGTCTCTCTATTATTATCTGAAGTTTCCGTACACATCCCTTCCTCTGGAGCCAATTGCTCGTTGCGAGTCATTAGAGTACGATACGCTGATTTTACAGAGTAGACACCCGACTTTTCTGGATCCCATGCCCAAAAATCCTCACCTCCAAAATGCCGAAGGGGAATATTCAAAATAGACTCAGCTTCAGGTGCAATGAAATTTCTTCTAATCAAATCGATCTTCCATGTTCCATTTCCTGCATTGATAAGGTCCGAGACCTTGTGCAAAACCTCTCTACCAATATGCACCGAGGGTTTCATAGAAATTTTCCCAGGGATCCACGGATCTTCCCAAACAGAAATAGTTGATCCATCCCCTACTCTCCTTATCAGACCACTTTGCAGCGCCTTACGACCCGCAATAATTTCTCGCCAAGTCGCGGACGATCCCTTCGGAACTCCCGCTTGCATAAAATCAGTATTCGGAAAGTATTTTCCCTTTAGGACACGACCACAGAGTGAGCTGGGGTCTGTCAGTAACCTCCACCCATGCTTGCCAAGAAGAGCAAGATTAAATATTTCTGGGTCGCGAAAACCAATTCCTCCTTTGCATTTTGGGGAAGCTAATTTATCCCAGCTCAGCCAGTGCAAAGATCGTCTATCCAGCGAACCTCTCCACCAATACTGAGCCACATCGGATGTGAGCTGAGAACAGACCCTCTTTGTCAGCTTAAAACAACTCATGGTGTAAGTCGGTATTGCCTGAATAACTGACTTGATATACGTTTCTTTACCCGCACAAGAGACCATACGTTCAGATCCAGCGTGCAATTTACTTCGAATCCTTTCACCAATGTGGTCGAAAGTCCCAGTCGTGATGCGGCCAATAGCAGTAGGAAGCCCCAGGTACCTTTCACTGAACGCCTCCACCTCAATGCCCAACAAATTCTTCAGATTAGCTCGGATAATATCAAGTGTGTTCGGGCTGAAGAAGATTGAGCTCTTTTCCCGATTCACACACTGTCCCGAGCACTCCTCGTATATCCTCAAAATATCATTTAGCCTACGAGCACTCTGGATTTTCGCACCCATAAATATCAGACTATCATCTGCAAACAAAAGATGATTTATCCAGGGTGACTGTATGCTAGCTCTTATTCCTCTATCCACAAAAGCTCCACCATAAAAATTGAGAAGAGTTGTAAAACCTTCCCCACACAGTAGAAAGAGATATGGTGAGATCGGATCCCCTTGCCGTAATCCCCGGGAAGGTGTGAAAAATGGCAAGAGTTCTCCATTCATACGAATTGTAAATCGAACTGACGTGACACACTTCATGATCAGCCGAACAAAACCAGAACTGAAACCCAGCTTCAACATGATGGACTGTAGATAGTGCCACTCGACACGGTCATAGGCCTTCATCATATCTAGTTTGACAGCACATACTGAATTTTTACCTCTCTTTCTTCTCTTCATAGCATGGATACTTTCATATGCTATAAGAACATTGTCGGTGATGAGTCTGCCCGGAACAAAGGCACTTTGCTCTTCACTAACAATATCACCCAACCACAATCTAGTGCTGTTGGCAATACATTTAGCAGCAATTTTGTATAACACAGAACAAAGAGATATAGGTCTATACTGGGAGATCCGCTGGGGATGTCGTACCTTAGGGATCAAAGTAATAGAAGTGTCATTTAGTCCATCTGGTAACTCACCACCATTTAGAAATACTAAAATAGCCGGCACAATATCTTCTTTAAGCAAATTCCAGTGCCGTTGAAAAAAACCCGTCGTGAACCCATCAACACCAGGAGCTTTAGATGGCGCCATTTGAAATAATGCTGTCCTCACCTCCTCTGGCGTGAAAGATTTATCGAAATCCTCATTCATCTCTGATGTAACTCGAGTGGGTACCAGGTTCAGAAGCTCCTCCATTGGTCTATATCCCTGGGACGTGTACAGAGCATGATAGAAATCCTGAACTTCAGATTGATTGTCTTCCCAACTCTGGCATATTGAGCCATCTCCCCGTAAACGTTTCTCAATTTTATTCATTCGTTTTTTTGAGCAGCTTGAGCGTGAAAATACTTAGTATTCCGGTCACCTTCACGTAACCATTGCACCCTGGATCGCTGCCGCATCCATACCTCCTCCTGACGAAGAACCTCACGTAGTTTCTTGACCGTAGCTCTTTCTTCATCAGACGGACCACTGCCGACTGCTTGGCGTCGCAGCCGGTTCAGTCTATCCCGTAGGTATACATGGAAGGCTTGAGTTGACTACTCCCACGACGTAGTCCCGTTACTCTCGACAGTCCCCATGTTTGTTCTTCCTCCTTCAGCTCCAACCCAGAAACATGAGCACCACACTATGGCTGTGGGATGCATCATGGACATTCAGACACATATATAAACACCGGCGGGGAACAGATATCATCGGTAACGCATGGATGCTGCTCCCGCGTGTATCTGAAAATCAAGTTCAACGTATGTACAAAAGTAATATCGACTCACGAAGAACAGTATACAAACTTGGTGAAATAAGAGTGATAAATAGAAATTATGCTGAAATGCAGAGGCAATTTTTTCCGTGTTGAATTTCTTTCTAAAGGAAGGGCATAAAAAAATGCCGACTTAGGGGTATACTGTGCTGCGCCATGTAACGTAGAATTCTGACCCAAAGTAAACAGAAAGGAGAGTAGACAGTGTAATATGTAGCCTCTTGTATGAAACCTCTGTCAGCACCGTCAGAATTATACTTGTAACACAATGCTCTTGCACCTCATACTTTATATTCTTGACTAAACAATCATAATAATTTCAGTGTATATAGCTTTTGCCTCCTGGCCCTGCTTCATCGTCATAGGTTTGATCACATCAGCTGGGTAGCTGAATGCAGTTGCAGACAGACCAGAGGCAACACAGGCCAATGACTCAGCATATAGATGTCGCACCCTGGCTTCTAAGGGATACTCATCGTACGAACTGGATAGAAGGTGCTTGGATTATGCGGCATAACTGCTCCCACGTCCCAGCTTCCTGGTAGGCCTGCTTATGCGCGACAACACAAGCCCTACTATTCCACCGTCGATGTAAACTATCCATTAGGAGTCACAGGCACTACTGTCGACGTACTTCATAACAAGCACGCACTGTACGTCAACAGCTTTGAACGAATGATTATCACAACTTATCTCTACGACACAAAAGATAGAAATAAAGTTGCAACTGGCCTTCACTAAGGCAGAAATAGCAAATACAATCATCCAGAGGACACATGTCCCAACATATCATCCATTACAACAGCGGAAGCAATCAAAGGTGTCTGGGTACAGACAAATCCAACAGGCTTAAGAAGCCGGAGAAAAAATAAATAAGACGAAGCCCATCCACGTAGTCTCGGATCCTGCCCGGGTCCGCTATCTACTCGTCAGCAGTCTCCTCAAACTTCACGTAGTTGCCACCATGTAGATCCTCGGAAACGTCGTCTGCGTAAACCACAGCCCCAAAGGGGTCAGTACATAAACGTACTGGCAAGCAAGACTCACAGTTCACCAAAGTGTAACCCGTCAACACCAAGCACAGATGCCTTGGGTTCATCGGAAGAAAGGGGATATAAAAGATGCTGCAACTGGCTGCGCTAACCAACTACAGAGATTCTACCACTTCCGGCTAACAGAAAGGAGATAAGATCGAGGATTGTAACCAACTGAAAGATAACTTCAAACAAACCCATCCTGGATCTCGCCCCTTATCCGAAGAAGCAATCCGAGGATAACTCACACAGTTGTAATAATGATGGTTCAAATTATTGTGTCAATAAGCCTATTACTAGTCACGTTATTAATCGTGGGGTGTAACATGTTTGATCATTATGTTTAAGTTGTCCTGAGTACTTGTTAGCCAGTACTTTCACCAAGTAATCCATAACCGCGGAAAACACGGCTTCTCGAGAAGATTATCCCTGCAGGGTTGCACCAATTTGGCCGTACACTCATGAATAACCCGCCAGATGGAAAGGCCCTTCCACCAAGCGGGGTACTCAACACAACCAACCATTCCTCGCATCAAGCCCAAAGCACCTTGGGCGCACGGCTAATCGAGCCCAGAAGAAAATGGACCCTCATAGCACTCTAAGAACGTGTCCCCCTATATGCCGACTACGAAAGTTCCACCCTGGCCTGGGCTCGCAAAAACATGCATGCGGCAAATGGAAAACACGAACTAAATGAGGCGATTTGGACGAGATGCGAATCAGGTCAAGTTGAGGGGGGCGCCCATACTCGCTTCCCAAATGCGGGTAGTGCGCTCATCATGGATCAGTAGACAAGACCCTTTTCCTATTAGGGTCGACACTAGCAGGCTTCAAAACCTCTCATGGGCCTCCTGCCGGTGCCTTATCATCAAATTTATTATTAATAGTAACATTAGCATGATTGATTGATTAAACATCGAGCCCCCACAACGTAAATGATAGTAACAGAAAGTAACGGATAACAGACTCGAGCAAAAGCAACCTAAGCATGCTAGTAAGACACTGGCTCAAACAATGGGTTGTAGGAAGGGAGATGAGGCAATATCAGGTTTAAGGGATTCATGTGATGGGTTCGTAACAGAACAACTACTACTAAGGCTAGCAGAAAAGAACAACGGAAAGTATCGGTAACCAATGTTGAAAGGAACACGGTGGTTCATGTGAGTGATAACTTGCCTGCAAAACCCAGTAGCCTGGTACTGAGCTAGATCCTTAGAAGGGGTGTCGTAAGTATCGTCGGTCTCAACGTCGTCGTATATCCGAGAAGAAGCAAACAAGCAAGGCAGAAATAAACAATCATTATCATGGCATTGTGCACAATCAAAGATGATGCATGTCAAGTTAATGGGTGCATCAAAATAAACTAGTTGACAAGATAGAAACAGGATTAAATGGACCCATATGCAATTGGATTGCATATGGAAAGCCCATGAATTATGGTTGAATTAATTTTTTTACAACTAATCATTATATGAAAGTGGATTAGCATGATGCATGGATGAGGAAAACAACAAAATAACAACAATAGAACCAAATGGAAATAAGGTTTACCAAGTTTAGAAATTCATTTAGTAAGTGTTGGAATTTTGGTTACTTAAAGGTGTCACACAAGCATTTGTTGTTTTCATCAAGTTAAATTGTTCACAATAGATAACAAAGTTTATATTTGAAAAGAAAACAAGATTTTAGTTGGAATACATGTTTCACTTGTTGAAAAAGGATTTCAAATAAATTATTTATGAATTAAACAAGTTTAAGCAAGAATTAAATGAATTTAATTCAAACATGAACTTATTTGAATTTTTATTTGTTCAAAACATTAAGTGAGATTCATATTTGAAAAGTTTTTGCTTTTAGGGTTGGAAAACATATTTTATATGTCCCAAAAGAATTTGTTTTGATCAAGTTATGAAATTACCAATTTTAAATGAATTAAACAAGGTTTAAATTATTTAACCAATTTTTATTATTCAAAACAGAAAACAAAGTTTATATTTGGAAAGAGGGTTTAATTTTGCATGGAAAACATATTTCATTTGTGGAAATTTGGATTTAAGATGAGCAAGTTATTATTTTGGCAATTTTAAATGCAATAAATAGGAAACAGTTGTTTTCAGCAATTTAAATTATTCAAAACAGCAAACAAAATTTATATTTGGAAAGTACATGAAAAGTTGATTGGAAAACATATTTGGTTTGTGAAATTTGGAATTTTTATGAACAAGTTATGAATTTTGCAAATTTAAGTGAATTTGACAAGTTTTCAAATTTTTCACCAATTTAAAATATTCAAAACAGTAAACAAATTTTATATTTGGATAGAGCATTTAATTTGGGACAGAAAACATATTTAAAAAGTTCAATTTGGAGTTAAAATGATTTTATTATGCCATTTACAAGAAATAGTGCAAATCTGCCATTTTTTAATGAACCAAGGACTTAGAAATAATTTTCCAGGGGCTAGAATTAATGTGCAAGGGCCTAGGTGTGATTTCTGAGATTTGTGCAGTACCAAAATAAAAGGAAAAAAAGATTTGGTTTTATTGTGGGGAGGGGGATTCGATCCCTGGACCTGTGGTTGGGGCGCAGGGGAACCAACCAGTTGTGCTGCTGCTTGTGTTTGTGATGGAAAGGGCAGTGGGGGGGGGGGGTAAGAGGTGCAGTTAGCGGGTTAACTGAATCTGTTCACGTACAGGTGCTGCAACCCGACAGGAACGGAGGCAGCGATCTGCTGCGCCGCTCGCCGGCGAGGAGGCCGCTCGCGGGAGGGCCGTGAGGGCGTGCGGTGCGGCCAAGGGGAGTGGGAGGAGGCGAGGGAAGGGGATCGAGGAGGAGTTGCTCACCTAGTTGGCCTCGATCAGGAGGGGTTGGGGCGGACAGGTCGCTGCAGGCAGGGCGGACAGGAAGATTGGCGGCGGGAATCCTCGACGGTGGCGGCGGCTCAGTCCCTCCCGGCCCAAGCCGAGGGGGGGAGAAGGTAGAGGGTACTTGGGCGTTTCCATTCCCGCCATGGGGAGCTCCCGGGACAGCCTCCAGCGACCACGCCAACCTCCTCAATTTTCGGCCATGGTGGGTTTCGGTGGGGTTCAGTACAGAGACTGGGGTACAGAGAGAAGGGAGCTGGAGGTGGGAGAGGCGATAGGAGGGGGAAGATGGAGGCTAGGGCTAGGGAGAGCTTCGGGTTAGGGTTTATAGGGGATGGAGGAGGGCTCCCAGCCGTTCCCTGTTCTCCTCTGCTACGTGGACATGGAGGATTGCTGCCGTACGAGAGGTAGAAGATGACGTGGGGTTATGGGCCTGAAAAAGGGTAGTTGGGCTGGGCTGGGAGGTAGATAGGTTAGTTGCTGCTCCTTTCTCTTTTATTATTTTTTCCTTTTCCTGTTTTTTTGTAGGTTTGCTTTTGGAAGAAAAAGAGGGTATTTGAATCAGTAAAAATTCTGGAAAAAGTAGGTTAGGTTGGTTAGTTGATTAGAAACCATATTCCAAGATTTGATTTCAAAAAGTTGAGTTTTAAAATGATATTTGTATTTGAATCCAAATAGAAACAATTTTCATTATTAAAAACACAACATTGAAACAACAATTTAAATAGGGTTACCCCTATGAATTAATGTGTTTAAGGATTACAATTTTGAGGTGAATTTCATGGTTTCAATTAGGTACTGATTTGAAATACATTTGATTTGAAATTGGATTGAAATAGAATTAATTGATTGAAATAAAATCACCATTTTATTAGTTGATCAACATGGAATAAAATGGAACAATTTGGTTGTTTTCACTTGTTATTTTTATTCCAAAAGTTGTAACAGAACAAGTATGAAAACATTGTTTGAGTAAGGTTTGAATTTGAGTTGTGAAAACAGTGGAAAACAAATGCAACAATTAAGAAACAAATGCAAACAAAATGATGACATGATGCAATACTTTAATAAACAAGAAATCAAACATTCTAATTGGTAGGTTTTCATACTTGGGCTGTTACAAAACGCCCCCCCTTGAAGGAATCGCGCCCCGAGATTCCTACTGAAAAAAGAAAAGGTCCGGAAACTTCTTGGGTAAACGTCAGGGAATTTGGAAAACACCGGAATATTTTCAATTGAAGGAAGAGGTTTTGTATTGAGGGTGTATAGCTGGATAGAATTTGATGCATTTGTAGAATAGACTATCTGTAATAGGGGTGGAACAGAGTTATTGACATCAATGCAACACCAAGAATAATCATCAATGTCAGAATCATCAACATGAGAGTAACGAGGAATATGTGGCCTCTCATTAGAATTGGATTGTTCTTACTTATCTTGGAAGTCAACATTTGAGATCCCGGGGAGTGAACAGAGTTTTGATTGCTTAGTGGAACCAGAACTGGGTTGTATGTTGTGGAAAGATTGTTGACACAAAGGAATGTGATGCTCCGGTATGAAACAACACTTTAGCTGGATTAGAGTTTAGCAGATGAACGAGGAAACTTTTGATTAGACGCCGGTAGAAGATTTTAAGTGGAAAACAACAACAAGATTTCATCGGACGAAAAGGATGTTGAGAAGAACAGGATATCAACATCGGGGAAAACGAGAACAAAACTCCTGAGGTACTACGGAAAACCCATCCGGGCTTCTAAAGGATCAATATCTACTGCTTAAGGAATAGAGGATCTGCTTCCGGGGCTTACACGCCTCCGTTCTCAATCATGAGTAGGCAACATGATAAATCATGTCACAACCACCTCCATTCCTATGGTCTAGTAGATATAACCATCCTAGAGAAACCAGAATACGTGAAATCCTAACTTGAAAGTTTAGATGAGAAGGGAAAACAACGTTACACTTCCTTACCAGAAAAGGGAGGGTGGGTGGGGAAAGAAGAAAAAGAACAGAATTCCTACTCTCACGTTTCATTTTGTTCCTATATAGCTACAAAATAGTTTCTAGACTCAACTGCGACCAGTAAAAAGGGATCCTACAGGCAGACAGGCTCTGATACCATTTGTCGCACCCTGGCTTCTAAGGGATACTCATCGTACGAACTGGATAGAAGGTGCTTGGATTATGGGGCATAACTGCTCCCACGTCCCAGCTTCCTGGTAGGCCTGCGCTTATGCGCGACAACACAAGCCCTACTATTCCATCGTCGATGTAAACTATCCATTAGGAGTCACAGGCACTACTGTCGACGTACTTCATAACAAGCATGCACTGTACGTCAACAGCTTTGAACGAATGATTATCACAACTTATCTCTATGACACAAAAGATAGAAATAAAGTTGCAACTGGCCTTCACTAAGGCAGAAATAGCAAATACAATCATCCAGAGGACACATGTCCCAACATATCATCCATTACAACTGCGGAAGCAATCAAAGGTGTCTGGGTACAGACAAATCCAACAGGCTTAAGAAGCCGGAGAAAAAATAAATAAGACGAAGCCCATCCACGTAGTCTCGGATCCTGCCCGGGTCCGCTATCTACTCGTCAGCAGTCTCCTCAAACTTCACGTAGTTGCCACCATGTAGATCCTCGGAAACGTCGTTTGCGTAAACCACAGCCCCAAAGGGGTCAGTACATAAACGTACTGGCAAGCAAGACTCACAGTTCACCAAAGTGTAACCCGTCAACACCAAGCACAGATGCCTTGGGTTCATCGGAAGAAAGGGGATATAAAAGATGCTGCAACTGGCTGCGCTAACCAACTACAGAGATTCTACCACTTCCGGCTAACAGAAAGGAGATAAGATCGAGGATTGTAACCAACTGAAAGATAACTTCAAACAAACCCATCCTGGATCTCGCCCCTTATCCGAAGAAGCAATCCGAGGATAACTCACACAGTTGTAATAATGATGGTTCAAATTATTGTGTCAATAAGCCTATTACTAGTCACGTTATTAATCGTGGGGTGTAACATGTTTGATCATTATGTTTAAGTTGTCCTGAGTACTTGTTAGCCAGTACTTTCACCAAGTAATCCATAACCGCGGAAAACACGGCTTCTCGAGAAGATTATCCCTGCAGGGTTGCACCAATTTGGCCGTACACTCATGAATAACCCGCCAGATGGAAAGGCCCTTCCACCAAGCGGGGTACTCAACACAACCAACCATTCCTCGCATCAAGCCCAAAGCACCTTGGGCGCACGGCTAATCGAGCCCAGAAGAAAATGGACCCTCATAGCACTCTAAGAATGTGTCCCCCTATATGCCGACTACGAAAGTTCCACCCTGGCCTGGGCTCGCAAAAACATGCATGCGGCAAATGGAAAACACGAACTAAATGAGGCGATTTGGACGAGATGCGAATCAGGTCAAGTTGAGGGGGGCGCCCATACTCGCTTCCCAAATGCGGGTAGTGCGCTCATCATGGATCAGTAGACAAGACCCTTTTCCTATTAGGGTCGACACTAGCAGGCTTCAAAACCTCTCATGGGCCTCCTGCCGGTGCCTTATCATCAAATTTATTATTAATAGTAACATTAGCATGATTGATTGATTAAACATCGAGCCCACACAACGTAAATGATAGTAACAGAAAGTAACGGATAACAGACTCGAGCAAAAGCAACCTAAGCATGCTAGTAAGACACTGGCTCAAACAATGGGTTGTAGGAAGGGAGATGAGGCAATATCAGGTTTAAGGGATTCATGTGATGGGTTCGTAACAGAACAACTACTACTAAGGCTAGCAGAAAAGAACAACGGAAAGTATCGGTAACCAATGTTGAAAGGAACACGGTGGTTCATGTGAGTGATAACTTGCCTGCAAAACCCAGTAGCCTGGTACTGAGCTAGATCCTTAGAAGGGGTGTCGTAAGTATCGTCGGTCTCAACGTCGTCGTATATCCGAGAAGAAGCAAACAAGCAAGGCAGAAATAAACAATCATTATCATGGCATTGTGCACAATCAAAGATGATGCATGTCAAGTTAATGGGTGCATCAAAATAAACTAGTTGACAAGATAGAAACAGGATTAAATGGACCCATATGCAATTGGATTGCATATGGAAAGCCCATGAATTATGGTTGAATTAATTGTTTTACAACTAATCATTATATGAAAGTGGATTAGCATGATGCATGGATGAGGAAAACAACAAAATAACAACAATAGAACCAAATGGAAATAAGGTTTACCAAGTTTAGAAATTCATTTAGTAAGTGTTGGAATTTTGGTTACTTAAAGGTGTCACACAAGCATTTGTTGTTTTCATCAAGTTAAATTGTTCACAATAGATAACAAAGTTTATATTTGAAAAGAAAACAAGATTTTAGTTGGAATACATGTTTCACTTGTTGAAAAAGGATTTCAAATAAATTATTTATGAATTAAACAAGTTTAAGCAAGAATTAAATGAATTTAATTCAAACATGAACTTATTTGAATTTTTATTTGTTCAAAACATTAAGTGAGATTCATATTTGAAAAATTTATGCTTTTAGGGTTGGAAAACATATTTTATATGTCCCAAAAGAATTTGTTTTGATCAAGTTATGAAATTACCAATTTTAAATGAATTAAACAAGGTTTAAATTATTTAACCAATTTTTATTATTCAAAACAGAAAACAAAGTTTATATTTGGAAAGAGGGTTTAATTTTGCATGGAAAACATATTTCATTTGTGGAAATTTGGATTTAAGACGAGCAAGTTATTATTTTGGCAATTTTAAATGCAATAAATAGGAAACAGTTGTTTTCAGCAATTTAAATTATTCAAAACAGCAAACAAAATTTATATTTGGAAAGTACATGAAAAGTTGATTGGAAAACATATTTGGTTTGTGAAATTTGGAATTTTTATGAACAAGTTATGAATTTTGCAAATTTAAGTGAATTTGACAAGTTTTCAAATTTTGCACCAATTTAAAATATTCAAAACAGTAAACAAATTTTATATTTGGATAGAGCATTTAATTTGGGACATAAAACATATTTAAAAAGTTAAATTTGGAGTTAAAATGATTTTATTATGCCATTTACAAGAAATAGTGCAAATCTGCCATTTTTTAATGAACCAAGGACTTAGAAATAATTTTCCAGGGGCTAGAATTAATGTGCAAGGGCCTAGGTGTGATTTATGAGATTTGTGCAGTACCAAAATAAAAGGAAAAAAAGATTTGGTTTTATTGTGGGGAGGGGGATTCGATCCCTGGACCTGTGGTTGGGGCGCAGGGGAACCAACCAGTTGTGCTGCTGCTTGTGTTTGTGATGGAAAGGGCAGTGGGGGGGGGGGGGGGGTAAGAGGTGCAGTTAGCGGGTTAACTGAATCTGTTCACGTACAGGTGCTGCAACCCGACAGGAACGGAGGCAGCGATCTGCTGCGCCGCTCGCCGGCGAGGAGGCCGCTCGCGGGAGGGCCGTGAGGGCGTGCGGTGCGGCCAAGGGGAGTGGGAGGAGGCGAGGGAAGGGGATCGAGGAGGAGTTGCTCACCTAGTTGGCCTCGATCAGGAGGGGTTGGGGCGGACAGGTCGCTGCAGGCAGGGCGGACAGGAAGATTGGCGGCGGGAATCCTCGACGGTGGCGGCGGCTCAGTCCCTCCCGGCCCAAGCCGAGGGGGGGAGAAGGTAGAGGGTACTTGGGCGTTTCCATTCCCGCCATGGGGAGCTCCCGGGACAGCCTCCAGCGACCACGCCAACCTCCTCAATTTTCGGCCATGGTGGGTTTCGGTGGGGTTCAGTACAGAGACTGGGGTACAGAGAGAAGGGAGCTGGAGGTGGGAGAGGCGATAGGAGGGGGAAGATGGAGGCTAGGGCTAGGGAGAGCTTCGGGTTAGGGTTTATAGGGGATGGAGGAGGGCTCCCAGCCGTTCCCTGTTCTCCTCTGCTACGTGGACATGGAGGATTGCTGCCGTACGAGAGGTAGAAGATGACGTGGGGGTATGGGCCTGAAAAAGGGTAGTTGGGCTGGGCTGGGAGGTAGATAGGTTAGTTGCTGCTCCTTTCTCTTTTATTATTTTTTCCTTTTCCTGTTTTTTTTTGTAGGTTTGCTTTTGGAAGAAAAAGAGGGTTTTTGAATCAGTAAAAATTCTGGAAAAAGTAGGTTAGGTTGGTTAGTTGATTAGAAACCATATTCCAAGATTTGATTTCAAAAAGTTGAGTTTTAAAATGATATTTGTATTTGAATCCAAATAGAAACAATTTTCATTATTAAAAACACAACATTGAAACAACAATTTAAATAGGGTTACCCCTATGAATTAATGTGTTTAAGGATTACAATTTTGAGGTGAATTTCATGGTTTCAATTAGGTACTGATTTGAAATACATTTGATTTGAAATTGGATTGAAATAGAATTAATTGATTGAAATAAAAGCACCATTTTATTAGTTGATCAACATGGAATAAAATGGAACAATTTGGTTGTTTTCACTTGTTATTTTTATTCCAAAAGTTGTAACAGAACAAGTATGAAAACATTGTTTGAGTAAGGTTTGAATTTGAGTTGTGAAAACAGTGGAAAACAAATGCAACAATTAAGAAACAAATGCAAACAAAATGATGACATGATGCAATACTTTAATAAACAAGAAATCAAACATTCTAATTGGTAGGTTTTCATACTTGGGCTGTTACAATAGATTATCGTGAAGATCTTCTTGAGAACAATGAAATGTTGTCTGGTCACAGTAAGTCAACTCGCCCATGTTGACAAGAAATACTCGCTGGACAATTAGGAACCACTTATGAATAGTGTTACTCAGATCGGTGCTGAGAGGAGTCTACAAAAAATTAGGAAGCACTTACAAATCTTTTTTTTTTGAATCAAAGGGCAAAAGATTTGCCTTTTATATTGATATAGAAGGAGCAAACATGAGGTGGCCTGGGCCGACGAAAAGAAAAAACAAAGGAACAAACAAGGGGACAAAACGAAAATTAAGAAACTAGAGCACCCAGATGCTTGGCGCCAACGGTAATCCAATCCTTGCTTTCGTCTTTCATCTTCTGGAAAAGGGCCGCCGGAGGCAAGAAAGTGTTGTTGAATACCCTCGCGTTTCTCTCCTTCCAAATTTCCCAAGTGATCAACGTGATCGCGGTCTTCATACCCTTGGGGTTTGCCGACGGCGCCGCAGCCAAAGCTTGCCCGAATTGCAAAACCGTGTTCCTGACCGTCCCCGTAATGTCCACGATGTCGTGGCAGTCAAGCCACGCGGCGGCGGTATGCCAGATGCGCCTGAAGTAACGGCACTCGAACAAAATGTGACGTGCCGTCTCAGGTTGGGCCCTACAGAGCTAGTCGTTTGCCTACACTAATTTGATTTGGATGCTCAATATCAGACACGACATTTCTTTTATAAACATACCATGTGACAGTGCCGGCAACTTAATGGTCTTCCTTCTAGCTTTGAGCTGTACATAAAAAAAATTCTATTTTCTATTTCCACAATGATCAATAGATGAACATTAAGAAGAGACGGCTGGGAAGTCTTTTTGGTGTGTACTGACGCAACTAACACTATAAAGATAAAGTACTGTTTATACAATTCCATAGAAATATACAACATTATTTACATATGAGCTCGAAATGACAACAAACTTAAAGCTCAAATAATCACCTGCTACCACCTAAAACCCAGCTCAGCATCGAAGGCATTACTTGATGAAGAATCTATCGCGAACTCTTCCAGGATGTGGTATCCTCAACTTTGTCAAAAAAAAATACATATAGAAATATCCATGTGTACCAAGTTTAGCATGCATTCTTCGACAATACTCTTCTGAGTTCTGACACAAGTTTTAATCTAATTGCAAACCTTGTTTCATAATACTTAGTATCATTTAGTGGAAGTGACACTATCTGCAGGCCTTTTGTTTGGTCTTGGGATATGTGCTAAACAATAAACGCCTAGCAACAAGCTTGGGGCAAGTTGGCCTGATGTAATTGAAGGGACACAAATAATCAATGAAGATGCAAATAATCAAGAATGCAAGTGTAATGATTTTTCAAGAAAATCCACTCTCCGAATTAGCTTGCAAATGGAAATCCAAACACAAAAGTATCTAATAGGCAGACAACATCTTTAATAAGAGAACAAATTTAAAGGTTAGAAACCTGACATCGAATGTAGACAAAAAAAACTGAAACATAAACGCCACATCTAGCATTGCTGCTTGCCCTCATTGACAAACATAATCCCATTCACCAAAGACATTGGACCTATATCTATTTTAGTAGTAAGAAGGCCTAAAGGCTCACACAACAGAGGTAAGACTTGAAATATCAGACTGCTTAGTTGTTCGTCGACCTCGAACCGGGGGGTTCCAAATAGGATAAAAGCAACAACAGAACTACAACTTAAGTTATAATCTTACACATCAAATTCAATTTTTTTTATCCATGGCTAGTAGCTTTAAAGATCCTTGGGTGCTCATAATAGAAAACAATGAATGTATACCTCAATTTTATTATATTTTTACATGGTGATGATACTATTGGCATGCAAATTATATGCGGGAGCTAAGGTTGTGAGCACAAGTGTGCGCGGTATAAATTGTGTTCACCAGCCAATCACCAAATTTAGTTAGCTAATTGCTGCTCTAGATGATCTGACCCACAAGTTATTTACAATTGTGATCACATCATTTCACGCCTGCACTACAAATGCACTAAACCAAGATTATAGGCCACTCAAAGACCAATGAATGGAACCTTTTTGAATGAAAATACCGAGTTAGAACTTCTTTGAGATCAGTATGCTACTTCGCAGTTCTATTCTTTTTTTTATCCCACATGGATGGCCGCTTGATCTACGGATTGAGGCTCCATAGCATCGACAGTCTACATCGGATGTTTTGTAGCATTGCCGCTCTATTTATTTTTAGTTTCGGATTTCGGCTGTGTGCATCTCACGATGCAGATGCCGGGTGTAATGCTTGAACTTTTTGAGTAATAAATCCCTTTATCAAAAAAAAATCTGTTTTTTTTTATTGAGAGCACTGTAAGTCACACTTTTTCTTCAAGATGAAATAACTTGGGATGTAACTTATGAGATGCTTAAATGATACCGCTACATATAGCTAGAGTGCTTGCTAGGAAGCAAAACAAGTATATTGCTCCGACATTAAGCCTAACTGTAGTAAAAAGTTCTTTTATTCAAAAAATAATAATCATAACCGCTCATCTCTATATCTACGGAATCCTACTTTGCTACAATTTTCACGTGTAAATTTACTACTGCAATGCTAGTGTACAAAACCACTGACTTTCAGCTGCGGAAAATGTTTTCAGTTGTAATTAATCATCAGCAGGAAGAATATAGGACGCTATATGATCAGATTTACTATAGCCAGAGAAAAGCATCTTATATGAGCATGCATGAGAGAGGACACTAAGATAGACACCCAATTGTTGTACCATGCCCATGGAAATATGAATTATCATGGGGAGATATCCAAGTTTCCACAACATTATGCCACCAGCCTGTAATCCACCAGAATGCATCCATTGTAAAGTGTTAAAGCAACGGACTGCTCAATACACTCAATACAGCACTATATCTAGTAGAATACTCAGAATTAAAAATCAATCTCTGACCAATGACTGACGAAGACATAGATCTTGGACCCTGCGGGTAAGGACACCCCCTCTCAGGCCCAATGTCAAGGCCCAAGAAGAGGCGCCCTTGGAAGACTCCAGAAGGCCTACCAGAAGGCCACCCGCACCAAACTTGCGGGTTAGGTTAGGTAGTTTTGTAACCGACTTAAGCTAGGGTTTGAATCCTCTCCGGGTAGGACTCGAGACCTGGCCATCTATATAAGGCCAGGAGAGCCCTCAGGGAGAGGACCAAGCAATACCGCACGACCAAAAATCCTCGGAACTCGAGATCATTAATCGGGAAGAATATGAAGCACTATTGCATTCATCGCGATCAAGACCTCGTGAAAAGAACCCACGAGAATTCTCGCCTGCAGCACTCGGAATTTCAAGGTGGCCATCACAAACCCTCGAGTGCGATCAGACCAGAAGTTATTCGCATGAGGTTTTGGGCTGTTAGCCTCTTGGTGAATGTGGTTTTCCACCCACTGCTTTTCCTCCCTGTCATTCGGTCTAACAACTGAAGGGCAGATGCACTTAATCAGCTGAAGAATACAAAAGGAGAAAAAATGCACGGGGGCTGCACCACTTACATAGCAACTCCCTCGCAACTGAAGATAGCTCGTCCATCAGAAATTGCTCGCGCTCAGCCGCCAATTTCTGTTTGGATATCGCCACATCAGCCACCCCGCGCAAAGCTTTCAGCCTACGCTCACCCTCCTGAACCTTATCACGAAGGCCAGCAAAAGTGCCCACGGAGGCCACAAGTGGATTTACTGGATTACCACGTCCACCAGAAGTTTCCGCGGCAAACACAGTAGCCTGGAAGAAGCACAAGGAAAGAAGTGAGATGCCCTACTCGAGTGGTTTCTAGTCGCACATCTGACTAAACACGCTTGGGGGCTACTCCCATCGGGAGACAAAGGTACAAACAGGAAGAATAAAAACTCCAAAGGATAAATGCTTCGATCAAGGACAACAAAAGTACGGGAATACATCCCAAGGTTCATTACATTCAAAGAAGGAAATAAAAAAAAACTACGAGGCTACATTGGTGCTCCCACTAGCAGCAGTCGACCCTCCCTTCTTCCGAGCAAAAATCTCAGAAAGCTTCCGAGCAAGAATGGCGGCTTGCTCGCCAAAACGAGAGAGCCGTACCTTTTTGCCCGTGGAAGGATCGACTGGAATGGACGAGTAAGCCTCCTCCAACCCTTCCACTCCGTGCGCCAGAGCAAATTGGATCGCAGTCTTCGCGCCAGCCTCCGATTGAGCGACTGCAAAGGCATCCAGAAGTTTTCCTTCTGAGAAGACCTTCAACATATCATCGAGCGCAGGTGCAGGAGTGGCGTTGGCGAGGAGGCGACCGTACAGTTGCCCCAGCACTTGGGTAGCATCACTGACCATGGAAGAAACTCCATCAGCGTGCCTTTTAAGCTGGGCAAGCGTATCGGTTACCACATCCACCCGCTGGAGTCCAGGGATTTCTAGAGGAACATCCAGAATACCTGCGAAGGGAGAAAATAATACTTAGCAAACTGCAGCCAAGTGAAGAATCAGAATCGCGAAATTCTAGCAAGCTTACCCGCGAAACGCTCAGCAAGGGGACGGAGGAACCCGACAAGCTCGCTGTCGGCTTTACTGCCGGTTTTCTCTAGCTCCTTCAAGGACTTCCGCGCGTCTGCAAGCTGTCGACTGAAGTCTTCCGACTGCATACGGGAAGCCTCTAGCTCTTGTCGAATGGCCGTCAAGTCAGCTTCTCGAGCAGTTACCTGTTCAGAGAATTTGACCTTTTCGGATTCTGCAAATTCAAGTCGAGCTGCAAAGAGACGCTTGTCAAAAACTTTAGAATAAATGGAGTGTGGAAGACAGGGAAACGATAGAGCTCACCCTTGAGAAGGTCGTTTTCAGTCCGGAGTCGGTTGCGGTCCGCTCGAAGAGACTTGCAATCCGATTCAGCGAGAACGACGCGGCGACCAATCGCCGCAAGAGAATCAACGAGTGACTGCAAAAGCGCGAAGACGGAAGAGTTAAAAGGATCAAATTTGAGCCTGTACCCGATCAAATTTGAGCCTCGGGGGCTACTCCCATCGGGAGCACTGCCGTGCACCCGATAAAAATTAAAAGCATGAAGAGGAATTGAACTAGACTTTGAGCCTGTAGCCGATCGCATGCGATCGACTACAGCCTCGGGGGCTACTCCCATCGGGAGCACTGTCGTGCACCCGATAAAAATAAAATTATGGTTTCAAGACGAAAAACGAAGCTTACCTGGCCAGAGGCGCGAGACAGCGGATCCGCAGAGCTATCCGTCACTTCCTTAGAAGCAGAAGCCCTGGCGGCAAAGCTTGGAGCTTCACGCACCATTGTCACGACTTCGGGGGCTGCTCTAGGGGAGTTTTGGACGGTGCCCGTGGTGGGAGTTTCACCCGCATCCTTGCCCTTATTCCTCTTCTCGGGAGGAACGGCCGCGGCGTACCTGCGAGGACTGATCATCTGTAGACTGCACCGAAAGATAGAAACAATCGATATTGAAGCACAGAAAATGTTCGACCAAGATTAAGGAAAAAACACTTACTCGTCATCCTCGTCGTCATCCAGCAAGTCCGCGTTCCAAGCGGGCGTCATCACTGGGATCGATGGGGAAGGAGCCAGGGAGCGCAGTGGAGTCGCATGGATAGGAGCTTGACCGGGCGACGCTTCCAAAGATTTTTCTTTGGAGGTAGCTTCGTCCTCGTCTACCCGACGATGTTTCTTCGGGGCGCCATTCGAGTCCGCAGCGTCATACGAAGAATCGTGCTCTGAACTCGAAGAGGCATTGGCGACGCTGGTGTCAATCGGGCCGTCTTGATGGCTCGACACTTGCTCTGAGGCGGCTTCCCCTGTGGTTGGCGGGTAGCAGTCCGCCATGGCTAGGCTCTGCAAATGCAAGAAGAAGACAAGAAAAATCTTATCAACCAAGACTCTGAACGGAGAAAAGAGGAACAACTCAAAAACGAAAGAAGAGAAAGAAGCTAACCTCGGCTGGGGGAGGATTCGAGGCGGCGAAGGCTTCAACGGAGCAATCGGGGAACTTCTCTCCCACCTTCAGTCGGGTGATGCCTGCGATTTTCTTCTCGAATTCTACATTCGAAAGTTCCTCGCGGCTTACTCGACTGGGATCTTCCGAGCCCTGGTACTCCCACATGGCGGATGGCCTCTGTTGGAGTGGCTGGATCCTGCGCTTCAAGAAGATGCTCACCAAGTGCATCCCGTTGAGCACAACTCCCGCGGTCTGATCTCGAAGAGCAGCTACTCTCGCGATTAGAGGCGCAACAGTCTGGGTTTCTTCGACTGACATCTTGTGCCCCCAAGACTTGCGCCTGGTCAAAACAGCGAACGGGTGGAACTCTACAATCCCACCCGAGCTGTTGTCGACGACGTAGAACCACCTTTTCCGCCAGCTTTGGGCGGAGTCGACGAAGTGCATGTTGAAGTAGCTGCTTTCTTGTCGAGCTTGGATCCCGAAGCCGCCGGTGCGAAGCGGTTCGCCAAGCTCGGACTCCACCCGCGACTTCTCGCGGAAGATCCGGACCTTGAAAAGCGCCTTCCACAGCGCCCAGTGCGGGCGAATGCCAAGATAGCACTCGCAGAACACGATGAAGCACGTGATGTGCTGCACCGCGTTCGGGGGGAGATCGTGAAGCTGTATGCCATAGGCACACAGCAACCCGAGGAAGAAGGGATGAAGGGGAAAAGAGAGGCCCCGAGTCACGTGGTCCACAAAGACCACGCGCTCGTTCGACTGGGGATTAGGTACCTCTTCCTTTTTCCCGAGGCGGACGCGCTTCTCCGCCTCCGCCGGCAGCAACCCCTCCCGCTGCATCTCCTTGATGCATTTTGCGGTGGTGTTGGGAGAACGCCAGTCGCCGGCGCGGGGCGCGGGTTGCACGGAAGGTTCGCCGGACGCAGAAACGGCAGCGCCGCGCTTCTTTCCGCCAGCCATTGTTTGCAGCAAGAGCTCGAGCACTGGGAAGATGAAGATGGGCGCGAGGAAGGAGATGAAGACAGGGAGCGGGGAAAATTTTACTGCGGCACTAACACCCCTATTTATACACGGGGCAAGGCAATCTCAGCCGTACGATGCGCTACGTGGCACCTATCACGGCTGCCACGCGTAAGGATGAAACGAAGCGGCGGCCTGCGCTGTTTCGTGCCACGATCTTAACAGAAGATCGTGCGCATTTACTGCGCGTTTCGCGTAAAAAACGGGAACGACGTCTCGTTCCCCGGTCAAAAAGCTGACAAGGTGGGCCACCATCTGCTACCACTCCGTCACGTCCCATCGGGAGAAGAGGAGTGCGCCATGACGTCATGGCGAGCGTCATTCAAAATTGAGATCTTTTCGACTGGAAGTTCAAACGCGAAATTATCTTCGTACGAATGTCAATTCCTTCGGATAAAAGCAACTTTTCCATGAACAGTTCATAAAGCAAGGCCTCTTTGAACAGAGAAGAAAATACCCTATGCACGAAAACTCTTTCGTATGGGCACAGCATCCCGAATATGAAAACTCTTTCATATGGACTTGGTTTTTCCCAACACGAAACTTCTTTCGTATGGAGCTCAAACAATTTCATCGGGAGGAAAAAACCTACCTCTCCTACACGTGATAATTATACATCATAAAAACCTGGATTGTTCAGCCGACTATGCACATCTGGATGCCGTATTCTTCGAATACGAAGGTAAGACCCAGAAAGATCTCTCTTTTGGGCCTGGAATCGCACTCGAAAGCTGCGTCCTCCGGCATAGTTCCGTGTCAACAACACGAAGAAAAATCCTAGCGGACGCGCCAGGTACCCTCATAGGTTAAGTTCGACTCGATAAGTCCACAACGGCCCAGTCGCAACAACCACCTCATCGGGTTCGAGTCGGAGGTCTCGAATCTGTGTAGGCCAGGAATGTTTTTGCCCTAGTCGCAATTAATTGGCCCTGATCTCTCGGGAGAGCCAAGCTACTGTGTCACATCCTTCTGCAAATATAGCCGCAAAAACTGGCACCTATGCTGCTCGATACTCGACCGTTTTAATTCACAAAACAGGGAACACACCCTTCGTAGACAACAACTGTCGAGCTGAACTTCCAGGAGATCAAAAAAAAGGTCTGACCGTCTACCCGACTGGAAATAAATCCCAATCGAGCACACGCTCGGGGGCTACTGACGAAGACATAGATCTTGGACCCTGCGGGTAAGGACACCCCCTCTCAGGCCCAATGTCAAGGCCCAAGAAGAGGCGCCCTTGGAAGACTCCAGAAGGCCTACCAGAAGCCCACCCGCACCAAACTTGCGGGTTAAGTTAGGTAGTTTTGTAACCGACTTAAGCTAGGGTTTGAATCCTCTCCGGGTAGGACTCGAGACCTGGCCATCTATATAAGGCCAGGAGAGCCCTCAGGGAGAGGACCAAGCAATACCGCACGACCAAAAAGCCTCGGAACTCGAGATCTACTCTCGATTCGAGCAACTTGTAACCGATCTAATCATCCAATACAGATCGACACGAGGCAGGAGTAAGGGTTTTACCTCTACGAGGGCCCCGAACCTGGGTAAATCTTGCCTTCTGTCTAGCCGACGATCTCACCAGCGCCCATGACTTCTCCTAATCGAAACCCGATAGGGTCACCTAAGGGACTTGTCGAGTCAGGGATTCGACAATGACCTTCTTAAAAGGAGGTCAAGTACCAACTGCTCAATGATCATCTCTGGCCTGAGATACCAGAGAGCAGAGAACATGGACATATAAGGAACCGCTGACTGCTTTAATCCAAACATTAGCGGGCTGCTTCTGCAAACATATATCTTGCAAATTTTTGTGTGCATAAACCACTAGGGAACAACGTGTGTGGATAATCACTTGAAAATTTATTTGTTTGTAAATTGATCAGGCTGCTGCTAAGATCCCAATACAACCCTGGGCTCTACACGATGGCTACTGCCAACGAACCATGTAAATTGATATTATTTCATAGACTGCAAGAGTAACTGAACCACAAACCTTGTGATGCCTTGTCAAACAGAAGAATAATTCAATTTACTAGCCAATTCACGGTACTTGATGGCTGATGCAGCCTGTTAGATTTCTGACGACTAAGAAAACATGCCATGGCATGCCATGTTCATATGATCGCCTCAAATATTAAGTAGTAGTAAAAGCGCAGTGATTTCAGAACAGAGTACTAAACTGCAAGAACACAACAGAAATTTGTCCCCAAACTGATCAGACGATCGTCTCAATCATGCTAATCTATCTATGAGCCTAGTTAAGCGGAAGTGTACCCGCCATATGGTGCGGACCTCCGTCGTCCTGTGATCAACCCTCATCGTTGGAGTCCGACTCCGATGACTCTTCTGTCGGCTGCGCATTGAGCATCTCTGGTCTGATATACCGGAGACCAGAGACCGTGGACAAAGTGATTTCATTAGGCGGCTCCCTTTGATTCGTGCGGGCGATCTCAGCAAGAGTGCTCGGCGATGCAGGCGGAGGGATCGGTAGAGGGACCACCGACACAGTGATATTGTCAGTCAGCGGCTCCCCCACGATCGCAGCAAGAAGGCTTGGCGATGCTGATACTGACCGTGGAGGGATCATTGGAGGGACCACCGTCGACGGCTCGTAGTCGTAGTAACCAAATAGTTCAAGTTGGTAGTACGAAAGCTGCTCGTCCTGATCAAGATCGTGCTCCTGCTGGCCGCGGTGACCTTCTGATGCCTCCGCCGCCGGCATGTGCTCTTGAACTCCACCACCAGGGACACTCTCCTGCAGCTGTGCCGAGACGATGCCGTTGAAATACTTCTTCGGGACAATAGCTCGTGCAGGATTCTTCTTCTGGCCCGGGCCACGCTCATGCTTCACGCCGTCCTCTCCAAAGAGGTCTCTCAGCTCGCCGTCGGTGGCGTTGGGCGAGAGGTAGAGCGCGGGCACGCCCGGCTTGCCGGCGCCATCGTCGTTGGCGCTGGTGAACTCGTGCATGACCTCGTGTCGTCCTTCTTGGAGGTCCTTCTTGGAGGGACCTCGTGTCATCCTCGTCGTTGGCGCTGGCTCACGATACCCAAAACCTCGGTTCGTGTTATATTTATATTACAGAGACAAACTGCCCCGGTCGGTTTAGGTACATGAGTAGAATCCGGACTCCCTATACGCATCGGTATAGAAACTAGTACTACTCCTACTTTAACACCGTCGACGTAGAAGGTGTTATTTTATTGTGTTCCGAATCCCATACAATTGGTGTACTACATATGGAGTCCTACGAGACTAAGGCATGCCAACCGTGCTAGACGTGCACGAGTACAACTCTATTTCTTGTCCGCCAAGAAAGAGAGTTGTTTGCCCCAATATATAGTACGAGTTAGTCATAGAATAGACTGAGAGAGAAAAAGATGTGAGATCAAGAGAGATCCACCAGATTAGCACGTAGAGGGTTTGTCCTCTCATGTATTGTAATACTCCTCCCAATTATAGTGATACGCCTTTGTGCGTGCCGTGGTTTTCTCCCGCAAGGGTTTCCACGTAAAAATCTGTGTTCTTGTTCTTGGTTGATCCGCGATTCGCTGCGCCCATTTGTAACAAGTGGTATCAGAGCTCCGGGTTTGGAGATTGTTTCGCTGCCCGGGAGACTTTCCGCTGCGCTCCCGGGCAGCACGGCGCATCGTTCAATTGGATCATCCGCCGCAATCGTGTGGCGTCACCTGTAGCGGTTCAAGCATGGTCTGAGGTCAGATCGGATATCTTCACAGTTGTTTTCATCAGCGTTCCGTATGTCGCTTTGGCGATCCATCGATCTGCGGTTGGATTCGTCGACGTTGTGGCGACATCGCCAGCGCCGTCCTGGTAATTCGTCTGTGTGTCGTGGACGGGCTATTCCTAATTCACTGCTACACCTTCCATCGATTTGAGTATCGATTTGTCGTAGCTGCTCCCGTCTGTAGCGATACCAGGTCAGGCAAGAGAAAAGCGATCTGACGTGTTAATGCTATCTCCGTTCCACGTGATGTCCTGTGAATTTCCAGGTTATTTTGAAGCAAACTGCACACGGGATCAAGTTCCAAAGAGAAGCATTACCACGTGAAGCATGAAAAGCAATTTGCTGTGCTACTGTGATTTCCTCACGGGAAGCCCCTAGGAGGAAAAGTGTGCTGCTGCGTTGTTGCTAGTCCACGTGAAAGGCAAATTGAATTTTGGATCCTTAGTCTCAATTGCTATGTCCACCCAAACAGTTACCAGGTGCTATTTACTCCCGTTATTTGCTCCACTAGTTTAATTCAACAAAGAATTTTTCTCCGGCTTGTACTGCTTAGTGTTACAGATTATTCTACTCATGGCTTCCATGAAGTACCAGCTTTCGTTGCTGGAGCGTGACACAAGGTTTTCTTATGGCAAGTCAAAGATGCGAGCGTTGTTGGCGAAAGCCTATTATGAGGATGCACTGGATAGTTGTTTCGTTTATGGTGGAGTTTTTTTGGGATTATTGCCCATTGGATATAATGGATACAAATATATTGCTGCAGTTTATTTGAAGAACACAGTTCAGTTATCAGAAGAAAAATTAAGGAGGAGGTAATTATTAAGCCTGTTGGTAGCCAGCATATACTCTTTTGCTCTCCAGAGATATTTGCTGTTATGCATGTGAAGGTTTTGTTCTGTTATTTATGTTCGTGATGAGGATCAGTTGTGGTGCAAGAGGAGATGTGTTTTCTGCTAGATACTACAACATTTAGTACTGTTGGTTTCAGTGCAATTAAGTTGTCTTTGCTCTTTCAAGAGGGGTCTATTGCAGAGTTTAAGCTCCACTGCATGTTCAGGAGGTTCCTTCATCCGACAGTTGTTTTACATGGACAGTTTTAGACCATGTCATGGATTTTTCAGACGGCAGTTTTTTGTGTACGTGATATGCTCCGTACAAGATGCTCTTGCATGAGTATTGTTTGCCGAGATTTATGCTATGGGTTTTGTAGCATGTTCAGATTCCATGAAATGAGTTCTTCACAATGCGATGTGCATCAAGATGTTGCACTATGAGCTATGCGCTCGTTTATGCACCACAGGAGATATGATGACTTATGTCATTTGATGATATTTGAGCAGTTTCGGTTTTTTGAGGTCAGTGGCACAGACTCAGACTTTTTTTGGGAGTTTTCCAAGTTTCGTATGTCTGCTTTGTTGACAGCTGTGTGTTTTCTCGACGGCCTACCGATTGATTTGCTCAGTATGACTTCGTGAGAAGTTTATAAGTCCTATGGACGTTTCAAGACACAAGGTTACTTGTGATGAGTTTAATTGAGGAGTTGATGCTATCTATGATTATTGTACGGGATTTCGTCTCAAGGTGGAGTGTTATTTTATTGTGTTCCGAATCCCATACAATTGGTGTACTACATATGGAGTCCTACGAGACTAAGGCATGCCAACCGTGCTAGACGTGCACGAGTACAACTCTATTTCTTGTCCGCCAAGAAAGAGAGTTGTTTGCCCCAATATATAGTACGAGTTAGTCATAGAATAGATTGAGAGAGAAAAAGATGTGAGATCAAGAGAGATCCACCAGATTAGCACGTAGAGGGTTTGTCCTCTCGTGTATTGTAATACTCCTCCCAATTATAGTGATACGCCTTTGTGCGTGCCGTGGTTTTCTCCCGCAAGGGTTTCCACGTAAAAATCTGTGTTCTTGTTCTTGGTTGATCCGCGATTCGCTGCGCCTATTTGTAACAGAAGGTGAAGTTGCTCTTGAAGCCGTCGTCGCCCACTTCTCCTTGGTCTCGCTCCACCAGGTCCCGCCGGCCCCCGCCCGCCCTACGTGGCGGTGAGCCTGCTTGCCGGTGCCTCCGCCCGCGGTCTCGTTCTTGAACCGCGTCTCGTCCAGGAACCAACAAGTGCGCTCGCGCTCGCGGATGCTGGCCCGCGGGTGCCGCGGCCACAGCGTGTCGGGCATCTCGCCGTTGACGTTGGCGTGGAAGACGAAGCCCAGCGTGTCGCGCATCTCGTTGTCGCCGGCGATCCACCGGTTGAGGAGCCCCAGGCATTCGTACGGCGTCGGGCTGAAGTAGATGCCGGGAGGGAGCGGCGGCCGTGGCGGCTGGATGTGGTTCGAGCCGTGGGGAGGCGTCTCCGCCATGGCCACCGAGCTGCTGCTGCCGGCGTCGGCGTAGGATCGTTTCTTGGTTTCAGAACTTCTCTTGACTTCTTGATGGCCGTGGGGAGGCATCTCCGCCATGGCCATGGAGCTGGCGCTGCCGGCGGCGGCGTAGGATCGTTTCTTGGTTGCCGGAATTTTTTTTTGCCTTGTTTAAGGCAGAGTTGGGGAAGAGAGCTACTCCCTCCATTCAACAATAGATGACTTGCAGGTATGAATGTATATAGATACTAAAACATGTCTAGATACATCCATATTTATATAAGTGTAAGTCATCTATTGTTTAACGGAGGGAGTAGATGGCAAGTTGTGTCTGGAAGGAGGGATCGATCGGGGGGACGGTGCTTATATGGGCAGGCTGTGGAGCTATGGCGGCGTCCCGGATTTGCGGATGGGGAGGGAGGTGTTGGCGGGCTGCACGGAAGGTGTTCGACGGAATGGCCTCCTCGGACCGCATCTTGTGAAACGCAACGCGATGGTTGCTGCCTTGTTGGGGATTGCAGAAGCACGAGTGACGGGTGAGAGCATCTCCACTTGGCCGATTCCATACGGGATGCGTTTTTTTTGGCGTTCTTTCCTACTCGCCGTCCCATAAATCTATTTATTTTGAAATTCAAATTGTGCAAATGCAAAAATAAAATAAACAAACACAATATATTTAATGTCTTGTCACATAAATTCGAATTTTATGCCATAATTTAAACATGTGGCCCATTACAAAACGAAGGAAAATCGCATGAGGTCGACGGTGTCGGATCATGCTAGGCCGAGACGGTGTTGGGGCCGAGAAAACCGGTGGCGGGGGCATGGCCGAGGAAATCACCGCCGATGAAGTCCCGCCTTGGGTGCAGCCGGGTATGTCGTAGCTGTTGCCGTGGATGTCGCCGCTCCGTGAGCCTCCGCAGGCGCCGAGGATGTAGTGGCATGGAGTGCCAAGGACGCCGATGCCGGCGCAAGCCCCATCTTGGCTTAGATCGCCGCACGAAGGCGACGAGCTCCTTGAACCGCCGGTTGGATTGTTTCCGATGATGTCGAGGTTCGTCGCCATCGGTTCAACCTCCTTCTTGTCCTGCCTTTGGAGGTACTCCTTTGTGTCGATCTGGCGGATGTCAGTTCTATGCACACGTAGCGTCCCGCATGGCCTCTCCTTTGCCAAGCGTGGTTTCAGCACGTGGCGCTTCACGCCGAGCATGCCGGTCTTCATCGACTTCGCCTTCCCGACATTCTTCATGTTCTTGGTAACTGTTGGGGGAATGGATAAGGGGATGCCCCAGAGTACTTCCTCATAAACCGGATTTGGATACATCCGGTTCATAGTTAATGTTCCGGTTTATACCAAGATTGTTCGAGGAAGGAGAACCAGCTGGAGATCTGAAGACCTGGCGGCTCGAAGGGAGGAGCCGGCCAATGCCCAACATGGCCCGTAGAGTGGCATGGTCAAAGCCGGAAGGGCCCAAGACTTGGCGGGACGACTGTAACATCCCTGATTTTTGGAAAATGCAAAAATCACAAAAATTTGAAACTTTTTGTTTTCATGTTATGCAAGTCACCAAGAACAAAATAAAAAGCAAGAAACAAAAGGAAATAATACATAATTCAATGAAATTGAGTTTACCAATCCAATTATGCCTTGTTCCTTAAGCTCTAAAAACTTTCTTCAAAAATAAGTTCCATTATATAAGGGAATATATTTTATTAACAAACCTTTACCTAAAAAGTTTACAACTCCAATATTACCTTGAAGATATTTTTTGGCAAAAAAAATCAAAGATTTATAACCCTTAATAAAGTTCTAGGCCTTAAAAGTATTTGAGGAGAATAAAATTATTACTAATAACCTTTAGTAGTTATTCCAAGTTTTAAACATAAATGTGTGAAAATAAAATGCATTGCTTGATAATAATATAAAAGAGGGTTTTGAAAACAATATCATTACTTGTGGTTTTATTCTAAATTTTATTGACCAACAATATTAATTATTTGATATGAACTAATTAAATAACATTAAGTTACTATTAGTAAATCCTTCACATACTAAAATTATAAAATGTGAAAATGGTTTAAAAATGGCTTCCCAAAGATAATATATAACATGTAAACTGTCTCTGAAATTTTATTTAGACAATAACATCAACTTATTATTTTTCTAAATTTTAAAATGGCCTTAAGGTATTATTTAGTGTTTTATTTATTTTCAAAATATAAATTCTGAAAACAAGATGAAATGACTCTCATGATTTTGTTTTCAACATTTATAATATCACTAAAATTTTATTTGAACAATAACTATGTTTTATAAATTTTTGAATTAAAAAAATCACATTAAGAGACTATTAAGGAATTATTCAAATTTCCAAAATTCAAAAATAAAATATGTTGTTTTGTTTTAAAAAATGGTACTGTTGGAAAGTATTTGAAATTTCAAGAATTTAGAATTTTGTTTCATGTCATTTGGATCAAGAAAACAGAAGTTATTAAAGATTTGAATAAACAGAAATTAAAAGAAAAATGTCGATGACGTCACCCATGACGTCATCATCTTCTTCCTCTGTTAGGAAAGAAACCTGTAACGGCCGAATTCTTGGCCGCATGATTAAGGGCCATTAAGGCCATAATTCCTTGCCATCTTTGCGCCTACAAATAGCCACATGCCCCCTCCACATTTCCCCTCTCTTTCCTCACCTTCTACTGCCCCAGGCCGACGCAATTAGTCGCCGGAGTTGAAACCCTAGCTACGGCCGCTCCCATTGATTCCGGTGAGTTCAACACCCTCCCGAGGCTGATACTGCCCCACCCTCTCTCCCGTATCCTGGTGCATCCTCCTGATACCCTCTCGGTTGTTTTTGTCGCAGCAAATAGCCACATCGTCTCCTTTCGAGCCACCGGAGTGCACTGCACCTCCGTCTGCATCGCGGCAACGAACCAGTAAGCGGGACCCGCCGCCACTGTGACCATCCACTTCGCCACGTCGCGCTCGTCGTCGTCGTCATCTCCGTTGAGCTCGAGGACCCCTGCAGCGCCGTCTTTGTCGATTCCCGAGCGCAGCTCCGCCGTCCGAGCCATTCACCGGCGGAGATATTCCGGTGAGCCACCCTTCCCCTCTCTTTTAAATCCCTATCGTCGGATCTAAACATACGGCCTAGATTAGATCACTTACGCAGAGGGGTACGAACCAATTAGGTTGCGCCACGTGTGCACCAGTCAGCAACGCCGATTGGTTATCTGTCGCCCATGGCAGCGCGTAGTAGGCCCAGGCCCAGTCCCTATCTATCGCACGGTGCGGCAAATAACAGATCTGAACCCAGCCCATCTCTGGATTTAAATCCGAATAAAAATAAAATGTCTATTTTGCAGAAAAGCCCCTACATCTTAGATCTATCATATATTTTGATCCATAAGGCCAAATTTAGAAATCTTGGACTTTTTGAAAAGCCCTTGACATTTAAAAACTTTTGGCACTGTCCAAATTCAAATTTGACTAACTTAAATTTGTTCAATTTTAAATATGCTTGTTTGATGAAATTTGGCATAATTCAAATTCTACAAATCCAAAAATTGTAAATAAAATATATTTGGAAACCTTAGGATGTGTAATTTCATAACCTCTGTCCCAAAATAATATTTGAACAAATTAAGATTTAATTTAGAATTTAGTTGTCTATTTGAGTATTTTGACATAGATTAATTTCTATAAATATTTGCAATATAGTTCATTTTGCAAAATTGCTCCATTTGATAACCATGTACCAGAAAAACCTTGCCCAACCATTTTGGACACCCTTGGACCATGACCATGTATTTTAGCCAAAAATCCGTCATAGTAGTCCATCTAGTTATTATGTCTTAGATTTTGTTTCTATTTCTTTCTACCATTGTTTGTTGTGGCCATTTTTGGATCCAAGACCAAGTCTCTAAAATTACCAAGTACTGAACCTCAAACACTAGCACCTTAGTATTCTATCTACTTCTCCATTCTCCCATTGTTCCTTCAAGAATTCACCAAGTCAACAAAATGGAGATCAAGACTCAAGCACAAGAATGAAACTTCAATATCAACTTGGTGGCAACATGAAGAGCTACAAGGAAGATCAATGAAGAAGTTTTGAAGAAAATACATGGACTCCACACCTAGAAGAAACTCAAGGAAGTACAAGTGTATGAAGAAAACCCAGAAGAAGACCAACCCCTTTCTCTTTCTATCTTTCTTCTTATTTTTTTCTTTCCAAATTGACTTAGTGGTATATGTGCCCATCCCATACCCAAACCAATTAGTGAAGTGAAAACCATGAAGACTATCAAGACCAAGAGAAGCACCACACCAAGGAAGGAAACAACTTAGATGGCATGATGATGATCTTCAAGAAGGCAATCACATGAGGTCTAGAAGCAATCCATACAAGTTGAAGAATAACAAGTTATTTTTGTCCAACCATTGACCCAAATGGAAAATCCAAGACTTAGTAATATTTTCCCTTTGATGAGGAAGTTAGTAGGCCTATCCTAACCACAATGGAATATACTAACATAGTCACTCAAATATTTTTGAAGGTGAATATGACCAAGTGTTTGCATGTATTACTTTAGTTGAAGAAGTAATATGTTTATTCTTAATGAACTCTTGGAACTTCCTCGACAAGTATGGTTATAATAAAGTTAGACCACATCAAACTCAACCTAGCCCTTCCCAAGTAAACCATTGGAATTTCCTTAACAAGAATGAGACCACTAGAGAATGAATCTTTCAACTCAAACCTAGACCTTGTCCTAACCAACTTGGTCAAGACCCTTTTGATATGTTAGTTGCTATGTATGTTTTCTACACTTGTATATTGTTTGGAAGAATGTTTGTTTATTTTGTTATTGTGTTTTCAATGAATAGATTGTACGGAGAGCAATGATCTTTTGTGAAGAGAGTGTGATATCTTCACCAACTTAAACAAGCCAAGTAACACGCCATCAACTACCCATTATTTTCTATATGCATTAGTTGATTTTGAGTAGTATGCATGATAGGAAATTTTACTAAGTTATACTATGCTATGCTATTATCCTAGTAGTGTGTAGCCATCCCTTTTACCTTGTTATTTTGATAGCCTTAGAATTTATTAGGTGCTATGCAATGTTAAAAATTGTTTTACTAGATGTTGAGGAAAAATTCTAAGTATAACTAATGAATGAACCACCTGGGTGGAAGTGGTAAGACTGGTTTATGTTGAGTGTTGCCTCAGGGCCCTTGTCTAAGGGTTATTCCACTTGAGGTTGTCACTTGAGGATGGCCACCCAGGAAAAAAGAGATTACTATGTCCTTCTAAGTTTAGTAGCTTCCCGTGAAGCCTTTAGTCATATGGGCTCTGTCTTGATCAACTAAGTTGAATGATCTCACTAGGCTTACCAACAGATGTAGCATAATTATTGGTGGAACGGGTAAGCCAAACGGTGGTGGAATTTCTTCTTAAATATCTCGTCTCAATCTTCTCCTTTCCTTAATGCACTCAGGGTGTATAGGATGTTTGGGCTGATTTCAGTCTGAAGGTGAAAGTGCACAACCTCTGTAGAGTCAACAAACTAAGATCTTCGCCGTGTCCCCGGTTATGGACAACTATGAGCAGCTGGACAAGGATTGACGGAAGAATCTCATCATCAATTTCAATAAGTAAAATTTTGACCAAGTGAACAGTATTGTGGTGCTTGGATCTTAATCCAATGTTGCCACCCCTTTGAAAAGAAAAGTTTCTTTTACAAAAGAGATAGGACAAAATTGGCTTTATGCAAAACTTAGCCAAAAACTCCACTCAGCCAAATAAGCATGTAGTATTATTCTTGCCATTTATATCCACCATAGTGTTACTTGCCAATACATTAAATTGTATTGACTCCCTTGTGGCTGCATATTCCATATTGCAGATGTTTCTGAAGACGAGTGATGATTTCGTTTAGTATCTCGAGACTATCGCCAACATGTTTTGCCTGTGGCACATGAAGAAGATGGGCTCAATGTTTACTATGTTTTCCGCTGTATATCTTTGTTTACTGCTAGTCTTCTAAGACTATGCAAGTTGTAATGCTATTTTGTAAAGACTGGATCATGCGATGTAATAGAATTTGATGCATTTGCATGATATTTCATTTTGTACTGTGGTGCTAGCAATTGATCCAGGGACTAGCACAATAACACATGTGTCCTTACATTATTTAAATGTGGGAACTCTACGACGACCCAAGGCCATCGGAGCAATCCAGACCCAAATGGACTGGCCCGGATCCCGGGGTAAACCGGTTGAAGACTTGGAAGCCAGATCCTCTAGGACTCTGAGGACCGATGTAATCCGGATTCTCCTATAACCTTACGAACTCGACTGCTACATAAAGAGAGTTCCTAGGACGTAGAAAGACAGGTTCTAGTTGATAGCAATAGTTCTCGAGACATCGGAAGATGGAATCGCTCCTTGTAATCAAGACCTCAAATTCCAAATAGTAAAGAAGCAGGAGTAGGTTTTACCGTCAATAGAGGGGCTGAATCTGGGTAAACTCGCGCCTCTCGTTTCCACTATTACCTTTCCGATACTTTGCTCAGTAGCAATGGCCTCACAAATGAGGACTCTTGCCATGACTATCCATGACCATTGGCGCTCACCGTGAATCCGGCTCGTGGAAGCGTTGTTTTTTCAGAAGGATCCCTACTAGGGATCGAGAGGTGCGTGATTGGCCGGATCAGGAAGAGTCGGCGCGAAAACTACTACAACCATGATACTTGGGCACCAGAGTTCTGTTTTGTCGAATCCGGTTTTTGAGTTCCCTTCGGCAGAATCCAGGTCTTCGTCGGGTTCGTTGGAGGAACCGGCCGAAAGCCAGATCAAGAGTCTGACTTAGTTTCTGGAGAGGCCGCAATTGTGCATTCAGATGGAGAATCCTCGGTTAGTAACAACTATGACCATGATGAAACTGGTTCTATCGAGTAGCTCTTTGAAAATCGATTGGGAGGGATCCTGGAACAATAATTGGAGCATACGGCCGTCTACATGGTAGGACGGGCTCGGCCTGTTTAGCTTAGGTATGATGCTAGTGGAAATTTAATTACAAATAAAGTTTCAGGGTCAAATCCGGTTCAGGGCGCTCCAAGGGCAGTAGGATCTGGACAGCTGATCCTGTGGCACCAACCCCGTATGCACCCAGACCTGAACTCATGAGAATAATGGACTCGCTGACTGAGCTCCTGGCAACACCGATCGCGCCAGAGAACCTGGCTCAACGTAACATGGATATAGCAAGGCTTCGAGAGGAATTGAACTATGCTCGCTAGGAGATTCAAACTAAAGTAACTTGTATAAACAAAGCACGCTTGAACGTCATGGAGAAAGCAGCACGTTTGGACGCGGAAGGGATTCATCTAAGTTTCCGGCAGAGGGAATTGGCTTAGTTACTTCGCGCCTATGGGTTCGCCATTCCCCCCTCGTGCGTTGTGGCAACCTGCACCTACCTTGAGCATCCTCGGCTCTGCCCTCGGCCAACCAAGCCATGCCTACCCACTGATTATCCTACGCTGCCATCACCTCCACGACCTACCAAGCTCCGTCATGGGATAACAACAGCATGGTTCACTATGCTCCGAGCTACGGATCCGCACTCCCTCCACACGGCGAATTGCAAATGGACTCCGGCGCCTCCTCACACGTCTCCGGCAACCAAGGTATCTTGACTTCATCTCAATCCCTTTTAGAGCAAAATTCTCAACATATTATCGTTGGTAATGGTTCTATTCTCCCTGTTGTTGCAACCGGTTCCACTCAACTCACCTCTAGACCTTTCCATTTACATAATGTTCTTGTCTCCCCTCACATAGTCACAAATCACATTAGTACACGCAAATTCACCCGAGATAATTCATGTTCTGTTGAGCTTGACCCATTTGGCTTTTCTGTGAAGTACTTCGCAACCAGGACAACAATCAAGAGATCCAATAGCTCCGGGGAGTTGTATCCTTTTTTTGGCAACCATCGCAACTACTCCTCTACGGCGTTATCCGTCACTAGTGATGTTTGGCATAGTCGCCTCGGCCATCCTAGCTCCAATGCACTTGCTTCTTTACCTTTACGTTTTATCTCCACATGTTATAAGGAATCCCCTCGAACATCTTGTGATGTGTGTCAGCTTGGCAAGCAAGCCCGGTTTCCCTTTGCCACCTCTCACTCTCGTGCATTAGCCCCATTTGATTTAATTCATTGTGATCTATGGACATCTCCTATTGTAAGTTTTCCGGGTTATAAATACTATCTTGTCGTTCTTGATGATTATACGCATTATTCATGGACGTTCCATCTCCGACAAAAATCTGACACATGTGACACCCTCCTCCATTTCTCGCCTTTATCTCCATGCAATTTCATAAAACTCTCCGCTACCTTCAGTGTGACAATGGGGGTGAATTCCTCACCACACACCTTCGCACTCACCTCTCTACCCATGGCATTGCCCTGCGCCTCTCATGTATGTACAAATCTCCTCAAAATGGCCAATCCGAACGTCTTATTCGCACAATAAATGACATCATTCGCACCTTACTATTCCAAGCATCTCTCCCCCACCCTTTTGGGTTGAGGGTCTCCACACCTCCACATACCTCCTCAACCTTCGCTCTCGTGCCATCAACAATCTGACACCCCACTTTCTCGTCGGCCAAAACCCCACCTATGGTCATCTTCAAACTTTCGGTTGTCTTTGTTTCCCTAATGCCTACTCCACATCAGATCACAGGCTCTCACCACGCTCCACTCGATGTTGTCTTCATTGGCTATCCTCATGAACATAAGGGTTATCGCTGCCTAGATTTAGTGATGCGGGCATCTAATGGTTAGCACGCCAGAACAATAAATTATGATGTATCATGTCTAAGGCCTGCGAGCCGCATGTGTTGGCCGAGCCTGCTAATAGGCCGGTTTGTATCGTGTCGAGTCCAACTAGGTTTAGGTTCGAGTCGGTTTCGGGTTGGGTCTGTCCAAACTGACTAGGGGTTGGCCTCTTATATAAAGAAGCCAACAACTAGGGTTATGGGGAGGTCAGAATTTTGAGAGTTTAGACACGAGTTGCGTTAATCGCGTGATTGGAAGGATTATTTATCTTGTGTTCTCGTTATGAAAGATCGGGCAAATTCTACGGATCATCAGGTTGATCCATATCATGTCGTATCAGAGCTCTGAGTTGCTCACAGCGAGTTCTCGTTGATCGGTGTGCTATTTTGATTTGATCAATTTCAGTTGCTTCGTGTTCGTGGTCGCTGGAGATCGCGAGGGGCTCTTTCGTTCGAGATCGATTGTGCTATCCTTTTCCGTTCGTGTGGAGTTGGGCAGCATCGAAAAAAAAGGGATCGCTCGAGACCAGAGGCTGAAGGAGTCGGGTGCAGAATCGGGCAGGATTGTTGCTTTTCCTTCCATTATTTTGTGTTTGGTTCGATTTTTTTTCTCCTGTCGTGGGTGTAGAGGACAGCAAAGGAAGTCAGATTTTGTTGGATCTCCCACGAAAGCCAAGGAGAGAAAAGAGGAAGTCCACGTACAAAAATAAAAGGAAATTCCTGTGCGTGTACGTGAAGGACAAAGCAATATTAGGAAGTAAAAAAAACAGTTGTCTTGGAAGGCACGAGCTAGGAGAGAAAAGAAACGGATTAGAGAAGTACGCTTGACTCTGTCCGTTTTTGCTGGAAGTTTTTCGTGAGAACAAAAAAAAAACACATAGTACAGATCGGAAGTTGCGTTCAAGCTACAACTTTACGTCAGTTTTTTTCCAGCGGTTGCGTGTTGCTGTTGTTGCCTGTTTGACGTCCGACGCTACAATCCTCTTCTGTCGCTTCCGCCAGACTGAAACCAAAGATGTCTACTAAGGAAATATTTGATCCGGCTGTCGAAATAGCAAACGCTCATGCACAGGCTAATCGTGATTCGGCACAGTTAATCAAACCTATGCGGGTGATATTTGCAGAACTTGAGGCGACATTGGCTTCTATTAAAAACAGGTCCAAACAAATAGCGACGGTTCAGAGGGCCGTTGACATGGTGGAAGAAGGTGTACCGTCGAGTGGGCTGAATATGCAACTGAAGAGGGTACGGAATGACACTTGCACGACCGTTGACAGAGGACAGCGTTGGAATTTATTTCAGACGCAATGCATGATCAAGGGAAAGAGGTGCAAACTGATGATCGATGGAGGTAGCTGTACCAATGGTATAAGCAAGGCAATGGTGGCATCATTGGGGTTATCCACATGGCGTATTCCTGAACCAAAACATCTCGAATGGTTGAATAGTTGCGGTATGCTGAAGGTTACACACAGAGTGCGAGTGCCATTTACAGTTGGTGAGTACGATGATGAGGTGGAGTGCGATGTGTTGCCATTAGAAGTGTGCGGATTGCTACTTGGGCGTCCATGGCAGTATGATCGCGATGCTATGCATGCTGGGAGATCAAATACATATTCTTTTGTGCATGGTGGCAAACAGAGGACGTTGAAACCGATGACCGATAAGAAGATCCAATCTGATGTGGTGTTGACTGTGCGCAAGGAAAAAGTGCATAGAATGATGTCGCAATCGAGAACAATCAAGATTCAAAAGGAGGTGCATGATGCGGGAGGCATCAATACACATGTTGATTTAGCTGTGCAGGTAGATGACACACCTGTTGTGCATGTTGGTGACCAGCCAGTTGAACTCCTACCTCTTAGTGGTGACACGAAGGTTGATGTCGCGTGTTCTACACGTCCAGTTTTTGTCGACAAAGGCGTTCAGACCAAAGATATTCATCTTGTACGTGGTTCGGTGCATGTGGAGCGACGGGTACTAGACCGCAAAATTGTTAGAGCAGCTGTGCGGAATGTTGGAGTAGCTATGCGTATGCATACGGGTAAGGATGGACGTGTTCGTCAGTTGTGTGGCCCGGGTATTGCACCTGTACAGGGTCGTGCTCCGAAGAAACGTCCAAAAATGAAAGAAGCTCCAACAAGCATTGAGAAGAAGGAGGTGGCGCGCCAATTTATTCGTATATGGAGAAGAAAGGAGACGCCAAAAACCATGTCAAGTTCAACTAGCAGTGAGGGAGGAGGTGATGTGGTAGGCCGACAGAACTTCATGATAGAGACGAGTCGTGGCGATGTGAAGATTCGACGCCACACACGCTGGAGAAGACCTTCCGGCGTTGAGGACAACGCCTTCCTCAGAAGGGGAGGATGATGCGGGCATCTAACGGTTAGCACGCCAGGACAATAAATTACGATGTATAATTTCTAAGGCCTGCAAGCCGCATGTGTTGGCCGAGCCTGCTAATAGGCCGGTTTGTATCGTGTCGAGTCCAACTAGGTTTAGGTTCGAGTCGGTTTCGGGTTGGGTCTGTCCAAACCGACTAGGGGTTGGCCTCTTATATAAAGAAGCCAACAACTAGGGTTATGGGGGGTCAGAATTTTGAGAGTTTAGATACGAGTTGTGTATCGCGTGTAGAACCCTCTGGGGACGGCGCTGCCGTGTATCCAGTTTGAATAGATTTGCGTGAAGGTTCTTGTGTACATCAAGTATTGTCGTGCCGTGGTTTGAGGCGTGGTGATCATCACCTCGTTGCTTGCTGGATTCGTTCCACTTCTTCAGGTTGCGTTCATCGCGTGATTGGAAGGATTATTTATCTTGTGTTCTCGCTGTGAAAGATCGGGCAAATTCTACGGATCATAAGGTTGATCCATATCATTTAGCCACTCGCAAAATCATTATTTCCAGACACTTTAATTTTAACGAAAATTCCTTTCCCTACACACCAGCCACACCCCCAGCTGCACAACCACCCGCCACATCCGATCCCGCCACTGCTGCGCGGATCTACCCCAGATCGCGCGCCCCACCCGTGCGGCCAGATCCACCTCAGATCGCACGCGGATCTAGCCCCACACCCCTGTCTAACCGCCACATGCCACCCACCCCGCGCGCTCCGACCGCATGCACTCTGATGCGTGTAGCCGTCCACCCGCTCCGGCCGCATCCTCCTCGGATTCCGTCTTTGACCTCTCGCATGGACCCCGCTCGCCCGACCCACCCTCGGGCTCTGTTCCCATGCAGCTGGGCACACCTGCCACCAACCCCACACCGCCACCTCATCCGACACAGCCACCCCACTCCCACCCGGTAGAACCACCCTAGAATGCACACAAGATGGTAACTCGCAGCAAACCTGGGTTTTCTATGCCAAAACGTAATTTTGATCTCCACATTTTCACTATTTCTCCCATTTCGTCCTCTTACCGCGTTGCCCTCAAAGACCCCCACTGGAACAACGCAATGTTAGATGAATTTAATGCTCTAATTCGGAATGACACTTGGTCTTTGGTGCCCCGTCCTGCAGGTGTTAACGTTGTGACGGGCAAATGGATCTTTCACCACAAGCTCCATCCAGATGGCTCTCTCGCGCGGTACTAGGCTTGGTGGGTGGTCCGTGGATTTACTCAGCAGGCGGGCGTGGACTACGATGACTTTCAGCCCGGTGGTGAAACCCTCTACCATTCATATTGTTCTTAACCTCGCCACGTCTCAATCTTGGCCCATCCATCAGATGGACGTCAAGAACGTTTCCTTCAGGGTGATCTTGAGAAGACCGTCTACTATCAACAACCCTCAGGTTTTGTTGACTCCAGTTTTCCCCACCACGTATGTCGCCTCAAGAAATCTCTCTATGACCTCAAAGAGGCACCTCACACTTGGTTCACTCTCTTCACCACCTTTCTCAACTCTCTTGGTTTCGTTGCCTCACGCTGGGACTCCTCCCTCTTTATTCTCCACGGTGGCGACACCACTGCCTACCTCCTTGTATATGTGGATGACATACTCCTCACAGCCAGCACCACCACCCTTCTCCATCAGATCATCTCCTCTCTCAACGGGGAGTTCCACATGAGCGATCTTGGTGAGCTTCATCATTTTCTTGGTGTCTATGTTCACAAAAACTCTCTTTTTCTTTCACAACAACAGTACGCTCTCGAGTTTCTTGACCATGCCCACATGCTTAACTGCAATCCCATCGCCGCACCAATTGACACCAAGTCAAAATTATGAGGGCAGTCCGTACGTCCCTTCTCAGATCACAATCTCTATCGCAGCATTGCTGGTGCACTCCAGTATCTCACCCTCACTCGCCCCGATATATCCTACGCCGTCCAGCAGATTTTTCTCTTCATGCATGACCCCTGTGAGCACCATTATGCGCTTGTCAAACGCATACTCCGTTACATTCAGGGTACCTCTCATTTCGACTTGCATCCTCACGTGATATCATCGCTTATTCTGATGATGACCGTGCCGGGTGCCCCGACACACGCAACTCCACCTCTGGATTTTGTGTGTTCCTTGGCAACAATCTTGTATCTTGGTCCTCTAAGCGCCAGCAGACAGTGTCCCGCTCCAGCGCAGAAGCCGAATACCGAGCCGTTGCCAACTGCATAGTTGACTCATGTTGGTTGCGTCAGCTCCTTCATCGCCCCGCGTCTCGTGCCACCATTGGGTACTGCGATAATATCTCAGCCATGTACCTATCCACCAACCCGGTTCAGCATCAGAGGACGAAGCACGTGGAGATTGATCTTCACTTCGTTCGGGACCGCGTCACCCTTGGCGAAGCTCGTCTTCTACACGTTACGACCAGCTCCCAGTACGCCGACATTTTCACAAAGGGACTACCTACATGTGTTTTTGCGGACTTTTGATCCAGTCTGAACGTTGTCTCCGACACCGTTCCGCCTACGGGGGGCTGTTCGAACACGTGACATTATGTGTAACGTTTTACCTGTGTAGTTTGTATATCAGGCTCTAACTGTAATCCTAGTCGTGTGCGGGTTGATAGGATCACCCTCCGCTACGTGTGTGACCAACGTTGGTCCTCCTGTATATGTAACCGATGTGCTGTTTAATACAATGTGTGGGATTCTATCATTCTTCTGCAGACAGACCAGAGGCAACAGAGGCCAATGAGTAAGAATATAAATTATCGTGAAGATCTTGTTCACTGGTAGAAAATAGGCCTACAGTCCCGGTTCGCCAGGACTATTAATCCCGTCCGGGCAACCGGGACTAGCTATGCGCGACTAAATGCCCCCCCCCCTATAGTCCCGCCACTTACGGACCAGGACTAAAAGCCCGTCCACGTGGGCGCTAGGGGTCCGTTGCGGCGGAGGACCTTTAGTCCCGGGTCTTGTGGTTAACCGGGACTGAAAACCTGCGCAGGTTTAGGGTTTTAGGCCCCCTAAACCTGTTTCCTTTTTAATTTGTTTTGTTTTAATTTCAGTACACATATTCATGCATATATATATATATGAAATATCAAACAAGGAGAATTCAATAGGAATATATAATATATATTCAATATCGGGTGACCATATATACAACCTCGAACAAGTTTCCATATTACACAATTAAGATGGACGAGCATACACAAATTCGCACAAGTTTCAAAGTACTTAGGGCTTATACATGCGTATAAAAGTCATCGTCGGTGGACGCATGGAACTCTCCTTTCTTCTGGATGACATGCCTAAGGAAAAATCCTGCTATTTCCTCTTGAATTGGTCGGAAGCGAGCTTCTGGAGTAAGCGCCCTCCGCAAGTTATTGAGACCCTTCCGCGTTTGCTCGTACTTCTTCCTCTCAGATATTTCTTTCCGTATGTTCTCACAGACATAGTATCCACATAGACCGGTCCCCGGTGGCTGCTTATCCACACCTTTGACCACATTTTTAAATTTTAGCGCATCTTTGAATTCACCGACATGTTGAAGTGAGAGCCGTCTCCAAACTCTACAATGCAAATAAAATTAAATGAACAAGGGAGTTATTAGCTTAGAAAATGAACAAAAGAGACCGATCGATATAGAGCGCAAATGATTGAAAAATAATTACTTTTGCATCATTTTTCTCATGTCGACCCAAAGATCTGTATTTGAATTCATAGAGTCAATGATGAAAACTATGGACTTGTGAAGATCAATTTTTAGCAGAATCCAGTGGTACCTGCGGACACATTAGATGCAGAGTCATGCATAATTTATCGATTGGACATACCATGCATGGAGTAAACAAAAGAGAATGGGAACATGAGAGAAACACTCACCCAAAATGGTAAGGAAATAGAATATATCTTTTGGATTCATGCTTTTTAAAAAAATTGTACAAGTCTTTCTCCACGTCTATGGGGTGACGTTCTAACATAGTTCCATTAATGATTTGTGGGTCAATGAACCCAATATCATGGATGAGTCTTACTTTGCATTCCCAAATCTTCAATCTGCATAATAGCGTACGGAACAATATAGTTAGGACAATATATATATATATAGTGTAGGCAAATGAAGAACGAGATGAGGTAGAAATAAATCACTTACAGAACGTAGCAACTCAGGATAGATTTGTCGAGCTCACGCATATTGAACAGTTGGAACAATTCACTCAACTCAACTGTTACAGAGTACTTTTTGGTGTGATGCTCCTCTGTATAATCCACATACACATATTCTTTGTCGGTAAATGTTATGAAATCTTTGTACCAACGTAGCAGACTTTGCATTAGTGGTGGTAGATCCTTTTCCTTCGCAGGCTCGACGAGAGGCCCTTTCTTCACATATTTTAATGCTACATCAGCCACTGGCATATCGTCCATGTCTAAAAAGGCACGGAGAGACATACCGGCCTCGGACGCATTTTGCATGGCAGTAGCTACAGTCAATCCCATTGCTGTCACAGCATTTATGACCTCGGGGTCATGTTCCGGAGCGGCTTTCACTATGAGGGGGGATATCGATTGTTTACTCTGGATCCCGAGCTGGGCAACTTGTTTCCCGCTTTGTATCATTTTTGCTTTTTTTTTCTCCTCCTCCAATATTCCTGCTTGCTTACGAAGTTCAATATCATAGTCTTTAGGCAAATTCTTCACGGATTGGGACACTGTCGATAAAAAATCCGTAGCCCAATAGTCTACAATCGGAGGGAATACTTCCTTGGGCTCAGGCTCCTTTAGCGCCTTCAGTTTGCCCTTCCATTTCTCAACGTCAACCTTCACGACCAATTTGGTTTCAGCATCACTAAGTTCCCAAGGCCTTGGGGTGAGAGGCTTCAGTGATGGCTCCGGTACCCGTGTGGTCTTAGGTACATAAGGGTCCGGGTTAATAGACCAAGAGCGTGTTCCCTTGCTGGCCGCCTGCTTTTGTTTCTTCGCTGGAGGAGGAATGGGGGGCGACGTCCGCTTATCCTCCGGAGGAGGAATGGGGGGCGACGACGTCTGCTTTTCCTCCGGAGGAGGAATAGTGGGAGACGTCTGCTTTTCCTCCGGAGGAGGAATCGTGGGCGGCGGCTGCTTAACCGCCGGAGGAGGAAGATCGGGGGACGACGTCGAATGGCGTGAAGGAGGCGTAGGTGAACCAGCACTAGCACCACCACCACCACCAGCACCTGCACCATCGTAGGTGGGTGGACTTGTTAGCCTTGGCGTCTCGCCTGGAAACACTATGTACTTCTTTTTCCATAGAATGAACTGGCGCTTGACATCTCCAAGTCTTCTCTCCCCTTCGGGTGTAGCTATGTCAATCTCCAGGTCCTCAAACGCTTGGACTATGTCTTCCACCGTGACACGAGCATAGCCATATGGAATGGGGTTGTTGTGATGGAGTGCTCCAGGTGTATAGGGTAAAGCACTGCCGGTAGCCACCTTCATGGAAATGTTCCCCACGGGATAATGCAGATCACATTCTTTCATCTCCTTTACGTCATCCACGGGGTAGTGAGGCTCCGGTGCACGACTCTCGATCATCGGTGCATTAGCACCTGCAGTCGGGGCCTCCGTGGAAGCCACGCTGCTTCTCCGCTGCTGGCTTCCGAGATCCGTTGCATGTTCTTGATGCGGCCCTGGAGCCGATGCTTTTTCTTTCTCAAGTATTCCCGCCACGACCTTCTTCAGGTCAGAAACTTCCATTGCAAGATTCGCCAGTTCATCTGCAGCCCGGTCCGTACCTCTCCTACGGCTTCTGTAACAGTACGGGTCACCCTCCTGGGAAAACCCTACTTTCCACGGCATTCTGCCTTTGCCTCGTATATGTCCTCCGTGTTCAGGATTTCCGAGGGCAACTGTCAGTTGGTCTCTCTCTCTGTTGAACGTGATCTTGCCCTGTTGAGCTTTGGTCATTGCGTCAACAAGTTCTTTTGTGGGAGCAAACTTTTTCTGCCGGTGAACACACTCCCCTGTCTCCGGGTCTAGCGATCCCCCATGCCCGTACCACCACATTTTGGCTCTTTCGTCCCATCCCTCTGTACCTAGACGGATTCCTCTTGCCCTTAGGCCGTCCTCCATTGCCTGCCACTTAGGCGCCGAAACGCGGTATTCTCCTGGCCCCATAACATGATGGTACTGTTTCTTTTTCGCATTAGCCTTATTTTTTGCCGACATTTCCTTGAAATGCTCCGATTTATGTTGCGTCACAAATTCTGTCCAATCATCTCTCAGTTTCTCATATTGTCCAGTGAAAATCGGAGTCTTGCCCTGGCTGACATATTCACGGAACAATTTTTTCTTGAAGTTCCGGAATGCTTCGGCCATCTTCTGAAGAGCGAACTCTTTGACTATCCTCCTCCTCTCACGTCCACCCGGAACGTCCTGACCGAATTCATCTTTTTTGTTGTATTCCGGAGGTAGAATGAAATGTGCAATAAGCTTTCTAAACATAATCTTTTTCGTTCTCTTGTCGACATAAGTGAAACCAACACGTGCTTTCTTTGGCTCCTTCCATTCCTGGACGGTGATCGGGACGATGTCTCTAACAATGACTCCGCATTGGTTGATAAACTTTGTGGTGTGCTGTAGGGGCTTGCCGATTTGACTGACTGATTCGATGGTATATATTTCGGAATCTTTCATCGCCTTGGATTTGCCACGCTTTGTCATACTAGATCCGACCGAGGGCTAAAATAAGAAAGAGAGTCGCGCGCGTTAGTCTTTGCAATTGGACCGAGGGCTAAAATAAGACCGAGGGCTAAAATATATACCTCGCCGGAGGTGGTTGTTCTTTGCAATTGGAGATCGTCGTTTGTCGACGGTTGACCTCCGTCATCAATGTCCATTCCTTCACCTCCTTGATCATCGACAATGTCTGTTCCTTCTTCACCTCCTTGATCATCGACAATGTCTGTTCCTCCTTCACCTTCTTGATCCTCAAGGTTCAGATAAGAAGAGATTACATCATCGTCAATGTCTGTTCCTCCTCCGGCTATGATATCTAATATATAACCTTCAGCCACCTGTTCCGCCGTCAGGTCTCTATTGTCTGCCATATGTCACTCCTGCAGACATGCATGTAGTAAAAATTAATTAAGTATATAGGAGACTTAGCAAATATTGTCGTAGAAAGAGGGAAAACAGATTGGTAGGGTCGCTCAAATGACTTGGAGAACCCCATAGCTAGGTTGCATTTGCTTTTCTGGTCATTTTGGTATATTATACTTAATATTCTGAATTTATTGAATTAAAACTTACTTTCATTATTTTAATGAATTTAACTCAAATTCAAATATGGTCTCATTTTAAACTTTGTCAAACATGAATGATAATGATATAAACAGATAGCTTACATTTTTGTGAACATTTTGCATATTTTTCCATAATTTTTGGAATTATAAATTAAAAGTTATTTAATTTAGAAGATTTAATTATGTTCTGTAATTCCATATACAGTGGGCCCCACGTGTCATGATGACGTCATAAAAAAAACTCGTCAAAACATGGCCAGGTGACGTCATGATGACGTCACCCCTGGCGTCACACGGTGGCCGGCGGTGGCAGTTCAGGCTCTCGGGTCTCCGGCGATTCCGACGATTCCGGCCACGGGGGAGGGAACGGAGATGGGGAGGAGGCCACTGTGGTGCCTGCCACGGGGGAGGGGACGGAGATGGGGACGAGGCCACGGCCACTGTTGTCTCGCCGGCGGCGAATCTGGCCGCGGTAGCGAGCGCGAGGGCGGCGCGTTCTCAGTTCGTGGTCGCCGTTCGAGGGCGGCGCGTTCGCGCGTGGTTCGTGGTCTCCGTTCGATGGCGTTCGCGCGTTGGATCTAGGGCGACGGCGACGGCCCGCGGGGAACCTACCGGAGAGACGGCGACGGGACGGGGGCGGAGCAGGGTGGAGACGGTGGAGAGAAGGGCTCGACGACAGCGACGGCGACGGCGATGGAGACGGCGCGGTCCTCTGCGCGGGCGACGGCGACGGGGCAGAAAGACGAGCAGGCGCCGGCGCGAGGGAAGAAGAGGGTTTGTGACTTAGAAAATTTTGGGGCAGGAAGGCATCGCACATATATAGTTCCAGCCTTTAGTCCCGGGTGGTGTCACGAACCGGGACTAAAGGTCCCCTGGGGTACCATCCGCGGGCCTTTAGTCCCGGTTGGTGTCACGAACCGGGACTAATGGTGAAAATTTTCGCGGCTTTCTCGTTCCCGCGCAGAACGAGCCTTTAGTCCCGGTTCGTGACACGAACCGCGACTAAAGGTGGTTATTCGAATAGAAATAATAGATGCGTGCAACCTTAAAAATACAAATAATATATAAGAAAATTCAGAAAAATAAAACTAATTCTTTTTCCAATCTTAAAAATACAAATAATATATCAGAAAATTCAGAAAAATAGAACTAATTCTTTTTCCAATCTTAAAAATTCCCATAGATAAAAAAGGCAGTACATAATGGCAAGAGTGGATCTAAACCTAAACGGAGAGCATAGATGCATGCATGATCTGATATCTGCTGCTAGTCATACTCCTGCCTAGGCCTACGACATGAGAAAATTCAGAGCCCAGGACTGGGCCTGAGGGTAGCGCAGGCGGGGGTTATCGCCGGCCCTGATGTAGTCCATGACGCTCTGTAGAGTCCGGCCGGACCACCATAGCCGACGACCGGCCTCGTGAAAGTTCCCAGGAGGCAGGCCGTCCTCCTCATACCTGGCGACCGCCCTCTCACGCCGATTGATGAAGAAGGCATCCCAAGTATGTTGGTTATCGGGATGCCAGCTGGGATCTCTCCGCTGCTCCGGCGTGAGCTCGTTGTAGTAATGGTTCGTGATGGCCGCCCGACGTGCCACACCTTGAGGAAGAGGAGGGACCGGCACTCCTCCGGCGCTCAGCATCCAACCGGCGGGAACACTGTAGCCGGGCGGGCAGGGGTAGTTCGAGGCGGAAAGTGCCTCGGCCTGGTTGAATGTTAGAGTGGGTACGGTAGAAGCCATGAGAGAGTGGTGAGTTTGTATGTGTTTATGCCAATGGTGTGACAATGCACATATATATAGCGAGAAGAAAACATCCCTTTAGTCCCGGTTGGGGACACCAACCGGGACTAAATGGGTTAGGGTTTCGTTTGGACCAATCAGATAGAATCACACGGATCGTGTGTTTCTTTAAAGCGCTTGTGAGTCGTTGGATCCGGGGTGTGTTTCTTTTGAGCTGTTGTGAGCCGTTCGATCAGGGCTACGGTGTGTTTCTTTCGAGTTGTTGTGAGCCGTGGATGAGGTGGTTTCTTAACCGTTGGATCAAAACCCTAGCACCACTTTGTGAGCCAGAGGACCCTATATATAGCCCACCTTCATACACCGGTCAGTTCATCGAGCAAATACAAAACATCCGGATTCGCCATCATACGTCCTACCGGGCATTTGGTAGGGCTGTAATGTGCAACTATTTGCTTGGTTGTGTTAGGGTGGCGCGTGGCGCGGGAATTGTGACGCGTGGCGCGGGAGTTGCGACGCGTGGCGCGGTAGTTTGTGACGCGTGGCCAGGAGGGCGCGGTATAAACTGTCGCGCCTCGAGCGCGTCTTCTCCTCTCCACGCACCGTCGCGCTTCCACCATGCCTCCGAGGAGGAACAGCACCACCGGCTTCCGCGGCGTCCGAGCACGGCAGAACGGAATGTTCAGCGCAGATATCCGCTGGGGGGACGACCGCATCCCCCTCGGCACCTTTGCGACGGCGGCGGAGGCAGCCCGCGCCTGGGACGCGGCGGCCTGGCGCCTCAACCGCCCGCGGTCGCTGATGAACTTCAACGACTGCCACACCGTCTGGGAAGCGGAGGCCAGGGCGCCGAAGCCGCAGATCATCACTGCCGCCGACCACCTCCACCTCCGCCACCGCGCGTTTCAGGGCCTAGTCGACGCCAGGGAAGACCGCGTCGTCCGCGAGTATTACCGGAACAACCTGGGGGAGGAGAGCGCCGACGAGGAGCTCTGGCAGACCCGCGCGGGTCAGCGGGCGGAGCGCCGCCTCGAACGCCACCTCGCGTTAGATGCCGCTCGGGAGGCGAGGACGAGGGCGCTGCAGGAGCTTCGTCGGGCCGACCGCGCCGGCGAAGTCTGGGCCTCCGACGATCCGAGGTGGGGGCCTATCTCGGACATACCATCATGCACCTCCGACGACGACGAGGAGGTCACGGACGAGTTCGGCGACGATGATGACCCGGAGGAGGTCACCGACGAGTTCCCCGACGACGACGGCGAGGAGTAGCTAGTGTTCGTCTGTTTTCTCTTTTTAATAAAAGAATTTGCATTCCGGCGACACTGCGGCGCGCTAGCGCGTCTGTTTTCTGTTTTTAGTAAAAGTTTGGTACAATAAATTAATTAGAGATAATATAATTCAAAATGATCCATTAAACATGATCCATTCAACAAAGTTTGGTACAATAAATTATTACACATCAATTCTTCCCTTGTGTCCCCGCTTTCTTACGATTTGGACGTATCCATGGAGCATCCTCATCATTTAACTTAATGCTTGGGTCAGAGTTCACTTTGAAGGGCGGAATTTCACCAAACATATTATAATCTTCTGACATGTCTGTCTTGTCCTCCACTCCCACGATGTTTCTTTTCCCTGAAAGAACAATGTGACGCTTTGGATCATCGCATGATGCACTGATCGTTTTCTTATCTTTCCGTTTCCTCGGTTTGCTACTCATGTCCTTCAAATAGAAAACCTGAGCGACATCTTTGGCTAGGACGAATGGTTCGTCAAGGTAACCAAGATTGTCGAAATCCACCATTGTCATTCCGTATTGCTCGTCCACCTTTACCCCACCTCCTGTTAGCTTGAACCATTTGCACCGGAACAAAGGGACCTTAAAATAGGGTCCGTAGTCAAGTTCCCATATCTCCTCTATGTAACCATAATATGTGACCTTTTGCCCAATCTCGGTTGCTGCATCAAAGCGGACACCACTGTTTTGGTTGGTGCTCTTTTTATCTTGGGAGATCGTGTAAAATGTATTCCCATTAATCTCGTACCCTTGGAAAGTCGTGATAGTCGAAGATGGTGTCTTGGCCAACATGTACAGCTGATCTTCAACATCATTGTCATTCATTAAATGTTTTCGCAACCAACTGCCGAAAGTCTCCATGTGGGCCTTTCTAATCCATGATTCAGGCTTCCCCGGGTTGTTCGAGCGTAAAATATTCTTGTGTTGCTCGAAGTACGGAGCCACCAAGCTCGAATTTTGCAGAACTGTGTAGTGTGCTTCAGTCATAGAATGACCGTCCATACATATCGTTGATTTCCTTCCGATCGTGCCTCTTCCACTTAGTCTCCCCTCGTGCCGCGATTGAGGAATACCAATCGGCTTAAGGTCAGGAACATAGTCAATACAGAACTCAATTACCTCCTCATTTCCATAGCCCTTTACGATGCTTCCTTCTGGCCTAGCACGATTACGAACATATTTCTTTAATACTCCCATAAACCTCTCGAAGGGGAACATATTGTGTAGAAATACAGGACCGAGAATGGAAATCTCTTCGACTAGGTGGACCAGGAGGTGCGTCATAATATCGAAGAAGGATGGTGGAAACAGCAACTCAAAACTGACAAGACATTGGACCACATCGTTCTGTAACCGTGGTAGATCTTCTGGACTGATTACCTTCTGAGAGATTGCATTGAGGAATGCACACAGCTTCACAATGGCTACTCGAACATTTTCCTGTAGGAGGCCCCTCAAAGCAATCGGAAGCAATTGCGTCATAATCACGTGGCAGTCGTGAGACTTCAGGTTTTGGAACTTTTTGTCCGCCATGTTTATTATTCCCTTTATATTCGACGAGAAGCCAGACGGGACCTTCATACTGCTCAGGCATTCAAAAAAAATGACCTTCTCTTCTTTCGTAAGAGCGTAGCTGGCACGACCTTGAAACCATTCCGGATGCCGGTCATCTGGGTCTTTCAAAAGTTGTTGATCCCGCCGTGCTTCCTTTGTATCCTTTGTCTTCCCATACACGCCCAAGAAGCTTAGCAGGTTCACGCAAACATTCTTCGTAACATGCATCACGTCGATTGCAGAGCGGACATCTAGGACTTTCCAATACTGTAGCTCCCAAAATATCGATTTCTTTTTCCACATGGGTACGTGCCCGTCAACTCCCTGCGGAACTGATTGTCCGCCAGGACCCTTTCCAAAGATGACATTCAAATCCTTGACCATATCAAATATCTCATCTCCAGTACGTTCCGCAGGCTTCGGCCGGTGATCTGCCTTGCCGTTGAAATGCTTGCCTTTCTTTCTTACGTTATGATTTCGGGGAAGAAATCGACGATGACCCAGGTACACGTTCTTCCTACAGTTATCCAAAAATACACTTTCAGTCTCATGTAAGCAGTGCGTGCATGCTTTGTATCCCTTATTTGACTGTCCAGAAAGGTTACTGAGAGCAGGCCAATCGTTGATGGTTACAAAAAGCAACGCTCGTAGGTTAAATTCCTCTTCTTTGTGCTCATCCCACACAGGTACACCAGGTTTGCCCCACAATTGTAAAAGTTCATCAACTAATGGCCTTAGGTACACATCGATGTCGTTGCCGGGTTGCTTCGGACCTTGGATGAGCACTGGCATCATAATGAACTTCCGCTTCATGCACAACCAAGGAGGAAGGTTGTAGATGCATAGAGTCACGGGCCAGGTGCTATGGCTGGAGCTCTGCTCGCCAAAAGGATTCATGCCATCAGTACTTAGACCAAATCTTATGTTCCTTGCGTCAGCTGCAAAATCTTTGAACTCTCTGTCGATCTTTCTCCATTGCGTTCCATCAGCGGGGTGTCTCAACTCCCCGTCGGACTTACGGTCCTCTTTGTGCCATCGCAACAACTTGGCATGATCTTTGTTCCTGAACAGGCGTTTCAACCGAGGTATTATAGGAGCATACCACATCACCTTGGCGGGAACCCTCTTCCTGGGTTTCTCGCCCTCAACATCGTCACCAGGGTCATCGCCTCTGATCTTATAACGCAATGCAGTGCATACAGGGCATTCATTCAAATCCTCGTATGCACCGCGGTAGAGGACGCAGTCGTTAATGCATGCATGTATCTTCAGAATCTCTAAACCTAGAGGGCACACAACCTTCTTTGCTTCGTACGTACTGGTGGGAAACTCGTTATTCTTCGGAAACATATTCTTCAAAATTTTCAGCAAATTTTCAAATGATGAGTCAGCTACACCTTCCCGTGCCTTCCATTTCAGCAAATCCAGTGTGGAGCCCAGCTTTTTCAGACTATTGTCGCATCCTGGGTACAGTGACTTCGTGTGATCCTCTAACATGCGATCCAAATTCTCCCTCTCCTTGTCAGTTTCGCAGCGTCTCCGTGCATCAGCAATGGTCCGACCAAGATCATCAGCGGGCTCATCATGTGCCTCTTCTTCACCTTCACCAAACCCTTCCCCACCTTCAGCATCATCCTCCATGAAAGTATCACCGAAAAGGTCATGATAGTTGAAATCGATATCATCCTCTTCTTCATCTTCTTCCATTCTAACCCCTCTTTCTCCATGCTTGGTCCAACAATTATAGCTTGGCATGAAACCGTGCCGAAGCAGGTGCATGTGAACGACTCTTGAGGAGGAGTGACCCTTCTCATTCTTACATTCAGCACATGGACACATAATAAAACCTCGCTGTTTGTTCGCATTTGCCACTACGAGGAAATCTTTCAAACCCGTAGTGAACTCACCGGAGAGTCGGTTACCGTACATCCATTGCCGATTCATCTGCATTATTATTATATAAAGTATATAATTAACCATCATGCATCTGTTAAACTAACTAGCTAGCTGGAAATAATACAAATCATGAAAGGTTCAAGTTGCTAACCGCGATCACGGAGGTAAAATAAATGAAAACGCTCAAGTGTGTTTCATGCTATGGGGCATTTCATCGAACACCTTGTGTGCATAGTAGGAACCAAAAGCATACCCACCACCCCCTTGTGAATATTGTGAGCAAATGTGGCCAAGTGCAGCGAGGTGAGTCCTATATATAGGGATGGGCCTTTAGTCCCGGTTCACCTGGACAACCGCGGCTAAAGGCCGTGGGGCCGGCCCGAGGACCTATTAGTCCCCGTTGGTCTGGCCAACCGGGACTAAATCCCCTCCCCTCCGCCAGCTGTGGGCCGAGCGCGCTGGGCCCAGACTATTGGTCGCGGGTCTCGTCCCAAACCGTGACTAAAGACCCCTATGGTCGCGGGTCTCGTCCCGAACCGTGACTAAAGACCCCTATGGTTGCGAACGATGAAATGATTTTTATACCAAGCTGACAAGAAATACTCGCTGGACCTTAGGAACCACTTACGAATAGTGGTACTCAGATCAGTGCTGAGAGGAGTTTACACAACATTAGGAATCACTTAAGAAACCATTTTTATACCAAGCTGGTCGTTTGCCTACATTTGATTTGGATGCTAAATATCAGAAACGACATGTCTTTTATAAACATAACTGGCACACAGAGTCGGCAACTTAATGGTCTTCCTTCTAGCTTTGAGCTGTACATCAATATAAATTTTCTATTTTCCATTTCCGCAATGATTAATAGATGGACATTAAGAAGACACGGTTGGGAAGTCTTTTTGGTGTGTACTGACGCAACTAACACTATAAAGATAAAGTACTGTTGATAGATTCCATAGAAAAATACAGCATTGTTTACATATGAGCTCGAAATGAAAACAAACTTAAAGCTCAAAATAATCACGTACTACCACCTAAAACCCAGCTCAGCATCGAAGGCATTTACATACTCGATGAAGAATCTCCAGCTAACTCTTCCAGGATGTGGTATCCTCAATTTTGTCAAAAAAAAAATACATATAGAAATATCCAAGTATAGAATGTTTAGTATGCATTGTTCGATAGTACTCTTCTGGGTTCTGACACAAGGTTTTTTATCTAATTACAAACCTTGTTCGATATTTGGTCTTGGGATAGGTGCTAAACAATAAACGCCTAGCAACAAGCTTGGGTCAAGTTGGTCTGATGTAATTGAAGGGACATAAATAATCAATGAAGAGGCACATTATTCCTGCATTCTAGATCCCGAGAGACAAGACTGACGACCAATGCAAAAAGGGAAGACAAACTAAAACACACCCAAAACAACAACAATGGAGACAGACGTATCCAGTAAGGCAAAACGTGAGCCAACATCAACATAGACACATAATCTTTCCTTGTGCGAGCTGCCACCTGCTTGAGATTTTCATCGGCTTCGTCAGAGCGATTTATGTAAAAGGCACTTTCCAGTTAACCATGCAAGTGTAATGGTTTTTACAGAAAATCCACTCTCCGAAAGCTTGCAAATAGATATCCAAACACGAAAGTATCTAAGAAGCAGGCAACATATTAAATAAGAGAACAAATTTAATGGTTAGAAACTTGACATTGAGATGTAGAGAAACCTGAAACATGTATCTAAGAAGCAGGTACATCTAGCATTGCTACTTTCCCATTCGCCAAGACAATCCCATTCACCAAGGACATTGGAACATGTATTTATTTTAGTAGTAGGAGATAACACTTGAAATATCAGACTGCGTAGTTGTGTCTACCTTGAATAGGCAGGCAACATATTGAATAAGAGAACAAATTTAAATGTTAGAAACCTGACACTGAAATTTAGAAAAAACTGGAACATAAACGCCACATCTAGCATTGGTACTTGCCCTCATTGACAAACAGAATTCCATTCACCAAGGACATTGGACCTATATCTATATTAGTGGGAAGAAATCCTAAAGGCTCACACAACAGAGGCAACACTTCAAATATCAGACTTCTTAGTTGCTCGTCTACCTCAAACAGCGGGGTTCCAAATAGGATTAAGCAACAACATAACTACATATTAAGTTATTTGCACATCAAACTCAATTTTATTTTATCCATGTCTAGTAGCTCAAAGATCCTCGGGTGCTCATAATAGAAAACAGTGAATGTACACCTCAATTTATTATATGTTTACATGGTAATGATACTATTGGCATGCAAATCATATGTGTGAGCTACTACGGTTATGGCCATGTGACTGTTTTGCATGAGAGATTATGGTCAAGGCAATGAAAAGTAATGGCTACTCCTACTTATATTTTTGTACCACATATAAAACTTGCTAAAAGTTGAACTAAATACCACTGGATAGACTAATTTTACTCCCAAACAGGGCCTCATGGGCTATCTGGTACTAAGAAGAGAGAACGCCAAGCTGAATTTAGACCTTGATGAGCGAGGGAGGTGAGCACAAGTGTGCGCAGTATAAATTGTGTTCACCAGCCCATCGTCAAATTTAGTTAGCTAATTGCTGTTCTAGATGATCTGACCCACAAGTTATTTACAATTGTGATCACAACATTTCGCTGCTGCGCTACAAATGCACTAAACCAAGATTACAGGCCACTCAAAGACCAATGGATGGAACCTCTTTAAATGAAAACACCGAGTCAGAACTTCTTTGAGATCGGTATGCTACTTTGCAGTTCTATGCTTCTATTTCTGCTTTTTCATTGAGAGAACTGTCAGTCGCAGTTTTTCTTCAAGATGAAATAACTCATTTCAGAAAGTTGGATGGGAAATAAAAATAGTAGCGGTGATTGATTGCAACTTGGGATGTAACTTATGAGGTGCTTAAAATGATAACGCTACATATAGCTAGAGTGCTTGCTAGGAAGCAAAAAAAGTATATTGCTGCGACATTAAGCCTAACTGTAGTATTGCTATGCTAGGGTACAAAAACAGTGACTTTCAGCTGCAGCAAATGTTTTCAGTTATAATTAATCATGAGCAGGAAGAATATAGGACGCTATATGATCAGATTTACTATATCCAGAGAAAAGAACCTTATATTAGCATGCATTAGAGAGGACACTAAGAACTCCCTAAGGTGATAGACCCTCCATTGTTATACACGCCCATGGAAACATGAATTATCACGGGGAGATATCCATGTGTTCCACAACATTATGGCACCAGCCTGTAATCCACCAGAATGCATCCAGTGTAAAGTGTCAAAGCAACAGACTGCTAAATACACTCAATACTGCACTATATCTAGTAGAGTACTCAGAATTAGAAATCATATCTCTGACCAATGACCTTCTGAAAAGGAGGTCAAGTACCGACTGCTCAATGATCATCTCTGGCCTGAGATACCAGAGAGCAGAGAACGTGGACACGCTGACTGCTGTAATCCAAACATTAACGGGCTGCTTCTACCTGATCCTTTGAAGGAATAAACCGAATTTCCAGCTGCTTGTTGAGAACTCTGTCTCACAAAGTGAAAATCAATCTCAATGTGTTTAGCCCGTGCATGAAACACAGGATTAGCTGAAAGATATGTAGCTCCCAAATTATCACACCACAACATGGGTGGTTGAGACGATTTTACTCCAAGTTCCTTGAGTAAAGACTGTATCCAAATAACTTCAGCAGTGGCATTAGCTAAGGACTTGTATTCTGCTTCAGTACTAGACCTTGATACTGTAGCTTGTTTCTTTGCACTCCAAGAAATAAGATTAGGACCATAAAAGACCGCAAAACCTCCTGTGGATCTTCTATCATCCACGCATCCAGCCCAGTCAGCATCAGAAAACGCACTGACTAACATAGAAGAAGATCTCATAAAAGTAAGACCAACACCAATAGTGTGTTTGACATATCTCAGTACTCGTTTGGCTGCTGTCCAATGTATTGTTGTAGGAGCATGCAAATACTGACAAATTTTGTTGACTGCATAAGAAATATCAGGCCGTGTGAGAGTAAGATACTGGAGAGCACCAACCAAACTCCTGTATTTGGTGCTATCATCAGGGCCCAATAATTCTCCCTCCCTGGCTGATATTTTCTCAGAAGAAGAGAGAGGAGTAGTAACTCCTGTACACATTTGCATACCAGCACGAGTAAGAATATCCTTGGCATATTTAGACTGAGTAAGCCGAAGACCATCAGGATGGTTCTGAACCTCAATACCAAGGAAATAATGAAGAATACCAAGATCTTTGAGAGAGAATTCTTGGTGCAAGTCTTTGAGAAGAGCATCTGTAGGAGCAGCTGAAGAACTAGCAACAATGATATCATCCACATAAATGAGCATGTAAATAGTAATAGTAGAACGTTTGTAGATGAATAATGATGTATCAGACTTGGAAGGAATAAACCCATAACTGACAAGCTTTGTACTCAGACGAGAAAACCATGCTCGAGGTGCCTGCTTAAGTCCATAAAGGGCTTTATCAAGTTTGCATATATAGTCAGGTTTATGTGGATCCTCATACCCTGGGGGTTGTCTCATGTAGACCTCCTCTTCCAGAACGCCATGTAAAAATGCGTTCTTGACATCTAGCTGTCGCAAACTCCATCCCTGGAAACAGAAAGAGCCAGAACAAGACGAACAGTAGAAATTTTAACAACCGGGCTAAAGGTATCTTCATAGTCTATACCATAGCGTTGTTTGTATCCTTTGGCAACAAGACGTGCCTTGTGCCTGTCAATAGATCCATCAGACTTCCGTTTAATCTTATAAATCCAACGGCAGTCAATAATATTGTGACCACATCGAGAAGGAACCAAATGCCATGTTTTATTCCGAAGAAGAGCAGCATATTCTTCGTCCATAGCCTTTTTCCAATGAGGATCAACGAGAGCATCAACAAGTTTGGCTGGTTCCTCGGAAACAGCAGATAAGCACCACCGAACGGTACCATCAGTGTATTGTTTCTTCTTGATTATACCCCTACTTGCACGTGTAGATGGGCGAGCTATCGGTAACACAGGTGAGACCATAGGATGATCGGGTGCAGGAGATCCTTCAGCGTGGGAATTGGCAGACTCCGCAGAAGATCCGGTGGCCAACGGTGTGGCCGATCGCTCGGTACTGGACGGCGCAGAGGATCCCGGGGGCGTCAGGCGCAGATGCGGGTCAGGCGCAGACCGCGTTGTGCTGGCAGGCGGTGATTGGCGCGGAGGAGAGCACTGACCAGTCGAGGGCGGGGATTGGTGCGGAGGCGATCTGCCTCGCAGGAAGCGCCGACCAGGTGTGGCAGGGGGTGATCCCGAGGAGGATACTGTCGGCGGATCCTCCTCAGATTCCGTGCTGCTGTCGTCTTGTGCCGATTCCGAAAATGAGTGGTTTTGGCTATTTTCTGCACCGTTTTCTCCGGAATTTGAAGCAGCAGCTGTATTTTCTTGGCTAGTATCCTGCACACGAGTAGAGCTAGCAAGGGGGTCAACAGTATGAGTATTAACCATGTTAGAATCATCTATATGTTCAATCCCATTAAGAAGAGAGTTGTCAAGAAGCAAGATTTCATGCCGAAGAAGAGCACCTGCATTAGGGTGCAATTTTTGGAAGGGAAAAATAGCCTCATCAAACACAACATCTCTGGATATATAGACACGGACAGTCGAGACCTCTAGGCACTTAACTCCCTTGTGACGGGTACTATACCCTAAAAACACACATTGTGTGGATCGAAACGCAAGTTTGCGTTTGTTATAGGGACGAAGATTTGGCCAGCAAGCACAACCAAAGACACGAAGAGCATTGTAGTTTGGATGAGTACCTAGTAAACGATGGACAGGAGTGTCATTATTGATAACTTTGCTAGGGAGCATGTTAATGAGATACGTGGCTGTGAGGAATGCTTCATCCCAAAATTTCAAAGGCATATGGGCATTAGCAAGAAGTGCAAGACCAACTTCGACAATATGGCGATGTTTTCTCTCAGCAGGACCGTTTTGCTGATGAGCATGAGGACATGACATGAGGACCGTTTTCTCTCAGCAGGACCGTTTTCCCAAAATCTCTACTCATCCCTACTACACCAAACCCAACACCATACTCATTCACCAACCACAGTGAGAACCAGTTGGAATCATACAACCTTTACCCTATTGATACACAAGCCATCCCATTTGAGGAATGCTAGTATCAAATTTCTTTCTTCTGTGTGAAGGAACAATCACATCCATGATCAATGCCAACCGCCTAATAAGGAGTATCAAGCCAAATCAAAAAGTGAAGAAAGACAAGTGAACCCCAAGTTGCATGAGCTATGAAGATTTCAGAGCCAACTACACCAAGAGAAGAAATAATGAAGGAACACAACTACCCAGTTTGTGTTACATGAGAGTTTTACGCAACCCACTAGTTGAGAAATGATAGTTTAGCTCAAGTTTGTCTTACAGATTGGAAACTTTCTGTTAGACAAGTGAGGTGACCTAGTGTTATTAAACAAGATTCATCAATCCAAGTACAAGGTAATGATTGAGTGCAACATGGATTTGCCCCCATGGTGACTACTCACATTATTTACTTTTGCTATGAGGAATGTTAAATCTGAGTGACATACCTATTAGAGAGACGACGATGTTAAGCCTGAACCATAGAATGGTAGAATACAATAATGACCCTATGTTAGTGTTGCTGAAAACGTACTATTTCCGGTGAGGATCAAGCCAACCTTGGAGTTATCAAGCAAATGGAAGATATTGCCTACCAAGAGAGTTTTGTTAGAAATAGCATGGTGTCTGCTTTCAAGGATGACAACAACAAGATGGAAGATTACTGAAGACATCAAAAGACCAAGTTGAGAGTGACCCAAAGAATTTTGATTGACCCAAAGAGTGACCCCTCAGTGTCAAAGGTAGTCCAACATACCTATGTTGGTCTACAGCTCTACCGCGAAGGAAAGTTCTACTCAAGCCAATCTCAAATCAATCTACACTCCAATATTATGAAAATAGACTACCCACAAAAGTTTCTTTTAAGGGTGGTAGCCCACCAAGTTGTTCTGGAACCCATTCACCCAGACCTATCTTTCTTTCTAACCTTCCCAAATCTCGGGACGAGATTTCTTTTAAGGGTGGTAGTCTGTAACATCCCTGATTTTTGGAAAATGCAAAAATCACAAAAATTTGAAACTTTTTTTTTCATGTTATGCAAGTCACCAAGAACAAAATAAAAAGCAAGAAACAAAAGGAAATAATACATAATTCAATGAAATTGAGTTTACCAATCCAATTATGCCTTGTTCCTTAAGCTCTAAAAACCTTCTTCAAAAATAAGTTCCATTATATAAGGGAATATATTTTATTAACAAACCTTTACCTAAAAAGTTTACAACTCCAATATTACCTTGAAGATATTTTTTCGCAAAAAAAAATCAAAGATTTATAACCCTTAATAAAGTTCTAGGCCTTAAAAGTATTTGAGGAGAATAAAATTATTACTAATAACCTTTAGTTGTTATTCCAAGTTTTAAACATAAAGGTGTGAAAATAAAATGCATTGCTTGATAATAACATAAAAGAGGGTTTTGAAAACAAATATCATTACTTGTGGTTTTATTCTAAATTTTATTGACCAACAATATTAATTATTTGATATGAACTAATTAAATAACATTAAGTTACTATTAGTAAATCCTTCACATACTAAAATTATAAAATGTGAAAATGGTTTTAAAATGGCTTCCAAAAGATAATATATAACATGTAAAATGTCTCTGAAATTTTATTTAGACAATAACATCAACTTATTATTTTTCTAAATTTTAAAATGGCCTTAAGGTATTATTTAGTGTTTTATTTATTTTCAAAATATAAATTCTGAAAACAAGATGAAATGACTCTCATAATTTTGTTTTCAACATTTATAATATCACTAAAATTTTATTTGACCAATAACTATGTTTTATAAATTTTTGAATTAAAAAAATCACATTAAGAGACTATTAAGGAATTATTCAAATTTCCAAAATTCAAAAATAAAATATGTTGTTTTGTTTTCAAAAATGGTACTGTTGGAAAGTATTTGAAATTTCAAGAATTTAGAATTTTGTTTCATGTCATTTGGATCAAGAAAACAGAAGTTATTAAAGATTTCAATAAACAGAAATTAAAAGAAAAATGTCGATGACGTCACCCATGACGTCATCATCTTCTTCCTCTCTTAGGAAAGAAACCTGTCACGGCCAAATTCTTGGCCGCATGATTAAGGGCCATTAAGGCCATAATTCCTTGCCATCTTTGCGCCTACAAATAGCCACAGGCCCCCTCCACATTTCCCCTCTCTTTCCTCACCTTCTACTGCCCCCAGGCCGACGCAATTAGTCGTCGGAGTTGAAACCCTAGCTACGGCCGCTCCCATTGATTCCGGTGAGTTCAACACCCTCCCGAGGCTGATACTGCCCCACCCTCTCACCCGTATCCTGGTGCATCCTCCTGATACCCTCTCGGTTGTTTTTGTCGCAGCAAATAGCCACATCGTCTCCTTTCGAGCCGCCGGAGTGCACTGCACCTCCGTCTGCATCGCGGCAACGAACCAGTAAGCAGGACCCGCCGCCACTGTGACCATCCACTTTGCCACGTCGCGCTCGTCGTCGTCGTCATCTCCGTTGAGCTCGAGGACCCCTGCAGCGCCATCTTTGTCGATTCCCGAGCGCAGCTCCGCCGTCCGAGCCATTCACCGGCGGAGATATTCCGGTGAGCCACCCTTCCCCTCTCTTTTAAATCCCTATCGTCGGATCTAAACATACGGCCTAGATTAGATCACTTACGCAGAGGGGTACGAACCAATTAGGTTGCGCCACATGTGCACCAGTCAGCAACGCCGATTGGTTATCTGTCGCCCATGGCAGCGCGTAGTAGGCCCAGGCCCAGTCCCTATCTATCGCACGGCGCGACAAATAACAGATCTGAACCCAGCCCATCTCTGGATTTAAATCCGAATAAAAATAAAATGTCTATTTTGCAGAAAAGCCCCTACATCTTAGATCTATCATATCTTTTGATCCATAAGGCCAAATTTAGAAAACTTGGACTTTTTGAAAAGCCCTTGACATTTAGAAACTTTTGGCACTGGACAAATTCAAATTTGACTAACTTAAATTTGTTCAATTTTAAATATGCTTGTTTGATGAAATTTGGCATAATTCAAATTCTACAAATCCAAAAATTGTAAATAAAATATATTTGGAAACCTTAGGATGTGTACTTTCATAACCTCTGTCCCAAAATAATATTTGAACAAATTAAGATTTAATTTAGAATTTAGTTGTCTATTTGAGTATTTTGACATAGATTAATTTCTATAAATATTTGCAATATAGTTCCTTTTGCAAAATTGCTCCATTTGATAACCATGTACCAGAAAAACCTTGCCCAACCATTTTGGACACCCTTGGACCATGACCATGTATTTTAGCCAAAAATCTGTCATAGTAGTCCATCTAGTTATTATGTCTTAGATTTTGTTTCTATTTCTTTCTACCATTGTTTGTTGTGGCCATTTTTGGATCCAAGACCAAGTCTCCAAAATTACCAAGTAGTGAACCTCAAACACTAGCACCTTAGTATTCTATCTACTTCTCCATTCTCCCATTCTTGCTTCAAGAATTCACCAAGTCAGCAAAATGGAGATCAAGACTCAAGCACAAGAATGAAACTTCAATATCAACTTGGTGGCAACATGAAGAGCTACAAGGAAGATCAATGAAGAAGTTTTGAAGAAAATACATGGACTCCACACCTAGAAGAAACTCAAGGAAGTACAAGTGTATGAAGAAAACCAAGAAGAAGACCAACCCCTTTCTCTTTCTATCTTTCTTCTTATTTTTTTCTTTCCAAATTGACTTAGTGGTATATGTGCCCATCCCATACCCAAACCAATTAGTGAAGTGAAAACCATGAAGACTATCAAGACCAAGAGAAGCACCACACCAAGGAAGGAAACAACTTAGATGGCATGATGATGATCTTCAAGAAGGCAATCACATGAGGTCTAGAAGCAATCCATACAAGTTGAAGTATAACAAGTTATTTTTGTCCAACCATTGACCCAAATTGAAAATCCAAGACTTAGTAATATTTTCCCTTTGATGAGGAAGTTAGTAGGCCTATCCTAACCACAATGGAATATACTAACATAGTCACTCAAATATTTTTGAAGGTGAATATGACCAAGTGTTTGCATGTATTACTTTAGTTGAAGAAGTAATATGTTTATTCTTAATGAACTCTTGGTCATATTCAAATTGGCTTAAGAAGCCGAGAAATAAAAGAAGACGAAGCCCATCCACGTAGTCTTCGGATCCTGCCCGGGTCCGCTATCTACTCGTCTGCAGTCTCGTCGAACTCCACGAGGTAGCCATCCTGGTGATCATCGTAGTCGTAGTCGTAGTCTGCGTAAACCACAGCCCCAACGGGGTCAGTACATTTGATGTACTGGCAAGCAAGACTCACACTTCACCAAAGAGTTACCCGTCAACACAAGCACAGATGCTTGGGATCAACGGAAGGAAGGGGTGATATAAAAGCTGCAGCGGGCTGCTCTAACCAACTACAGAGATACTACAAGTTTCCGGCTAACAGAAAGAAGATAAGATCGAGTATTGTAACCAACTGAAAGATAACTTCAATCAAACCCATCCTGGATCTCGCCCCTTATCCGAAGAAGCAATCCGAGGATAACTCACACAGTTGGATTAAAGGTGAATCAAGTTATTGTGCCAATAACCTATTACTAGTCAAGTTATTAATCATTGGGTGTAAGATGGTTAATCATTATGTTCAAGTTGTCCTGAGTACTTGTTAGCCAGTACTTTCACCAAGTTAACCATAACCGCGGAAAACACGGCTTCTCAAGAAGATTTAACCCTGCAGGGATGCACCAATTTAGCCGTACACGTATGAATAACCCGCCAGATGGAACGACCATTCCACCAAGCGGGGCACTCAACACAACCCAACCCTTCTTCGCATCAAGCCCAAAGCACCACGTGCTGTGCGTGCGCGGCTACTCGAGCCCCCGAAGAAAAGGGGACCCTCATAGCACTGGAAGACCACGCCGCCCTAAATGCCGACTATGAAAGTTCCGCCCGGGCGCCAAGGGCTCGCAAGATCATGCATGCAGCAAATGGAACACCCGAACTAAATGTGGCGATTTGGACGAGATGCGAATCGAGTCAAGTTGAGGGGGGCGCCCATACTCGCTTCCCACATGCGGGTAGTGCGCTCATCATGGATCAGTAGACAAGACTCTTTTCCTAATTAGGGGGGCGACACTAGCAGGCCTCAAAACCACCCATGGGCCTCCTGCCGGTGCCTTATCATCAAGTTTATTATTAAGCATAGCATTAACAGGTTGATTGAGTTAACCCGAGCCCAAAGGAACATAAGTAAGTACGACAACAGAAGTAACCGACAACAGACTCGAGAACAAGCAACTCTAAGCATGCTAGTAGGACTAAGGCAACAAGCAAGGGGTTTTAGGTATGGAGGTGAGGCAATATCAGGGTTCAGGATATCATGTGATGGGTTCGGAGAACAAGAAACGATACATAGGGCTAGCAATAGTAGACAATGGATAGTATCTGAACAAGTGTGGAAAGGAACTCGATGGTTCATGTGAGTGATAACTTGCCTGCAAACCCAGTAGCCTGGTACTGAGCTAATTCCTGTGAAGAAGTACCGTAAAGATCGTCCGTCTCAACGTCGTCGTCTAATCGAGAAGAAGCAAAAACAAACAACGAAAGAAGACGGGCAATCAATACATGGCATAGTGCACAAACATGGGATGATGCATGTCAATTTAATAGATGCATCAGGATAAACTACTTGACAAGATAACAAGTTTAAATGGACCCATATGCAATTGGATTGCATATGTAAAGAGTCCATGACTTATGGTTGAAATAATTGTTCTACAACTAAACATCATGTGTAAGTGAATTAGCATGATGCATGCATGATGGAAGCAATAAGATAAAAATACTAGATGCAATTGGAATGATAGTTAACAAGTTAAGAATTTATTTATTAAGTTTGGAAATTTTGGTTACTTAATGATGTTACAAAAATAGTTGTTGTTTTCATCAAGTTAACTTGTTCAAAACAGAAGACAAAGTTAATATTTGAAAAGGTTATGTTTTTCTGGTTTGAAAACATATTTTACATGTTCAAGAATAATTAAATTTGAGCAAGTTATGAATTTAGCAAAATTAAATGAATTAAACAAGGTTTAAATTATTTAGGCAACTTAAATTATTCAAAACAGGAAACAAAAATTATATTTGAAAAGGTTATTTGAAATGGCATGGAAAACATATTTTATTTGCATTTATTGGATTAAGAATGAATTAGTTATGCAATTTAGCAAATTGCCATTGAATTATTTGAATTCAAGTTTGAATTGCATTTTGAAATTTCAAAACAGAAAACAATTCGTACCAAAAGGTAGACAATGAAATTTAGAACAATAAACATATATAACTTTCCTTATTTGGAGTTATAGATTAGAAGTTATTAATGTTTTTGTTTTAGGGATTAATTTGCAATTTAATAGAATTCGATTTTAAAACAGAAACGTGTTAAAACATTTTGTTACCGCACAACAGCTTACCCCAGGTACTGCCAGGGGGGCCCAGGGCCACTGTGCGCTTGCGTGAACACGGTGTGGCTGACAGGGGGCCCTCCCTGTCAGCAGTGCGGTGGAAAAAGTTGGGGAAAATCCCGTGCGAGGAGCAGGACTCGATCCCTGCACCTCTCGCTCGTGTGCGCACTTACTGAACCAGTGTGCTGCTCGCGTTTTGTTGTCAGATACAGCGATGCAGAGAGGAAATTCTTCAGAACCAAGCGTTACTGAATTTTTACTGACGACCAAGTGCTTCCGCGACGTGACAGAGGTTCAACGGCGGCGATCACCGGCTCGTGCTCGCATGCGCGTGTGCTGCGATGAGATCTGGTGGTGCAAGACGTGCACGGATACGCGCTGATGCAACAGAGGGAGAGAAAGGATGAGACGGTGGCGTGCTCACCGCGGTGCGTCGTGGAAGCAGAGGCCTGGGGTAGCTCCCGCGGCGGCGACGGCGTGGTCGTGGACGGCGTCGCAGATCCCGTCGTTGGCGAGCTTGGCGGCGGTGTCCAAACGAGAGAGGGAGTCGAGGGGGTATGGTTCCAGCGCTTAGATAGGGTGGAGGAGGACGGTGGTGCCGGTGATCTTCATAGCTTCAGAGGGGAAAACGACGGTGAGGTGGATGCCGCGGCGGTGACGGAGATGGCGGCAAAGATCCACGACGTGCACGGGCTCTCCGCGGTGTCCAACAGAGAGAGGAGGTGACGGTGGTTCTGTTTCTGTGCCTACGTGGGGTGGAGGAGGGCCATGGCGGAGACGGTGGTCGGAGTTTCAGAAGAGGAGCGCCGGTGAGGTGACAGAGGGTGGAGATCGCGGCGAGAGAGAGAAAGATGGCGGCGCCTTGAGGGGACAGGTGACCTAGGGATTAGGGCTTCTGCGCGGAGACCTAGGGAGTACTTATAGGGGCCTAGGTGGTCTCCTGGCCGTCGCTGCTCCGCCGTGCCGTCGTGGCACGCGCGGATGCGCGCCGTACGTGGGAAAGGCGACGGGGGCGTCGCTGAAGGGGTACCGGGCCGCTGCGGGCTGGCTGCACGCTAGGTAAGGCTTAGGTGGGTTGGGCAGGGCTGCTAGCTGCCGCGCGCGCGCGTTGCTGTTTCCTTTTTCTTTTTCTGCTTTTCTGTTTTTTTTTGTACCAATTAGAAAATGGAAGCAAAAGATAGGTTTTAGAGTTTTAAAAATTCAGGGAAAAATCATGTGAGTTTGTTAGCTCAAAATCTACCACTTTACAACTTAAGTTTTTGGAAATTCAAATTTAGTTGCTGTTTTTGTAATGGCTTGCAATTGGATGAATTTTGGTTAATAACTTGGTTATTTAAAACAAGATTTTTAATTATGGAAAACCAATGAGTTTAATTGGAAACAAGTGAGTAGATTTGTTTTGGTGATTTTTATAATTTAAAAAGAGGTGTTGTTTAGTGATTTGGTTTGAATTTGAAAGCAATTTGGAAATTAATTGATTAATATTGAAAACAAGGATTTTAATAGGGTGAACCCTATTGATTAAAATAGAACAATTGGTTTGGTTATAATGTTGATTTTATAAGTTGAATTTGGGTGCTGATTTGAAGATTGGATTTGAATTTGAAATGTGATTTGGAATTTAAATGATTGATTAAAACCATAAATTTAATAGTTGAGCACTATAGAATAAAAAGAAAACAATTTGGTTGTTTTTATTTGAAATAACATTTTGGAAATTGTAACATCACAAGGATGAAACAAAAGGTTTGGATTTTTGGTTTGAAATTAAAATAGAAAACAAAGGAAACAAAGGAAAACAAGCAAAACAAATGCAATGAACATGATGCCATGATGCAAAACATAAAATAACAGAGAGCAAACATTCTAATGGCTATTTTTCAGACTTGGGATGTTACAAAACGCCCCCCTTGAAGGAATCGCGCCCCGAGATTCCTGCTGAGAAAAGAAAAGGTCCGGATACTTCTTGGGAAGATCCTCTTGAGCTGTGACACGTGAAACACATCGTGCACATTGGATAGCTTTTCTGGAAATTCAAGATGATAGGCATTCCTGGCAACTCTTCTGGAAAAATATCAGGGAATTTGGAAACCACCGGAACATTTCTAGTAGAGGTATAGGTTTTGTATGGAGGGTGTATAGCAAGATAGAAGTTGATTCATTTGGAGAATAGATTAACTGGCCAAAAGGGTGGAACAGAGTTATTGACATCAATCCAATACCAAGAATGACATCAATGTCAGAATTGCCAAGCATTATGAGAGAAGCAAGGAATATGTGGCCTCCGATTAGAATTGGATTGTCCTTACTTATGTTGGAAGTCAACATTTGAGATCCCAGGTAGTGAACAGTGATTTGGTTGCTTAGTGGAACCACATCTAGGTTGTTTGTTGTGGCAAAGATCTTTGACACCAAAGAATGTGATGCTCCGGTATGAAACAACACTTTAGCTGGAATAGAGTTTAGCAGATGAACGGGGAAACTTTGATTATACGCCGGTAGAAGAATTGAAGTGGAAACAACAACAAGATTCAATGGACGAAAGGTTCTTGAGAAGAACATGATATTGAAGCAACATCGGGGAAACTCGCGACCAAGACTCCTAAGGTACTATGGAAGAACCCAGAACACGTGAAATCCTAATTTGAAGGGAAAATCAACGTTGCACTTCCTTACCAGAAAAAGGGAGGGAGGGTGGGGAAAAGAAGAAAAAGAACAGAATTCCTACTCTCACGTTCATTTTTCCTATATAGCTACAAAATAGTTTCTAGACTCAACTGCGACCAGTAAAAAGGGATCCTACGGGCAGACAGGCTCTGATACCATTTGTCGCACCCTGACTTCTAGGGGATACTCACCGGGCCGAACTGGCAAGCAGATGCTTGGATTACGGGGCCTATCTGCTCGCGCATCCTTGCTCCCGAGTAGGCCAGCGCTTATGCGCGACAACCAAGCTCTTCTTTCCCATCGTCGATGTAAACTATCCCATAGAAATCAAGATCCTACCCTCGACGTACTTCATACCATTCACACATGGTACGTCGAAGGCGTTAAACGGAATGATACCACAACATATCTCTAAGACACAAAAGATTGAAATAAAGTTGCAAATGGCCTTCACTAAGGCAGAGAATAGCAAATACAATCATCCAGAGGACACTTGTCCCAACATAACATCATTACATCACAGCGGAAACAATCAATGGCGTATGAGTACAGACAAATCCAAATAGGCTTAAGAAGCCGAGAAATAAAAGAAGACGAAGCCCATCCACGTAGTCTTCGGATCCTGCCCGGGTCCGCTATCTACTCGTCCGCAGTCTCGTTGAACTCCACGAAGTAGCCATCCTGGTGATCATCGTAGTCGTAGTCGTAGTCTGCGTAAACCACAGCCCCAACGGGGTCAGTACATTTGATGTACTGGCAAGCAAGACTCACACTTCACCAAAGAGTTACCCGTCAACACAAGCACGGATGCTTGGGATCAACGGAAGGAAGGGGTGATATAAAAGCTGCAGCTGGCTGCTCTAACCAACTACAGAGATACTACAAGTTTTCGGTTAACAGAAAGAAGATAAGATCGAGTATTGTAACCAACTGAAAGATAACTTCAATCAAACCCATCCTGGATCTCGCCCCTTATCCGAAGAAGCAATCCGAGGATAACTCACACAGTTGGATTAAAGGTGAATCAAGTTATTGTGCCAATAACCTATTACTAGTCAAGTTATTAATCATTGGTGTAAGATGGTTAATCATTATGTTCAAGTTGTCCTGAGTACTTGTTAGCCAGTACTTTCACCAAGTTAACCATAACCGCGGAAAACACGGCTTCTCGAGAAGATTTAACCCTGCATGGATGCACCAATTTAGCCGTACACGTATGAATAACCCGCCAGATGGAACGGCCATTCCACCAAGCGGGGCACTCAACACAACCCAACCCTTCTTCGCATCAAGCCCAAAGCACCACGTGCTGTGCGTGCGCGGCTACTCGAGCCCCCGAAGAAAAGGGGACCCTCATAGCACTGGAAGACCACGCCACCCTAAATGCCGACTACAAAAGTTCCGCCCGGGCGCCAAGGGCTCGCAAGATCATGCATGCAGCAAATGCAACACCCGAACTAAATGTGGCGATTTGGACGAGATGCGAATCGAGTCAAGTTGAGGGGGGCGCCCATACTCGCTTCCCACATGCGGGTAGTGCGCTCATCATGGATCAGTAGACACGACTCTTTTCCTAATTAGGGGGGCGACACTAGCAGGCCTCAAAACCACCCATGGGCCTCCTGCCGGTGCCTTATCATCAAGTTTATTATTAAGCATAGCATTAACAGGTTGATTGAGTTAACCCGAGCCCAAAGGAACATAAGTAAGTACGACAACAGAAGTAACCGACAACAGACTCGAGAACAAGCAACTCTAAGTATGCTAGTAGGACTAAGGCAACAAGCAAGGGGTTTTAGGTATGGAGGTGAGGCAATATCAGGGTTCAGGATATCATGTGATGGGTTCGGAGAACAAGCAACGATACATAGGGCTAGCAATAGTAGACAATGGATAGTATCTGAACAAGTGTGGAAAGGAACTCGATGGTTCATGTGAGTGATAACTTGCCTGCAAACCCAGTAGCCTGGTACTGAGCTAATTCCTGTGAAGAAGTACCGTAAAGATCATCCGTCTCAACGCCGTCGTCTAATCGAGAAGAAGCAAAAACAAACAACAAAAGAAGACGGGCAATCAATATGTGGCATAGTGCACAAACATGGGATGATGCATGTCAATTTAATAGATGCATCAGGATAAACTACTTGACAAGATAACAAGTTTAAATGGACCCATATGCAATTGGATTGCATATGGAAAGAGTCCATGACTTATGGTTGAAATAATTGTTCTACAACTAAACATCATGTGTAAGTGAATTAGCATGATGCATGCATGATGGAAGCAATAAGATAACAATACTAGATGCAATTGGAATGATAGTTAACAAGTTAAGAATTTATTTATTAAGTTTGGAAATTTTGGTTACTTAATGATGTTACACAAATAGTTGTTGTTTTCATCAAGTTAACTTGTTCAAAACAGAAGACAAAGTTAATATTTGAAAAGGTTATGTTTTTCTGGTTTGAAAACATATTTTACATGTTCAAGAATAATTAAATTTGAGCAAGTTATGAATTTAGCAAAATTAAATGAATTAAACAAGGTTTAAATTATTTAGGCAACTTAAATTATTCAAAACAGGAAACAAAAATTATATTTGAAAAGGTTATTTGAAATGGCATGGAAAACATATTTTATTTGCATTTATTGGATTAAGAATGAATTAGTTATGCAATTTAGCAAATTGCCATTGAATTATTTGAATTCAAGTTTGAATTGCATTTTGAAATTTCAAAACAGAAAACAATTGGTACCAAAAGGTAGACAATTAAATTTAGAACAATAAACATATATAACTTTCCTTATTTGGAGTTATAGATTAGAAGTTATTAATGTTTTTGTTTTAGGGATTAATTTGCAATTTAAAAGAATTCGATTTTAAAACAGAAACGTGTTAAAACATTTTGTTACCGCACAGCAGCTTATCCCAGGCACTGCCAGGGGGGCCCAGGGCCACTGTGCGCTGGCGTGGACACGGTGTGGCTGACAGGGGGGCCCTCCCTGTCAGCGGTGCGGTGGAAAAAGTTGGGGAAAATCCCGTGCGAGGAGCAGGACTCGATCCCTGCACCTCTCGCTCGTGTGCGCACTTACTGAACCAGTGCGCTGCTCGCGTTTTGTTGTCAGATACAGCGATGCAGAGAGGAAATTCTTCAGAACCAAGCGTTACTGAATTTTTACTGACGACCAAGTGCTTCCGCGACGTGACAGAGGTTCAACGGCGGCGATCACCGGCTCGTGCTCGCATGCGCGTGTGCTGCGATGAGATCTGGTGGTGCAAGACGTGCACGGATACGCGCTGATGCAACAGAGGGAGAGAAAGGATGAGACGGTGGCGTGCTCACCGTGGTGCGTCGTGGAAGCGGAGGCCTGGGGTAGCTCCCGCGGCGGCGACGGCGTGGTCGTGGACGGTGTCGCAGATCCCGTCGTTGGCGAGCTTGGCGGCGGTGTCCAAACGAGAGAGGGAGTCGAGGGGGTCTGGTTCCAGCGCTTAGATAGGGTGGAGGAGGACGGTGGTGCCGGTGATCTTCATGGCTTCAGAGGGGAAAACGACGGTGAGGTGGATGCCGCGGCGGTGACGGAGATGGCGGCGAAGATCCACGACGTGCACGGGCTCTCCGCGGTGTCCAACAGAGAGAGGAGGTGACGGTGGTTCTGTTTCTGTGCCTACGTGGGGTGGAGGAGGGCCATGGCGGAGACGGTGGTCGGAGTTTTAGAAGAGGAGCGCCGGTGAGGTGACAGAGAGTGGAGATCGCGGCGAGAGAGAGAAAGATGGCGGCGCCTTGAGGGGACAGGTGACCTAGGGATTAGGGCTTCTGCGCGGAGACCTAGGGAGTACTTATAGGGGCCTAGGTGGTCTCCTGGCCGTCGCTGCTCCGCCGTGCCGCCGTGGCACGCGCGGATGCGCGCCGTACGTGGGAAAGGCGACGGGGGCGTCGCTGAAGGGGTACCGGGCCGCTGCGGGCTGGCTGCGCGCTAGGTAAGGCTTAGGTGGGTTGGGCTGGGCTGCTAGCTGCCGCGCGCGCGTTGCTGTTTCCTTTTTCTTTTTCTGCTTTTCTGTTTTTTTTTGTACCAATTAGAAAATGGAAGCAAAAGATAGGTTTTAGAGTTTTAAAAATTCAGGGAAAAATCATGTGAGTTTGTTAGCTCAAAATCTACCACTTTACAACTTAAGTTTTTGGAAATTCAAATTTAGTTGCTGTTTTTGTAATGGCTTGCAATTGGATGAATTTTGGTTAATAACTTGGTTATTTAAAACAAGATTTTTAATTATGGAAAACCAATGAGTTTAATTGGAAACAAGTGAGTAGATTTGTTTTGGTGATTTTTATAATTTCAAAAGAGGTGTTGTTTAGTGATTTGGTTTGAATTTTAAAGCAATTTGGAAATTAATTGATTAATATTGAAAACAAGGATTTTAATAGGGTGAACCCTATTGATTAAAATAGAACAATTGGTTTGGTTATAATGCTGATTTTATAAGTTGAATTTGGGTGCTGATTTGAAGATTGGATTTGAATTTGAAATGTGATTTGGAATTTAAATGATTGATTAAAACCATAAATTTAATAGTTGAGCACTATAGAATAAAAAGAAAACAATTTGGTTGTTTTTATTTGAAATAACATTTGTGAAATTGTAACATCACAAGGATGAAACAAAAGGTTTGAATTTTTGGTTTGAAATTCAAATAGAAAACAAAGGAAACAAAGGAAAACAAGCAAAACAAATGCAATGAACATGATACCATGATGCAAAACATAAAATAACAGAGAGCAAACATTCTAATGGCTATTTTTCAGACTTGGGATGTTACACTGAGGCCGACAGACAGTCTATCCAGTCCCTCCTCCACAAACTCGCCGTGTTATCAGCCCAGGGTCTCATTGGGCTAAACTTAATAAAAACCTGGGTCAGTTGCCGGATCCAGCCAAATAGCGTTCGCCCAAAGCTCATCTGCGAATATTCCGGCCACCTTACCGATTCTCTCCGATAGTCGGAGAAATCATACCCGGCCGCAGATGTAAACACGGCCATGAAGAACTTCTTGGCTGAGAAAGTTGATGTCATCAAAAGCATCTCCGGACTCAGCCCTTTTACGCGCTCTAACCCGGCTCCTCCAGTAAGAACCGGCCATCACCGTTTATTCCGACTAATATTTCTTATGTACACATACTAAATTTTATCTCCGTGTTTCTCACCCAGGAAACTGACGCATTCTGGAAGATTATCACCCCTCCCCCTTCTGAAAACTCGGAGGAGGAGGAAGAACCGACTGATAGCGATGAAGGTAATTTCGGGTCTCTGTTTAATAAATACTTTGTTAGCCTATTAGACCAAACTTCTCCTCCTTCCGACAATGCCCCAAAATCACCAGCGCTAGATTATAAAGACGGGTCTCAATCTGAGGAGAGCGAAGCAGAGCCGGAACCTGAGGTCGGCCAGAAGAGGAAACCCAGGAGGGTTGCTTTCAAGGTGTCGTACTCCTCCATGACCTCAAAGCCGTACTCCTATGCCAATATGTGCGAACTTAACAGGCATCTAACAACTACATCATCTCTGAAGGACTCAATCCCAGTCAAGCGACGGGCAACCCGGACTTCTCCGGGTGACGATCCCCTTAACCCCGGGATCCCTATGTCGCCCGCTCGCCGAGCCGGTACTCCTCCAACTTATGCTGCCCACATTCCTCAAAAATATCTCTCTCCGACTCATCCATTAGCCGGACAGCTCGGAGTCTCACTTTCCGATTCTTTGTCAGCATCTTCCGGGTCCAGCAATGATCTTTTAAGCGACTTTGTCGTGAATGCTGGGTAATTCGCATGCCTTATTAGTCAATATAACTATGTTTTCCATGTTTTCCGTCTATTACTTACTAACATTTTGTTTTTCTTCCCTCAGAGCCAAGGTTACACTTAGTGACGAAGAGGAAACCTTTGTTGAGAACCCGGCAATGGAAGATCCGGGGAGCGACACTAAGCCCACATCTGTTGAAGAAGAAGAAGAACCGGATGATACAGTCATTCCAAGAACCGAGTCTCCCCCTCTCACACATCAATCGGCTGATCCCGACGTCGAGTATCTGGGGACGCAGAGGGCAGCTCCTGCTCCTAACACCCAGGCAGCCAGAGCCGACCCGCTCAAGCAAGAGAGAACCCCACTACCGGGTAATAAAAACCCTAGCTCCTCCAGGCCGAGTCTCAGTGGCCTTGACTTTGAAAATATGCTGGAGGAGTATTATTCTCTGAAAGCCACTGAGGAAGATATTATCGAGTCTCTGGCAGCTGAGCATGAGGTAATTTAGCTGATCCTTTTCACATACTCATCCTAGTCCCCAAGTTCCGGGTGAACTGTCAACAGTTTACTCGGTACTTCTGTAGCTATATAACTTTTGTTCGCAACTTTTACCCTGTTGGCGACTGATATTTCCTTGTCTTTTTTCAGGTTTACGTGAGCCGGACGGAGGAGATGTTGGCGAAAACCAACGAACTCCTGCAGGTTGAGACCAAACTTCGAGAAGAGCTGGAGGCCAAGGTGAAGGACCTTTCCAAGGATTGCAAGAAGTACAAGAAGAAACTCCATAACGCTGAGGGGCTATTGAAAAAACTCTCAACCTTCATTACCAATACTTACAGCTCCATCATTGGTGAACTAATCTAATCTCCAGATTATCACTCGGATTTCTCATTGTCTAGGGTCTTTTAACCCGAGTCTTACCACCTTGCTTTTCTTTTTTGTTCTGCAGGTCCGGGTGAAGATGTTGATGATCAGGATGATATAGAGAAACTGAAGACCCTTAAGGATGTTATCCGGAAGTTTTCAGTGGGGAACAAGTTGACCCTTGAAGCTGTGAAGTGGACCGGTACTTATGGCGGCGTATCCCAGATGGTCGATGCATGCTCGACGATCCCTGCCTGGATCGATCTGTGGAAACGCTCGGCGTGCCGGATTGGGGTGATCCGTGGCCTTGCGTTGGCCAAAGCCTACTATCCGAGACTTGAGCCGACAACGCTTGTGAATGGATTCCCTGAATTCAACATTGATGGCTCGAGATTCTCGGCAAAGGACTTCAAGGCTCTCCATACTCAGATTCATCACTCGGCCAGCTTGATCGCCGAGAAGCTCGATGTGAACAAGCTTACCCCTCCGTACAATGTTGAAGATAAGCCGGTACCCTCAGCTCTCCCTGCTCCTTTTGATATGCTGGCTCGTTATAAGGAGGAAGTTGCCAAGAAGAAGGCCGAGGCCGACTCTGTGCCAACATCATCCACTCCAGTTGTCCCTCCTCCGGATCGCGCTGATGCCGCAGTTGACCCAGACACAGAGGCAGGGAAAACTACATAGGAGACCCCCAAAGACCCGGCTACCAAGACCACCGTTGATGACTCGGCTATGGATGCCGAGTAAAGTTTATCGTTTTCACCTGTAAACACTCATTCGTCCAATAGGCATTTTTGTAATATGCCTGCTACATTTATTTATTTGATAGTGCGCCTGTGCACTTGTGATACTACTCCCTTGGTTGGTAACACACTTAAACTTTTATGGATTTGATTACCCTTCTGGTCATCCACTTTGGTATGCACTTTTCAACCTTATGTTTGCATATTTTTGCTTTTCTATATTTTTTGCAACAAATACCGACTCTTGAGTTTTGGGATAAAGAAAAGTTTCCCTCCAAGTCTCCGAGACTCGGTTTCCGGGTCTTAGGATCTTTTGACTGGGTGAGCTTTGTTTCTTAAGTCCCCAAGTCCCCAAGACTCGGACTTTTGGGTTTTAAGCTCATTGACTAGATGGCTTGTTGTTTTCTCAAATTCCCAAGTCCCCAAGACCCAAATTCTGAGTCTAGGGATTTGCAACTTAAGAAAACTCCTTGTTTTTGCTAAGGCCCAAACCATATAGTTTCACATATGAACTTTGAATCTATGCTTAATACATGGTGAGTTTCTGAATATCGCCTTTTACTCCGCATAACTTGTGGTTTAGATGACTAACGAAGATATGGATCCTGGACCCTGCGGATAAGGACACCCCATCTCAGGCCCAAGGCCAAGGCCCAAGAAGAGGCGCCCTTGGAATACTCCAGAAGGAACACGTGAAGCCCACCCGCACTAACTTGCGGATTAAGCTAGGAAACTTGTAACCGACCTAGCTAGAGTTCGAGTCCTCTCCGGGTAGAACTCGAGACCTGGCCATCTATATAAGGCCAGGAGAGCCCCTAGGAGAGGACCAAGCAATAACCGCACGACCCCAAAGCCTTGAACTCGAGACCTACTCTTGATTCGAGCACCACCATTGTAACCGATCTAATCTTCAATACAGATCGACAAAAGGCAGGAGTAAGGGTTTTACCTCTACGAGGGCCCCTAACCTGGGTAAATCTCGCCCCCTGTCTAGCCGACGATTCCACCAGCGCTCATGGGTGCTCCTAATCGAAACCCGATAGGTTCACCGAAGGGATTTGTCGAGTTAGGGATTCGACAATTGGTGCCGTCTGTGGGAATCGCGGGCGCTGGATCACCGGCATCTTCGGCTTCATAGACATCCAACTCCCGTTGGAAACCATCGACTACGGCTCCGAACAATCCTATACGGATCGGATCCGTCGTGGTCACTCCTCACTCGCCGGAATCACGCCCGGTATTCGAGGATTTGGAGAAGAGCGTCACCCTGACGTTTGGGAGCTGTCGCACCCTGACTTCTAGGGGATACTCACCGGGCCGAACTGGCAAGCAGATGTTTGGATTACGGGGCCTATCTGCTCCCGCATCCTCGCTCCCGAGTAGGCCAGCACTTATGTGCGACAACCAAACTCTGCTTTCCCATCGTCGATGTAAACTATCCCATAGAAATCAAGATACTACCATCGACATACTTCATACCATTCACACATGGTACGTCGACGGCGTTAAACGGAATGATACCACAACATATCTCTAAGACACAAAAGATTGAAATAAGGTTGCAACTGGCCTTCACTAAGGCAGAGAATATCAAATGCAATCATCCAGAGGACACTTGTCCCAACATAACATTCATTACATCACAGCGGAAGCAATCAACCGTCTGAGTACAGACAAAATCCAAATAGGCTTAAGAAGCCGAGAAAGAAAAGAAGACGAAGCCCATCCACGTAGTCTTCTGATCCTGCCCGGGTCCGCTACCTACTCGTCTGCAGTCTCGTCGAACTCCACGAAGTAGCAATCCTGGGGATCCTCGTAGTCGTAGTCTGCGTAAACCACAGCCCCAACAGGGTCAGTACATCCAAGTACTGGCAAGCAAGACTCACACTTCACCAAAGAGTTACCAGTCAACACAAGCACGGATGCTTTGGGTTCAACGGAAGAATAGGTGATATAAAAGCTGCAGCGGGCTGCTCTAACCAACTACAGAGATATACTACAAGTTCCGGCTAACAGAAAGAAGATAAGATCGAGTATAGTAACCAATTGAAAGATAACTTCAAACAAACCCATCCAATGTTACCCCCTACTAAGGAAGCAACCCAAGGATAACTCACACAGTTGGATTAAGGGTGATTCAAGTTATTGTGTCAATAATGCTATTACTAGTCAAGATTAGTATTTGTTGGGTGATTAACATTAGTTAGGTGTAAGTTGTTCTGAGTACTTGTTAGCTAGTACTTTCACCAAGTCAACCATAACCGCGGAAAACACGGCTTCTCGAGAAGATTTAACCCTGCAGGGATGCACCAATTTGGCCGTACACGTATGAATAACCCGCCAGATGGGATGCTTCCCAACAAGCGGGGCACTCAACACAACCCAACCCTTCTTCGCATCAAGCCCAAAGCACCTTGGGCGCACGGCTAATCGAGCCCCGAAGAAAAGGGACCCTCATAGCACTCTAAGACCGTGTCCCCCTATATGCCGACTACAAAGGTTCCACCCTGGCCTAGGCTCGCAAAAACATGCATGCGGCAAATGGAAAACACGAACTAAATGAGGCGATTTGGACGAGATGCGAATCGAGTCAAATTGAGGGGGGCGCCCATACTCGCTTCCCACATGCGGGTAGTGCGCTCATGATGGATCAGTAGACAAGACTCTTTTCCTAATTAGGGGTCGACACTAGCAGGCCTCAAAACCACTCATGGGCCTCCTGCCAGTGCCTTATCATCAAGTTATTATTATTATTATCCAATAGCATTAACAGGTTGATTGATTTAACCCGAGCCCAAGAACATAAATAAGTACGATAAAAGAAGTAACCGACAACAGACTCGAGCACAAGCAACCCTAAGCATGCTAGTGGGACTAAGGCAACAAGCAAGGGCTATAGGTGTGGAGGTGAGGCAATATCAGGGTTCAGGATATCATGTGATGGGTTCGGAGAACAAGCAACGATACATAGGGCTAGCATAAGTAGACAATGGATAGTATCGGTAACAAGTGTGGAAAGGAACTCGATGGTTCATGTGAGTGATAACTTGCCTGGAAGCTCAGCAGCCTGGTACTGAGCTAAGTCCTGGGTAGTGGTGTCGTAAAGCTCGTCGGTCTCAACGTCGTCGTCTAATCGAGAAGAAGCAAAAACAAACAACGAAGGAAGACGGGCAATCAATAACATGGCATAGTGCACAAACATGGGATGATGCATGTCAATTTAATGGATGCATCAAAGTAACTAGTTGACATGATAGCACAATTTAAATGGACCCATATGCAATGTAAATTGCATATGGATGCACATGGTTAAGGTTGAACAAATGATCTACAATTGATTAACATGTGTAAGTGGTTTAGCATGATGCATGCATGATGAAAACAATAAGGTAACAACATTAGATGCAAGTGGAATGAAAATTAACAAGTGTGGAATTTATTTAACAAGTTAAGCATTTTGGTTTCTTAATGATGTTACACAAATAGTTGTTGTTTTCATCAAGTTAAGTTGTTCAAAACAGATGACAAAGTGCATATTTGAAAAGGTTATGTTTTTCTGGTTTGAAAACATATTTTACATGTTCAAGAATAAATTAAATTGAGCAAGTTATGATTTTAACAAATTTAAATGAATTAAACAAGGTTTAAATTAATTAGGCAATTTAAATTATTCAAAACATGAAACAAAAATTATATTTGAAAAGGTTATTTGAGATAGCATGGAAAACATATTTTATTTGCATTAATTGGATTAGGGTTGAATTAGTTATGGATTTTAGCAATTTACAAATGAATTATTTGAATTCAAATTTTCATTGCATTTGGAAATTTCAAAACAGAAAACAAATGTTACCAATAGGTAGATAATTAAATTTGGGGCAGTGCACATATTTTAGTTTTATTATTTGAGTTTATGAAACAAAAGTTATTTGCAATTTAGTTCCAGGGGCCAATCTGTAAAAAGAAAGGACTTAGATTTAAAAAGAAAACGCTGGAATACATTTTATACCGCACTGTTGACTAGCCCAAGGCACTGCCAGATGGGCCCTGCGCCAGCGAGCGCTTGCGTGGCAACAGAGTGGTTGACAGGGGGCCACCCTGTCAGCACTCGGTGCAAAAATTTGGTTTTTATTCCGCAGCGAGGGGGACTCGAACCCGCGGGCGCGCGCGAGCGAGAGAGGTAGTGTTACCACTGCGGTGGTGAGCGTTGCTTGTCAGTATACGACGCGCAGACAGGATAAGGTTCCAATTCGTTATCTGAATTTTTAACTGAATCGCGCTCGACTGAAACTCGACAGAGAACTACCGGCGACGATCACCGTGGCGTCGTGCTCGTGCTGCTGGTGGTGGGTGTGCTGTGTTGCGTGCTTGTGCTCGTTCACATTGCGGAGAGGAACAAGGAGGGAGGAGGTGGACACGGTGGCGCTCACCGCGGATGGAGTCGAGCAGAGGCTCGGGGCAGACGGCGTGGACGGCGGCGTCGCGGACGGCGGCGTCGCTGTGGTGATCCTTCGCGGCTGCTGGGGTGTAGTCGGGGTAGAGGAAGGAGAGGTGGATCGATTTTGGTGGTTAGGTGGGGTGGTGGTGCGACGAGGTGGCGGTGGTCATCGCGGGTTCAGGCGCCGGCGCTCCGGTGAGAAATTCAGAGAGGGAAACGGGGCAGAAAAGGTTGCGATCGGCGGCGGAGCTCGAGGGAGGAGGAAGCCTAGGGGTTAGGGTTGCGGCGCGGGGACCTAGGGCTGGTTTATAGGGGCTCGAGAGCTCTCCTGGCCGTCGGGGCGATACGGTTGCCGCCGTGGCACCACGGATGAGTTGCCGTACGCGATGACGAAGGAGAAATAGATGGACGAACCGGTACCGGGCCGCTGCAGGTGAGTTAGTGGGCTGGGCCGTGTGCCCCCCCCCCCTTCGCAGGTGAGTTTCCTTTTGCTATTTTCTTCTGTTTTATTTTTTTTGCAGAAAAGAAATTGGAAGAAAAAGGAGGGTTTTAGAGTTAGGAAAATTTGGAAAAAATTATGGTTAGGTTAGTTTTTAACATATCAACTAAATGCTAACTTTGTTTTCCAACAAGTTTCAAATTAAATTGCTGTTTGTGATTTAAACCAAAATTGGGATGAATTTTATTATTAAGTGAAACATTATTGCAAACAACTTTTTAATAGGGTGAACCCTATTGTTTAAGTAGAACAAATGAGTTGATTTGTTTTGGAAATTTTCATAAATCCATATTGGGTGCTGTTTGAAGATTTGATTTGAATTTGAAAATAACATTTGGATTAATTGAATTATTCAAAGCCATAAATTAATGGTTGAAACTTATTGTTTAATTAGAACAAAAATGGTTGTTTTTATTTGAACTCTTTATTTAAAAGGTTGTAACAGAGCAAGTATGAAATAAATGTTTGAATTTGAATTGTGAAAACAGAGTAAAACAGAAGCAAACAAATGGAAAACAAGGTAAAACAAATGCAAACAATTCAATGGATATGATGACATGATGCAATACTTTAAATAACAATAAACAATCATTCTAGGGGATTTTTCATACTTGGGATGTTACAAAACGCCCCCCCTTGAAGGAATCGCGCCCCGAGATTCCTACTGAGAAATGAAAAGGTCCGGATACTTCTTGCGAAGATCCCCTTCGGTCTCCCATGTTGCCTCTTTATCGGAATGATGCGACCATTGCACCTTCAAGAACTTGGTGCTCTTGTTGCGAGTCTTACGAACGGTCTCATCGAGAATTTGAATAGGGTGCTCCTCATAAGAGAGATCATCTTGCAGTTCAATTGAATCATGATCAACTACACGATCTGGATCCTTGAAGCACTTCTTGAGCTGTGACACGTGAAACACATCGTGCACTTTGGATAGTTTTTCTGGAAGTTCAAGACGATAGGCATTTTCCGCACGCCTTAAGAGAATGTTGAAAGGACCATTGTATCTTGGTGCCAACTTTCCTTTCACACCAAAACGATGAGTGCCTCTGAGGGGAGTTACACGGAGATATGCTTTGTCACCAGGTGCATAGATCATATCCCGGTGCTTGCTGTCATAGTAACTCTTCTGACGAGACTGAGCAATCTTGAGATTGTCACCAATGATGCGAACTTTCTCTTCGGCCTCTTTAACAATGTCAGGACCTAAGAGTGAACGTTCACCAGCTCCAGACCAATTGATTGGACTCCTGCATCTGCGGCCATAGAGTGCTTCAAATGGTGCCATGCCTAGGCTTGCCTGGAAACTGTTGTTGTAGGAGAATTCAGCATATGGAAGACAATCCTCCCATTTCATTCCAAAGGAGAGACCACATGCTCTGAGCATATCCTCGAGAATCTGATTGACTCTTTCGACTTGCCCTTGAGACTGAGGATGATAAGCTGTGCTGAAGAGAAGTTTGGTGCCCAATGCATCTTGGAAACTCTTCCAGAAATGTGAAGTGAATATGCTTCCACGGTCTGAGCTAATTTCCAATGGAACACCATGAAGAGGAACAATCTTTGTTGTGTAGAGCTCTGCTAACTGGCTAGCTGAGATTGTCTCTTTGACAGCAAAGAAGTGAGCTACCTTAGTGAGACGATCAATGACAACGAAGATTGCATCGTTGCCCTTCTTGGACTTTGGAAAACCAGTAACGAAGTCCATTTCAATCATGTCCCACTTCCACTCGGGGATTTTGAGAGGTTGGAGAAGACCGGCTGTTTTCTGATGAACTGCCTTGACACGTTGACAAACGTCGCATTCCGAAACGTATTGAGCAATTTCACGTTTCATGCTAGGCCACCAATAGAGTGTCTTGAGATCCTGGTACATCTTTGTACTTCTAGGGTGGATGGAGAGAGGAGTTTCATAAGCCTCCTTGAGAATGATATCTTTGAGACTTTGAATTTGAGGAACTGCAATGCGTCCTTCGAAGAACACAGTTCCCTTGTCATCAATTGAGAAGGACTTGAATTTATCCTTGCCTTCTTTGATGTGCTCTACAATCTTCTTGATTTCAGCATCACGAAGTTGTTCAGAACGAATCTTGTCCTCGAGAGTTGGACTGGCTGTCAAGCTTGCAAGATAGCCTTGAGGAACAAGACCAAGATTCAGCTTCTGGAATTCTTCATGAAGAGTAGGTTGGCTTTCCATGATCATGAGATTATTGCAATAGGATTTGCGACTGAGAGCATCGGCCATAACATTAGCCTTGCCTGGAGTGTAAGAAATGGTGAGATCGAAGTCTTTGATCTTTTCAATCCATCTCCTTTGCCCGAGGTTTAGATCTGGTTGAGTGAAGATGTATTTCAGACTCTTATGATCGGAGAAGATTTCAGTGCGGTTACCCAACAAGTATTGTCTCCATTTCTTGAGGGCAAACACAACTGCTGCGAGTTCAAGGTCATGAGTGGGATAATTTTGCTCATGGGTGTTCAACTGACGTGATGCATAGGCCACAACTTGACGTTCTTGCATAAGAACTGCTCCTAGGCCTTGGAGAGATGCATCACAGAATATCTGGAAAGGTTTGGTAGTATCTGGGCCAACCAGAACTGGAGTAGAAGTGAGTTTAGTTTTGAGGAGATTGAAACTTTCATCACATTGTGGAGACCAAACGAACTTCTTGTCCTTCTTTGTGAGATCAGTGAGAGGTTTGGCAATCTTGGAGAAGTTTTGGACGAAACGACGGCAATAGCTAGCCAAGCCAAGAAAACTTCTGACTTGCTTCACCGTCTTAGGAGGTTTCCAATCAACAATTTCCTTAACCTTTTCTGGGTCAATGGCTATGCCCTTGGCAGAGATGATATGACCAAGGTAGGCAACTTCTGAAATCCAGAACTCACATTTGGAGTATTTGGCATAAAGGCGATGCTCGCGGAGTTTCATGAGAGTGAGACGAAGATGTTCTTCATGCTCTTCCTCAGATTTTGAGTAGACAAGAATATCATCAAGATAGAACACAACGAACTTGTCGAGGTATTCATGGAAGACAGAATTCATGAGTCGAGAGAAGGTCGCCGGTGCATTCGTGAGACCAAAGGACATGACTGTGTATTCATATAGACCGTAGCGAGTGGTGAAGGCTGTCTTTGGAATATCTTCCTTTCTGATCTTTATTGATGGTAACCCATCCTCAAGTCCAACTTTGAGAATATTGAGGCTCCAGCAAGTTGATCAAAAAGATCATCGATACGAGGAATTGGATATTTGTTCTTGATTGTTTTCTCGTTAAGAGGACGATAGTCCACAACGAGTCTCTTTGTTTGGTCCTTCTTGGCAACGAACAGAGTTGGGCAACCCCAAGCCGAGGAACTAGGTTGAATGTAACCTTTCTCCATGTACATATCGATTTGCTCCTTTAACAACTTCAGTTTAGGAGGAGCTATCTTGTATGGATGCTTAGAGATTGGAGCAGTACCTGGTTCAAGCTCGATCATGAACTCAACTGCTCTGTCCGGAGGCATCCGTGGCAATTCTTCTGGAAAGACGTCAGGGAATTCACAAACCACCGGAACATTCTCGAGTAGTGGTAGAGGTTTTGCATCGAGTGTGTATAGCTGAGCAGAACTTGATCCATATGGAGAATAGATTATCTGGAATGTGGTGCTTCAGGAATGCTTCCTCGAAACAACCCCAGGTGATACGAATGCCAGCTCTCATAGCCTAGTAGTTTTCCCACCACGAAGCTGCCTGACCCTTCAGTAGGTAGGAGGCATACTAAAATCAACAACAACAACAACAACAACCTTTCTGGCCAGATAGACTTGATATTTCGGAAGTTGATTAGACGCCGGTAGAAGAATTGAAGTGGAAAACAACAGCAAGGTTCAATGGACGAAAGGTTTTTGAGAAGAACATGATATTGAAGCAACAACGGGAAACACGAGACCAAAAGTCCTAAGGTACTACGGAAGAACCCATCCGGGCTTCTAAAGGATCAATATCTACTGCGTAAGGAACAGAGGATCTGCTTCCGGGGCTTACACGCCTCCGTTCTCAATCGTGAGTAGGCAACATGATAAATCATGTCACAACCACCTCCATTCCTATGGTCTAGTAGATATAATCATCCTAGAGAAACCAGGATACGTGAAATCCTAACTTGAAAGTTTAGATGAGAAGGGAAAAATCAACGTTGCACTTCCTTACCAGAAAAGGGGAGGGTGGGTGGGGAAAAGAGAAAAAGAACAGAATTTCTACTCTCACGTTTCATTTTTCCTATATAGCTACAAAATAGTTTCTAGACTCAAACTGCGACCAGTAAAAGGGATCCTACGGGCAGACAGGCTCTGATACCATTTGTCGCACCCTGACTTCTAGGGGATACTCACCGGGCCGAACTGGCAAGCAGATGCTTGGATTACGGGGCCTATCTGCTCCCGCATCCTTGCTCCCGAGTAGGCAATCACTTATGTGCGACAACCAAACTCTGCTTTCCCATCGTCGATGTAAACTATCCCATAGAAATCAAGATACTACCATCGACGTACTTCATACCATTCACACATGGTACGTCGACGGCGTTAAACGGAATGATACCACAACATATCTCTAAGACACAAAAGATTGAAATAAGGTTGCAACTGGCCTTCACTAAGGCAGAGAATATCAAATGCAATCATCCAGAGGACACTTGTCCCAACATAACATTCATTACATCACAGCGGAAGCAATCAACCGTCTGAGTACAGACAAAATCCAAATAGGCTTAAGAAGCCGAGAAAGAAAAGAAGACGAAGCCCATCCACGTAGTCTTCTGATCCTGCCCGGGTCCGCTACCCACTCGTCTGCAGTCTCGTCGAACTCCATGAAGTAGCCATCCTGGGGATCCTCGTAGTCGTAGTCTGCGTAAACCACAGCCCCAACGGGGTCAGTACATCCAAGTACTGGCAAGCAAGACTATTTGTCGCACCCTGACTTCTAGGGGATACTAACCGGGCCGAACTGGCAAGCAGATGTTTGGATTACGGGGCCTATCTGCTCCCGCATCCTCGCTCCCGAGTAGGCCAGCACTTATGTGCGACAACCAAACTCTGCTTTCCCATCGTCGATGTAAACTATCCCATAGAAATCAAGATACTACCATCGACGTACTTCATACCATTCACACATGGTACGTCGACGGCGTTAAACGGAATGATACCACAACATATCTCTAAGACACAAAAGATTGAAATAAGGTTGCAACTGGCCTTCACTAAGGCAGAGAATATCAAATGCAATCATCCAGAGGACACTTGTCCCAACATAACATTCATTACATCACAGCGGAAGCAATCAACCGTCTGAGTACAGACAAAATCCAAATAGGCTTAAGAAGCCGAGAAAGAAAAGAAGACGAAGCCCATCCACGTAGTCTTCTGATCCTGCCCGGGTCCGCTACCTACTCGTCTGCAGTCTCGTCGAACTCCACGAAGTAGCCATCCTGGGGATCCTCGTAGTCGTAGTCTGCGTAAACCACAGCCCCAACGGGGTCAGTACATCCAAGTACTGGCAAGCAAGACTCACACTTCACCAAAGAGTTACCCGTCAACACAAGCACGGATGCTTTGGGTTCAACGGAAGAATATGTGATATAAAAGCTGCAGCGGGCTGCTCTAACCAACTACAAAGATATACTACAAGTTCCGGCTAACAGAAAGAAGATAAGATCGAGTATAGTAACCAATTGAAAGATAACTTCAAACAAACCCATCCAATGTTACCCCCTACTAAGGAAGCAACCCAAGGATAACTCACACAGTTGGATTAAGGGTGATTCAAGTTATTGTGTCAATAATGCTATTACTAGTCAAGATTAGTATTTGTTGGGTGATTAACATTAGTTAGGTGTAAGTTTTTCTGAGTACTTGTTAGCCAGTACTTTCACCAAGTCAACCATAACCGCGGAAAACAAGGCTTCTCGAGAAGATTTAACCCTGCAGGGATGCACCAATTTGGCCGTACACGTATGAATAACCCGCCAGATGGGATGCCTCCCACCAAGCGGGGCACTCAACACAACCCAACCCTTCTTCGCATCAAGCCCAAAGCACCTTGGGCGCACGGCTAATCGAGCCCCGAAGAAAAGGGGCCCTCATAGCACTCTAAGACCGTGTCCCCCTATATGCCGACTACAAAGGTTCCACCCTGGCCTGGGCTCGCAAAAACATGCATGCGGAAAATGGAAAACACGAACTAAATGAGGCGATTTGGACGAGATGCGAATCGAGTCAAATTGAGGGGGGCGCCCATACTCGCTTCCCACATGCGGGTAGTGCGCTCATCATGGATCAGTAGACAAGACTCTTTTCCTAATTAGGGGTCGACACTGGCAGGCCTCAAAACCACTCATGGGCCTCCTGCCGGTGCCTTATCATCAAGTTATTATTATTATCCAATAGCATTAACAGGTTGATTGATTTAACCCGAGCCCAAGAACATAAATAAGTACGATAAAATAAGTAACCGACAACAGACTCGAGCACAAGAAACCCTAAGCATGCTAGTGGGACTAAGGCAACAAGCAAGGGCTATAGGTGTGGAGGTGAGGCAATATCAGGGTTCAGGATATCATGTGATGGGTTCGGAGAACAAGCAACGATACATAGGGATAGCATAAGTAGACAATGGATAGTATCGGTAACAAGTGTGGAAAGGAACTCGATGGTTCATGTGAGTGATAACTTGCCTGGAAGCTCAGCAGCCTGGTACTGGGCTAAGTCCTGGGTAGTGGTGTCGTAAAGCTCGTCGGTCTCAACGTCGTCGTCTAATCGAGAAGAAGCAAAAAACAAACAACGAAGGAAGACGGGCAATCAATAACATGGCATAGTGCACAAATATGGGATGATGCATGTCAATTTAATGGATGCATCAAAGTAACTAGTTGACATGATAACACAATTTAAATGGACCCATATGCAATGTAAATTGCATATGGATGCACATGGTTAAGGTTGAACAAATGATCTACACTTGATTAACATGTGTAAGTGGTTTAGCATGATGCATGCATGATGAAAACAATAAGGTAACAACATTAGATGCAAGTGGAATGAAAATTAACAAGTGTGGAATTTATTTAACAAGTTAAGCATTTTGGTTTCTTAATGAGGTTACACAAATAGTTGTTGTTTTCATCAAGTTAAGTTGTTCAAAACAGATGACAAAGTGCATATTTGAAAAGGTTATGTTTTCTGGTTTGAAAACATATTTTACATGTTCAAGAATAAATTAAATTGAGCAAGTTATGATTTTAACAAATTTAAATGAATTAAACAAGGTTTAAATTAATTAGGCAATTTAAATTATTCCAAACATTAAACAAAAATTATATTTGAAAAGGTTATTTGAGATAGCATGGAAAACATATTTTATTTGCATTAATTGGATTAGGGTTGAATTAGTTATGGATTTTAGCAATTTACAAATGAATTATTTGAATTCAAATTTTGATTGCATTTGGAAATTTCAAAACAGAAAACAAATGTTACCAATAGGTAGATAATTAAATTTGGGGCAGTGCACATATTTTAGTTTTATTTTTTGAGTTTATAAAACAAAAGTTATTTGCAATTTAGTTCCAGGGGCCAATCTGTAAAAAGAAAGGACTTAGATTTAAAAAGAAAACGCTGGAATACATTTTATACCGCACTGTTGACTAGCCCAAGGCACTACCAGATGGGCCCTGGGCCAGCGAGCGCTTGCGTGGCAACAGAGTTGCCGACAGGGGGGCCACCCTGTCAGCACTCGGTGCAAAAATTTGGTTTTTATTCCGCAGCGAGGGGGACTCGAACCCGCGGGCGCGCGCGAGCGAGAGAGGTAGTGTTACCACTGCGGTGGTGAGCGTTGCTTGTCAGTATACGACGCGCAGACAGGATAAGGTTCCAATTTGTTATCTGAATTTTAAACTGAATCGCGCTCGACTGAAACTCGACAGAGAACTACCAGCGGCGATCACCGTGGCGTCGTGCTCGTGCTGCTGCTGGTGGGTGTGCTGTGTTGCGTGCTTGTGCTCGTTCACGTTGCGGAGAGGAACAAGGAGGGAGGAGGTGGACACGGTGGCGCGCACCGCAGATGGAGTCGAGCAGAGGCTCGGGGCAGACGGCGTGGACGGCGGCGTCGCGGACGGCGGCGTCGCTGTGGTGATCCTTCGCGGCTGCTGGGGTGTAGTCGAGGTAGAGGAAGGAGAGGTGGATCGATTTTGGTGGTTAGGTGGGGTGGTGGTGCGACGAGGTGGCGGTGGTCATCGCGGGTTCAGGCGCCGGCGCTCCGGTGAGAAATTCAGAGAGGGAAACGGGGCAGAAAAGGTGGCGATCGGCGGCGGAGCTCGAGGGAGGAGGAAGCCTAGGGGTTAGGGTTGCGGCGCGGGGACCTAGGGCTGCTTTATAGGGGCTCGGGAGCTCTCCTGGCCATCGGGGCGATACGGTTGCCGCCGTGGCACCACGGATGAGCTGCCGTACGCGATGACGAATGAGAAATAGATGGGCGAACCGGTACCGGGCCGCTGCGGGTGAGTTAGTGGGCTGGGCCGTGTGCCCCCCCCCCTTCGCAGGTGAGTTTCCTTTTTCTATTTTCTTCTGTTTTATTTTTTTTTGCAGAAAAGGAATTGGAAGAAAAAGGAGGGTTTTAGAGTTAGGAAAATTTGGAAAAAATTATGGTTAGGTTAGTTTTTAACATAGCAACTAAATGCTAACTTTGTTTTCCAACAAGTTTCAAATTAAATTGTTGTTTGTGATTTAAACCAAAATTTGGATGAATTTTATTATTAAGTGAAACATTATTGCAAACAACTTTTTAATAGGGTGAACCCTATTGTTTAAGTAGAACAAATGAGTTGATTTGTTTTGGAAATTTTCATAAATCCATATTGGGTGCTGTTTGAAGATTTGATTTGAATTTGAAAATAACATTTGGATTAATTGAATTATTCAAAGTCATAAATTAATGGTTGAAACTTATTGTTTAATTAGAACAAAAATGGTTGTTTTTATTTGAACTCTTTATTTAAAAGGTTGTAACAGAGCAAGTATGAAATAAATGTTTGAATTTGAATTGTGAAAACAGAGTAAAACAGAAGCAAACAAATGGAAAACAAGGTAAAACAAATGCAAACAATTCAATGGATATGATGACATGATGCAATACTTTAAATAACTAGAAACAATCATTCTAGGGGAGTTTTCATACTTGGGATGTTACAGGAGCCTCAACTTCGTGACGAACAGAGACGGAATCCTCCACTTCGCGGATGAATCTGGATCTGAATCTGGAGCCGTCGACTCACGCCTCCCTATGGAGAAAAGTGGCGAGTCCGTCCGCTTCAATACAACCGACTATCACACCCTCTCGACAGAGGAGCCATCTCGAGTACGGGGAGCTTTCCGATCTGCGCCTAGGACGCACGGGCCACGACTAGCCCAAGTCTGCATGGCAGGATCAGAACAGCCCCCAGAAACAGAGATCAGCGCAAACGAGCGCAACATAATCGGCGTCTCGCGGGAGTCCTGGAACAGGGCCAAGGAAACAATGCGAAGAAGTCAGCCACCCGCAGCAGGAGCGTCACAAGAAGATCTAGTCGCCTACCACTACCATCTAGTGAGAGCGGCGTCGACCATCAAAGACGCACGTGCAGATCTAGCCCGCCGCAGAAGAGAGGCGGATGAATCAAGCCTACGACGAGCCGAGTTATCCCTTGCACCCTAGGTCGGTACCCGACCCGCGAGGAAGGGACATGCGGCGTCATCTAGAGACTACGAATCCATGGCTGGGACCAGCAGGACAGCCGTGTCTTCCTTCATGAGGGTCGACGACGACGGCAACGTCTATCCGCAAACCCCCGCTGCTGCAGTTCTAGCCGCAACAACTTACATGCAGATGAACCAACCGACGGAAAGCGACCCTCGGGCGGAACAATACAAGCAAATTCGCAAAGGGCTAGGATTGGCAGCCGCAAGGCTCGCCTCCCACGATCGCAAGAAGACTGAAGAACAATTGGAGAAGGAGCAACAGGAGAAAGACAAAGATAAGGAAACGCCCCGCAGGCACAGAAGCTCCTCCCCGAGAAAAGACAAATCGCCACGTCGTGGTCGAGGAAAAGAAGCCCGCCGCCGCAGCGACAGTCGAAGCAGCAGCGACGACAGCCCGAGAGAAAAAAGCTCACGACACCACAGCAGCCGTTCGCGAAAACGAAGCAAAGAACCACGGAAGGACGCTGACCGCGATCAGCCCGGACGCGATGCACGATCTGACATCGCGCAGAACAAGGTGGACAGGGCAAGGGCATCAAGATATCGCGACCGATCGTCATCCGGCTCTTTGGATGATGAAACCTGCGGCGCACTCTGTTTCGCCCGCAGCATTCGCGAGGCGCCCCTACCCAAAAGATTCAAGCTCAGCACGGAAGTGACAAAGTACGACGGCTCGCTCGAGCCTTCTCAATGGCTAAGCGACTACCTCACGGCAGTAAAATGCCAACGTGGGAACAAGAACACGGCTATGCAATACCTCAATTTGCATCTAGTCGGAGCGGCCCGCAGTTGGCTGGAGAGGAGACCAAGATCTTGTTACGCATCGTGGGATGACTTGCACCGCGATTTCTGCAAGAACTTCCAGTTGACCTACAAGAGGACGGCTACAATCGAAGAACTGCGAGCCTGTAAACAAAAGAGCGGCGAGCCTACCCGAGAATACATCCAGCGGTGGACCACACTCAGGAACACCACGGGAACCATCTCAGAAGAAGTGGCGATTGAGGCCTTCGCCAAAGGCGCCAGAAGAACTGCCTTTCGGGAAGAGCTAGGCAGAGCCACGCCTAAAACCATCGGGGAGCTAATGATCATAGCCGAAAAATGGGCTAACAGAGAAGACGCAGTGCGCAACGAAAGAGGATCATCACCCGCACACGAAGACGATCGCCATGGACGAAGAAAGAGAAGGAAATACTACGACCACGAGGATAGGGAGGAATTAGTGGCGGCAGAATTCACGCGAAGTCACGACTCTGGTCGCCGCGGAAGTCGCGAGTGGAAACCAAAAGCAGAAGAAAAATCCCCCGAGGAGGACCTTGATGCGTACTGCTCGCTACATCTGTTTACAGATAAGCGCACAGGGCAAAACTAAGGCAACACACCTTCTTAAGGATTGCCGAAAGTTTCATGACATCTCGGATGCCCTCGCCAGGAAAAGATTTGCATCCACTCAAAACTACCCGCCACTGCCAGGAGGAGGACAACAATTCCAGCCGCCACCACCTCCACCTCCACCAGCAAATCCAAATATGACGCTAGCTGCACTACCTGCGCCACCGCCACAAAACACTGGAGCCAATGCATACCCGAACCCGGCAGGACAACTCGCGATGATACAGAAGGTATGCCCCTCTCGCAGAGTTCAAAAGACTAACACGAGGCAATTGTGCATGGCAGTGCAGACACCACCAACAAAGCCTGAGTACCTGAAAATGGCGGATCAGCCAATCACGTTCTCGATGAAAGACCATCCGCCACGAGTCTATCGACCAGGACACGCCGCCCTTGTCATCCAAGCTCAAATTGGTAATTATGACCTGGCCCGCGTATTCATGGACGGTGGCAGTGGCATCAACATTATTTACGCGGATACACTCCGTCGAATGAACAAGAATCTGGACGGCCTAACGGAATCAGAAACATCCTTCCACGGGATAGTTCCGGGCAAGGCAATCCGTCCACTCGGAACAATCAACCTAGAAGTTGTGCTGGGCTCTCAAAGCAACTACAGAAGGGAATTCCTGGACTTCGAAGTCGTCGACTGGCCCTCACAGTACCACGCCATTCTTGGTCGAACAGCGTTCGCCAGATTCATGGACGTACCACACTACGCGTACTTGAAGCTCAAGCTACCCGGCGAATACGGTGTGATCACCATCGACGGAGACTTCCAGAAATCCAACAAGTGCGACATAAAATTCAATGAGATCGCAAAATCTTTCGGGATGCAAGAAGAACTTCAAGAGCTGGCAAAAACCACGGATCACTCCGTTATGCCCCTCACGAAGAAAAACGCGCCTGAACTGGAGTTCAGCGCCAACAGCGACACCCGCAAGCATCAAGTGCACCCGACGGATTCTGCGAAGACAGCGATGGTTTCAACAACCCTCTCGCCAGCATAGGAAGGCGCGCTCGTCAAACTCCTCCGTGAGTACTGGGAAATTTTCGCCTGGCTGCCCTCAGACATGCCAGGAATACCCAGGGAGTTTGCCGAGCACTCACTCGAAGTTTTTCCCGACGCTAAACCCATCAAACAGACGACTCGACGATTTTCAGAACCCAAGCAGAAGGCGCTTGGAGAAGAAGTAAACAGATTTCTAGCCGCAAACTTCATTAGGGAGATCAAGATATCCACCTGGTTAGCAAACCCGGTGTTGGTCCCCAAAAAGAACACGGATATCCTTCGGGTCTGCATCGACTACACGTCGTTGAATAAGCACTGCCCCAAGGACAATTTTCCTCTCCCATGAATCGACCAGATCGTGGACTCTACGGCAGGCTGCCAACGCCTCTCCTTCCTGGACGCCTATTCGGGATATAATCAGATCCGAATGAAAAGGGAAGACGAAGAGAAGACAACATTCATCACACCTCATGGAACGCAGGCGCAACATATCAGCACTGCATGCAAAGATGCCTCGCCAATCTCATTGGCAAGAACGTACAGGTGTACGTTGACGACATTGTCATCAAGACTCGAGTAGAGGACACACTCCTCGAGGACATTAGAGAAACATTCGACGCCCTTAATGCATATCGGATCAAGCTCAATCCGACCAAATGCGTTTGCGGCGTTCCTGCAGGAAAACTTCTCGGGTACCTGGTATCCGCCAGAGGCATCGAAGCCAACCCGGAGAAAATACAAGCCATCCTGACTATGAAGGAGCCCACCAATCTACGCGGAGTCCAGCAGCTTGCAGGGCGTCTGGCCGCCCTAAGCAGGTTCATCGCGCGATTGGGAGAGCAAGCGTTACCCTTCTACAAATTGCTGAAGAAGACGGTCAAATTCGAGTGGACACCCGAAGCTAAACAAGCGTTCGCGGACTTGAAGCGATCGTTGCAAAGCAGGTGCGTCCTTGCAACACCACAAGAAAGGAAGCCACTGTTCTTATACTTAGCCGCTACAAACCAGGTCATCAGCACAGCAATCGTAGTCGAACGACCTGAAGATGGCAAAGCATACGGAGTCCAACGACCAGTATATTACATCAGTGAAGTGCTCTCGCCATGCAAGCAACGATACCCTCATTACCAGAAGCTCGCATATGGAGTTGTTCTTACGACCCGAAAGCTCAAACATTATTTCCAGGAACACGCCATCACAGTGGTTAATGATGCGTCACTCGGTACAATCATGAACAACCCTATGACGTCCGGAAGAATAGCAAAATGGAGCATCGAGTTGGGGGCCTGGGACATCACCTATGCAGGACGCAACGCAGTCAAATCTCAAGTACTCGTGGAATTCCTCAGCGAATGGACAGAACTACAAACGCCCGGGCCGCCTGAATACACGAGCAATTGGATAATGTACTTCGATGGATCCAAGAGAAACGAAGGAGCAGGAGCTGGAATCGTTCTTATTTCACCTCGAGGAGACAAACTGCAATACATCCTGCGACTGGACTTTCCACCAGATGATCCAGCGTCGAACAACGACGTAGAATACGAAGCCCTATTGCACGGGATTGTAACATCCCAAGTCTGAAAAATAGCCATTAGAATGTTTGCTCTCTGTTATTATATACTTTGCATCATGGCATCATGTTGATTGCAATTGTTTTGCTTGTTTTCCTTTGTTTCCTTTGTTTTCTATTTGAATTTCAAACCAAAATTCAAACCTTTTGTTTCATCCTTGTGATGTTACAATTTCCAAAATGTTATTTCAAATAAAAACAACCAATTGTTTCCATTAATCTATAAGGTTCAACTATTTAAATTTGTGGCTTCTAATCTTTCACTTATTTAAAATGTTAACTAAAAGGTTATTCAAATCCAATTGCATTGTACAAACAGCACCCAATTGGAAAATTATGAAAATTACCAAAACAATCTAATCTTTTGTTTCCAATTATTCCATGTTTGATCAACTAATAAAATGGTGGTTTTATTTCAATTAAACAATTCTAAATTGCATTCCAAACTCAAATTCAAATCAGAAACATTCAAACAGCACCCAAATTCAACTTATAAAAATCAGCATTATAACCAAACCATTTGTTCTCTTCTAATCAATAGGGTTCACCCTAATAAAACCATTGTTTTCATTGGTAATCATTTAATTATCCAATTATTCAAATTCTAACCAATTTACAAAACAGCAAATGAAATTTGAACTTTTCAAAAACTAAGTTGACATTTTGGTAGATGTTGACCTAATTAACCCACATGATTTTTCCCTAAATTTTTAAAACTCAAAAACCTAACAAACCCTTCCATTTTCTTTTGCTACAAAAAAAAAACAGAAAAAGAAAAAAAAAGGGAAAAACAAAACGCACGCGCAGCAGCTAGCCTTCCGGCCCAGCCCGCAACTTACCGCACCGCATCGGCCCGAAAACGCTTCGATCAGCCGCCCCCCGTCGTCTTCCTTCGTACGGCCGCGCATCCGCGCGTGCCACGGCGGCATCGCACGGCGTCGACGGCCAGGAGGCTCCCCAGTGGCCTATATAAGCTAGCCCTAGCCCTGCGCGCAGCCCTAGAACCCTAGACCCCTATTCCCCTCGCGATCGCCGCCATCTCCTCCACCTCGCTGCCTCTCCCCCCACCTTCTGAACCTCACCGGAGAAGCACGTCGTCTGAAACCCCGATGAACCCCGCCGTTTCTGTTCACCATCTGCCCACCTAGCCTCGAAACCCTTGCTCCTCTTCCGTTTGGACACCTCCAGGAGCTCGGTGATCCCCTGGATCGGCGACGCCGTCAACGACCACGTCGTCGCCGCCGCGGGAGCTTCCTCGGGCCTCTGCTTCCGCGCCAACGCCGGTGAGGCCACCGAGACCTCCTCCTCCTCTCCGTTACCTGCCCGCAAGCACGCGCACGCGAGCGCACACTTCACCACAGCAGCACACGCGCACCTCGAGCTCGAGCACACGGTGATCGCCGCCGTTGAGCCCCCGGGCAACTGTCAAAGTTCAGACAAGGTTTCGTTCGTCAGTAATTTCAGTTAGCGAAACAACACCGTATCCTGTCCGCGCGTGGTTAACTGACAACAAACGCGACACACCCCACTGGCTACAGCACTGCGCACGCGAGCAAGAAGGGCTGGGTTCGATCCCTGGCTCTCCCCCGGGATAAAATCCCACTTTTTGCCCGCAGCGCTGACAGGGGGGGCCCCTGTCAGCCACCCTTGTAGCCACGCAAGCACAGCGAGACCCTGGGCACCCCTGGCAGTGTATAGTGTAGGTTCCAGTGCAGTAACAAATGGTTTTAACATTTTCCGTATTCAAATCCAAGTCCTTTTATTTAAAAGATTGGTCCCTAGTTTTAAAAACCTTATAACTTTTATTTTATAACTCCAAATAATGAAAATAAAATATGTGTGCTGGTCCAAATTTAATTCTCTATCTAATGGTACCAACTGTTTCCTGTTTTGAAATTTCCAAATGCATTTCAAATTTGAATTCAAATAATTCAATTGCAATTTGCTAAAATCCATAACTATTTCATTCTTAATCCAAATAATGCAAATAAAATATGTTTTCCATGCTATTTCAAATAACCTTTTCAAATATAAATTTTGTTTCATGTTTTGAATAACTAAAATTGCCTAAATAATTTAAACCTTGTTTAATTCATTTAATTTTGCTAAATTCATAACTTGCTCAAATTTAATTATTCTTGAACATATAAAATATGTTTTCAAACCAGAAAAACATAACCTTTCAAAATATGAACTTGGTTTAATGTTTTGAACAAATAAAATTCAATTAACTTCCATCCTTGAATTAATTCCAATTTAAATCTTGTTTAAATTGTTTAAGTCCTAATTAATTCATGGTAATTCCTTTTCTAACAATTGAAACATGTAATCCACCCAAAATGTTTTGCTCTTTTCAAATACACACTTAGCCATTTGTTTTGAGCAAGTTAACTTGATGAAAACAACAACTATTTGTGTAACATCATTAAGTAACCAAAATTTCCAAACTTAATAAATAAATTCTTAACTTGTTAATTATCATTCCAATTGCATCTAATGTGTTACCTTATTGTTTTCATCATGCATGCATCATGATAAACCACTTACACATGTTAATAAATTGTAGGTCATTGCTTCAACCTTAACCATGTGCATCCATATGCAATTCACATTGCATATAGGTCCATTTAAATTGTGTTATCTTGTCAAGTAGTTTATTCTGATGCATCTATTAAATTGACATGCATCATCCCATGTTTGTGCACCTATGCCATGTATTGATTGCCCGTCTTCTTTCGTTGTTTGTTTTTGCTTCTTCTCGATTAGACGACGACGTTGAGACAGACGAGCTTTACGGTACATCTTCACAGGAATTAGCTCAGTACCAGGCTACTGGGTTTGCAGGCAAGTTATCACTCACATGAATCATCGAGTTCCTTTCCACACTTGTTACCGATACTATCCTTTGTCTACTTTTGCTAGCCCTATGTATCGTTGCTTGTTCTCCGAACCCATCACATGATATCCTAAACCCTGATATTGCCTCACCTCCACACCTATAACCCTTGCTTGTTGCCTTAGTCCTACTAGCATGCTTAGAGTTGCTTGTTCTCGAGTCTGTTGTCGGTTACTTCTTTTATCGTACTCAATAATGTTCTTTGGGCTCGGGTTTAATCATTCAACCTGTTAATGCTATGATTAAATAATAACTTGATGATAAGGCACCGGCAGGAGGCCCTAAGTGGTTTTGAGGCCTGCTAGTGTCGACCCCCTAATTAGGAAAAGAGTCTTGTCTACTGATCCATGATGAGCGCACTACCCGCATGTGGGAAGCGAGTATGGGCGCCCCCCTCAACTTGACTCGATTCGCATCTCGTCCAAATCGCCTCATTTAGTTCGGGTTTTCCATTTGCTGCATGCATGATCTTGCGAGCCCTTGGTACCCGGGTGGAACTTTCGTAGTCGGCATATAGGGGGACACGGTCTTAGAGTGCTATGAGGGTCCCTTTTCTTCGGGGCTTGATTAGCCGTGCGCCCAAGGTGCTTTGGGCTTGATGCGAAGAAGGGTTGTGTTGTGTTGAGTGCCCCGCTTGGTGGGAGGCATCCCATCTGGCGGGTTATTCATACGTGTACGACTAAATTGTTGCAACCCTGCAAGGATAAATCTTCTCGAGAAGCCGTGTTTTCCGCGGTTATGGTTAACTTGGTGAAAGTACTGGCTAACAAGTACTCAGGACAACTTGAACATAATGATTAACGATCTTACACCCAATGATTAATAACTTGACTAGTAATAGGTTATTGACACAATAACTTGATTCATCTCTAATCCAACTGTGTGAGTTATCCTCGGATTGCTTCTTCGGATAAGGGGCGAGATCCAGGATGGGTTTGATTGAAGTTATCTTTCATGTTGGTGACAATACTCGATCTTATCTTCTTTCTGTTAGCCGGAACTGGTAGTATCTCTGTAGTTGGTTAGCGCAGCCCGCTGCAACTTTTATATCACCTATTCCTTCCGTTGATCCCAAGCATCCGTGCTTGTGTTGACGGGTAACTCTTTGGTGAAGTGTGAGTCTTGCTTGCCAGTACTTAAATGTACTGACCCCGTTGGGGCTGTGGTTTACGCAGACTACGACTACGACTACGACGATCACCAGGATGGCTACTTCGTGGAGTTCGACGAGACTGCAGACGAGTAGATAGCGGACCCGGGCAGGATCCGAAGACTACGTGGATGGGCTTCGCTTTCTTTTATTTCTCGGCTTCTTAAGCCTATTTGGATTTGTCTGTACTCAGACGCCATTGATTGTTTCCGCTGTGATGTAATGAATGCTATGTCGGGACAAGTGTCCTCTGGATGATTGTACTTGCTATTCTCTGCCTTAGTGAAGGCCAGTTGCAACTTTATTTCAATCTTTTGTGTCTTAGAGATATGTTGTGGTATCATTCCGTTTAACGCTGTTGACGTACCATGTGTGATTGTTATGAAGTACGTCGACAGTAGTACCTTTGATCTCTAGTGGATAGTTTACATCGACGATGGAATAGCAGAGCTTGTGTTGTCGCGCATAAGCGCTGGCCTACTCGGAAGCGAGGATGTGGGAGCAGATAGGCCCCATAATCCAACCATCTGCTATCCAGTTCGGCCCGATGAGTATCCCCTAGAAGTCAGGGTGCGACAAATGGTATCAGAGCCTGTCTGCCCGTAGGATCCCTTTTTACTGGTCGCAGTTGAGTCTAGAAACTATTTTGTAGCTATATAGGAAAAATGAAACGTGAGAGTAGGAATTCTGTTCTTTTTCTTCTTTTCCCCACCCTCCCTCCCTTTTTCTGGTAAGGAAGTGCAACGTTGATTTTTCCCTTCTCATCTAAACTTTCAAGTTAGGATTTCACGTGTTCTGGGTTCTTCCGTAGTACCTTAGGAGTTTTGGTCGCGAGTTCCTATCACCTGGGGTTGTTTCGAGGAAGCATTCCTGAATCACCACATTCCAGATAATCTATTCTCCACATGAATCAAGTTCTATCCAGCTATACACCCTCGATACAAAACCTCTCCCTTTACTTGGAAATGTTCCGGTGGTTTCCAAATTCCCTGACATCTTTCCAGAAGAGTTGCCATGATTGCCTGTCATCTTGAACTTCCAGAAAAACTATCCAAGGTGCACGATGTGTTTCACGTGTCACAGCTCAAGAGGATCTTCCCAAGAAGTATCCGGACCTTTTCTTTTCTCAGTAGGAATCTCGGGGCGCGATTCCTTCAAGGGGGGGGGGCGTTTTGTAACATCCCAAGTCTGAAAAATAGCCATTAGAATGTTTGCTCTCTGTTATTTTATGTTTTGCATCATGGCATCATGTTGATTGCATTTGTTTTGCTTGTTTTCCTTTGTTTCCTTTGTTTTCTATTTGAATTTCAAACCAAAATTCAAACCTTTTGTTTCATCCTTGTGATGTTACAATTTCCAAAATGTCATTTCAAATAAAAACAACCAATTGTTTCCATTAATCTATAAGGTTCAACTATTTAAATTTGTGGCTTCTAATCTTTCACTTATTTAAAATGTTAACTAAAAGGTTATTCAAATCCAATTGCATTGTACAAACAGCACCCAATTGGAAAATTATGAAAATTACCAAAACAATCTAATCTTTTGTTTCCAATTATTCCATGTTTGATCAACTAATAAAATGGTGGTTTTATTTCAATTAAAAAATTCTAAATTGCATTCCAAACTCAAATTCAAATAAGAAACATTCAAACAGCACCCAAATTCAACATATAAAAATCAGCATTATAACCAAACCATTTGTTCTATTCTAATCAATAGGGTTCACCCTAATAAAACCATTGTTTTCATTGGTAATCATTTAATTATCCAATTATTCAAATTCTAACCAATTTACAAAACAGCAAATCAAATTTGAACTTTTCAAAAACTAAGTTGACATTTTGGTAGATGTTGACCTAATTAACCCACATGATTTTTCCCTAAATTTTTAAAACTCAAAAACCTACCAAACCCTTCCATTTTCTTTTTCTACAAAAAAAAAACAGAAAAAGAAAAAAAAAAGGGAAATACAAAACGCGCGCGCAGCAGCTAGCCTTGTGGCCCAGCCCGCAACTTACCGCACCGCATCGGCCCGAAAACGCTTCGATCAGCCGCCCCCCGTCGTCTTCCTTCGTACGGTCGCGCATCCGTGCGTGCCACGGTGGCATCGCACGGCGCCGACGGCCAGGAGGCTCCCGAGTGGCCTATATAAGCTAGCCCTAGCCCTGCGCGCAGCCCTAGAACCCTAGACCCCTGTTCCCCTCGCGATCGCCGCCATCTCCTCCACCTCGCTGCCTCTCCCCCACCTTCTGAACCTCACCGGAGAAGCACGTCGTCTGAAACCCCGATGAACCCCGCCGTTTCTGTTCACCATCTGCGCACCTAGCCTCGAAAACCAACCCACCGCTTGCTCCTCTTCCGTTTGGACACCTCCAGGAGCTCGGTGATCCCCTGGATCGGCGACGCCGTCAACGACCACGCCGTCGCCGCCACGGGAGCTTCCTCGGGCCTCTGCTTCCGCGCCAACGCCGGTGAGGCCACCGAGACCTCCTCCTCCTCTCTGTTACCTGCCCGCAAGCACGCGCACGCGAGCGCACACTTCACCACAGCAGCACACGCGCACCTCGAGCTCGAGCACACGGTGATCGCCGCTGTTGAGCCCCCGGGCAACTGTCAAAGTTCAGACAAGGTTTCGTTCGTCAGTAATTTTAGTTAGCGAAACAACACCGTATCCTGTCCGCGCGTGGTTAACTGACAACAAACGCGACACACCCCACTGGCTACAGCACTGCGCACGCGAGCAAGAAGGGCTGGGTTCGATCCCTGGCTCTCCCCCGGGATAAAATCCCACTTTTTGCCCGCAGCGCTGACAGGGGGGCCCCCTGTTAGCCACCCTTGTAGCCACGCAAGCACAGCGAGACCCTGGGCCCCCCCTGGCAGTGTATAGTGTAGGTTCCAGTGCGGTAACAAATGGTTTTAACATTTTCCGTATTCAAATCCAAGTCCTTTTATTTAACAGATTGGTCCCTAGTTTTAAAAACCTTATAACTTTTATTTTATAACTCCAAATAATGAAAATAAAATATGTTTGCTGGTCCAAATTTAATTCTCTATCTAATGGTACCAACTGTTTCCTGTTTTGAAATTTCCAAATGCATTTCAAATTTGAATTCAAATAATTCAATTGCAATTTGCTAAAATCCATAACTATTTCATTCTTAATCCAAATAATGCAAATAAAATATGTTTTCCATGCTATTTCAAATAACCTTTTCAAATATAAATTTTGTTTCATGTTTTGAATAACTAAAATTGCCTAAATAATTTAAACCTTGTTTAATTCATTTAATTTTGCTAAATTCATAACTTGCTCAAATTTAATTATTCTTGAACATATAAAATATGTTTTCAAACCAGAAAAACATAACCTTTCCAAATATGAACTTGGTTTAATGTTTTGAACAAATAAAATTCAATTAACTTCCACCCTTGAATTAATTCCAATTTAAATCTTGTTTAAATTGTTTAAGTCCTAATTAATTCATGGTAATTCCTTTTCTAATAATTGAAACATGTAATCCACCCAAAATGTTTTGCTCTTTTCAAATACACACTTTGCCATTTGTTTTGAGCAAGTTAACTTGATGAAAACAACAACTATTTGTGTAACATCATTAAGTAACCAAAATTTCCAAACTTAATAAATAAATTCTTAACTTGTTAATTATCATTCCAATTGCATCTAATGTGTTACCTTATTGTTTTCATCATGCATGCATCATGATAAACCACTTACACATGTTAATCAATTGTAGGTCATTGCTTCAACCTTAACCATGTGCATCCATATGCAATTCACATTGCATATGGGTCAATTTAAATTGTGTTATCGTGTCAAGTAGTTTATTCTGATGCATCTATTAAATTGACATGCATCATCCCATGTTTGTGCACCTATGCCATGTATTGATTGCCCGTCTTCTTTCGTTGTTTGTTTTTGCTTCTTCTCGATTAGACGATGACGTTGAGACAGACGAGCTTTACGGTACTTCTTCACAGGAATTAGCTCAGTACCAGGCTACTGGGTTTGCAGGCAAGTTATCACTCACATGAATCATCGAGTTCCTTTCCACACTTGTTACCGATACTATCCTTTGTCTACTTTTGCTAGCCCTATGTATCGTTGCTTGTTCTCCGAACCCATCACATGATATCATGAACCCTGATATTGCCTCACCTCCACACCTATAACCCTTGCTTGTTGCCTTAGTCCTACTAGCATGCTTAGAGTTGCTTGTTCTCGAGTCTGTTGTCGGTTACTTCTTTTATCGTACTCAATAATGTTCTTTGGGCTCGGGTTTAATCATTCAACCTGTTAATGCTATGATTAAATAATAACTTGATGATAAGGCACCGGCAGGAGGCCCTAAGTGGTTTTGAGGCCTGCTAGTGTCGACCCCCTAATTAGGAAAAGAGTCTTGTCTACTGATCCATGATGAGCGCACTACCCGCATGTGGGAAGCGAGTATGGGCGCCCCCCTCAACTTGACTCGATTCGCATCTCGTCCAAATCGCCTCATTTAGTTCGGGTTTTCCATTTGCTTCATGCATGATCTTGCGAGCCCTTGGTACCCGGGTGGAACTTTCGTAGTCGGCATATAGGGGGAGACGGTCTTAGAGTGCTATGAGGGTCCCTTTTCTTCGGGGCTTGATTAGCCGTGCGCCCAAGGTGCTTTGGGCTTGATGCGAAGAAGGGTTGGGTTGTGTTGAGTGCCCCGCTTGGTGGGAGGCATCCCATCTGGCGGGTTATTCATATGTGTACGGCTAAATTGGTGCAACCCTGCAGGGATAAATCTTCTCGAGAAGCCGTGTTTTCCGCGGTTATGGTTAACTTGGTGAAAGTACTGGCTAACAAGTACTCAGGACAACTTGAACATAATGATTAACCATCTTACACCCAATGATTAATAACTTGACTAGTAATAGGTTATTGACACAATAACTTGATTCATCTCTAATCCAACTGTGTGAGTTATCCTCGGATTGCTTCTTCGGATAAGGGGCGAGATCCAGGATGGGTTTGATTGAAGTTATCTTTCATGTTGGTTACAATACTCAATCTTATCTTCTTTCTGTTAGCCGGAACTGGTAGTATCTCTGTAGTTGGTTAGCGCAGCCCGCTGCAGCTTTTATATCACCTATTCCTTCAGTTGATCCCAAGCATCCGTGCTTGTGTTGACGGGTAACTCTTTGGTGAAGTGTGAGTCTTGCTTGCCAGTACTTAAATGTACTGACCCCGTTAGGGCTGTGGTTTACGCAGACTACGACTACGACTACGACGATCACCAGGATGGCTACTTCGTGGAGTTCGATGAGACTGCAGACGAGTAGATAGCGGACCCGGGCAGGATCCGAAGACTACGTGGATGGGCTTCGCTTTCTTTTATTTCTTGGCTTCTTAAGCCTATTTGGATTTGTCTGTACTCAGACGCCATTGATTGTTTCCGCTGTGATGTAATGAATGCTATGTTGGGACAAGTGTCCTCTGGATGAGCTATTCTCTGCCTTAGTGAAGGTCAGTTGCAACTTTATTTCAATCTTTTGTGTCTTATAGATGTGTTGTGTTATCATTCCGTTTAACGCTGTTGACGTACCATGTGTGATTGTTATGAAGTACGTCGACAGTAGTACCTTTGATCTCTAGTGGATAGTTTACATCGACGATGGAATAGCAGAGCTTGTGTTGTCGCGCATAAGCGCTGGCCTACTCGGAAGCGAGGATGTGGGAGCAGATAGGCCCCATAATCCAAGCATCTGCTATCCAGTTCGGCCCGTTGAGTATCCCCTATAAGTCAGGGTGCGACAGGGATGAAGATGGCAATCGCCTGTGGAGCTACCCGATTAATGATCTACGGCAATTCCAATCTCATTGTACAGCAGACAATGAAAGAATGCGACGCCATTGCTGAAAACATGGTCGCGTATCGTGACATGTACAATCTACTCGAAGGAAGTTTTAAAGGGTGCGAACTGAGGCACATTGCAAGATCTAGCAACGAAGAAGCAGATAGATTGGCAAACATGGGTTCCACGAATACACCCATACCGCCAGGAATATATTTCGAACGGATGATCTAGCGATCGGTCAAAGTTAAGAAAGCTGCGGGAACACCCGCAGCACCAGAAACAGAGGTCAGCCCGCAAGTCGCCCTTATCGAGCTCACTCATAACATTTCAAGACAGGTCTTTCTGGTCGAGCCAGTCTGGACGCAGAAATATCTCGACTACCTGCTCAATAGACAGCTCCCGGCCGATCCACGACAAATAATCAGGCGTAGCAAATCCTTTCGGGTAATCAATGGAGAATTATACAAGCAAAGCATCTCGGGGATACTTCAGCGCTGCATCGCACCCGAAGATGGCAAGGAACTGCTCCAGGACATACACCAAGGAGACTGCGGACATCATGCTAGCTGGAAAACAATAATGGGAAAAGCTTTTCGAGCAGGATTCTACTGGCTAACAGCGGCCACCGATGCAAAAGGCCTGGTCGAACGATGCGACGCCTGCCAGCGATTCGCACCAAGACCACACGCACCTGCTATAGAATTGCACATGATACCATTGCCTGGCCCTTTGCACAATGGGGGCTAGACATGGTTGGACCACTACGCAAGTCCACACCAGGCGGATATACACACTTGCTGGTCGCAGTCGACAAGTTCACCAAATGGATCGAAGCCATGCCAGTAACTTCGGCTAGCGCCCAATGCGCCGTCAAGTTCCTCGACTCCATTGTATGTAGATTTGGTGTACCACACGACATCATTACAGACAATGGTACAAACTTCACAGCAAAGGAAACACACCAGTTCTGCAAAGAAAAGGGCATCAATTTCAAGTTTGCTTCAGTTGCCGACCCGCAAACGAACGGACAAGTCGAAAGATCCAACGGCTTAGTTTCGGCTGGCATCAAGAAGCACCTACTTGATCGTCTACATCCTACCGCAGGACATTGGGCAGAAGAGCTACCCTACGAAATACACGCCATTCTTCATGGTATACGGGGAAGAAGCAGTCCTTCCCGAGGACGTTCGATTCAGCGCCCCACGAGTTGTGGCCTACAGCGAAGAAACTTCCAACAAGGCACTCGCAGAAGATATGGATGCACTCGACGAAATGCGTGACATCGTGCTCGCAAGATCCGCAGTATATCAGCAATCCCTGCGCAACTATCATAGTCGCCGTATACGCCACCGAGTATTCGCGGTTGGAGACTTAGTGCTACGGCTCAAGCAGAAGGAAGGACACAAGCTCGAACCACCCTGGGAAGGACCCTTCATCATACACGAAGTCATCCCAGGTGGAGCCTACAGGCTGAAGAATCCAGAGACTGGAGGAATCTATTCCAATCCTTGGAATATCGCACATCTCCGCAAATTTTATCCCTAGCTCTACTTGTTATCACAACAAAATAAGGCTATACTAGCCAGTCCTGTAGCTCGAATACATGGCTTCTCAGTCATTGCAATAAAGACATGATTTCTTCATCATATTCACTCGAAGCTTCTCGTTCTTTACATGCTAAAAGTTACAGGTACACACCCCACAAACACACCGGGTCTACACCTACAACTGAGCATTACAGGAAAACATCATACAAGGTTACACACCTTACAACAGTTTTTACAAACTATAAACAGATTACAGGATAAGTACATCCGACAATCAATCAAAACGCTGAGCATTCTCAGTCGCTAAAACTCTATCTATTTCCTCAGAGGTCAATCGGATAATTTTTTCCGCTGCAGGACGTACAGCGTCATAGTACGGCGAAATATCATCGATTGCATAATCTGGGCGCCTAGCTACGGAGTTAACATCTATCTCAGGATGCCATATCCGGACAAAAGAGAGAGCTACAACCGCGCCGCACGTCATCTGATTGCGCACACACGCACGAACTTCTCCTTCACGTCCAAACAACCTGAGAAGATAGCTCCAGTCTTCAGGACCCCTTTTGAGTGGGTAAAAAGCAGCGTTCATCGCAACCAAGACCTCGTGAAAAGAACTCACGAGAATTCTCCCCTGGATGACTCGGAATTTCAAGGTGGCCATCACAAATCCTCGACTGCGATCAGACCAAAAATTGTTCGCATGAGGTTTCGAGCTGCTAGCCTCTTGATGAATGTGGTTTTCTATCCACTGATTTTCTTCCCTGTCATCCGGTTTAACAACTGAAGAGCAAACATACTTAGTCAGCTAAGGAAAACAAGGAAGAAAAAGGCACGGGGGCTGCACTACTTACAGAGTTAATCCCTTGCGACTGAAGCCAACTCATCCATCAGAAATTGTTCGCGTTCAGCCGCCAATTTCTGCTTGGACTTCGCAACATCGGCTACCCCGCGCAGAGCTTTCAGCTTGCGCTCACCCTCCTGGACCTTATCACGAAGGCCCGCAAAAGTACCAACAGCGGCAACGAGTGGATTTACTGGAGTACCACGTCCACCCGAAGCTTCCGCGGCAAACCCAGTAGCCTGGAAGAATACAAGGAAAGAAGTAAGACGCCCTACTCGAGTTATCTCTAGTCGCACAAATGGCGAGTGCTCGGGGGCTACTCCCATCGGGAGCCAACACACAAGCAAACAAGAACCAATTTACAAGACAAACACTTCGATTAAAGGCAATGAAAATACGGGAATACATCCCAAGGTTCATTACAATCAGGGTGAAAAAATAAAAACTATGAAGCTACAGTGGTGCTCCCACTAGCGGCAGTCGCCCCTCCTTTCAGTCGAGCAAATAGCTCAGACAATTTCCGAGCAAGAATGGCGGCTTGCTCGCTAAAACGAGAGAGCCGTACCATTTTGCCCGTGGAGGGGTCGACTGGAAGAGCTGAATAAGCCTCCTCCAAACCTTCGACTCCGTGCGCCAACGCAAATTGAATTGCGGTCTTCGCACTCGACTCCGACTGAGCGACCGCGAAGGCATCCAGAAGATTACCCTCCGAGAGGACCTTCAGCAGATCATCTAGCGCGGGTGCAGGAGCGGCGTTGGCGACGAGGCGACCATGCAGTTGCACCAACACTTGAGTAGCATCGCTAATCAAGGAGCAAACTCCTTCAGCTTGCCTCTTAAGCTGGGCAAGAGTGTCGGTTAGCACATCTACTCGCTGGAGCCCAGGGATCTCTAGAGGAACATCCAGAAGACCTACAAGAGAAGAAAATAAAACTTAGCAAAGCTCAGCAAAATGAAGGATCAAAGTCGCGAAGGCCCAAAACACTTACCCGCGAGACGTTCAGTGAGGGGACCGAGGAATGCGACAACATCATTATCGGCCTTATTGCTAGCTTCCTCTAAATCCTTCAAGGCCTTCCGCGCATCCGCAAGTTGTCGACCAAAATCTTCTGATCGCATGCGGGAAACCTCCAGCTCTTGTCGGATGGCCGTCTGCTCAGCCTCCCGAGCAGTTACCTGCTTAGAGAGTTTGACCTTTTCGGACTCCGAAAATTCAAGTCGAGCTACAAAGACATGCTTGTCAAAAATCAAGAATGGACGGAATACTGAAGACAAGGAGATGATAAAACTTACCCTTAAGAAGGTCGTTCTCAGTTTGAAGTCGACTACGGTCCCCTCGAAGCGACTTGCAATCCGCTTCAGCGAGAACAACGCGGCGGCCAATCGCCGCAAGGGAATCAACGAGCGACTACAAAAGCACAAAGATAGAAGAGTTAAGAGATGAATTGGAGCCTGTAACCGATTGATTTCAATCGACTACAGCCTCGGGGGCTACTCCCATCGGGAGCACTGCCGTGCACCCGATAAAAATAAAATTACGAAGAAGAAAGAAACCAGACTTTGAGCCTGTAGCCGATTGCATGCAATCGACTACAGCCTCGGGGGCTACTCCCATCGGGAGCACTGTCGTGCACCCGATAAAAATTTGAAGATAGAAGGCAAAATTCACCTGGCCGGTGGCGCGAGAGAGGGGATCCGCGGAGCTATCCGTCACTTCCTTAGAAGCTGAAGTCCTGGCGGCAAAGTTGGGGGCTTCACATTCCGCAGTCGCAGCATTGGGGGCTGCTCTGGGAGAGTTTTGGATAGTGCCCGCAGTGGGAGTTTCACCCGCATCCCTCGCCTTATTCCTCTTTTCGGGAGGAATGGAAGAGGCGTACCTGCGAGGACTGATAGTCTACAGACTGCAGCAAAAGATAGAAAACATCAGCATTGAAGCACAGAGAATGTTTGACCAAGAACAAGGAAAATAACTTACTCGTCATCTTCGTCATCATCCAGCAAGTCCGCGTTCCAAGCGGTTGCAATCACCGGAAACGAAGGCGAAGGAGCGAGTGAACGAAGCGGAGTCACGAGGATAGGGGCCTGACCGGGCGATGCTTCCAAGGAATTATCCTTAGAAGTAGCCTCATTATCATCCACCCGACGAGGCTTGGGAGGACCGCCATTCGAGTCTTCAGCGCCATCCGAAGAATCGCGCTCAGAACTCGAAGAAGCATCGGCGACGCTGGTATCAGCCGCGCCATCCTGATGACTCGCCAATAGCTCTGAGGCATCCTCTCCCGCAACTGGCGGGTAGCAGTCTGCCATAGCTAGGCTCTACAAAGACAGAAAGAAGATGAGAGAAAACCTTATCGACTAGGACTCAGAACGAAAAAGAAATCAACTCAAAGACAATAAGGAAGAAACTAACCGCGGCTGGAGGAGGTTTTGAAGCGGCAAAGGCTTCAACTGTACAATCGTGGAATTTCTCCCCCACCTTCAGTCGAGTGATAGCCGCGATTTTCTTCTCGAATTCCACATTCGAAAGTTCCTCGCGGCTCACTCGGCTGGGGTCCTCTGAGCCTTGATACTCCCACATAGTGGAGGGCCTTTGCTGTAGAGGTTGGATCCTGCGCTTCAAGAAGATACTCGCCAGATGCAGCCCGTTGAGCACGACTCCCGCAGTCTGATCCCGGAGAGCGGCTACTCTTGCGAGTAAGGATGCAACGGTTTGATTCTCCTCGGCTGACATCTTGTGCCCCCAGGATTTTCGCGTCTTCAGAACAGCGAACGGGTGAAACTCTACGAGCCCACCCGAGCTGTTGTCGAGGACGTAGAACCACTTTTTCCGCCAGCCTTGGGCGGAGTCGATGAAGTGCATGTTGAAGTAGCTGCTCTCCTGACGAGCCTGGATCCCGAAGCCACCCGTACGAAGCGGTTCGCCGGGCTCAGAGTCTACCCGCGATTTCTCGCGGAAGAACTGAATCTTGAAGAGCGCCTTCCAGAGCGCCCAGTGCGGGCGAATGCCAAGAAAGCATTCGCAGAACACGATGAAGCACGATATGTGCTGCACCGCGTTCGGAGGAAGATCGTGAAGCTGTATGCCATAGACATACAGCAACCCGAGGAGAAAAGGGTGGAGAAGAAAGGAAAGACCTCGAGACACGTGGTCCGCAAAGACCACGCGCTCGTTCGATTGAGGGTTCGGTACCTCCTCTTTCTTCCCGAGGCGTACCCGCTTCTCAGTCTCCGCCGACAGCAGCCCTTCCCGCTGCATCTCCTTGATGCTTTTCGCGGTGGTGTTGGGGGAGCGCTAGTCGCCGGCGCGGGGCGCAAGTTGCGCAGAGGCTTCTCCGGACGCAGAAGTGGCAGCGCCACGTCTTTTTCCTCCAGCCATGGCTTGCAGTACGAGCTCGAGTGCAAAGAAGAAGGAGATGGGTGCGAGGAAGAAGATGAAGGCAAGAGCTGGGAAAATTTTATCGCAGCGCTAAGACCCGTACTTATACACGGAGCGAGTCAATCCCAGCCGTACGATACGCTACGTGGCGCTTATCACAGCCACCACGTGTGAAGGTGAAACGAAGGGGCGGCAAACGCTGTTTCGTGCCACGATCTTAACAGAAGATCGTGCGCATTTACTGCGCAGTTCGCGTAAAAAATGGGAACGGCGTCTCGTTTCCCGGTCAAAAAGCTGACCAGGTGGGCCACCCATCTGCTTCCACTCCGTCACGTCCCATCGGGAGGAGAGGAGTGCGCCATGACGTCATGGAATACATCATCAAAAAAATTATCTTTTCGATTGGAAGTTCAAACGCGAAAATATCTTCGTACGAACAACAATTCCTTCGGATAAAAGCAACTTTTCCATGAGAAATTAATGGAACAAAACCTCTTCAAACAAGAGAAAAATACCCTATACACGAAAACTCTTTCGTATGGGCACAGCATTCCAAACATGAAAACTCTTTCATATGGACATAACTTCTCCTCCATCACGAAACTTCTTTCGTGTGGAACTCAAACAAATCGATCGGGTAGGAATAACCTACCTCTCTTACATATGATAATTTTACATCATAAGAACCTGGATTGTTCACCCGACTAGGCACATCTGGATGCCATATTCTTCGAATATGAAGATAAGACCCAAGAAGATCTTTCTTTTGGGCTTGGAATCGCACTCAAAAGCTGCGTCCTCCGGTATAATTTTGTGTCAACAACACGAAGAAAAATCCTAGCGGACGCGCCGGGTACCCCCATAGGTTAAGTTCGACTCGATAAGTCCACAACGGCCCAGTCGTAACAATCACCTCATCGGGTTCGAGTCGGAGGTCTCGAATCTGTGTAGGCCAGGAATGTTTTTGCCCTAGTCGCAATTAATTGGCCCTGATCTCTCGGGAGAGCCAAGCTACTGTGCCACATCCTTCTGCAATAAAAGCCGCAAAGACAGGAACTTATGTTGCTCGATAATCGAGCATGAAGACTCATGGCACAGTGAACACACCCTTTAAAAATAACTACCAAACTGGTCTTCCGAAAAAGATCAAGAAAGGTTTGACCGTCTACTCGACTGGAAAAAATCCCACTCGAGCAAACGCTCGGGGGCTACTGACGAAGATATGGATCCTGGACCCTGCGGATAAGGACACTCCATCTCAGGCCCAAGGCCAAGGCCCAAGAAGAGGCGCCCTTGGAATACTCCAGAAGGCCCACGTGAAGCCCACCCGCACTAACTTGCGGATTAAGCTAGGAAACTTGTAACCGACCTAGCTAGAGTTCGAGTCCTCTCCGGGTAGAACTCGAGACCTGGCCATCTATATAAGGCCAGGAGAGCCCCTAGGAGAGGACCAAGCAATAACCGCACGACCCCAAAGCCTTGAACTCGAGACCTACTCTCGATTCGAGCACCACCATTGTAACCGATCTAATCTTCAATACAGATCGACAAGAGGCAGGAGTAAGGGTTTTACCTCTACGAGGGCCCCGAACCTGGGTAAATCTCGCCCCCTGTCTAGCCGATGATTCCACCAGCGCTCATGGGTTCTCCTAATCGAAACCCGATAGGTTCACCGAAGGGATTTGTCGAGTTAGGGATTCGACAATGACCCTTTTGATTCTCTTTGTTGTAAGCCGACTTTCGCATGGATATTCGATGCTTCTATAACTCTATAAAAATAGGGTCAGGCAAGTCCCAGCGGGCATCATGACTGATTTTATTTATATCTTAGCAAAACACGCCACATTATTGCGAGTCACATCAAGCTTAAACAAGAAAAACCAAGAAAAAGTTTGGCTCTATTGTCCGGTTATGAGATTGCAACTGTACTTATTGCAAGTAATCGGTCCTCATAACCTAATGGCATCATGGCCGGGTCTGAGATTATAGCTGTGCTATTCAAGCAATCAGCCCCCAAGACCTATGTATGCAATCTATGAAATTTTAAACCTAGTACATTATGACTAAACAATAAATACTTACCTGATATAGAATAAAATAAAACATAAAAAACTCAAAAGAAACTAACAGAAAGAATAGGAAACAAACAATATCATAGTTTAACCATCTCTTTATTGATATGAGAAGGTTAGGTCAGCAAGCCGCCTCATTAAAAACCCTCCAGTCCCCTTAGGTACCCCGGATAGGAAAAGAGTGTGTCTGAAACCTGTTGCCTGTTACATCGTGTAATTCAAGTTGCAAACCGAGTATATGCTTAGTGTAATAGGGACGCAGCTGAGCCACGTTCCATGGTCTTTCCCATTCTTGCATAGATGAAGTGGTATGGGCGGTGTCATTGGCAGTATCCGACTCTTCCCTTGCATCTATCAAGTAGTATGATCCATTGTGCAAATTCCGGCTTATGATGAACGTGCCCTCCCATGGTGGAGATAACTTATGCTTCCCTTCCTTTGATTGTACTAAGCGCAATACCAGGTCTCCTTCCTGGAAAACCCGGGTTTTGACTTCGCGACTGTGATATCGCCTCAAATCCTGTTGATATATAGCTGATCGCTCCAAAGATTGCTCCCTGTGCTCTTCTAACATGTCCACATCATCTTGCCGGGTCTTCTCGTTCTCCACCTCAACATAAGCCACCACTCGGGGCGAATCATGGATAATGTCACTCGGAAGAACTGCCTCTGCACTATAAACCATGAAAAACGGAGTCATCTGAGTAGATCTGTTAGGTGTAGTGTTAATTCCCCAAACCACTGATGGTAACTCCTCAACCCATGCTCCAGCAGCTCTGTGGCACGGGGCTCGTAGTCGTGGTTTCAACCCACGAAGTAACTCCTGGTTTGCCCTCTCCACCTGGTTATTAGCTTGTGGATGGGCTACTGAGGCTACGTCAAGGCGGATTGTCGTGGGATAATCACGGCAGACGTTACCGGGGGTAACTTATCTTGGGGCAAGACGACACCGGCGTTTGGGAGAGGGTTTAGCTTGGATGAAAACATGATAATAATAGATCTGGTAGCCGGCAATCAAGTCGCCGAGTCTCCGATCGTAAGGCAACAACTCAACTCTCGAATTACACTGGATACTCGATATTCGGCGATATTGCTAGGGCTTGGATCTCTGTAAAATAGACCTAGGGGTCGGTTTATAAAGCACCTGTACCCCCCTGGCTTGCTCTCCAAGGCGCACCCTGAATCCTACCCGGACACCGCACACAAACAATAGCTTTCCTTAGCGCAACCCACAATCCGGGTTACGAGGCCTACAACTATGGGCCTTCCAGAAGTTTCTTTATCCTTAGCCGGATCCTGCGCACCGTCCCTTGGGCCGGGTTATACCTTGGAGTTGGCCTACCGGGTTATTATCCCTCCATCAGTAGTCCCCAGAATAGCTTGGGCTTCACGGATTCCTCCTTGAAGCGCTGGCTATTCCCTACAAAAAACATCAACCGCACAAATGCGTGGAGGCCGAGTTAAAGTGTTTTGACAAATAGCTAGACCTAACTCCATGGTGGCCATATAGTAACCCGGCTTTCTCCAGATGCTTTGCTTAACTTTCCAGGTTTAAGCTTTGATAAGAATGCCAAAACTTTATACTTTTCTCGATAATTGATACTGATACCACGGAGAGGATCTCCTTCTCTTTTTCGTCCGAATATCTCGCTCAAAGCTTGAAGCACATCTCGCAAAATCCGCATAGATAGCCATTACCCCAAATTTTCCGGATTCCGCCCGTTGAGATAGGTTTATCCGCCCACGCCTTATAAATAGAGCCCAGAGGGTAACCTAGATCCCTAACGGTTCATTCCAATCCCTTAACCTTCCTCATCTCTTGTGCTCACGCAACACCACCACCAGAGCCTCAAGCCTGCCGCCAGAGCACGACCGCCGCCGGCCACGTTCGTCATCGAACCGCTCCACGCTGCCGCCAAGCTCCGCCGCCGCGCCCTCATCCTTGCTCACCGGGAGTTGCGAAGGGATATTCGAGCCGCGCTATTTACCACGCCACATGCTACCCTAATATCCTCAAGTAAGTCCCTTGTACTCACTGATTCATCTTCGCAATCTTTCGATTTACTCTAGATTGGATCTAGGTCGACCCACGAGCCATTTTTCTCGCTGCGCCGGATTAGGCCGCTTAGATGCTTGCTACTTCCTCCAATAACTTAATTGATGATCACACACCCTTCTCCTATCATCACTAACCATCAATTTCTCCGTAATATCATTCACAACTTTTTCAATCTAGATCCATTCCGCCAAGATTTTCCGCGCCTGCCATTGACACCCAGAAAATCTTCCTTTTCCGGTTACTTTGCTCGCAGTAGATACATGGGAAACCATCCGTGTTCCCCAAACTCATTTCAATACGTAAGTGACCAATAATCTCCATAGTTATACTTAATACCCGGATAACCCGCAATCTTTACTTTGTGGCACTATACCCGGATAATTTCTTAGCTTTTCGCACTTTCTGGATACTCCAAACATTTGCTCGGATAGTCCAATATTTCCGAGTCTCATTTCCTGTATCCTTTTTCTGGGTGTTTTGCAGGTCGATCCCATGGCTCCTAAGAGACAAGGAAAGCAGCCGGCTCAGGCGAAATCAACTCAGGCCATATCCGCCAACTGGGGGAAGTCCACAGCTACGAAGGCCAAGCTAGATGGGCTGGCCGAGCTGGGAGTTCTCCCTTCCCAGAAGGAAATCCACTAGAGGGTGCCAGGTGACGAAACCCGACCCACACCCGCTGATAACGAGGTAATCTGCTTCGTAGAACATGTGACCCAGGGTTTCCGTCCTCCGGGTCACCCTTTCTTTCGGGAGGTCCTTAACCACTATGGTCTCCGGGTGTTCGATATGGGGCCTAACTCTATATTGAACATAACCCACTTCATCGTCCTTTGCGAGTCTTATTTGTGCATCCCGCCAAATTTGGCTCTTTTCATAGAACGTTTTCAATGCAAACCGTGCCGCGAAAGCGGTGACGGGGCGCTCTTGACCTGCGGCGGGGTTTCCATCCAGCGCCGCAATAATTCCCCTATGCCGACTCTTAACTTAAACTCTCACGTTAAGCACTGGCAACTTTCCTTCTTCTATTGCCGAGATACCTCCCCACCCGGCGAGAGGAGATTGCCGGGTTACTCAGAGGGTCTCTTAGATATCTCTGAATCTTTCAATGCCTTTGCCCCTGAATCGGATAGGGAGGCCATCCAGCCTTTGCTGGCTAGGTTAGCTGTTCTCTCGGCCCAAGGCCTTCTTGGGCTCAACTTGGTGAAGACGTGGGTTGATTTCCGAATCCAGCCCAACTCTATCCGTAACAAGTTAATATGTGAGTACTCGGGGCACACCACAGACACGCTCCGATACTCCACCAAGAACTTTGCGGCCGGTGATACCGACAAAACCATCAAGGGTTTCTTGACGGAAAAGTTGGATGTAATAAGGAACATTACCGGGTTACCCCCATTTACTCGGGAAAACCCGGCTCCAGCGGTAAGATCCGATACTCATAATCTTTTTCCATACTTTGACCTGATGTAGCTCGCAATTCTTACTTTCATCTTTTTGATTTTAGGCTGACGACCTCTTCTGGAGAATTGAAACCTCCCCCCCCCCTCCAAAGACCCGGAAGAGGAGGACGAGCCGGTTGATGATGATGAAGGTGCTTACCCAAATCCCATGTTCATCTTGTACCCGCATTACTTTCCTGCCACTCATCCTTTTCTCGTTGATACATACTCGATTTTCAGGGTTGGAAGACGAGGAAGAAAAGGAGGAGGATGACCCGGAGGCCACCGAATCCGACCAGGAGGCCACAGTCGGAACCAAGAGGAAAGCCAGAGGAGTGGTTGCAAAGGTTCCTTTTTCCTTCATGTCTTCTGAGCCTTACTCCTTCGATACCATGCGTAAACTTAATCAACGATTATCACACTCACCACTCTTGAAGGATCCCCTCCCGGCTAAGCGCAGGGTGACCCGGAGTTCCCCGGGTGATGATCCCCTTAACCCGGGTATCTCCACTTGACCTGCTCACCGGGCCAGCACTCCTCCACCTCAGCCCTCCAAATCTCCTCAGCGCCATCCATCTCCTAACCACCCACTCGCTGGGCAATTCCGGGTACGGCAATCGGTACCTTTGGCAACTTCGTCCGCCTCCAGCAGCGAACTCCCGCCGGATTATGCTGTGAACACCGGGTAAGTCTCCATCACTCGATATCCTCTTACACCTGATAACTTTTAACCTATATTGCTAACCACTTTTTCCTCTTTCCCTTTAGCGCCCAAGTTACCACTAGTGACCCGGAAATCACTGAAGCAGAGAGACATGGGGAGGAGGGGCCGAATATTGACACGGACGCTGCGGTTGATGATGAAGCTGAGGACGGGCAAGAACAAGACCCCTTCAAGGACCCGGCTCCGCAGGAAACCGTATACCCAAAATCATCTGAAGAAGTGGACGAGGACATTATCTTGGAGACAAAGACGGGCTCTCCTAACCCGGATACCCAGACGGTCCGGGTTTCGACCCCAAGAATCGGGAAAGTTCCTCAGCCGGAAGACCAATCTGCCGGCCCTTCAAGAATTCGCCCTGAAGATATGACTTTTGCCCAAATGCTTGATGCCCTCTACACCTTGAGGGCCGATGAAGAAAATATTCTAGATGCCTTGATAACAAAGCACAAGGTAAGTCCGAGTAATACCATCTGTATCCTTATATAGTCCCCAAGTTCGGAGTGAATTACTGATTAATTTGCTTGGAACTTTGTACAATAACTCCAACTGACCCTTCCTTGTGTTTTCACCTAGGACTTTGTTGCGCAATCTGAAAAGAAGCTGGCTAAGGCTGCCAAACGCATCGAGAAGGAGACGGCTCTTCGCGAAGCGGCTGAAGCTGAAGCTCGTAAGAGCGGAAAAATCACGAGGAAGTACAGAAAAAGGGCTCACATGGCTGAGGACAGGCTAACAACACTTTCTGTGCAGATTGCCGACACCTACCGCGTAGCAACTGGTACAATCTTTGAACTTTGGCAATTATGACCCGGATTCCCTTTGACTGAATAGCCGGATTTCCTTATTCACTACTTTCCTTGCTTTCAACAGGTCCGGGTGATGCCATCCCTGAAGAATAAGATGATACTACCAAGCTGAATCTGATTAAAGATACTGTCCGGCAGCTCAGTGCCGGAGTTGGATGGATTCTCGATGAGCTACAACTGCCGTGTGCTAGGCCGGGTAACATGAAAAAGTTGCTGGAAGCCTGCTCCACTATTCCTGAATGGATTTGGCATTGGAAGCGCTCATCCTGTCGTTTTGGAGTAACCCGGGGACTCGCGCTGGCTAAAGCTTATCTCCCTAAGCTAGAGCCGACCAAGCTAATAGGCGGGTTTCCAGAGTTCAATCAGGACGGGTCCAAGTTTTTACCGAAGGATTTCAAGGCCATCCAGAAGGAAGTTCGTCACCCGGCCAGTGTGATCGCCGATAGTTTGATCATTGACTCTATTCTTCCTGCATATGATGCTAGTGACAAAGTTATTAAGGCAGATCGCCCCAAGCCATACGATATGCTTGCCCGATGGAAGGAAGAAGCTGCCAAGATAAGGGAGGAAGCTGCAAAGAAGAAGGCTGAAGCCGACTCTGCGCCCGCTACCTCTACACCCATCGTCCCTCCACCTGCACGAGTCGGCGTTGCTGCTGATCCGGGTGGCGCTGCTACCACAAGTGATGGCAAGGGCAAGGCTAAGATGGACACCGCGGCTTAGAATGCCAAGTAATACCTGCCACTTTTTATGCATTAGTCGGCCGATGTGCCACTTAAACAATTATTTTTAAATGGTGCGCCTGTGCACTTTTGATACTTGTTGTCGAAGTTTTGTAATGCACCCTAAGTTCTTGATACACCTTGTGCCTCTTATGGCTTAAATTCATCTACTTTGAAGCCCAATTTGCTCTTGATATCCGACGTTCTTTATTCTCGATATTTGATTTTCTTTATTCTCGATACTTGACTTTCTTTTTTCTCGTTATCCAACTTTCTTTATTGTTCCTTTTGTGAGACTCGGTTTCCGGGTTTCATGGGTGTTAACAAGTGGACTTGCTTCTAAGTCCCTAAGTCCCCAAGACTCGGATGTTTGGATTTTTTGAACTTGAACAATTAAGCAATTTTTTCTCTTTCAAGATCCCGAGTCCCGAGGACTCAGATTTCTGAGTCTGGGATACGTGATCTTTCAAGGAGAACGAATTGTTTGCTGCTAAGTCTAAAAAACCCAGAGTCATTTTACATAAGATTTTAAGTTATGCTTAATAATCGTTGAGTTTCCGGCTATTATCCTTGTACTCTGCATAACTTGTGGTTTAGATGACCCTTTTGACTATCTTGTACTGTAAGCCGGCTTTCGCGTGGATATCATGTTGTTACATCTATACGAAAACAGGGTCAGGCAAGTCCCATTGGGCTTCATGGCTGACTGTAATCGTAAGCGAACAAATCATGCCACTTTGGTGCGAGTCACATCGAGCTTAAGCAAAAATAGTCAAGAAAATTGGACTTCTTTGTCCGGTTATAAGATTGCAGCCGTACTCGTTTGCGAGTAGTCGGCCCTTATAACTCATAAGCATCAAGGCCGGGTCTTTGCGTTTGCAACTGTGCTCTTCAAGCAATCAGCCCTCAAGACCTAAATATATGTATTATACTGGGAGTGCCACGCATAAGAATAACCACCTCTTTTCTTGATAATCATCTCTTTACTTGATATGAAAAAATTAGGTCAGCAAGCCGCCTCATTAAAAACCCGCCCAGTCCCCAAGGGTACCCTGGATAGGAAAAGAGTGCGTCTGAAACTTGCTGCCTGTTACATCGTGCAATTCCACTTGCCAACATAATCTTTGCTAAGTATAATATGGACGTAGCTGAGCCACGTTCCATGGTCTGTCTCTTTCTTGCATAGATGAAGTGGTATGAGCGGTGTCATTAGCTGTGGCCGACTCTTCCCTTGCATCTATCAAGTAATATGATCCATTATGCAGATTCCGGCTTATGATAAACGGTCCTTCCCATGGTGGTGATAACTTGTGTTTTCCTTCGTTTGACTGTACCAGGCGCAGAACCAGGTCTCCTTCCTGAAAGACCCGGGTTTTTACGCGCCGGCTATGATACCTCCGTAAATCCTGCTGATATATGGCTGATCTTTCCAGGGCTTGTTCCCTTTGTTCTTCTAACATGTCTACGGCGTCCTGCCGGGTTTTTTCGTTCTCCACTTCGACGTAAGCTGATACCCGTGGTGAATCGTGAATAATATCACTTGGTAACACTGCCTCCGCGCCATAGACCATGAAGAAGGGCGTCATCTTAGTAGATCTGTTAGGTGTAGTATTGATACCCCAAACCACGGCAGGAAGTTCTTCGACCCATGCACCAGCGGCCCTGACACCGGGGACTCGCAATCGTGGTTTTAATCCGCGAAGCAATTCTTGATTTGCCCTCTCCACTTGTCCATTGGCATGTGGATGAGCCACTGATGCTACGTCAAGCCGGATTCCATTGTTGCCACAGAACTTTTCCATCTCGCCTAGGGACATGTTGGTTCCATTGTCGGTAATTATGCTGTGAGGATACCCAAACCGGTAGATAATTCTTTTCAGGAACTTGACTGCTGTAGCTGCCTCATAGTTGGTAACTGGCATGACCTCTACCCACTTAGTAAACTTATCGATAGCCACTAAAAGGTGCGTCTTTTTGCAAGGTGACATATGAAAGGGACCAACCATGTCCATACCCCAAACAGCGAACGGCCAAGTTAACGGGATGGTCCGCAATTCCATAGCCGGCACATGGGTTTGGCGAGCGTACCTTTGACATCCGTCACACCTTGCTACTAATCGTTCCGCATCTGCTAGAGCCGTGAGCCAGAAAAATCCGTGTCGATAAGCCTTGGCCACAAGGGATCTTGTAGACGCATGATGTCCACAATCACCCTCATGGATTTCCTTGAGAATCTGTCGGCCTTCTTCCGGTGCTACGCAGCGCAAAAAGACTCCCGTGGCACTTGTCTTGTATAACTCCCCATTGATAATAGAATATCCCTTTGCTCGCCGCAAAATTTGCCTTGCTAACGCCTCCTGCTGTGGTAACTCGCCTCGTGATAAGTAGGCCAAAAACGGTTCTGTCCACTCGGGAATAGCGCGTATAGTGGCCACGAGCTCTTTGTCCGGGTCTTGATTTGCCCGTTCCTCCACAGACTCGGTTTTAACTGATGGTCGCCATAATTCGTCCAGGAAAACGTTAGGTGGAACCGGCTCTCTGCGCGAGCCGAGTCTTGCGAGGGCGTCTGCTGCCTCATTCTTTCTCCTGTCTACATGCTCCACCTCATACCCGGAAAAACATCCAGCAACTCTATCAACCTCCCTGCGGTATGCTGCCATAGTTGGGTCTTTTCTATCCCAGGTTCCTGATACCTGCTGTACCACAAGGTCCGAATCTCCAAAGCATCGTATCCTCTTAATATTCATCTCCTTGGCTACCTTTAAGCCATGCAACAGGGCCTCATACTCGGCCACGTTGTTGGAACAGTCAAAGTGAATCTGTAGCACATAACTCAATTTGTCCCCTTTGGGTGATGTTAGCACCACCCAATCTCCTGACCCCTCGTATTGCTTTGATCCATCAAAGTGCATGATCCATAACTCAGAATTTGGAACCATGGTAGTCATGCCTGTGTGTGTCCAATCATTAACGAAATCGACCAAAGCCTGAGATTTGATTGCTGACCTGGGCTCATAGCTGATATGATAATCCCCCATCTCTATCGCCCATTTGGCTATTCTTCCGGTTGCATCCGAGTTTCTGATGATATCCGACATTGGTATTGAACTAACTACTGTTATAGGGTGTTCCTGGAAGTACGGCTTCAGTTTCCGGCTGGCCATGAAGACCCCGAAAACCAGCTTTTGCCAATGCGGATAACGCTGCTTTGCTTCTGATAATACCTCGCTGACATAATAAACCGGCCTCTGGACTGGATAACCTTTTCCGTCCTCTTTGCGCTCCACAACTACCACTGCACTTACGGCTCGGGGGCCAGCTGCCACGTATAGCAACATAGGCTCTTTAGGACCCGGGGCCACTAGTACTGGTGCTTCAGATAACTGCTTCTTTAGTGCCTCGAACGCCTCATCCGCCTCTTGATCCCATACGAATTTGTCGGACTTCCTCAAGAGCCGGTACAAGGGTATTGCCTTTTCTCCAAGCCTGGATATAAATCGGCTCAAGGCTGCTACGCAGCCCGTAAGCTTTTGAACATGCTTCAAATTTTCCGGCTTTTTCAAATTTTGGATAGCTTTGATTTTGTCCGGGTTTGCTTCAATTCCTATCTCGGAAACGATAAAGCCGAGTAATTTCCCGGCTGGAACCCCAAATACACACTTTGTCGGGTTGAGCTTCATCTGATACCTCCTTAAATTTTTGAACGTCTCCTTTAGATCGTCGATAAATGTCTCTGCCTTCCTGGTCTTGACGACCACATCATCCACATAAGCATGGACGTTGCGTCCAATTTAGTCCTCGAAACACTTCTGAATGCACCGTTGGTAAGTTGCGCCAGCGTTCTTCAATCCAAACGTCATGGTTTTGTAACAGAAGGCCCCAAAAGGGGTTATAAACGATGTTTTCTCCCAATCCTCCCTCTTGAGCTTAATCTGGTGATACCCGGAATATGCGTCCAGGAAACATAACAGGTCACTCCCGGCTACTGCGTCTATGATTTGGTCTATCCTTGGTAGTGCGAACGGATCCTTTGGGCAATGCTTGTTGAGACTCGTAAAATCAGTGCACATCCTCCACTCATTGGTCTTTTTCATCACTAGGACCGGATTTGCTAACCAATCCGGGTGAAATACTTCCATGATGAAGCCGGCTGTGAATAGCCGTGCAATTTCTTCACCTACAGCTTTCCTTCTTTCCTCATTCATCTTCCTCAAGCCCTGCTTCACGGGCCTGGACATGGGATCTACATGCAAACTATGCTCTGCCAATTCTGTAGGGATACCCGGCATGTCGCTAGGTGTCCAAGCGAATACGTCCGCATTTGAACGAATAAACTCCACAAGTGCCTTCTCCTGCTCGCTTTTCAAGTTAGACCCTATAGTAAATTGCTTAGTGGAATCGCCTTCAACAAAATCTATCTTCTTGGTGTCCTGCGCTGCCTTGAATTTTGCTCTTTCGTCCTCAGAGTCCGGCCTTTTCAACGCTGTTCTATCATCCGGATCTACTTGAGACCGTTAATATTTGAGTTCTTCTTTTCTGCAAGCTTGCTCGGCCATCACTGAATCTCCTTCGTCGCACTCAGCCGCTATATCCCGGCTTCCATGTATGGTGATGGTCTGCTTAGGACCCAGAATCTTTAGCTGTAAATACACATAACACGGCCTAGCCATGAACTTAGCATAAGCCGGCCTTCCGAACAGCGCGTGATAAGGACTACGCAATTTGACCACCTCAAACGTGAGCCACTCAACTCGATAATTATCCACTGATTCTCCGGAAGCAACCTCCAATGTGATCTTTCCCTCGGGGCACGCTGAGTGACCCGGCACAATTCCATGAAAAACTGTTGAACTTTTCTGTAGCTGGGATTCTTTGAGACTCATGCGTAAGAAGGTTTGCCAATACAAGATATTAATGCTGCTTCCACCGTCCATCAGGACCCTTTTCAACTCGTAACCATTGACCTGCGGTGCAACCACCAATGCCAAGATTCCTGGGCGCTCTATTCTTTCCGGGTGGTCTCTTCTGCTCCACGTTACCTCTTGTTCGGCCCATCTCAGGTATCCCGGAACGGCCGAGGAAACCGAGTTTACCGCTTGCTTTAGTGTTTCTTTGTTCCTGCTAGAAGTTCCTGTAGTATGCACATGATATTGTCCTTTTAAATCAGACGTACGTACCATACCGATGGAGATGTTGATCTAGCCGATCGTCACAGTAGATCCGGATTCGAGGTGATCCGACTCTGGCCCCCAGCCGGAACCGTCCACCATCTTCTCTCCTTCGTGGTCGACGTAGATCTCGCCGACGACGAGATTCTCCATTTTCTTCCGAGCTTCTCCCGTGATGTAAACACCCTTGGACGCAGGCCCCACGGTGGGCGCCAACTGTCGTGGGATAATCACGGCAGACGTTACCGGGGGTAACTTATCTTGGGGCAAGACGACACAGGTGTTTGGGAGAGGGTTTAGCTTGGAGGAAAACATTATAATAATAGATCTGGTAGCCGGCAATCAAGTCGCCGAGTCTCCGATCGTAAGGCAACAACTCAACTCTCGAATTACACTGGATACTCGATATTCGGCGATATTGCTAGGGCTTGGATCTCTGTAAACTAGACCTAGCTAGGGGTCGGTTTATAAAGCACCCGTACCCCCCTGGCTTGCTCTCCAAGGCGCACCCTGAATCCTACCCGGACACCGCACACAAACTCTAGCTTTCCTTAGCGCAACCCACAATCCGGGTTACGAGGCCTACAACTATGGGCCTTCCAGAAGTTTCTTTATCCTTAGCCGGATCCTGCGCACCGTCCCTTGGGCCGGGTTATACCTTGGAGTTGGCCAACCGGGTTATTATCCCTCCATCACGGATGCCATTGTTTCCACAAAACTTCTCCATCTCACCTAAGGACATGTTGTTTCCATTATTTGTTATTATGCTATGAGGATATCCAAATCGATAGATGATCTTTTTCAGGAACTTGACAGCTGTAGCCGATTCACAATTTGTAACTGGTATAACTTCGACCCACTTGGTAAACTTATCAATAGCCACCAAAAGATGAGTCTTTTTGCAAGGATATATGTGAAAAGGACCCACCATATCCATACCCCAAACCGCAAACGGCCAAGTCAATGGGATTGTTCGCAACTCCATAGCCGGCACATGGGTTTGGCAAGCGTACCTTTGACATCCGTCACATCTTGCCACCAAGCGTTCCGCATCCGCCAAGGCCGTAAGCTAAAAGAAACCGTGTCGATATTCTTTAGCCACAAGGGATCTGGTGGAGGAATGGTGCGCACAATGACCTTCGTGGATCTCCCTCACTATCTGTCGGCCTTCTTCTGGGGTTACACAGCGCAAAAAGACACCTGTAGCACTTCTCTTATAAAGCTCACCATTAATGATAGAATAGCCCTTTGCTCGTCTCAGGATTTGCCTGGCTAAAACTTCCTGTGGTGGTAACTCGCCCCATGACAGGTAAGCCAAGAACGGCTTCGTCCACTCTGGAATAGTACGTACAACGGCCACAAACTCCAAATCCGGGTCTTGGTTAGCCACCTCTTCTTCAGATTCGGTTTTGATGGAGGGCCGCCATATCTCGTCCGGAAAGACATTAGGCGGGACCGGATCTCGACGCAAGCCGAGTCTTGCAAGCGCATCTGCTGCCTCGTTCTTCCGCCTATCAATGTGTTCCACCTGGTACCCGGAAAAAGATCCGGCTACCCTGTCCACCTCTCTACAATATGCTGCCATTGTTGCATCCTTTCTATCCCAGGTTCCTGAGACCTGCTGTACCACAAGATCCGAGTCTCCATAACACCTTATTCGTCTGATATTCATCTCCTTTGCTACTCGTAGTCCGTGTAATAGGGCCTCATACTCGGCCACATTGTTGGAGGAGTCGAAGTGAATTTTCAACACATAACTCAACTTGTCTCCTTTTGGTGATGTGAGTACCACCCCAGCTCCTGATCCCTCGTATTGCTTGGAACCATCAAAGTGCATCACCCAAGACTCGGAACTTGGCATCATTATGGGCATGCTTGTGTGAGTCCAATCATTAATAAAATCAACTAAAGCCTGGGACTTAATCGCAGACCGGGGCTCGTAGTTGATGTGATAATCTCCCATCTCAATGGCCCACTTGGCTATTCTGCCTGTCTCATCTGAATTTCCGATAATATCTGCCATTGGTATGGAGCTGACCACCGTTATGGGGTGTTCTTGAAAGTACGGCTTCAATTTCCGGCTGCCCATGAAGACCCCAAAAACTAGCTTTTGCCAATGCGGGTAGCGCTGCTTTGCTTCCGATAAAACCTCACTCACATAGTAAACCGGCTTTTCTATCGGGTGATCCTTTCCATCCTCGTTGCGCTCAACCATAACCACTGCGCTGACCGCTCGGGGCCCGGCCGCAACGTATAACAACATGGGCTCTTTAGGACCCGGCGCTGCCAGAATGGGTGCCTCAGCTAACTGCTTTTCAGAGCCTCAAATGCCTCGTCCGCCTCTTGGTCCCATACAAATTTGTCGGTTTTCTTCAAGAGTCGGTATAAGGGTATTGCTTTTTCTCCAAGCCTAGATATAAACCGGCTTAATGCTGCTACGCATCCCGTGAGTTACTGGACGTGTTTCAGGCCTTCCTGCTTTTTCAAGCTCTGGATGGCCTTGATCTTTTCCGGGTTTGCCTCAATCCCTCTCTCAGAAACAATAAAACCGAGTAACTTTCCTGCGGGAACCCCAAATACACACTTTGTGGGGTTAAGCTTCATCTGGTATCTCCTCAGATTCTTAAATGTCTCTTTTAGGTCAGCGATGAACGTTTCTGCTTTCCTTGTTTTAATCACCACATCATCAACATAGGCGTGGACGTTGCGTCCAATCTGATCCTCAAAGCACTTCTGAATGCACCGTTGGTACGTCGCGCCAGCGTTCTTCAGCCCAAAGGTCATAGTTTTGTAACAAAAAGCTCCTAAGGGGGTTATGAACGATGTTTTCTCCCAATCTTCCTTTTTGAGTTTGGTCTGGTGATACCCGGAATAGGCATCCAAGAAACATAATAGGTCACTTCCTGCCACTACATCTATGATCTGATCTATCCTTGGGAGAGCAAATGGGTCCTTTGGGTAATGCTTGTTGAGACTCGTGTAATCTATGCACATCCTCCACTCGTTGTTCTTTTTCAACACTAGAACCGGATTTGCCAACCATTCCGGGTGAAAAAACTCCGTAATAAAGCCGGCTGCCAAGAGCCGATCTATCTCTGCTCCTATAGCCTTTCTCCTTTCCTCATTCATCTTTCTCAAACCCTGCTTCCCGGGCTAGGACTTGGGATCAACGTGCAAGCTGTGCTCGGCCAGCTCAGTCGGAATACCCGGCATGTCGCTGGGCGTCCACGCGAAGACGTCCTGATTCTCACGAATAAACTCTATAAGTGCCTCTTCCTCCTTGTTGTCTAGGTTAGAACCTATGGAAAATTGTTTGGAGGGGTCACCCTCGACGAAAGCCACCATCTTTGTGTCCTGGGCCGCTTTAAACTTTGCTCTCTCGTCATCCGTATTTGGTCTCTTCAAAGCAGTTCTATCTTCCGGGTCTACCTGAGACCGGTAATACTTGAGCTCTTCCTTCCTGCAAGCGTGTTCTGCCATTGCCGCATCTCCTTCATCACACTCTGCTGCCACAACCCGGTTCCCATGTATAGTGATGGTCTGCTTAGGACCCGGGATTTTTAGTTGCAGGTACACGTAACATGGCCTGGCCATGAACTTGGCGTAAGCCGGCCTTCCGAACAATGCGTGATAAGGACTGCGCAACTTCACAACCTCAAATGTGAGCCACTCCACCCGGAAGTTATCCTTGGACTCTCCAAAAGAGACTTCAAGCGTTATTTTTCCCTCAGGGCACGCCTAGTGACCTGGCACGATTCTGTGGAAAACTGTGGAACTTTTCTGCAGCTGAGATTCCTTGAGTCCCATACGTAGAAAGGTTTCCCAATATAAGATATTGATGCTACTTCCACCATCCATCAGAACCTTTTTCAGCTCATAGCCATTATTGACCTGCGGTGCCACCACCAAAGCTAGCACACCCGGATGTTGTATTGTTTCGGGGTGATCGCTCCTGCTCCACGTTACCTCTTGATCTGACCATCTCAAGTATCTCGGAACACCTGAAGAAACCGAGTTTACGGCCCTTTTAGGTATCTTTCTCTCTTTGTTAGAAGTCCCGGTAGTGTGGACGTGATATTGTCCTAGCTGTTTTGGGTTGTCTTGGAGACCACCAGCACCTCCTTGATTATTACCCGGATTACCACCTCCTGCGTTGCCAGCGGGGGGCTGTCCGTTGCCCGGGTTTCCACCCAGACAAGGTCCTCCTCCCCGGCCTGCACCTCGCAGGGCCTTCTGTATTTCCTCGTTTTTCTATCTCTGTAAGTCCAGGCATTGCTCCAATGAGTGATTAGCCGGCTTGCCATTCCTACTGTGATGCGGACAAGGCATCCTGAAGGCCTCTATATGGTTAGCCGGCCTCGATGGTCCTTGGTAATTTCCTCCGTTGAAGTTTCCTCCGTTAAAGTTTCCCTCTACTCTGGGTCTTGGAAACCAAGCTTCGGTGTTAGCAACAAACACGGAGTTTCCTTCATACCGGCGTTTGTGCTGGTTATTTCCGTTACTCCCTCCATTATTACCCGGCGCAGCCCCATTGCCGGGTCTTCCGTTATTGTTTGCATTGGCCTTCGCTTTTTTGTCCTCAACATCCTCTTCTGTGGTGTCAGTGGCGACATGCTTGTTACATGCATCCATCAACTCTCCCATTGTAACCTCTGAAGCATGCCGACTAGATTTCATGCGCGTCAGTTTTTGCACCAAGCGTATGTATTTGCATGTTTTTGCCATAGCTTGTAATGCATCTTTTGGCTGAATATCAGTGGAAGAGTGGAGAATCTCCATGACCCGTCGCACCCAGCTGCGCGCTGACTCTCCCTTCCTCTGGACACACTGTTCTAAATCGTCAATTGTGAATAACTTCCGGCATGTTCCATGAAAGTGTTTGATGAAAGCTGTTTTCAACTCGCTCCATGAATTGATGGATCTTTCAGGCAGGTTATTGAACCACAATTTTGCTGCTCCTTCGGACATCATAAGGTACATAAACTTGTCTTGAAGCCTCTCGGATGCGGTACGAATCGACATAGCGATCTCATAACTGCTCAACCAGGTCTCTGGGTCCATGGTTGGCTCGTAATTAACCACTTTACCCAGTTCCTTGAATTTATCCGGGTAAGGCTCAGCCCTGATGGCATCCGCCAAACACTTAGGCCCGGCTAGATTTGTCGGTATTGGCCTTACTCGAGAAGCGTGTGATCCCTCAGCGGGTGCGGCGGTGGGTGCAACCGCTACCGGCCCTCTTACCACAGACCCGGCTGCGGCACGCCTGGCTCCAGAACTATCCACAATGGCTTGCGCTGCTGAAGCTGCAGGAGTTGCCGGTCTATGGGGAGGAGGCGGCATTTTCTGCTGCTCTGCCCTCCGTCATGCCGAGCTTGACTGAATATAGCCGGTATTCCTATTCTTCCGGCTAACATACGGCGTCCCATGCATGACACTCCTGTTATCCAGTTAATTGGCCTGTTGAGCAACAACAGTGCGTAACAGGTCTACTGCCCGCCGGGTCTCCATTGCATGGGGTGATTCTCCCACAGGAATGCGATCGAGCACCAGTGTTGTAGCGGATACTTTATTCATGGGGTTATTGAAGTGACCTGGTGGAGTATGGAATCGTGATGGTGGTGGTACGACATTGCCAGTGGCAACCCCAGTTTGCAACTTGGGTAACCCGGCCTGCACGTTTGCCGGCTGTCCTCCCAAGGTCGTAGCCTAATACCCGGTTCCTTGATTCGTAACCGGGATTGGTTGGTCCTGAGGGGTAATGAACAATGCGGCCGGCTGTAATTTTCCACCCGTCGCAGGTAATCTCGACTGATGGCTTTAATTATAAATCCTAGTCGTCTGAGCCTGAATACGATTCTCCAGTTCTTCCAGCTCACGCTGGCGCGCGGCCATCCTTGTCTTTCAGCTTCCACATCTCTTCTCTGTTGCTCCAACGCACGGCAAGCTACATCCAGATCTCGGGCACGCGCTGCTGCGTTTTCTGGAGTTATTACCGTTGCCAACACTATGGGATCTAAGATTAGGTTTTTGAACAAAGCCGGATTTCGTGGGTGCGAAGCTCCTGCTCATGGTGTTCTATTTGCCGTGAATCCGAACATATTTCTGTGCTGCTCGCTTTCTCCTGTATGACTGGTGACACATGCTGGCTCTCCATCAACCCGGGCGATAACCGGGTTTCCGTTAGCCCGTACTTGATGCTGGGCCAGTGCTTGCGCCGCTCCAGTCGCAGCCGCCGTCACATCACCCTGATTGAGATTGGTTGCAGGGGCGGTGTAGACTGCGACTCGACGCGCAATGCCTGGTGAAGACTCGTATTCTTCTTCCTCGCTGCTATCTTCCTCATACCGATCTTCGAGCAATTGCAAGATAGATTCAATATCATCTTCTCGAATAACCCGGCCACGCGGGGTCCATACCAGCTCCTCCGGCTGTTCCACTAGTAGGGAAATGCCATTCTATGGAATGGATTCTGTGGCGCATCATGATTTGGTGCGCCACAGAAATATTATTTTGTGGCGCATGGCCATGGGTGCGCCACAGAAATACCCATTTTTGTTGCGCACGTGTTAGATGTGCGCCACAGAATGTGTGCGGGGCCCACCCCAATCATTGGGCTGGGTGTCAGAGGCCATAGTTTTATGGCGCATCCTAACCCGTGCGCCACAGAAAGGGCAACTTCTGTGGCGCACTCTCCTGGTGCGCCACAGAAACACCATATTCTGTGGCGCATCTCTCGCAATGCGCCACAGAATATGGTGTTTCTGTGGCGCACCAGGACAGTGCACCACAGAATAGCATACTGGTGCGCCACAGAATTATGCGCACTGTGCACATAAAGATGGCAGCCCCCTCTCTCCCCCCCCCCCCCCACTCACTTCATTCCAAGTGGATGTTGCTCACTCGCCCCCCCCCCCCCTTCTCTCCACTCCATTTTTACACATTTAATTCTCCTTTTTAGGTAGGTGAACCTATTTATTCGATGTATAATTGTTGGTGAAGTTTCTTGTTGTTGGGGGGGCCTAATTACTTGCATCTATACTCCGGTCCCTCCCTCTCCTCGCTCTTTTCGCGTGTCGGTATCGAATCTACTAGGTGAGTATAGTTGGAGGTGCATATGTCTCGTGTGGCCATCGATCGATGTGTATGGGTGTTTGTCATGCATGTGCAGGTGGACCGATCGATTGTCGCGCGTGCGGGCGCGGTCATGGTGCATGGATGTTTGCCGAAATGTTGATTCACTTCCATTTGGGCAAACTTTTGCACCCCATATGTCCTACTTATAGGAGAGGTCATGCCGAATTTTTCCGGCGACTATGCATGCATGTTGTGGTTCTAATTTTCTGCTCTCTATGTGTCTGTGCAGGCAACCATGGTACTAGAAATGAGCTCTGCTCGAATCGCTAGATATAAAAAAGACGCGAAGGCGGACATGATTCGGTGCAACAGGCGGCAGATAAGATGCCCGTGTCGATCATGCAAACTCGTGTGTCGCACCCTGATTTCTAGGGGATACTCATCGGGCCGAACTGGATAGCAGGTGCTTGGATTATGGGGCATAACTGCTCCCACGTCAAAGCTTCCTGGTAGGCCTGCGCTTATGCGCGACAACACAAGCCCTGCTATTCCATCGTCGATGTAAACTATCCACTAGAGATCAAAGGCACTTCCGTCGACGTACTTCAAACCATACACACATGGTACATCAACGGCGTTGAACAACTGATATCACAACAGATCTCTACGACACAAAAGATTGAAATAAGGTGCAAATAGCTCTCATTAGAGCAGAGATAGCAACTACAATCATTCAGAGGGCACATGCCCCAACAATACATCATTACAATACAGCGGAAGCATTCAACATGTCTGAGTACAGACAAGAACCAAATAGGCCTAAGAGGCCGGAAACGAACAGACGGAGCCCATCCACGAAGTCTCGGATCCTGCCCGGGTCCGCTATCTACTCGTCAGCAGTCTCGTCATACTCCACGTAGTAGCCACCATGTAGATCTTCGGAAACGTAGGTCTGCGGAAACCACAGCCCCAAAGGGGTCAGTACATAAACGTACTGGCAAGCAAGACTCACAGTTCACCAAAGTGTAACCCGTCAACACCAAGCACAGATGCTTTGGGTTCAACGGAAGAAAGGGGATATAAAAGATGCTGCAACTGGCTGCGCTAACCAACTACAGAGATTCTACCACTTCCGGCTAACAGAAAGGAGATAAGATCGAGTATTGTAACCAACTGAAAGATAACTTCAAACAAACCCATCCTGGATCTCGCCCCTTATCCAAAGAAGCAATCCGAGGATAACTCACACAGTTGTATTAAAGGTGAATCAAGTTATTGTGTCATCAACCTATTACTAGTCAAGTCATTAATCATTGGGTGTAACATGTTTGATCATTATGTTTAAGTTGTCCTGAGTACTTGTTAGCCAGTACTTTCACCAAGTAATCCATAACCGCGGAAAACACGGCTTCTCGAAAAGATTATCCCTGCAGGGTTGCACCAATTTGGCCGTACACGCAAGAATAACCCGCCAGATGGGATGCCTCCCACCAAGCGGGGTACTCTGCACAACCAACCATTCTTCGCATCAAGCCCAAAGAACCTTGGGCGCACGGCTAATCAAGCCCCGAAGAAAAGGGACCCTCATAGCACTCTAAGACCATGTCCCCCTATATGCCGACTACAAAAGTTCCACCCTGGCCTGGGCTCGCAAAAACATGCATGCGGCAAATGGAAAACACGAACTAAATGAGGCGATTTGGACGAGATGCGAATCAGGTCAAGTTGAGGTGGGCGCCCATACTCGCTTCCCACATGCAGTTAGTGCGCTCATCATGGATCAGTAGACAAGACCCTTTTCCTATTAGGGTCGACACTAGCAGGCCTCAAAACCACACAGGGCCTCCTGCCGGTGCCTTATCATCAAATTATTATTATTACCATTAGCATTAACAGGATTGATTGATTAACATTCGAGCCCCCGGTACAATAATAATAGTAAAAGAAGTAACCGACAACAGACTCGAGCAAAAGCAACCCTGAGAATGCTAGGTAAGACTAAGGCAACAAGCAAGGGGTTTTAGGTATGGAGGTGAGGCAATAACAGGGTTAAAAGGATTCATGTGATAGGTTCGTAACAGAAACAACTACTACTAAGGCTAGCAGAAAAGAACAACGGAAAGTATCGGTAACCAATGTTGAAAGGAACACAGTGGTTCATGTGAGTGATAACTTGCCTGCAAAACCCAGTAGCCTGGTACTGAGCTAACTCCTTAGAAGGGGTGTCGTAAGAATCGTCGGTCTCAACGTCGTCGTGTATCCGAGAAGAAGCAAACAAACAATGCAGAAAGATAAACAATCAATATCATGGCATAATGCACAATCAAAGGAATGATGCATGATAGTTTAATTGATGCATCAATAGTAAACTAGTTGACAAAATAACACAAATTAAATGGACCCACATGCAATTTGATTGCATATGAAAAGCCCATGGATTATGGTTGAATTAATTGTTTTACAACTAAGCAACATGTGAAAGTGGATTAGCATGATGCATGGATGAGGAAAACAGCAAAATAACAACAATAGAAGCAATTGGAAATAAGGTTTAACAAGTTTGGAAATTTGTTTATTTAGTTAAGAAATTTTGGTTTCTTAAAGGTGTCACACAAGCATTTGTTGTTTTCATCATGTTAAATTGTTCAAAACAGATAACAAAGTTTATATTTGAAAAGAAAACAAGATTTTAGTTGGATTACATGTTTCACTTGTTGCAAAAGGATTTCAAATGAATTATTTATGAATTAAACAAGTTTAAGCAAGAATTAAATGAATTTAACTCAAACATGAACTTATTTGAGTTTTTTATTTGTTCAAAACATTAGATGAAGTTAATATTTGAAAATGTTATGCTTTTATAGTTTGAAAACATATTTTATATGTTCGAAAAGAATTTGATTTGATCAAGTTATGAATTTAGCAATATTAAATGATTTAAACAAGGTTTAAATCATTTAACCAATTTTAATTATTCAAAAAATGAAACAAATTTTATATTTGGAAAGAGGGTTTAATTTTGCATGGAAAACATATTTCATTTGTTGAAATTGGATTTAAAATGAGCAAGTTATTATTTTGGCAATTTTAAATGCAATAAACAAGAAACAGTTGTTTTCAGCAATTTAAATTATTCAAAACAGCAAACAAAATTTATATTTGGAAAGTACATGAAAAGTTGATTGGAAAACATATTTAGTTTGTGGAATTTGGAATTTTTATGAACAAGTTATGAATTTTGCAAAATTAAGTGATTTAAACAGGAATTCAAATATTTCAACAATTTAAAATATTCAAAACAGCAAACAAATTTTATATTTGGATAGAACATTTAATTTGGGACAGAAAACATATTTAAAAAGTTAAATTTGGAGTTACAATGATTTACTTATGCAATTTACAAGATATAGTGCAAATCTGCCATTTTTTAGTGAAACAGGGACTTAGAAATAATATTCCAGGGGTCTAGAATTAATGTGCAAGGGCCTAGTTGTGAATTCGTGAAGTTGCTGTGACCAAATCTTTGCAAAATAAAAAGGTTGTTAATTGTGCAGGGGGTGGGATTCGATCCCCCCACCTCCTGGACGCGCCAAGGGGACAGCACCACTGGGCTGGTGCATTCAGTTGTAACAGAAGGGGATGCGGGGGGGGCTTATGATGTTGGTTCGGGTGGGTTTTCTGGATGTCTGAATCGGTAACTGACTGAAACCTACGATGGCTTCACCTCGACAGAGATCGGCCGGCGGTGGTGTGCTTCTCGCCGGAGGGGACCAACCGCGGGGGGGGGGGGGTGCGGGCTCGCGGGAGCAAGGTAGAGGGGCGAGAGGAAGGAGGCGGAAGGGGCCTCACCTTGGGCGATCGGGAACAGGAGGGGTCGGGTCGCTGCAGGGGCGAGCAGACGTGCAGGAGGTGGCCGGCGATTGGAGGCGACGGCGGCGGCGGCACGGTGCGTATCCGGCGGGGAGGCCTACAGGAAAGTTGGAGCTGGGAGGATGCCGTTTCCATTCCCGCCCTCGGGGGGACCTCTAGCTTCCACGATCAACGGTGAGGGTGGATGGCGAGGCAGCTGTTGGTGGCGGTCAGAGGAGCAGCGACAGGGAGGAGCAGGGAGGAAGAAGAAGGAGATCGGCGGCGCTAGGCTAGAGGGGAGGGGTCTAGGTCTTAGGGTAAGCAGAGGGGGCGTGGGTGGATGTTTTAAGGAGCAGCTGAGCTCGGTACGGCGCCCATCGGAGAGAGGAGGAAGAGATCGAGTGGCGCTGATGGCGTCGTACAGAGATGACATCACCTGCGAGGAAGGTGACAGCGACAGAAGGGAAAAAGGGGTACTGGGCCAGGTGGTAAGTGGGCTGGGTTGCTGTGCTCTCTCCTTCTCCCTTTTCTATTTGTTTTTCTCTTTTTTTTTGTAGCAAAAATGAAATTGGAAGGAATTGTTAGCTTTTATTGTTAGGAAAAAAAATGCTAGAAAATTAGGGTGGGTTTATTATGTCAATTACTACCAATTACCAAGTTTGGATTTCAAAATTATTTAAATTTTTTGGTGCTGTTTGGAAAATAAACCAAATTAGATGATTTTGAATAGTTAAAATGATTATTAAGTCAACACTTTAATAGAATGACCCAAGTGATTTAATTGGAAACAAAAGATCATAAAATGTTTTGGGTTATTATTTTTATACTTTCACATTGGGTTCTGTTTGGAACACATGGTTTGAATTTGGAATATTTTGTTAATTAATATAGAAAACAACAACTTAATAGGGTGAACCCTATTATTAATGTGATTAAAGTGAGTTGTTTGGTTTGGAAATTTTCATAATTTCCAAAGAAGGTGATGTTGATGTTTTGCTTTGAATTTGAAACCAATTTGGAATTACTTAGTGAAAATAAAGGCACCATTTTATTAGTTGATCAACATGGAATAAAGTGAAACAAATTGGTTGTTTTTATTTGTGATTTGTATTTAAAAGGTTGTAACAGAACAAGTATGAAAACAAAGTTGAATTTGTTTGGATTTCATTATGAAAACAGAATAAAAACAGAAGCAAAACAAACAATAACAAATGCAAACAAGGGAATAAACATGATGACATGATGCAATACTTTAATAAACAAGAAATCAAACATTCTAAATGGTAGGTTTTCATACTTGGGCTGTTACATCGTGCGCTGGATTGACCCTGATTCCGGACAATTGGAGGAGCACCTTCTCAGACGCGGTTTCTTTGACGACCGCAACCACGTGGCACTGCCGGCAGCAAAAGTTGTGCACGAAGAGGAGGGCGAGCGAGGATATGACGGCGAACAAGATCATCATGAAGAAGGATATGTCGGCGGAGAAGATCGACATGACGATGAAGGCGAGAACACGGAGACCCCGCTAATTTCGGCCTTGCGGAACTCTCATGTTCAGGATCTGCTGCTTAAGGAGACGAGCAATGACATAGCTGCAGCTAGGGAGAAAGCCAAGCTGGCGCAAATGGAGATAGACGGGGTGACTCCGTTGTTTCCTGGGTGCCGCCCCGAGGATACGCGGTTGCATGTAACGCTTGCTGCTCTGAAGATGAAGACGCAAAACAAATGGACCGACTCGAGCTTCAACAAGAACTTGAAATTCTGGCACGATCGCCTTCCCGAGGGGAACACATTGCCAAGCAGTATCAACGAGGCTAAGAAAGTCGTGTGCCCTCTTGACCTACCTCACGAAAAATTTCACGCCTGCATCAATGATTGTGTAATTTATCGGGGGGAGTACAAGGACACAATCACATGTCCGAAGTGCGGCCACGGACGATACAAGTGTGGAACCAACAAAAAGAAAATTCCTCGAAAAGTGGTATGGTACTTTCCTATCACTCCCCGTCTTCAATGGTACTACGTGGACCCTAAGGAATCAAAGCTCATGCAATGGTACGCGAAAAGGGAGAAGCCGGAAGAAGATCCGGAGAAGGGCTATATCATGACACATCCTGCAGACGCTGCCCAGTGGGAAGCATTGGACATAGCTTTCCCGAGTTTTGGGGGCGACGCGAGGAACGTCAGGCTGGGTATGAGCACCGATGGACTCAATCCGTTCGGCAACCAGAGTAGCACACATAGCAGCTGGCCCGTGTTTGTATGGCCTTACAACCTACCCCCGTGGCTGTGCACCAAGCAAAAGTACATACACTTGAGTATTCTCATCCAGGGGCCAAAACAACCAGGTGTCGACATGCATTTGTATCTCGGGCTGCTGAAAGACGAGTTAGACACGTTGTGGAAGACGCCACCCAGTACGTGGGACACGTACACTAGAGATTATTTCCATATGAGAGCCGCGTTGCTGACGACGGTCACAGACTATCCTGGTTACGCGTATGTATCTGCCCAGGTCGGCCACGGATTCTGCGGCTGCGTGAAGTGCATGGACGGGACCCCGCATCTCCAGCTACCAAGGGATCCTGGGTCTTCGAAAACCGTGTACCCAGGGGCTCGAAGGTGGCTTCGCCTGGATCACCCATGGAGAAAACGCGGTGAGTTGTTCAATGGTAAAGACGAGCCGGATGGAGCCCCGCGCACGAGGAGCGGCGAAGAAATCGACGAGCTTCTGAAATATTGGGACGAGTGCCCTTCGCCGGGAAAGAAACGACCCAAGCCAGAGCCGCTGCTGGGTGTATGGAAAGCGAGGTCTGTTTTCCACGACTTGGAGTACTGGCCGGTCCTCCACGCGCCTCATAGCCTTGATGTGATGCACATTACGAAGAACGTTACGGAGAGTATGCTTGGCACTATTTGCAATTCGGAGAAGTCCAAGGATGGGCCGAAAGCAAGATACAATCTAAAACATTTTGGCATTAGGAAAAATCTACAAGTCCCCGCCGATAGTGATGATGATGATGACGATGAGGATAAGACGGAAGGGACTCAACGTCCTCCCCGCAAAAAGGCTAAGAAGAACACCGTGGTGCATCCCGCTGCCTGCTTCACATTGAGTCCGACGGAGCTTGAGCAGTTTTTCAGGTGCCTCGTAGAAGTCAAAGTTCCTCACGGATACTCAGGGAGTATAAGAAGATATCTGGACTTAGCGAAGAAGAGGTTCACCGGGATGAAGTCTCACGATTGTCATGTGCTCATGACGCAGATACTTCCTGTTGCGATCCGAGGGATAATGGACGAGCATGTCCGTGATACGTTGTTTGGCCTTTGCAACTTTTTCGACGTTATCACCCGGAAATCGATCGGCGTGAGGCAGCTCAAGATGCTACAGGATGAGATCGTGGTGATACTATGTGAGCTCGAGATTTACTTCCCGCCGGCATTCTGTGATATATGTGTACATCTCCTTCTCCATGTCGTTGATGACATCAGGCATCTCGGCCCGATGTTTCTGCACTACATGATGCCGATGGAAAGGCAGAATGGTGTCCTGAAAGGATACGTTCGCAATAGGGCCCGTCTAGACGCAAGCATGGCCAAAGGATTTCTAACCAACGAGTGCATCTCTTTCTGCGACAATTACCTAAGCACCGAAGACGATCAGGATGTCGGTTTGTCCACCAGGACGCACCTTGGCAGACTCAACGGAGTCGGTCACCGCGAGGGCTGCCGCGACGTCCATGTCGGCATTCAAAAAGAACGCGACGACTTTGATAGGGCTCACCGGGTCGCGCTACAACACTTAAAGTTGATCGAGCCTTTCGTGGAAGAGCACAAAAGCTTAATCAATCAGAATTATATTGAAATGGGCGGGCCGAGCAAGATGGGAGACGTAACCAAAGAGCACAACTCCGGCTTCACGCGTTGGTTCAAGCAAAGTCAACTGATTGAAGTACAGAGAAAAATGCCTTCTACGGAAGATGAAAAACTCATATACATCTTATCACAGGGCCCCGGGCAGAACGTAAGGACCTATCAGGGGTACGACATCTCCGGTTACAGATTCTCCACCGAGGACAAGGACATGAGTAGAGAAAATCAAAACTCAGGAGTAACTATGCTATCATATGGCGATGCCGAGACTAATGTGGAAGAAAGATACTTTGGAAAGATCGAGGAGATATGGGAGCTCAACTACTGCGGAGAGACGGTGGTGCCAATGTTCCGTGTGAGATGGGCCAAGAATGTCAAAAAAGAAGGACGGTATTTCACCACAATGGTTATACCCGATGCCAAATCGAAGAACGCATCCGCGAAAAATGAGCCATGGGTACTCGCTAGCCAAGTTGACCAATGCTTCTTCATCACCGACCCGTCAAGGCCTAGCCGTGTTGTCGTGAGGAGGGGCAAGAGGAGCATCATCGGAATGGAAGGAGACGCCAACGAGGAAGACTTGGACAAGAACGGTGATCCGAAGATCGAGGAGGAGTTCGACAAGCACTTCGACATGCCTACTACTGGTAAAGTAAGAAGGAAGACATCCCTACCTACCCACGGTTGTCCGTTCACGCGAAGAAATCTCAAGGTGGCCGGCATAAAGTATTCAGTCGCCAACAAAAAGGGAAAGAGACGCTAATTAAGCTAGATCGGAACCGAGACGAAAAAGACTTTATTATGTATATATGTGCATGTGTATGTTAGACAACCATATGTGTGTGTCAGACGTTATATAAAAATATATTCTAATATTAAATGTGTGTTTTATTTTTGTAATTGTAATTTCCTGTTTTCTTTCTTTAATTATAATTAAATAAAATGTTAAAAAATGTGGGGGAATATCAAGATTCGAACCTGGGTGGTGAGAACCTCACAGCAAACCACTGCACTAGTAACACAGATTTGTCAAAGTACAACCGTCCGTGTTTTTATTTATCTATCCACAGAATTCTGTGGCGCACGTTCTTGATGGTGCGCCATAGAAATTACTACGGCCCAATGACATGTGGCCCCGTACACTTGGCCAAAGAACAGGCCCAAGCATTTCTGTGGCGCACCCCTAGAAGCGTGCGCCATAGAATTCTAACAATTCTGTGGCGCACGGGCTCGTGGTGCGCCACAGAATGTGCTTTCGACCAATGACATGTGGACCCGCCCGCCTGGTATTCTTCCACAGTTAGACATATTTCTGTGGCGCACGTTCGCTGCGATGCGCCATAGAATATGGCTGTTAGGCACAGAAGAATCACGGCCCAACACTTAGCGAAATCACTTAGCCTCACAACTCCCTCGTTCTCTCGTGCGACGAACCCTAGCTAGTAGCCGCCGTTGGAGGAAAAGCACCGTCCGTGGAGGAGGAGCAGGCGTGGAGGAGTAGCGCCCGTTGGAGAAAAAGCACCGGCCGTGGAGGAGGAGCAGGCGTGGAGGAGGAGCAAGCGTGGTGGAGGAGCGCGCGCCCTTGTGCACCAGCGCCCGTGGAGGGAGGAGCGCCCGTGGTCCTCGTCTTCATCGTCTCGATTGCCACTGTCTGGATCGCCACTGCATCGCCTCGAGGAGCAGGAGCAGGTACCTTCCTCTCTGCCCCCTCTCTTCCTCTAGATCGCCACTGCCCGTGCCTTGCTGAACGTGCCAAAGTGGATGGCCAAATATTTAGTCTTGTTCTGAATGCTAGTCTTGTTCCACTCATCATCCTCAAATTAGTATATGGTTCAAGCTTTTTACTGTGGACGCAGGGTGTGGCAGGATGTGTTGCAAAATAGTTTTGACCATCTTTTTGATCAATGAAAATATGTATTGGTGAATGCATATGTAGTTTCTCTGCAATTGGTGCCTGTAGCGTTAGTCTGTGCGAAATGTTAGTGTGAAATTGATGCAATGGGTGAATGTCAAATGTTGGGAGAGAGAGAATTAGGAAAACCAATGTTTCAGGTACACATTGAGTTGCCAATGTTTCGCCGGAATGTTGATTCGTTTCCATTCCGGCGAATTTCTGGCACTCCGGCATGGCCTTTTTTAGCAAAGGTCATGCCGAAATTTTTCGTCGAACTGTTGGATATCTAAGCATTACTTTTCTATGAATTACGCTAGATTATTTTGGTTGATTCCAAAAAGGAATATAGATCCAGTATATGGTTAAGTTTTGTTGCATCATTTTATGGCTTTGAAAAAAATTATAACCCGAAGGTAATCATTTTCAACTCAACAAAGACTAGATTACACGACAAGAAGAGCTAGGTGTCAATTTTTTCTTTCTTTTCAGAGATTGTATGTTACACTGTACTGTAACATACATACAGGCATCATCATACACGTGCTAGCTGCCCCTCTGATTTTCCTGTATAACCAAGGCTGATGAGTGGAACAGCTTCTTTGTTATGTGCCTGTTGGGAACATTTCATTTGGTAGTTATGTGTTCGATGCTATTCCATAGTGCCCATGTGTTTTACAAGTGCAGCGGAGTTGGCATAATGAATGGCTAGCTACTATTCTATAGATAATTAGCAGTCGGAGTCAGTCAGAACCATGTTGCTAGTGAGATCGATGATTAGCCACACCTAGCTAGCTGAGTGATCCATGATCGTCTCCTGGTACCATTCTGTATCTATCAGGCCCAAGAGAGGAAGTTTCTGCATTTAAATCAGTTCAATGGCTTTCTAGCTTAATAAGAGTACTACTGCTGTATAACTGCACCTATTGGTCTGGTGTATAATATACTATGTGTCATGGCATCCTATTTCTGCAACATTGATAGCTCTCCTTCAAGGGAGCTGTTAGCTGGACCATATTATGGCTGACAAGATCCATAATGCTATTGCTGTTGCTGGCCATTGATTGTTGGAAGGAACAACGAATTCCTAGTGCCATTTTAATCAGAATCTTGACCCTGATTTCCCCAAGTGTCCATTGCCATTTGTTGGAAAGACACTTAGGAAGTTCAGGAGAAAAATAAAAGAGAAATCTACATATAACAGTTTAAAAAACCCATCAGCCCTGTTATCCATTTTCTGAAAGGAAGTGATAAATCAGATGGACAAAATGACACAACAACACCCTGTATACCCTCCTAAAAGCATCTTCTTATTAGGCGCGGATAGCCTACAAATTAAAGTGCTTACAAAAAGATGAACCATATGGACCACAAACTTTGAAGGCTTAGAAAATTCCCTTGCTAGTAGCAATTTAAAACTGGATGATTGAGTGCATGTTGTGTGTACGTGATTGGCCAAATGGTGTGACTTTAATTTTCGTATGTTATTGCATGGATTTATTGTTGTTGACAGTAACAGTTTTACCCTCAGACTGTTAAAAAATGCATGGGCTGTGTGGGAGACTCCAGTGTCTTCAACCTCAACCTCAACCTCAGGGTAGATGCGTGAATTTGTGAACCTATATATTCAGCATGATTGTCACATATGCGGCGTTAAATCTGATTGCATCACTGTCGAGTAGCTATACCGTCTAGATCATGTTGCTGAACCTCTTGGAGTTTATACCCATGATCGTAACTCATGAGCATGGAATGAAGGATTGATTGAGTGGTGGTGGTGGTTTATATAGATAGATTTGCGCTAGTCATTAAAAATATATATGCTGCTTGGTTTGATCCGTGCATAAACTGCAATGATTTTGTAGCATGTTGACTGGATGGTAGATGTTGAAATCATGGATAGTCCTTGCGTGTTAACTATTTTTCATGTTGCCAGACAAGCTGAATGCTAAGTCTTTACTGTATGTGTCGATTGAGCAATGGTTTCATGGCTCAGGAACAAGGCATTGCGTCCTATCTCTGAGTTAGTGGGATGCTCCCTTTCATCCCTGATGGCCTCCTTCCAAAACTCATACCTCGCTGCCACGAAAAATTACAAATTTCAGTGTCTTATTTCTGAACTCTGATGCACTTCTTTCTGTAATCTATAGTTCTTTGTGGGTTCCTGTTATTCACATACATCCACATTAGAATAACCTGACTCATTCAGCAGACAGATGTTACACACCTGACAAACAAGTCACACCACCTGGCTGTGGGTTCAAAGCATGTATGTTTTTTCAGAATAATGCTTCAAATGGACATTTGGTATCTACTAGTACTAACCTCCGTTCCGAGCATCATTGGACATTGTGACCTGAGCCTCAAGAACAAATTTATGCAAACTATAACAAAACTTCAAACAGGGAATAGGTAGAGAAACTTACTCCTTTTGTGATCTAGTAGATGGGGATTCTGCTCCTCTAGCTGGAGTGTTCATCAACATCCTTTAGCTGTTTTGGCTAGAGTAGCTTGTCCCAAGACTTTATGTTGCTTCCCATGTTTCTCACGGCTTATGCATCAACTCCGGTAGAGGAAGCTAAAAACAATGTCTTTTCTTTCTATCTCTGTAGCATGGTGGCTAGTAGGCGAGTGATGCTTTTGACTTGTTCCTTTATCTATATATAATGCTGCCTGAATGCAATCTCAAGAAACAATCTGTTGTACAGAAACATGTCTGGCTCTTCCAAGCACGTGTCCGTGCCCGAAGCCGGTGCCGAGGAAGAGGGCTGGGATGCCCACGCTGCAACCAGAATTGAGGAAGAGGACCGGGAGGACGTTGATTGGGGGTACTTGGAGGAAGAGGACCAGGATAACAGCACCGATGGTGGTGGCACTGACCGCACGGCGGCTGGTGGTAGCGGCGACGCCGCCCCGACGACCGATAAGAAGAATAAGAAGCCCCGGGCCCCAAGGAAGGATCGTAAGCCGCAAGTGGTCGCGAACGTCACCGATACAATCACCGAGGTCTCGCCGAGTGGCCTACCATTGGCGCCTCGATCTGTTACCTCAGGGTACGGCATGCAGCTAGGGTGCATCGTGCGGGAAAGCATGTCGATCAACACGATGGACCTTATCAACTTTCTAGGTTTCATCCAGCTTATCCTGGATTCAATTGCATGTGTTGAGCAGGGACACATACTGCACACTCATCGTGCTTTGCCCACAATATTCACTTGCCCAATACTTCGACTCGTCGAATGTGACGAAGAGGAAAGACTACACCAGAATAAGGGGTGTTATCGATGAGGCTATCAATGGCTACGCCCAAAATGGAGGCACATTCCAAAAGAAACAAGAATGTATCAGGCCGGCTACTGGCAAATACGGGTTCAGGCACGTGACCGAGTTCCCCTGCATCAAGCAGCCGGCTTGGAGCACGAAAGAGGCCTTCTATGCCCTCCATCACCTCAAAGGGATTGTCCGTGATGCAAACAATTTGAATCATCCTTCTAGACTCCGAGACTGGTCCAAAAAAATGGCGGGGGAAATCTCACAGGAAGATCTTATACAAGATTTTCATCGCATCAAAGTCAAGTTGTCGGAGATAATCATTGAAGATGTCACCAAAAAGGGAGGGTCCTTGCACCAACCCATAGGGTTATGCCAGAGGGATATCCAGGAACGCCTAGAGCGGCAGGCTGATCGTAGGACGTGGATGACCAAGGAACTATATAAGCCGTTTCTGGCACCACTCCAGTTGAGTTATCGTTGATCGAGGTGTGCGTAGCTAGCTACTATTAGTTTGTTTAACAAAATTTGCTTAACTTATATAAGCCTAGCTACTATATTAGTTTAGCTCTAAACTTAGGCCTAGCTAGCTACTATTAGTTTGCTCTAAACTTAGGCCTAGCTAGCTACTATTAGTTAGCTCTAAACTCCTAGCTAGATACTATTAGTTTGCTCTAAATTAACTTAGGCCTAGCTAGCTTTATGTTTGTATATCTTTGATGTTTATTTTTTGTTTCCTTAGTTGTTTTTTGTGAACATATATGACTTAGTTGTTTTTTGCATTATCTCTACTATTAAAGGGCAGTGAGTGGTGTCCGTGTCCCATGGTAGGTCGTACGCCCCTCCACGCTACAGTGCCGTACTAAAAAAACCGGTTGCACGCAAAAAGATCACGTGATCAAAACCTCTTTCAACCCGCGAACTAGCATTGAGAAAAGGAAGGAAAAAACAGTTCCCCACCCACGACTAGCAGCCCTCCGCTTCTCCTTATAGGCAATACATTATAGGCTAATCAATGAGGCAATAGATAACACTATCAGTATGTCTGTTACATACTTGTTTGGCAGTTGCTAACTGAAATTTGAAATTTGATTCGTGAATCATGTTATGTCCATTACAGCACTCCGTAGAGAAGAAATGCTGGTTTGGTTATCAACTTGTTCATCCTCATGCCATGTTAATTTAACAGGCATATTGGAAATAAGAAAGTTTGGGGTCAGATGATTCTGCAATGTGCACAGCCTTAAAATTTTCTATTTCCAAATTATTTGCTAGCGCACTGCAACAATTCATTATTTTCACTAGCACGTCATAAGTTAAATATTTCCAGCTGCCCCTGCAATTGATAAAAGGTGTATAGTTTTCCTCATTGAGATTAAGAAATGGGTAGACGAATGCAGCTTAGAGCACATAGTTATACTCATCATAGATGAAAAAGTTTACATTTCTGGTGCATAATCTGTCACCTGCTATCACTTCGGGTTGGATTTTCGCAGTAAAGCTAGTACATCCCGAATTTTTCTGTCATTTAATAATCTATACTTGCAATCCTATTTTGCAGCTAAGCATTTTCCACCCTGTCCAACAGTTAGTTAAAGGGTCTCGAATAATACATTTCACTATTATGTTTGTAGCATATCGTCGAGTCTGGCTAGTACAAATTCAGTGTATCCAGTGGGAAGTATTGAGAGTATGTACATTAGTGGATCCCCTTCAATATCCTTCTGCATGGACTTCTGAATATCTGTGGCGCGAACTAGATGTTTTAACTCAATGTATTGTAGCTGAAACTGTTAATTGACTGCTGCCCACTTAACACTTGGTTCTTCATCATATCCATTCTGGTTTACACTTGTTATATCTGCTACCTCCACAAACCTTATTGTAGTATTAATTCTTTGCTGAGCAGCGGCAGTGATGCAGCCATGCAGGTAACACATGGATGGATCTTGTAGTTTAAAAGGCACATTTGTTATATTACTATGCCTGGGGTGGGTAAGAACAGAACACACTTGTATCTGTTCAGTGAGCTAAGTTGAGCTAAGTTTTTTTGACGATCGGAGGAAAGCAGGGCTTTTTTAGCATATGGACATGCAAAGTTGTGTATTTTCCTTCTCGTATGTAAAAGTTTTGTGTTCCCAAGGTCCATATCATAGAAATGTCACAAGGATGCACCTATATGGACGTGGTTAAAACATGTATTTAAGAGTCCAGACTGAGGTGATTGTATGCTTATTTGTGCCTCCCTCTTAATACACCAATGTCTCTCGATGTATGCATGGTCATTTCTTTGATTCCATGTAGAGAATTGATAAATCTTGTTGTATGAATAGAAACCACACGCGGTTATGTTTGACATCTTTTGTCTAAATTAGGACAACTATTTGATCCATCTCTCCAGTTATAATTTATATTCTGTGGTTTTGGCATTCAGCTAGTACTTACTAATATGCTTTGTGTCTATCTATATAGATGACGTACTACGTGGTGTTCGAGGGTCGGGTTCCAGGAGTCTATGACGAGTGGAAGGACTGCAAAGCACAGGTCGACAAGTTCAGCGGCAACTGCTATAAAGGATACGAGACTAGACACGAGGCGGTTGCGAAGTGGAGGGACCACCAGTCGAAACAGAAGAACAAGATGAAGACCTGCATCAAGCTACCGTTCTTGCTCACCATCGTCGCCGTTCTTGTAGTCTATTTCATCTTAGCTTAGGCCTTATCGAGTAACTATGTGGTGTCATGTTCGATGAACTATGTGGTGGCATGTTCGATGATGTTTGACTATGTATCACTATGTTCGATGATGTTCGATGAACAAAATTTGATACTTTTGCACTATGGATCACTACTGTATATTATGTTATTATCGAGTAATGTGTGACTTATATCTTTGTCAAATATCACTTATATGTTTATATATTTGTGAAATATCACTGCCTGTATTCAAACTGTATAAATCCTGTAATATTGCTGGTATTTATACCAGAAACAATTTAAATTTCGAAATATTGCAGATGTTTCTGTGGCGCACCATGGGACAATTCTGTGGCGCACCAATTTCTGTGGCGCACCAGGAGGGGATGCGCCACAGAATCGACTATTTCTGTGGCGCACTTGCTTGGTGCTCCACAGAATCCACTATTTCTATGGCGCACGTGACTGGTGCGCCACAGAAAATATTTTTGTGGCGTGAGTTCTGTGGCGCACCCCTGTGGCCCCGGGGTGCGCCACAGAATCTCTTTTTGGTGCGCCACACAAGAGGGTTTCTCTACTAGTGTTCCCTCTTCCTGGTGGGTTCCTTCTCTCGCTCCGCCGCCACGACCGACTCTTCCCCGTCCGATTGAACGCATGTTGCGTCTCCTGATACAGAAACATACTCAATATTGTCAGGAACAAAACCGTACGCACGTACCATACCGACGAAGACGTTGACTCGGCCGATCGTGACGACAGATCCGGTTTCCAGCAGATCCGACTCTGGCCCCCAGCCAAAGTCGTCCACTATCTTCTCTCCTTCAGGGTTGGTGATGATCTCGCCAATGACGAGGTTCTTCATGCTTTCCCGAGCTTCTCCCGTGACGTAAACACCTTTGGACATAGGCCCCACAGTGGGCGCCAACTGTCGTGGCATAATCACGGCAAACGTTACCAGGGGTAACTTTTTTTTGGGCAAATCAACTCTGGTGTTTGGGAGAGGGTTTAGCTCATAGGAAATCATGTTAACTGGTGATTTTGGTAGCTCGGGCTGCAATGTCGCCGAGACTCCGATCTAGGGTTACAACTATCAACTCTCATATTAGTAGAATACTCGAATATCCGGGAAAACTCTTTTTCTCTCTGTGCCAGGAGCCGGTTTATATAAACCCGGCTGTCTGGCTTCCTATACATGGCACACCCGGAATCCTACCCGGAATACACACATAACCCTAGGTTTCCTAATCGTGGCTCCCAAGGCACGGATTACAAGATCCATGCTCAATTTTTGGGCCTTCTAGAAACTCCTCCGTCTTGGGCCGGGTTTTGTGTGGTTTCCTGCTGGCCGAGTTTTTGCCTAGGCATCCCCCCCCCAAAAAAAACTCTAGCCATATCATCCCAGCTGTCGACAGTTCTTGATGGGAACCCATTGATCCAATATCTGGCTCCATCCAGTAACATTAGGGGGAGAAATTTTACTGCCTCCAGGTATGTCCCGTTGTTAATCTGGACGGCTGTGTAATAGTTTGAGAGCCAGGTATCCGGGTTTCTGCTACCGGTGTATTTTTGATACGTTGGACCAACTTTGGCAAAGCCAGAATGCAGAGTTATCCTTCGGATCCTATCAGTGAAACACTGTCGCACCCTGGTTTCTAGAGGATACTCATCGGGCCGAACTGGATAGCAGGTGCTTGGATTATGGGGCATACCTGCTCACGTCCCAGCTTCCTGGTAGGCCTGCGCTTATGCGCGACAACACAAGCCCTGCTATTCCATCGTCGATGTAAACTATCCGCTAGGAACCGAAGGCACTACTGTCGACGTACTTCATATCAAGCACGCACGGTACGTCAACAGCTTTACATGAAATGATAGCACAGAATGTCTCTAAGACACAAAAGAGTGAAATAATATTACAAATAGCCTTCACTAAGGCAGAGAATAGCAAAACACTCATTCAGAGGACACATGTCCCAACATATCATTCATTACATCAGCGGAAGCAAACAACGGTGTCTGAGTACAGACAAAACCAAAAAGGCTTAAGAAGCCGGGGAAAATAAAGAAGACGAAGCCCATCCACGTAGTTCCTGGATCCTGCCCGAGGTCCAGCTATCTACTCGTCTGCAGTCTCGTCAAACTCCACGAAGTAGCCATCCCGATGATCATCGTAGCCGTAGTCGTAGTCTGCGTAAACCACAGCCCCAACAGGGTCAGTACATCCAAGTACTGGCAAGCAAGACTCACACTTCATCAAGGAGTTACCCGTCAACACAAGCAGGGATGCTTGGGATCAACGGAAGAAGATAGGTATTATAAAAGCTGCAGCGGGCTGCTCTAACCAACTACAGAAGATAACTACTTGTTTCCGGCTAATAGAAAAGATAAGATCGAGGAATTGTAACCAACTGAAAGATAACTTCAAACAAACCCATCCTGGATCTCGCCCCTTATCCGAAGAAGCAATCCGAGGATAACTCACACCGTTGTATTAAGATGAATCAAGTTATTGTGTGAATGAACCTATTACTAGTCAAGTTATTGATCATTGGGTGTAACATGGTTAATCATTATGTTGAAGTTGTCCTGAGTACTTGTTAGCCAGTACTTTCACCAAGTAATCCATAACCGCGGAAAACTCGGCTTCTCGAGAAGATTATCCCTGCAGGGTTGCACCAATTTGGCCGTACACGCAAGAATATCCCGCCAGACGGGAATCAAACCCACCAAGCGAGGTACTCAACACAACCAACCCTTCTGCGCATCAAGCCCAAAGCACCGCGTGATGTGCGTGCGCGGCTAATCGAGCCCCCCGAAGAAAAGGAGGACCCTCATAGCACTGGAAGACCACGCCGCCCTAAATGCCGACTACGAAAGTTCCACCCGGGCGCCAAGGGCTTGCAAGATCATGCATGCAGCAAATGGAAAGCCCGAACTAGTACGGCGATTTGGACGAGATGCGAATCGGGTCAAGTTGAGGGGGGCGCCCATACTCGCTTCCCACATGCGGGTAGTGCGCTCATCATGGATCAGTAGACAAGACCCTTTTCCTAATTAGGGGGTCGACACTAGCAGGCCTCAAAACCACCCATGGGCCTCCTGCCGGTGCCTTATCGTCAAGTTTATTATTACCATTAGCATTAACAGGATTGATTGATTAACATTCGAGCCCCCGGTACAATCGAAAGAGACGAGCAATCAATACATGGCATAGGTGCACAAACATGGGATGATGCATGTCATGTTAGTAGATGCATCAAGTAACCTACTTGACAAGAGAGCACAATTTAATTGGACCCATATGCAATGTGAATTGCATATGGATGCAAATGGTTTAGGTTGAAGCAATGATCTACATTTGATTAACAAGTGTAAGTAGTTAAACATGATGCATGCATGATGATAACAACAAAATAACAACAAATAACAATAATAGATGCAAGTGAAAAAGGATTGGAACAAGTTTTGGAAATCATTTATTAAGTTTAGGAAAGTTTGGTTAATTAAACATGTCACACAAGCAATTGTTGTTTTCATCAAGTTAAAGTGTTCAAAACAAATAACAAAGTTTATATTTGAAAAGAACATCAAATTTTAGTTGGATTACATGTTTCACATGTTGAAATAGGAGTTAGGATAATCTAATTATGAATTAAACAATATTAAACAAGTTTTAATTGTATTTAAACAAGATTAAATTGTTTGGACATTTTAAATTATTCAAACCAGGGAACAAAAATTATATTTGAATAGGTTATTCAAAATGGTATGGAAAACATATTTTATTTGCCTTATTTGGAATTAGTATGAATTATTTATGAATTGTTGCAAATTACAATTGAATTATTTAAATTCAAATTTGAATTGCATTTTGAAAATCCAAAACAGAAAACAAATGGCATATTTGAAAAGTACAGGAAATTTGGAGTGGGATACATATACAATTTGTATTATTTGGATTTGTAGATTAAAAGTTATAGTTGTTTGATTTTTAGGGTTCAAATTGTAAAAGGCAGGGGCTAGAATGTGAGAGAAATATTGGAACAGGGGCTTCTGTGCAGAACCAGAAAAAGCTAGGGGCCTGGGTGTAAAGTGCGGGTCCAGATCTAGATCTGGAGGGGCTTTCTCACCGGGGGCAGGGCCAGCCACAGCGGCTGACCCGCGGGCCCTAGCGCCACGCGGGCGCTGACGAGGCAAGTGGCGCCGCTGACGGGCGGGGCCCGCCGCGCGGAAGGTAAATCGCGAAAAAAGGAGTGCGGCCGCGGGGGATCGATCCCGCGAGCTCGCGTTGCGGGGCAGGGAACAGGGCCAGTGCAGCTAGCGTTCGATTCGTGATAGACTAGGAGTGCGAGCAAAGTTAAGGTTTGTTTTCTGTCAGCTATTTGCCTGACGAAACTGAAACTTCAAGCGACAGAAGCGAAGACGACTGCCGGCGGCAGCTGCGCTGCGCCGCGGTGCTCGTGGGGCCGGGATGCCGCGGCTCGTGGCGTGCTTGTGCGTGCGGTGCATGCGGTGCTTCGGTGTGGAGGCGCACAGGGGAAAGGAGGAGAAGAGGTGGGCGCTCACCACGGTTCAGGTAGAGGAGGCGCTGTCGACGAGCAGCCCCGGCGAGGCCTTGCCGGCGACGGTGCGGCCTCCACGGCGACTCCCGGCAAGCGGCGAAGGGACGGGGCGGTAGCTGGAGCATCCGCGAGTCCATTCCCGCCGTCAGAGGCCCGTGGAAGTGGCTCAGCCCCCGGCGCCGAGCGCCTTCTTCCCCGGCCGTGGAAGGTTCAGAGAAGACAGGAGGTGGGGGAGTCAGTGGAAGTTGGCGGCGCTAGGGAGGGGAAGGAGTAGGCTAGGGGTCTAGGGTTCGAGGGAGTAGAGTTTATGGAGAGAGGAGGGTGGTACGGCAGTCAATCGAGGAGGGGAGAGGCGGATCGAATGGCTCTGATGGTGATCGTACCATTGCTGACGTCGACTGAAGGAAGAAGAAAGCGACAGCAGGGGGGTACTGGGCCAAGGAAAATTTGGTGGGCATGCTGGTTGGTTCCCCCCCCCCTTGAACGTTTTCCTTTTTATTCTTTTCTTCTGTTTTTTTTTTTGCAGAAAACAATTGGAAGAAAAAGAAGGAATTTTTTAGGGAGAAAATTATGGAAAATTTTGGGTGGCTTCATTATTATATTAGCAACCATTTGACCACTTTTATTTTTCCATGAATTCAAAATTTAAGTGTTGTTTGGAGTTGTTTCAAATGTGGATGATTTGAGTATTAAAATTATTATTGAAACCAAAATTTTAAATAGGGTGACCCAAAAGAAATAAATGGGAACAAAGAATGAAGGAATGTTTTGTTTATTGTGTTTATAGTTTCAAATTGATTCTGTTTGGAAATATTTAATTTGAATTGGAATATTTTGTTAATTAATATAGAAACAACAACTTAATAGGGAGGAACCCTATTGTTAGTTGGATTAGAATTATTGGAATGGTTTGATATTTTACAATTTCCAAAGGAGGTGTTGTTGATGGTTTGCTTTGAATTTGAAAACCAATTTGGAATGACTTAGTGGAATTTATAACACCATTTTATTAATTAATCCATATTGAAAATTATGACAACAAATATATGGTTTTTATTTGTGATTTTATTCCAAAAGTTGTAACAGAACAAGTATGAAAACAAGGCATTTGAAATTGTTTGATTTTCATTGTGAAAACAAAGAATAACAGATGCAAAACAAAAGAAACAAATGCAACAATATGATGACATGATGCAATACTTTAATAAACAGGAAATCAAACATTCTAAATGGTAGGTTTTCATACTTGGGATGTTACAAACGCCCCCCCTTGAAGGAATCGCGCCCCGAGATTCCTACTGAGAAAGAAAAGGTCCGGATACTTCTTGGAAAGATCCACTTGAGCTGTGACACGTGAAAGACATCGTGCACATTGGATAGTTTATCTGGAAGTTCAAAACAATAGGAATTCCTGGCAACTCTTCTGGAAAGATATCAGGGAATTTGGAAACCACCGGAACAATATTAGTAGAGGTATAGGTTTTGTATGGAGGGTGTATAACTGAATGGAACTTGATTCATTTGGAGAATAGATTATCTGGCTAGAATGGTTGAACAAGGTTATTGACATCAATTGAACACCAAGAATGACATCAATGTCAGAATCAGCAACATGAGAGTAACGAGGAATATGTGGCCTCCCATTAGAATTGGATTGTTCTTACTTATCTTGGATGTCAACACTTGAGATTCTGGAGAGTGAACGATGATTTGATTGCTTAGTGGAACCAGAATTAGTTTGTATGTTGTGGAAAAGATCTTTGACACAAAGGAATGTGATGCTCCGGTATGAAACAACACTTTAGCTGGAATAGAGTTTAGTAGATGAACGGGGAAAACTTGATTAAAACAGAACTTGATCCACATGGAGAATAGACTATTTGGAATGTGGTGATTCAGGAATGCTTCCTCGAAACAACCCCAGGTGATCGGCATGCCAGTTCTCATAGACTGGAATCAACAACAACAACAACCTTTCTGGCCAGATAGACTTGATATTTGGGAAGTTTTGATTAGACGCCGGTAGAAGAATTGAAGTGGAAAACAACAACAACAAGATTTCAACGGACGAAATGTTCTTTAGAGAAACATGATATTGAAGCAACACCGGGAAAAACGAGAACAAAACTTCTGAGGTACTACGGAGAACCCAAAACACGTGAAATCCTAACTTGAAAGTTTAGATGAGAAGGGAAAAATCAACGTTGCACTTCCTTACCAGAAAAGGGAGGGAGGGTGGGGAAAAGAAGAAAAAGAACAGAATTCCTACTCTCACGTTTCATTTTTCCTATATAGCTACAAAATAGTTTCTAGACTCAACTGCGACCAGTAAAAAGGGATCCTACAGGTAGACAGGCTCTGATACCATTTGTCGCACCCTGGTTTCTAGAGGATACTTGATGAGGGGATAGTAACCCGGTATGCCGACTCCCAGGTGAGATCCGGCCCAAACGACGGATGGATCAAATCCGGCTAAGGACAAAGAAGCTTCTAGAAGGCCCAGGACTTGTAAGGATCGTAACCCGGATTGTGGGTTACGGTAAAGAAAGTTAGGGTTCGTATGAAGAGTTCGAATAGGACTCGAGAAGCGCTTTGTAAGGCAAGTCAAGGGGGATATGAGTACTATATAAACCAACCCCTGGGCTTCGCCTAAGAGAGATTCAAGTCATAACTGTAACACCTATTATCGAGTATCTAGTATAATCATATCGAGATCCGGCGAGCTGTTTTCCGGCTCTTAGATCGCTTTTCGCCATGTCTTCCTTCGAGCTAAACCCTCTCCCAAATACCTGTGTCGACTTGCCCCTAGATCAGTTACCCCCGGTAACATCTGCCGTGATTATCCCACGACAGTTGGCGCCCACCGTGGGGCCTGCGTCCAAAGGTGTTTACATCACGGGAGAAGCTCGGAAGAGCATGAAGAACCTCATCGTCGGAGAAATCTACGTCAACGGCAAAGGAGAGAAGATGGTAGACGATTCTGGCTGGGGGCCAGAGTCGGACCACCTCGAAACCGGATCCATCGTGACAGTCGGCAGCATCAACGTCTTCATCGGTATGGTATGTACTTCCAGTTCGAATTGTGATAATATTGGATCTGATTCTATGTCAGGGGAAGACGCGTATGTCCGATCGGGAAAAGAAGAATCGATTGGAACAACGGGTCAGATAGAGAGGGAGGATGATACCGAGTCTATACGGGATTTGTCGGAGGATCGATATGAAAGGGAAACCAGCGAGGAAGAACAATACGAATCTACACCGGGCATCATGCGCCGGGTTGCAGTTTATGCGGCTCCCGCGACCAATCTCAATCAAGAAAACGCGGCCGCGGCACCAGCTGGGGCGGTTCAGGCAGCGGCTCAGCAGCAAGGACCAGTTGACCCGGTCTTGGCCCAAGTCGATGGAGAGTCGGCGTCTGTCACCAGTCGCCCAGCGGACGAGGAGCGACACGCAAATATGTTCGGGTTCCAAGCAAACCGGACACCGGGGGCGGGACCCTCAAACCCGCGTCACCCAGCTCTGTTTGATAATAACTTGATTTTGGACCCCACAGTCTTGGCCACAGTTATTACCCCGGAAAACGCGGCAGAACGTGTAAGAGACCTGGACGTAGCTCGTCGTGCATTGGAGCAGCAAAGAAGGCAAGTGGAAGCAGAAAGGCAGGGGATGGCCGCGCGGCAGCGCGAATTGGATGACCGAGAAACCCGGCTCCGGGAGGAAACGACAAGGATGCACCAAAGGCACCGAACTATGCTGCCGGCAACAGGAGGGGTTATTAACCCGACCGCCCTGGTGTTCACGCCTCAAGATCAGCCGATTCCGCCGACGAACCAAGGGACCATACCGCGACCTTCAACGGGAGCACATCCGGTAAGCGCGCCAGCCGGGTTACCTTTGCCACAGACAGGGGCGACAGCCGGCAATACCATGCCGCCACCACCATCGCGATTCCGCACACCAGCAGGTCATTACAACAATCCCATGGACAACGTGTACGCAGCAACGCTCGCATTAAACCAGATCCCTGTGGGAGACTCGCCTCATGCGGAAGGAACCCGACGAGCAATCGATCTACTACACACCGCGGTAGCACAGCAAGCTAATTATCCGGATCATAGGAGCGGGATGCATGGGACGCCGTACGCCAGCCAGCAACAGGGCCATGTTCAAACGAATGCGGCGCAACGAAGGGAAGAGCAGCAGCAAATGCCGCCTCCACCGCGTATCCAGACAGCACCAGTAGTATCAGCAGCGCAGGCGGTGGTGAACAGTTCCAGAGCCAGAAGAGCCGGGGCCGGGTCTGCAGCGCACGAGTTACCAGTGGTGCCGCACCCCGCGGTACCCCCAGCCGGGTCACGCGTTTCCCGGGCAAGACCGGCCCCAACCACCCTTGCGGGGCCAAAGTGCCTTTCGGACGATATCAGAGCAGAACCTTACCCGGAGAAGTTCAAAGAACCGGGGAAAGTAGTAAATTATGAGCCAACAATGGATCCGGAAACATGGTTAAGCAGCTACGAGATGGCAATGTCAATTCGCAACGCATCCGAGAATCTCCAAGCCAAGTTCATGTACTTAATGATGTCAGAGGGAGCAGCAAAGTTATGGTTCACCAATTTACCGGAAAAGTCGATCAAGTCGTGGGAGGAGCTAAAAACCGCATTTATCAAGCACTTCCATGGGACCTGTAGGAAGTTATTTACTATTGATGACTTAGAAAGGTGCGTCCAGAAGAAAGGAGAGTCAGCACGAAGCTGGGTACGCCGGGTTATGGAGATACTCCACTCATCTACAGATATCCAACCAAAGGACGCACTACAAGCTATGGCGAAAACATGTAAGTATGTTCCTTTAGTACAAAAGCTAACCCGCATGAAATCCAGCAGAAATGCAGCGGAGGTTACGATGGGAGAGTTAATGGATGCATGCAACAAACACGCTGCAACGGATACTACAGAAGAGGAAGTTGATGACAAGAAGGCAAAAGCAAACGCAAGTAGCAGTGGGAAGACCGGCAATGGATCGGCACCAAACAACAATGGAAATAGCCAGAACAAGCGCCCGTTTGAGGGGAATTCCGAGTTTGTAGCCAACACGGAGGCCGGGTCTTCAAGACCTAGATCCGAAGGGAATTTTAATACTGGGAATCACAATGGGGGACACTACCAAGGACCCCCAAGACCAAGCAACAGTTGGGACATATTTAGGATGGCGTGCCCGAAGCATAGCAGGAATGGCAAGCCGGCCAATCATTCACTAGAGCAATGTGCCGACTTACAAAGGTGGAAGAACGAAGAAGTGAACAGAGCTATGCGAGGTGCGGGCCGAGGAGGAGGTCCGGGTCTAGGTGGAAACTTGGGTAATGGGCCGCCCCCAGCCGGCAATCCGCCACCTGGAAATCAAGGTAACAATCAAAATGGAGCAGGAGGTTTTCAAGCTAGCCCCAAACAGCTGGGTCAATATCATGTGCACACTACAGGAGGCTCTAACAAGGATAAGAAGATACTGAAACAAGCAGTTAATTCGGTCTCTTCCGCTGTTCCAAGGTATTTGAGGTGGTCAGAACAAGAGGTAACATGGAGCAGGAAGGATCACCCGGATAGAGTTGATCACCCGGGAGTCTTAGCTTTGGTAGTGGCACCACAGGTCAACGGCTACGAGCTGAAAAAAGTCCTGATGGATGGAGGAAGTAGTATCAATATCCTGTACTGGGAAACTTTTCTGCGAATGGGCTTAAAGGAATCGCAGCTGCAAAAGAGTACAACAGTTTTTCACGGGATAGTGCCGGGTCACTCAGCATGTCCTGAAGGAAAGGTGGCACTGGAAGTAGCTTTTGGAGAGTCAAAGGATAATTATCGAGTCGAGTGGCTTACCTTTGAGGTAGTAAAGTTGCGCAGTCCTTATCATGCATTGTTTGGAAGGCCGGCTTATGCCAAGTTCATGGCAAGACCGTGTTATGTGTACCTACAACTGAAAATCCCGGGTCCCAAGAAGACCATTACAATACACGGAAACCGGGATATAGCAGCTGAGTGCGATGAGGGAGACGCGGTAATGGCCGAGCAAGCCTGCAGGAAGGAAGAGCTCAAACATTACCGTTCTCAGGTAGACATAGAAGAGAGGACAACGTCAAAAAAGCCAACCCCTGAGGGGGATAAAGCAAAAGTTAGGGCAGAACAAAACCCTAAGATGGTAGGCTTCATCAGGAGCAATACTTTCAAAACTCTCAGCAGGGAAGAAGAAGGCGTACCACCGTCCGCAGCTGATCACGTTCCAAGGAAGATATACCCGGACTGGCTAGCAAATCCGGTACTCATTACGAAAGGGCATAGCAAGTGGAGAATGTGCATCGGCCGTATCAACGCGAGGCCGATTCTCGAGAATAACTAAAGCAGTGTAATGGGCGGCAGGTTTCATACGCACTCTTTTCCTATCCAGGGTACCTAAGGGGACTGAAAGGTTTTTAATGAGGCGGCCTGCTGAATCAAAAAAGAAATTTTTATCAATAAAAGAAGATGGTTTCGAGTCTTATCATGGTCTTTGCTTCAGTTACAAGTAAGTAACATTGTTACTATCAATACATCAGTATCATCGAAATACATTACATGAATATAGGTCTCCGGGGGGTGATCTGCTTCAATAAGTAATCACAAGACCCGGAGACCCGGCCATGATGCCTATGAGTTATGGGGGCTGATTACTCGAAAAAACGGGTACAGCTGCAATCCTATAACTGGACAAAGGAGCCAAATTTCTTGGTTATTCTTACTTAAGCTCGATGTGACTCGCACTAAAGTGGCATGATCTGTTCGCGTACGATCACAATCAAATTATGCAGCCCAGTGTGGCTTGCTTGCTCTTGTTTTTCGTATAGACGCAACGACATGGTATCCACGCGAAAGCCGGCTTATAGTACAAGATAATCAAAAGGGTCATCTAAACCACAAGTCCATGCAGAGTATAAGGCTAAAAAAGCCGGAAACTCAACAAATATTAAGCATGACTTCAGTATTTATGAGAACAGCTATTGGTCTTCAGCTTGGTAAACAGCAGTATGTCATCTGAGAAAGCCCACGCCCCCATAGCTCGTACTTTGGGTCATGGGGACTGGGAACTTCGAAACAGAAACAAACTATTTAACTACCAAGGTCTGTAAACCTTAGTTGCCGAGTATTGGGGACTTAAAGAAAAGTCCATCTATCAAAACCTACGATACTCGGTTAACCGAGTCTCAAAAGGAAATTGAAAGCAAGAGTTCAAAGTATCGAGAATAAGCTTATACATAACACAAGTATCGAGATTATCAAAAGCCAGGGAAGGCAAAGAGTTATCATGAATTAACAAGCGTACAGGCGTAGTATCAGCATCAGTGGCGCACAGGAGCACCACAAAAATCATATCAGTCTTAAGAAAACGAAAAGCACTAGTAGCATCCTACTTGGCATCCTGAGAGCGATCTTCCGGGTCTAGATCTTGGACTTGCTCCTTGGCCTTGCCAGCAGTCTTGCTCGGGCTCTTCACATCTGGACGGACAGGCGGAGGCACGGCCGGTGTAGAGGTGGACGGCTTTGCGCCTAGCTCTGCTTCTCTCTTTGCGGCTTCTTCTTTCCTCCTGGCCAGGTCAGTCGACCATCTTTCCACCATATCAAAAGGAGGAGGTGCATCCACCAAAATAACTTTGCCCTCAGCGTCATAAGAACTCATGATCTTGTCCAGTTCCATTTTGTCGGCCAAGGTAGTGGCTGAGGAGCGTACAGCACGTTGAATATCTTTGAAGTCCTTGGGCTCAAACTTGGAACCGTCAGCTTTGAATTCTGGAAACCCGGATGTTACCTTGGCCGGGTCAAGCTTAGGAAAATAAGCCTTCGCCAGTGTAAGGGCCCGGGTCATTCCAATCCGGCAAGCTGAGCGCTTCATTATCTCAATCCACCCAGGCACCGTTGAGAAGGCCTGCATAAGATTATCTTCTCCCGGGTATACCTCAGAAGGCCACTTGATAGCATCCAGTAAAAGTTTAGTGCCGGCAAAAAATGTCCGAAGCACAGTCTTCAAAGTCTTAGCCTGAGTAATGGCATTCTCCTCCGGAGTAGCAAGGTTGGCACCTAAAATCGAAAAACACAAAGGCATATCAGTAATCTTGATTATTACAACAGCATGGTAGAGATACGCAAGTTAACGGCAAATAAAAACTTACTCAGTAAGATGCGGTAAGTGTCCGTGATCTGAGCCGACAAGTTATTCAGCGAAGATTGGGCAGCGTTGTACTTCTTCTTGTAAGTGGAGACATCTTTTTTCAGAGTCTTTACCTCTGCTTCAAGGGTCTCCCTACGCTCTACTTCAGCCTGTAAGAGCTGCTCAGCCTTAAGTAATGCTTCGTCTGACTGAGTAATCTCTGCCTGCAAAGACCGGGCAAAGCTGTAAGCCGGATATCACGAGAGCATTTCCTCCGAGAAAATGATTACCGAAAAAATATTATGCGAAGTACCGAGAATAATTGCAAAAAATTATACTCGGGACTTGGGGACTGGATGTATAATAAGGAGTATCAAGTAAAAATTACCTGATGTGCTGCAGCCATACGTTCTAAGACAGTCCTTTCTGAAGCTTTCATGGCAAGAAGAGCGCTCATCAGCTGGTTAAAGTCAGCGTTATCCGAATTAGATGGCTCGGGTACCTGGAAAGTGGGAAAAGGAGCATTTCTTGTAACAGGAGGTGGCACCCGGGTCATCCGAATGTCGGAGTCTGGTCCCCCTCCCGCGCTTGAAGCTGCCCCCTTCTCCTTCTCGCTCGTGTGCGAAGCGATTGGATACTCGGCGTCATGCCTAGCTGGCTCCGGTGGCGACATTTGCTCGTCGCCAGCCGTAGTGAAGGCATCATCAGCCGACTCGCCCTCGACCCGGACTTTAGCTTCGGTGTCCTCCTGGTCGCTACTAATAACCGTGGCTCTGAAGAAGGTGCAAAGGCGTAATTAATCTTTGGTTATGGAAAGAAAGGGGATGAAAGTTCGGTATAATATCCGGAAAAGGCGTTTACCCGGTGTTTACTGGGAAGTCCGAGGGGAAGCCGTCATTAGACCCGGAAGAGACTGAGAAATGGCAAGAGAGGTCTGGGATTACGTTACAAAGGAATGACTGGAAAGAAGTTTTGTTTACAACAAATACCAGGGTGTTGAACCGGGGGCGGCGAAGCAACCGGGTTAGGGGTCTCGTTGCCCGGATGATTCCGGGTTACTCGGCGCCTAGTCATGGGTGGCTCCTTCAGTTATGATCAAAAGGGGTGAAGATGGGGTTAGCCCCGGAGTGACGTTATGGGAGCAAAAAACCAAAGTGTAAGGGGATGAAGTAAAAACCTGGAGGGCTATCCTCTGGGATTTCCTCTTTGTTCCGGTTCTGGTGGCTGGCTCCGGCTCTTCCTCCTCGCTGGTGGACCCGCCCCTGCTGTCCGTTTCTTCTTCTTCGCTTTGGTCCTCTCGCTCTGAGAAATGTCCGAGTTACAGCATAAAGAAGAAGAAAAGGCAGGATATAACGTGTGCAAAGGAATCAAGTAGGTACCTTCATTCGAGTCAACGACATCGTCTTCCTCCTCCCCGTCTTCGGAATTAGGAGTGGAGTCGACCGTCCAAAAGTCATCATCGGCCTGAGGAGAAGATGCCAGGATAGTGATTAATATCGAGTCAAGAGAAGCGAATAAAAGTAAGTGTTAGAAGTCAAAATCAAAAGGCAGAAAACTTACTCCAGGGGTTGGATTCTCGAGGGTAAAAGGTTCTAATCCGGCTATGCTCCGGATTACTTCGAGCTTCTCTGTCAGGAAACCCTTAATTGTTTTGTTAATGTCACCCGGAGCAAGGGTGCGGGTAGAGAATCGGATTGGGTCCGTGGTTTGACCCGAGTATTCGCACATCAGCTTCTCACGAATGGAGTTTGGCTGAATGCGGAAGCTAACCCAGGTCTTCACCAGGTTTAGCCCGATGAGGCCTCGGGCGGACAAGATGGAGATCCTAGCTAATAAAGGCAAGATCGCCTCCCTGTCCGGTTCAGACGCGAAGGCGTTGAATTTCTCGGAGATATCAAGTTGACCCTCCGAGTAACCCGGCAACTTCTTTTCGCCGGGTGGAGAGGTATCCTGGCAGTAGAAGTACGAAAGCTGCCAGTGCTTTACGTGGGAATTGAGAGAAATAGGAGGCATCAGGGAGTTCTTGCGGCGCTGGATAGAGACCCCGCCGCAAGTGAGAAGTGCGCCGTCGCCGCTTTCGCGACACGGCTTGCACTGAAAAAGTTCGACGAAGAGGGCTAGACTTGGCGGTGTGCACAAGTAAGATTCGGAAAGAACAATAAAATGGGAGATGTTCAAAATGGAGTTTGGACCTATATCGAAGATACGGAGGTTGTAATGGTCTAGGACGTCACGGAAGAAGGGGTGACCCGGAGGCCTAAAGCCCCGGGTCACATGTTCAACGAAGCATATTACCTCATTCGTCGCTGGAGAAGGCCGGGTTTCATTGCCTGGCACTCGCCAGTGGATAGACTCCTGTGGGGGTAGGGTTCCAAGCTCGACCAACTCCTCCAGCTTGGCCTTGGTGACGGAGGACTTCCCCCAATTGGCCGATATGGAGCTTGTGGATTTAGCCTTATTCGGCTGTTTCCCCTGCCTCTTGGGTGCCATGGGATTGACCTGGTAAAACATCGAAGGAAAAGACGTAAGGAACAAAAACTTGGAGGTTAGCAGGCAAGCAGTTACCCGCAATTTGAACATAACCCGGCTATTGCCTCGCGGGGTCAAGAATGATTTATCCGGGTATCAAGTGACCTTACAAAATACATGGAGCTTTCCGTAAAAGCAAATGTTTGGAGTTCCTTACTAAAGCTCGAGTCTGGAAGATTAAAGGAGAACCCTTGAGGGAGAGCCGGGCTTTTGCTTGGCTTCCTTGGTACCAGTCACGGCTATTCATCAGCGCGCTGCGTCCTGATTTTCATATGTTTGTGTCTTATATTTCTGTAGGGAATAGCCGGCGCTTCGAAGAGTAAATCTTGGAAGCCCAGGCTATTCTGGGGACTACTGATGAGGGGATAGTAACCCGGTATGCCGACTCCCAGGTGAGATCCGGCCCAAACGACGGATGGATCAAATCCGGCTAAGGACAAAGAAGCTTCTAGAAGGCCCAGGACTTGTAAGGATCGTAACCCGGATTGTGGGTTACGGTAAAGAAAGTTAGGGTTCGTATGAAGAGTTCGAATAGGACTCGAGAAGCGCTTTGTAAGGCAAGTCAAGGGGGATATGAGTACTATATAAACCAACCCCTGGGCTTCGCCTAAGAGAGATTCAAGTCATAACTGTAACACCTATTATCGAGTATCTAGTATAATCATATCGAGATCCGGCGAGCTGTTTTCCGGCTCTTAGATCGCTTTTCGCCATGTCTTCCTTCGAGCTAAACCCTCTCCCAAATACCTGTGTCGACTTGCCCCTAGATCAGTTACCCCCGGTAACATCTGCCGTGATTATCCCACGACAATACTCATCGGGCCGAACTGGATAGCAGGTGCTTGGATTATGGGGCATACCTGCTCCCACGTCCCAGCTTCCTGGTAGGCCTGCGCTTATGCGCGACAACACAAGCCCTGCTATTCCATCGTCGATGTAAACTATCCGCTAGGAACCGAAGGCACTACTGTCGACGTACTTCATATCAAGCACGCACGGTACGTCAATAGCTTTACACGAAATGATAGCACAGAATGTCTCTAAGACACAAAAGAGTGAAATAATATTACAAATAGCCTTCACTAAGGCAGAGAATAGCAAAACACTCATTCAGAGGACACATGTCCCATCATATCATTCATTACATCAGCGGAAGCAAACAACGGTGTCTGAGTACAGACAAAACCAAAAAGGCTTAAGAAGCCGGGAAAAATAAAGAAGACGAAGCCCATCCACGTAGTTCCTGGATCCTGCCCGAGGTCCAGCTATCTACTCGTCTGCAGTCTCGTCAAACTCCACGAAGTAGCCATCCTGATGATCATCGTAGCCGTAGTCGTAGTCTGCGTAAACCACAGCCCCAACGGGGTCAGTACATCCAAGTACTGGCAAGCAAGACTCACACTTCATCAAGGAGTTACCCGTCAACACAAGCAGGGATGCTTGGGATCAACGGAAGAAGATAGGTATTATAAAAGCTGCAGCGGGCTGCTCTAACCAACTACAGAAGATAACTACTTGTTTCCGGCTAATAGAAAAGATAAGATCGAGGAATTGTAACCAACTGAAAGATAACTTCAAACAAACCCATCCTGGATCTCGCCCCTTATCCGAAGAAGCAATCCGAGGATAACTCACACCGTTGTATTAAGATGAATCAAGTTATTGTGTGAATGAACCTATTACTAGTCAAGTTATTGATCATTGGGTGTAACATGGTTAATCATTATGTTGAAGTTGTCCTGAGTACTTGTTAGCCAGTACTTTCACCAAGTAATCCATAACCGCGGAAAACACGGCTTCTCGAGAAGATTATCCCTGCAGGGTTGCACCAATTTGGCCGTACACGCAAGAATATCCCGCCAGACGGGAATCAAACCCACCAAGCGAGGTACTCAACACAACCAACCCTTCTTCGCATCAAGCCCAAAGCACCGCGTGCTGTGCGTGCGTGGCTAATCGAGCCCCCCGAAGAAAAGGAGGACCCTCATAGCACTGGAAGACCATGCCGCCCTAAATGCCGACTACGAAAGTTCCACCCGGGCGCCAAGGGCTCGCAAGATCATGCATGCAGCAAATGGAAAGCCCGAACTAGTACGGCGATTTGGACGAGATGCGAATCGGGTCAAGTTGAGGGGGGCGCCCATACTCGCTTCCCACATGCGGGTAGTGCGCTCATCATGGATCAGTAGACAAGACCCTTTTCCTAATTAGGGGGTCGACACTAGCAGGCCTCAAAACCACCCATGGGCCTCCTGCCGGTGCCTTGTCGTCAAGTTTATTATTACCATTAGCATTAACAGGATTGATTGATTAACATTCGAGCCCCCGGTACAATAATAAGAGTAAAAGAAGTAACCGACAACGAGCTCGAGCAAAAGCAACCCTAAGCATGCTAGATATGACCAAGGCAACAAGCAAGGGGTTTTAGGTATGGAGGTGAGGCAATATCATTGGTTCAGGGTATCATGTGATAGGTTCGGAGAACAAGCAACGATACATAGGGCTAGCAATAATAGACAAAAGGATAGTATCGACAACAAGTGTGGAAGAGAACTCGATGATTCATGTGAGTGATAACTTGCCTGCAAACCCAGTAGCCTGGTACTGAGCTGAAAATCCTTAGAAGGGGTACCGTACGTCTCGTCGGTCTCAACGTCGTCGTCTAAAGCGAGAAGAAGCAAACACACAATCGAAAGAGACGAGCAATCAATACAGGGCATAGGTGCACAAACATGGGATGATGCATGTCATGTTAGTAGATGCATCAAGTAACCTACTTGACAAGAGAGCACAATTTAATTGGACCCATATGCAATGTGAATTGCATATGGATGCAAATGGTTTAGGTTGAAGCAATGATCTACATTTGATTAACAAGTGTAAGTAGTTAAACATGATGCATGCATGATGATAACAACAAAATAACAACAAATAACAATAATAGATGCAAGTGAAAAAGGATTGGAACAAGTTTTGGAAATCATTTATTAAGTTTAGGAAAGTTTGGTTAATTAAACATGTCACACAAGCAATTGTTGTTTTCATCAAGTTAAAGTGTTCAAAACAAATAACAAAGTTTATATTTGAAAAGAACATCAAATTTTAGTTGGATTACATGTTTCACATGTTGAAATAGGAGTTAGGATAATCTAATTATGAATTAAACAATATTAAACAAGTTTTAATTGTATTTAAACAAGATTAAATTGTTTGGACATTTTAAATTATTCAAACCAGGGAACAAAAATTATATTTGAATAGGTTATTCAAAATGGTATGGAAAACATATTTTATTTGCCTTATTTGGAATTAGTATGAATTATTTATGAATTGTTGCAAATTACAATTGAATTATTTAAATTCAAATTTGAATTGCATTTTGAAAATCCAAAACATAAAACAAATGGCATATTTGAAAAGTACAGGAAATTTGGAGTGGGATACATATAAAATTTGTATTATTTGGATTTGTAGATTAAAAGTTATAGTTGTTTGATTTTTAGGGTTCAAATTGTAAAAGGCAGGGGCTAGAATGTGAGAGAAATATTGGAACAGGGGCTTCTGTGCAGAACCAGAAAAAGCTAGGGGCCTGGGTGTAAAGTGCGGGTCCAGATCTAGATCTGGAGGGGCTTTCTCACCGGGGGCAGGGCCAGCCACAGCGGCTGACCCGCGGGCCCTAGCGCCACGCGGGCGCTGACGAGGCAAGTGGCGCCGCTGACGGGCGGGGCCCGCCGCGCGGAAGGTAAATCGCGAAAAAAGGAGTGCGGCCGCGGGGGATCGGTCCCGCGAGCTCGCGTTGCGGGGCAGGGAACAGGGCCAGTGCAGCTAGCGTTCGATTCGTGATAGACTAGGAGTGCGAGCAAAGTTAAGGTTTGTTTTCTGTCAGCTATTTGCCTGACGAAACTGAAACTTCAAGCGACAGAAGCGAAGACGACTGCCGGCGGCAGCTGCGCTGCGCCGCGGTGCTCGTGGGGCCGGGATGCCGCGGCTCGTGGCGTGCTTGTGCGTGCGGTGCATGCGGTGCTTCGGTGTGGAGGCGCACAGGGGAAAGGAGGAGAAGAGGTGGGCGCTCACCACGGTTCAGGTAGAGGAGGCGCTGTCGACGAGTAGCCCCGGCGAGGCCTTGCCGGCGACGGTGCGGCCTCCACGGCGACTCCCGGCAAGCGGCGAAGGGACGGGGCGGTAGCTGGAGCATCCGCGAGTCCATTCCCGCCATCAGAGGCCCGTGGAAGTGGCTCAGCCCCCGGCGCCGAGCGCCTTCTTCCCCGGCCGTGGAAGGTTCAGAGAAGACAGGAGGTGGGGGAGTCAGTGGAAGTTGGCGGCGCTAGGGAGGGGAAGGAGTAGGCTAGGGGTCTAGGGTTCGAGGGAGTAGAGTTTATGGAGAGAGGAGGGTGGTACGGCAGTCAATCGAGGAGGGGAGAGGCGGATCGAATGGCTCTGATGGTGATCGTACCATTGCTGACGTCGACTGAAGGAAGAAGAAAGCGACAGCAGGGGGGTACTGGGCCAAGGAAAATTTGGTGGGCTGGGCTGGTTGGTTCCCCCCCCCCCCCCCCCCCCTTGAACGTTTTCCTTTTTATTCTTTTCTTCTGTTTTTTTTTTTTTTGCAGAAAACAATTGGAAGAAAAAGAAGGAATTTTTTAGGGAGAAAATTATGGAAAATTTTGGGTGGCTTCATTATTATATTAGCAACCATTTGACCACTTTTATTTTTCCATGAATTCAAAATTTAAGTGTTGTTTGGAGTTGTTTCAAATGTGGATGATTTGAGTATTAAAATTATTATTGAAACCAAAATTTTAAATAGGGTGACCCAAAAGAAATAAATGGAAACAAAGAATGAAGGAATGTTTTGTTTATTGTGTTTATAGTTTCAAATTGATTCTGTTTGGAAATATTTAATTTGAATTGGAATATTTTGTTAATTAATATAGAAACAACAACTTAATAGGGAGGAACCCTATTGTTAGTTGGATTAGAATTATTGGAATGGTTTGATATTTTACAATTTCCAAAGGAGGTGTTGTTGATGGTTTGCTTTGAATTTGAAAACCAATTTGGAATGACTTAGTGGAATTTATAACACCATTTTATTAATTGATCCATATTGAAAATTATGACAACAAATAGATGGTTTTTATTTGTGATTTTATTCCAAAAGTTGTAACAGAACAAGTATGAAAACAAGGCATTTGAAATTGTTTGATTTTCATTGTGAAAACAAAGAATAACAGATGCAAAACAAAAGAAACAAATGCAACAATATGATGACATGATGCAATACTTTAATAAACAGGAAATCAAACATTCTAAATGGTAGGTTTTCATACTTGGGATGTTACAAATGCCCCCCCTTGAAGGAATCGCGCCCCGAGATTCCTACTGAGAAAGAAAAGGTCCGGATACTTCTTGGAAAGATCCACTTGAGCTGTGACACGTGAAAGACATCGTGCACATTGGATAGTTTATCTGGAAGTTCAAAACAATAGGAATTCCTGGCAACTCTTCTGGAAAGATATCAGGGAATTTGGAAACCACCGGAACAATATTAGTAGAGGTATAGGTTTTGTATGGAGGGTGTATAACTGAATGGAACTTGATTCATTTGGAGAATAGATTATCTGGCTAGAATGGTTGAACAGGGTTATTGACATCAATTGAACACCAAGAATGACATCAATGTCAGAATCAGCAACATGAGAGTAACGAGGAATATGTGGCCTCCCATTAGAATTGGATTGTTCTTACTTATCTTGGATGTCAACACTTGAGATTCTGGAGAGTGAACGATGATTTGATTGCTTAGTGGAACCAGAATTAGTTTGTATGTTGTGGAAAAGATCTTTGACACAAAGGAATGTGATGCTCCGGTATGAAACAACACTTTAGCTGGAATAGAGTTTAGTAGATGAACGGGGAAAACTTGATTAAAACAGAACTTGATCCACATGGAGAATAGACTATTTGGAATGTGGTGATTCAGGAATGCTTCCTCGAAACAACCCCAGGTGATCGGAATGCCAGTTCTCATAGCCTGGAATCAACAACAACAACAACCTTTCTGGCCAGATAGACTTGATATTTGGGAAGTTTTGATTAGACGCCGGTAGAAGAATTGAAGTGGAAAACAACAACAAGATTTCAACGGACGAAATGTTCTTTAGAGAAACATGATATTGAAGCAACACCGGGAAAAACGAGAACAAAACTTCTGAGGTACTACGGAGAACCCAAAACACGTGAAATCCTAACATGAAAGTTTAGATGAGAAGGGAAAAATCAACGTTGCACTTCCTTACCAGAAAAGGTAGGGAGGGTGGGGAAAAGAAGAAAAAGAACAGAATTCCTACTCTCACGTTTCATTTTTCCTATATAGCTACAAAATAGTTTCTAGACTCAACTGCGACCAGTAAAAAGGGATCCTACAGGCAGACAGGCTCTGATACCATTTGTCGCACCCTGGTTTCTAGAGGATACTCATCGGGCCGAACTGGATAGCAGGTGCTTGGATTATGGGGCATACCTGCTCCCACGTCCCAGCTTCCTGGTAGGCCTGCGCTTATGCGCGACAACACAAGCCCTGCTATTCCATTGTCGATGTAAACTATCCGCTAGGAACCGAAGGCACTACTGTCGACGTACTTCATATCAAGCACGCACGGTACGTCAACAGCTTTACACGAAATGATAGCAAAGAATGTCTCTAAGACACAAAAGAGTGAAATAATATTACAAATAGCCTTCACTAAGGCAGAGAATAGCAAAACACTTATTCAGAGGACACATGTCCCAACATATCATTCATTACATCAGCGGAAGCAAACAACGGTGTCTGAGTACAGACAAAACCAAAAAGGCTTAAGAAGCCGGGGAAAATAAAGAAGACGAAGCCCATCCACGTAGTTCCTGGATCCTGCCCGAGGTCCAGCTATCTACTTGTCTGCAGTCTCGTCAAACTCCACGAAGTAGCCATCCTGATGATCATCGTAGTCGTAGTCGTAGTCTGCGTAAACCACAGCCCCAACGGGGTCAGTACATCCAAGTACTGGCAAGCAAGACTCACACTTCATCAAGGAGTTACCCGTCAACACAAGCAGGGATGCTTGGGATCAACGGAAGAAGATAGGTATTATAAAAGCTGCAGCGGGCTGCTCTAACCAACTACAGAAGATAACTACTTGTTTCCGGCTAATAGAAAAGATAAGATCGAGGAATTGTAACCAACTGAAAGATAACTTCAAACAAACCCATCCTGGATCTCGCCCCTTATCCGAAGAAGCAATCCGAGGATAACTCACACCGTTGTATTAAGATGAATCAAGTTATTGTGTGAATGAACCTATTACTAGTCAAGTTATTGATCATTGGGTGTAACATGGTTAATCATTATGTTGAAGTTGTCCTGAGTACTTGTTAGCCAGTACTTTCACCAAGTAATCCATAACCGCGGAAAACACGGCTTCTCGAGAAGATTATCCCTGCATGGTTGCACCAATTTGGCCGTACACGCAAGAATATCCCGCCAGACGGGAATCAAACCCACCAAGCGAGGTACTCAACACAACCAACCCTTCTTCGCATCAAGCCCAAAGCACCGCGTGCTGTGCGTGCGCGGCTAATCGAGCCCCCCGAAGAAAAGGAGGACCCTCATAGCACTGGAAGACCACGCCGCCCTAAATGCCGACTACGAAAGTTCCACCCGGGCGCCAAGGGCTCGCAAGATCATGCATGCAGCAAATGGAAAGCCCGAACTAGTACGGCGATTTGGACGAGATGCGAATCGGGTCAAGTTGAGGGGGGCGCCCATACTCGCTTCCCACATGCGGGTAGTGCGCTCATCATGGATCAGTAGACAAGACCCTTTTCCTAATTAGGGGGTCGACACTAGCAGGCCTCAAAACCACCCATGGGCCTCCTGCCGGTGCCTTATCGTCAAGTTTATTATTACCATTAGCATTAACAGGATTGATTGATTAACATTCGAGCCCCCGGTACAATAATAAGAGTAAAAGAAGTAACCGACAACGAGCTCGAGCAAAAGCAACCCTAAGCATGCTAGATATGACCAAGGCAACAAGCAAGGGGTTTTAGGTATGGAGGTGAGGCAATATCATTGGTTCAGGGTATCATGTGATAGGTTCGGAGAACAAGCAACGATACATAGGGCTAGCAATAATAGACAAAAGGATAGTATCGACAACAAGTGTGGAAGAGAACTCGATGATTCATGTGAGTGATAACTTGCCTGCAAACCCAGTAGCCTGGTACTGAGCTGAAAATCCTTAGAAGGGGTACCGTACGTCTCGTCGGTCTCAACGTCGTCGTCTAAAGCGAGAAGAAGCAAACACACAATCGAAAGAGACGAGCAATCAATACAGGGCATAGGTGCACAAACATGGGATGATGCATGTCATGTTAGTAGATGCATCAAGTAACCTACTTGACAAGAGAGCACAATTTAATTGGACCCATATGCAATGTGAATTGCATATGGATGCAAATGGTTTAGGTTGAAGCAATGATCTACATTTGATTAACAAGTGTAAGTAGTTAAACATGATGCATGCATGATGATAACAACAAAATAACAACAAATAACAATAATAGATGCAAGTGAAAAAGGATTGGAACAAGTTTTGGAAATCATTTATTAAGTTTAGGAAAGTTTGGTTAATTAAACATGTCACACAAGCAATTGTTGTTTTCATCAAGTTAAAGTGTTCAAAACAAATAACAAAGTTTATATTTGAAAAGAACATCAAATTTTAGTTGGATTACATGTTTCACATGTTGAAATAGGAGTTAGGATAATCTAATTATGAATTAAACAATATTAAACAAGTTTTAATTGTATTTAAACAAGATTAAATTGTTTGGACATTTTAAATTATTCAAACCAGGGAACAAAAATTATATTTGAATAGGTTATTCAAAATGGTATGGAAAACATATTTTATTTGCCTTATTTGGAATTAGTATGAATTATTTATGAATTGTTGCAAATTACAATTGAATTATTTAAATTCAAATTGAATTGCATTTTGAAAATCCAAAACAGAAAACAAATGGCATATTTGAAAAGTACAGGAAATTTGGAGTGGGATACATATAAAATTTGTATTATTTGGATTTGTAGATTAAAAGTTATAGTTGTTTGATTTTTAGGGTTCAAATTGTAAAAGGCAGGGGCTAGAATGTGAGAGAAATATTGGAACAGGGGCTTCTGTGCAGAACCAGAAAAAGCTAGGGGCCTGGGTGTAAAGTGCGGGTCCAGATCTAGATCTGGAGGGGCTTTCTCACCGGGGGCAGGGCCAGCCACAGCGGGTGACCCGCGGGCCCTAGCGCCACGCGGGCGCTGACGAGGCAAGTGGCGCCGCTGACGGGCGGGGCCCGCCGCGCGGAAGGTAAATCGCGAAAAAAGGAGTGCGGCCGCGGGGGATCGATCCCGCGAGCTCGCGTTGCGGGGCAGGGAACAGGGCCAGTGCAGCTAGCGTTCGATTCGTGATAGACTAGGAGTGCGAGCAAAGTTAAGGTTTGTTTTCTGTCAGCTATTTGCCTGACGAAACTTAAACTTCAAGCGACAGAAGCGAAGACGACTGCCGGCGGCAGCTGCGCTGCGCCGCGGTGCTCGTGGGGCCGGGATGCCGCGGCTCGTGGCGTGCTTGTGCGTGCGGTGCATGCGGTGCTTCGGTGTGGAGGCGCACAGGGGAAAGGAGGAGAAGAGGTGGGCGCTCACCACGGTTCAGGTAGAGGAGGCGCTGTCGACGAGCAGCCCCGGCGAGGCCTTGCCGGCGACGGTGCGGCCTCCACGGCGACTCCCGGCAAGCGGCGAAGGGACGGGGCGGTAGCTGGAGCATCCGCGAGTCCATTCCCGCCGTCAGAGGCCCGTGGAAGTGGCTCAGCCCCCGGCGCCGAGCGCCTTCTTCCCCGGCCGTGGAAGGTTCAGAGAAGACAGGAGGTGGGGGAGTCAGTGGAAGTTGGCGGCGCTAGGGAGGGGAAGGAGTAGGCTAGGGGTCTAGGGTTCGAGGGAGTAGAGTTTATGGAGAGAGGAGGGTGGTACGGCAGTCAATCGAGGAGGGGAGAGGCGGATCGAATGGCTCTGATGGTGATCGTACCATTACTGACGTCGACTGAAGGAAGAAGAAAGCGACAGCAGGGGGGTACTGGGCCAAGGAAAATTTGGTGGGCTGGGCTGGTTGGTTCCCCCCCCCCCCCCTTGAACGTTTTCCTTTTTATTCTTTTCTTCTGTTTTATTTTTTTTTGCAGAAAACAATTGGAAGAAAAAGAAGGAATTTTTTAGGGAGAAAATTATGGAAAATTTTGGGTGGCTTCATTATTATATTAGCAACCATTTGACCACTTTTATTTTTCCATGAATTCAAAATTTAAGTGTTGTTTGGAGTTGTTTCAAATGTGGATGATTTGAGTATTAAAATTATTATTGAAACCAAAATTTTAAATAGGGTGACCCAAAAGAAATAAATGGAAACAAAGAATGAAGGAATGTTTTGGTTATTGTGTTTATAGTTTCAAATTGATTCTGTTTGGAAATATTTAATTTGAATTGGAATATTTTGTTAATTAATATAGAAACAACAACTTAATAGGGAGGAACCCTATTGTTAGTTGGATTAGAATTATTGGAATGGTTTGATATTTTACAATTTCCAAAGGAGGTGTTGTTGATGGTTTGCTTTGAATTTGAAAACCAATTTGGAATGACTTAGTGGAATTTATAACACCATTTTATTAATTGATCCATATTGAAAATTATGACAACAAATAGATAGTTTTTATTTGTGATTTTATTCCAAAAGTTGTAACAGAACAAGTATGAAAACAAGGCATTTGAAATTGTTTGATTTTCATTGTGAAAACAAAGAATAACAGATGCAAAACAAAAGAAACAAATGCAACAATATGATGACATGATGCAATACTTTAATAAACAGGAAATCAAACATTCTAAATGGTAGGTTTTCATACTTGGGATGTTACAAACACTTTGTTCCAAAGTATAAACCATGTCTTTCCACTCTGTCAATGTGTGCGGAGTATCTACCGGCTGAATGGACAGAAGGGGATCTGCTCCTTTCTTTTCCATTGTGGCGCGAACGCGCTTTTCCGGGATTATCTCCATTTCCTCCGTGATAGTGCCCTTTCGTATAAGGTGGAGTTCTACTCCTGTGTCTTTCCTTATTTCTGGGGGGCGTCCGGGATCTCTCACGCCTGTGAGGTATATCCTGTCTTCCAACACTTTCAGCGAGGCGTCTCGGAGGCGGCATTGCTTTTCCGTCCTTCCGGTTTTTCTCTTCCCGATCACGGGGATTGGTTCCATCTTTCGGGAGATGGGATCCGGTTCTGGACGCTTCATCCTTGTTGTCGGGTTTTTTCTTGTCCTTTCTCGGATCTGATTTCTTCTCTTTCAAATTGTTTGAATCTTCAGGTTCTTCCGGTCCAGGTGCTCCAGTGGCGCATGTAGCTGTTTTGCATAGGGAGGAGTCGTCGTGCAACTTCCTTCATCGCTCTTGTCCCCGCTGTTGTTGTTGCAATGTTTTTCCTAGGAAAGCATACACCCCTTGAAGTTTTTCACTATTGGAGTACATATCGTTGTTGAGGATGGCGAACGCTGCCTCCGCGTTTTCTGCTGCGGTTTTGTATGTTGGCTCGCCTCTGGAATCTTTGCCGTTTACTTTCTTTTGCCAAGATGGGTTGTGAAACCTTTCTTTTGGTGGCAGTACTTGCGGTCTTGCGATTCTGGGTAACCGTGTAGGTTTAATGCCAGATCTATTCTTTCTCTCGTATTCCTCAATTGCTTCCTGCTTTAGCTTGATGTCAGCCTGGGTTTTTTTGGAGGTGGTTCTCGAGTTCGGAATAGATGTTGTTGTTGCCTTTGGAGAGCTCTCCTCCGGGATTCCAGCACTTCAGGGGCTCGTGTGGTCCCACTGGTGTTTGAAATAATTCTTGTTCGTCCTATTCTCTCATTGGCGGAACAGGGATTTCCTTCGTTTTGTTCTCCGCAGGTTTAACTCCGCTTACATCTCCTACTTTCGGGCTTTCATTGGCTGGATCGGCTGATTTCTTCTTCCGGAGCTTGTATTGGAGTTTTTTGGCAACTTTGTGTTTTTTCTTGGAAGAGGGGGGTTTTTTACAAGGTTCTTCCTCTGTCAATTCTTTGACATCAGGATATGTTGGAGAGGTTTCTCCTTCTTCTCTCTCTTCCTCTAGCGGAGGCGTCCTAGGGCTTTCCTGACTGTCGGCGTCCGTGTTTTCAGCCGGTTTTGCCATTAGTACTTCGTGGAATCCCTCTTGAAGAGATTTAACCTTTCTTTCGAAAGCATCCTCATTTTCATCTTCGGAATCAAAATTATCTGATCCGGTTTCTGATTCCAACCTCGCCTCTATGGCGGCTAACACGGAATCAGCTTCCGAGTTCGTCGTCAAGTTGACGGATGTCGGATCTTCCACCTCTATTGTGACGTTGTTGATTTCAGCCTCTTGCACGGGATTGCTTTCATCCGTGTTTTCGGCGATCTCGGATTCTACCATGCCGATAAAGTGCGATGCAGCAGTATGTCGACAATCTGAGCAAAATCCGGCGTCATAGTCGTCTTCGACTGGGTATAGGGCGGGTGGGATAAATTTGCTTCCACCACAGAATCCCATCGCTTCTGCAGTTAATCCGATAAAGATGTTTGCGGATCCAATCGGTAAAACGCAGGCACTTACCACATGATTCCGCGCCGGCATGTATGATCCATTGTCGAGGAAGCGCCCGACGTCGTTGTCTAATTCCAAGCTTCCGACAGTTATGGTACTGCCGATTCCGCCGAGTATCCCAGATCAAAACATAACGCCTGACGTCGCTGGCCCCACGTTGGGCGCCAACTGTCGAGACATCGTAGTAGAATTCATAGACGTGGGTGCCATGAGACTACCGATAGAGAAGTGGGGAACGTGATCGTATTATGAACAATGACACAGGGTTTTACCCAGGTTCGGTATGTCGCAGTAATGCGGCGTTCCTACTCCTGCAAACTCACTATTCAGGACTAAAGCCTGGAGTAAACAGAGTACAACGTGAGGTTAGGTTTAGCTACTCGTCAAGGATCCACCTCTCGGCGAGTTAGCCTCTAGCTTCTTATCTATCTTTCTTATCTCCCGTCCGGCTTGATATAATAGCCGGGTTAGGGCTTACAGAAAAGGAAACCTAGAGCACTATGGTATGTGCTAACTTGGAAAGCAAGGAAACCGCCTTCTACTCTAAGCCGTATCACGTAGGCCGTGATCCGGGTTCTTCTAGAATCCGGCTTCCGTGCGTCAGCTTACTGGGACGCCCAATGGACCGTGATCCATTACCATTTAGGCCACCCTGGTAATCCGGCACTTTAGACTACCATCCGATATACCCCTAATTGGTATATATCCGACACCGCTGGTGGAGCTGGTCAGCGATGGCGGCGTGTCCGGCCTCGGCCATGATCTGAGCCCTATGGGGTTGGATCGGGCTGGCTGGACCCTGCTAATCGCCTAGTTTCAGGGGATGCCAACTTGGGAGCCTACCCCCTAGCCATGATTGGTTGGGGTGCCGGATCCGGTACAATGGCCTAGATCTAGCAACCTTCTGGTGCTCCCGTATGGGCTCTGTGGGTATGGCCTGCAGGTGCGTCCTTCTTGCTGAACCTCACTGTCCGAGGGTAGTTTTGCTGGCCCCTCCCTCTCTTGCCCGCTCCGATTTTTTTTTTGTGGTGGTTTCCCGTACCATGGGTGAGTGATCTCGGACGCCGGGGCGGCGGCCTCGGAAGTTGGATTGCGCAGGTGCTTTTCGGCGAGGAACGCGGAGGTGGTGATGGTCTTGCTTTTCTGGCCATATGGGTGGTGAGGAGCTGCCGGTGGGAGACCCCACGGAGTTTCGACTCCTGTTCCTTTTCTTCTTATCTTTAATCTTCTTGTTAGAAGGTTCCCTCATCACTTGTATCAGTTCAACCGTTGTGGCTTTATTCATAAAGCGGGGCTACGGCCTGTTTCGGTAAATGATGAGAAAATACTACTAACACTAGCACTATATATGTAAACAATTAAGTTATTAATAATAAGTAAATGTAAGTTAAGAAATATCCCAACACAATGACACAGAGATTTATCCCGAAGTTCACTTTCCAATTGAAGATAGTCTCCTTGGAGCGATGCGGTTCCACCAGTGTGGAACACCGAATAGCCGTCAAATGGCACATCGTATATCCTTTGTATCCTACACCAATGTGGAGAGGAGCGAACCAATATTTGTTCGTTGACGTTGACAAATAGAACTTTCACAAGGATGAGACACACTCCACAACTTGGAGGATTCTTACAGAATTTACCGAACCACCAAAACTCGATGCTTCAAGGCCGGGGCACACACCATAACTCAATTGGTGGCTTACGACATTGTATATGTGGCTACCTAAGCCTTGAAGGACCATAAACTCCTAGGGTTCCATCAAATCAGTTGGTACGAATGTAGATCTATTGCTTATCTCTCAAGTCCCCAAAGGGCAAGGTGTTTGAGTGGCTACAGAGAGAGAACTATGAAGTTTAACCTCCTGAATTTGGGTGTTCTTGTAGTTCTGGTTGTGGTGCCCTTCTCTAGGTAGGAGAAGGGTTTTTAAAGTGTTTCCAGAAATGTAGCCATTGTAGGAAACATAACATTGGAGTCTCCGAACTGGAAGACATGAGTCTGCGGCCTGCCACAGAGTCTCCGGACTGAGTTATCTGAAAGAATTCGGGCAGGCCAGAGACTTCCAAAGTCTACGGGCTTACTCCAGTCTTACTCTGTAGCGGGTACAGTGGCACACGCCAAGACGTTGCACCTTCACCACCATTCCAAAATATGTATGGTCGGAATCTTTGGCTGCCCTGAGTCCAGATACTCCGGTCTTATCACACCGGAGTCTCCGGGCTGTTTCCCGCAGCCACTAAAATCTAAGTATGGGGATTGTTTCTTTGTCTCAAAAGTGTCACTGGGATGTGTATATAGATATTAAAGTGGTTAATTTATTTCCCGAGATTGTCCTTTGAGAAACCACGTAAAATGTTACTAGCCCTTTGAATATTCAACTAAGGAATTGATCTTTGATCTTTTATCCTTTTAAAGTGGTTTGCCACCGTCTTGTGCTAAACATTATATTGTCTATACTATAATATAGCTTAACGCCGTGATGCTACGTTTTGGTTGGTACGTGGTACGTCAGATAAAAAGAGCAAATAAAACCAGCGATCTTGCCACTATAAGGGTCCATCCCGGAAACAACCAGGGATCTGATGCTGGCAAAGCGTGTTGGGAACCCCAAGAGGAGGGTGTGATGAGCACAAAGGTAGGAATTTCCCCTTAGTTAAGAACCAGTAGGAGAAAGAGTATCTTCGGAAGGTTGATGCCACTGACGGTGGTAATGGCGCCTCACCGGTGTCAGCAACAACGCGGAACCTGCACACAACACAACCAAAATACTTTGTCCCAACGGTGCAGTGAGGTTGTCAATCTCACGAGTCTTGCTGAAAACAAAGATTAGACGTATAGTGTGGAAAATGGTGTATCCTTGCACTAAGTAAAGAAAAGCAGGAAATTGTAGAGGTTTGTTTAACACTGTAAGAAAATGGACTGGGGTTCATAGGTTCACTAGCGGTGTCTCTCCATAAAAGATAGCATGCTGGGTGAACAAATTACAGCTGGGCAATTGACAAATAGAGGTTGCACCATAGTGCACATTCATGACATGATGACTATTATGATATTTAGTGCGGGCATTACAACAATATACATAGACCGTAATCCAACTTCATATATGACTAATTATCCACCCTCAGGTTATCATCCGAATCCCCTTAGGCATTAAGTTGCAAGCAATGGGTAATCGCATTAAGCAATGTGTGTAATGTAAGCAATGATTGTACACGCAGCACATCCTCCCCCGTCGCGTTTCTGTCACTTGAGCACAAGCAAAAGGAGGCATGAACCCACTATCAAGCATAAATACTCCCTCTTGGAGTCACTAGCAACTACTTGGCCAGAGCAACCACTAGGAACGAAAAGCATGCAAGATCACAAATAACATATGCAATAAAGACTATAATCAACTTGGCATAAGTTCTATATTCATCGGATCCCAGCAAACACAGCACATAGAATTACATAAGAACAATCTCGATCTTGTTAGGGAGCTCACAAGATCTAATCATTGAGGCATGGGAGGAGAAGACAACCATCTAGCTACTGCTATGGACCCGTAGTCCAAGGATGAACTACTCACGCATCACTCCGGAGGCAGGCATGGTGATGAAGAGGCCTCCGGTGATGATCTCCTCTCCGGCAGGGTGCCGGGAGACAGCTTCAGAACCCGCCTGATCTAGGGTTGACGACGATGGCGGTTGCGGAACTTTTCACGGATATTTTATCAGGAGCTTAGGGTTTTCCTTCGGAGTGGAATATATAGGCGAAAGGGCATAGGCGGTGGAGCCCTAGGGGCCCCACACCACCCCCCGGCGCGCCGCCCTATGGTGTGGTCCCCCTGAGGCCCCTCTCCGGGTCTCTTCGGGACTTCGAGGAACCTTCGGGAATTCTAAGACTTCCGGGCTTCGAATTTTCCAATTCCGAGAATATTTCTAGAACAACTTTTCTGAAACTAAAAACAGCAGAAAACATGGAACTGGCTCTGTGGCATCTTGTCAATATGTTAGTCTGGAATATCGATAAAAATGACATAAAGAAAGGAGAAAACATGTAGCAATTTGCATAATATCATCATGGAGCATTAGAAATTATAGATACGTTGGAGACGTATCAAACATCCCCAAGCTTAGTTCCTACTCGTCCTCGAGTAGGTAAACGATAAAAACACAATAATTTTTGAGGTTACATGCTACTAACATAAACTTGATCATTATAATGTAAAAATGTAAGCTGAGATCATAGAACTTTAAACACAAACATGGTCAATAGAACTTTAATAATAAGGCATAGCAATCACTTTGCGTCATGAGAAGTAACTCAAATAAAAGATCATGAGTAACAATACATTGAAAGTTATACGTTTGTTTCAAGTATAGAGAAAGCATGGCAAGGTGGTATTTCGCAAGTCCTTAAGAGTGGGACAAAACATAAATGCCAGGACACCTCAAAGTTTATGAGGAAGACTAGAACCAATAGCTGGAGAGCAAAAAATAATACTTCATGAATCAACTAATGATGTTTATGGGACAAATGCACATAAGTTCAAAATGGAAAAAATGCTCTATTAATTGTGCATCAAGTTAGAAGATGGAGACTCAACATAAAAGTAAAAGAAAGGCCCTTCGCGGAGGGAAGAAGGGATCAACTCATGTGCTGGAGCTTTTATTTTATTAAACAGAGGTATTAAAAGTTTGAACTCCTCCCATCCATCTTTCACAAACCATGGCTAACCGAATCCTCGGGTGCCTGCCAACAATCACATACCATGGAGGAGTGTCTATATTTTAGGAGAGGTGTATGCTAATGTCAACGAATGGTAAACAGAAAATACAGTACGTAACAAGCCAACTAGATTTCACAAGAGCGGCTCCCATGTGAATGAAGCATCTTGGTAGAAGATCATCCCTCTTTCTCTTTTGTTTACACAATTATGCTTTGACTGATAATTCAGGGGCAAAAATAGTGAAGAGAATTTGTTTGCATTAATTTAAGGCTGGGCACCCTGCTGCCAGCTCTTCTAACAATTGGATAAGCGTATGAAGCCACTAGTCCAGGGTGTGAAATCCAATCAACAAGTGAGATAAAGATTCTCTATTGACGTCCTCATGACCAAAATCAGGAACACAAAACATGAGTAATTTTGAAAGTTTTAAAGGTAGCACATGAGAAATTTACTTTGGAGTGCCAATGAAATACCACATGTAGGTAGGTATGGTGGACACAATGGGAAAACTTTGGTTTTAGGGATTTGTATGCACGAGTAGAGCTCATACTCAGTACAGGTGGAGGCTAGCAAAAGACTGGGAGCGATAAATCAAGACAGCATAAGAGCCATAATCATGGAGGCTATTCATGACTGGTTCATAGTCATCAACATGGTGTGAGCATGCACCAAGTGAACCAACTAAACATTCATAGGAGAATACCACTAATTTATGCTTTAATATGACAAGAACAACTCATGATTCTTTCAATGGTATATTAAACACTCTGAGCTATTTTAGGCTATTGATGCTACACAATAACCACAAGGCCTTGTAACTAAAATAACATTTAGCATGGCATGAAAAAGTTCTATCCACGTTCTATACAAGCTTCTACGTGCACCGTTATAAATTCTACCTCAAGCAACAATTTTTTTTCCAACAAGCACCATAAAAAAATTGTTTTAACAAAAATACTCTACATGATACAGTAAGAAGACATGAGAGTACTCACATAATTCTACTAAAACTAATAGCTCTGATAAGAGATGCATACAAAACAGTATCTAAATAAATGCAGCAGCCAGACAAAGATTAAGAATACAAAGTATTCCTATGAAAAAGCGGAGTGTGTGATGCATGTAAAATGCATAGATGAATTTTGCATATTTTCACATGGTTACATATTGCATCATATAAGGGTATAATTCAATGTTTTATAGTATTTTGGGGTTAAATTACAAAGTCCCCCAACTTTTATGGAATTAACCCTGCCTGTCAGAAACCCCGTTTTCTATATTTTTGACGTTTCAGGGGGCAAACTTCCGCGAAATCACCTGAAAATCTGCGGGGGGTCATTTTCTTGGAAGGAGAAGACTTGCGGGCGAAGGATCCACGAGAATTGGGCAAGGAGGCCCAAAAGAGGACCCTCCACGCGGCCAGATTCCTTGGCCACGTGAGAGGCCCCCTTTTGGCCCCTGTGGCCCCAATTCCTTCCATCTTCGACTTACCGACTCCGTCTTGACCTAAAACCGACTATAAAAAGGGTCCCCTGTACCCTTACGGAGGAGAGCGCCGCCGAAACACCGAAACAGAGACCAGAAGTTCCAGATTGGAGGGGGAAAACTCCGGCGGGGCGCCGCCGGTGTGATCTCCTACCCCTCCAACGTCATCTCCATCGACATCTCCATGAAGAGGGAGTAGTCCACCCCAGGGCTATGGGTTTGTGGAAGTAGCACTTGTATCTCTCTCTCTATGTGCTTTACTAATTAGATCTGTATAAGCTTCCTCACATGATTACGGGCACCGTTGTAATTCCTATGTGGTGGATCTTTTCTATGAGTTATTGAATCTGAAATTGCAATTGTTTCTATTGAGTTATTTTGTAGGGCCTGCCCTTCGAAACACTGTTCAAGGACACCCCTGATATGCATACATTCACGATCCCAGGAATTCAGTCGTGAACAACATATCAAGTTGGTACACAGATACAATATCCGTTACACGGTTGCACAAACACTTACAACAGGGGATTGGTCTCTTGACCAAAACCAGAACGGCTGCCACGCAGGGCAACACACAACACACACAGCGGAAGACTAAACACACTCATAATGCGGTAGAGCCCAAGTCACGCCTTCACCTACAGGCTGCTGACCCGGAGACGATCCTAGCTCGCACAGCCATCAGCTCTGTACTCCTCTTCGTCGATCTTCTTCTGAGACTCCTTCTCAAAGTCTGGCAAGTAGATACCAGGGGCGAAACCATAATGAGTACATTTGAATGTACTCAACAAGACATCCATCATGTGACTTACCAAAAATGCAAGTATGCTTATATGGTGTAATAGCTAGGCTATAAACAGGGTTTACTACCAATGGTGTTCATGTAGAATGACACCACAGTTGCAGTCAAATTAATCTGTATCTTCGTTGAAGAAGATACTTCAGAAGAAAATAATATAGTTTTTCTCTTTCTTGTAGATATCACATGTACAAGAGGTTTTGTAAAGCTTTGTTAAAAGAATATTTTCTCTTTGCAAAACTTCTTGGAATTAGTTTCCAGAATTCCTGCTTAGAGTAGAAAAGTTTTTATTTGCAAAACTTTTTGTTTTGTAAAACAACTTCTGGCTTTCCATCATTGGTACATCCATGGTACAAAATTTACTTCCTTTCCGAACTTCCCTAGTTCAACACCTTTTTGAAAACTCCTTTTTGAAAACATTGACACAATGCTAGCTACATGGCCATTCAACTGTCCATATCCGAGGACGCGGCTTCTTCGAAAAAGTTGTACTCTGCAGAGGTGTACACATCCAACAGAACCAGTACACCTGACGTGAACAACCACGGACTGTAAAAACAGTATGTAAAACATCAGATAACTGATCCTAACTTTCCACTATGTTCAAGCTAGAATATGCCTATCTCTTCAGTCGAGTATAATCTCCCCGGCTCCCTGCCTAGACAGGAGACTCAACGGATGCGTCCGGAGGGAAACTTAATCCCACACTTTATGTGTATCAACATTGGGAGTTTTGATGACATTCGGTTCGAGGGCATGACAACCCTTATAGCAATTGAGATAGAACACACACTAACAAGAACAAACTTCCAGTTAGGCCCCATGCCCATGTTGGGGTAGAGTGGCAGTACGGTAAAGGTTGTCCGGCGAAGACTAGGTTATGTGTCATTTTTTTTAAACACCATTTTCCCAAAAATGACCACTTCCACATTCCTCCGGAGAATAAGGATCCTCCTTTTCTCCAGGTTTTCCATAAAGCCTTTATTTTATAAAACACAATTATAAGGTGTCCACTCAGGGACTAATATTTGCGATGGTAATAAATACCATATGGTGGCTTATGGGCTTGGTAACACCAAGTATTAACTAATGGCATAATAGTATATATATAATAGAAGTGATACTCACTTCAAAAATAGTTTTTTGGAAATCAAAGTTTTGTAAAACTTTTCAGAAGTAAAACATGCATGATAGAAAATGATAAGATATCAGCAAGCATCAGGATGGCTTGCCTTAAGTCTCTTAATGTCCCTGGCCTTGAAGTAACTGGAACTTGACGCACAGCTCCACAACCGCTTCTTATTCTTCTTCGTTTTCTAGCGTGGTAAAAGAATAAAAGACACACTCTCAGGTCTAAGACCAAACAACTAAGATAAACAACACATACAGCAAGCAAGGGTACAATAGTGCAAACTCACAAGCGTTATTGAGAAAACTGCCTTACATAATTCTCATGGTACAAAACTATCGTCAGACAAACATATGGTTTAGAAAACCATATCCCACATCTTACATACCACATATGGGGTGGTGTACCACTCTCATAATAAGATATGTAAGAGGCTAAAAATATAGCTTGTGGGTGCAAAGGGTTAGGTTACTATGATAGAAACATCAAGCAGGACAATACCCATGGCAGTGGGCATTATCCACCACAAGCAACTGTCACTTAATGTGTTCATGATTTAGTTGGATGTTTTAGTTTCATAAGATACTCTTCAACATAATAATAACACAAGTATATACTCATGCCAAGGTAAATCACTCCAACATAATCCAATAAGCAAGCAAACAACACCACGGATGAATGGACTATTTATTTACTATGTTATTGTTTACTTGAAGTTTTGGAATCCATCAATCATGAAAGTTTGGCAAACAACCAGTACCTAATAACCAATGAACCAAGTCATGAAAATAATCTAAACACAATCTTCACTCAAAATAATATCCCTATTACACAAGCATAAAAACAAGACTTCACTAATAGCATACTAGTATGGGAATTTCTACACAAGCATGCTATAAGAGATAATTATTAATTTACAACCATAGAACATGCAACTAAATAATTCAAGGCATCATAACAGAAGTAATAACTTCCTAAACATGCTATAATAAACTCATACACTCATAAAATAAAATATGGTAATACTAGAGCAAAATTCACCATTTTCTAGGGGTGACACTAGTTCATCACTAGAGAAGCAAACACTGCCACTATGATGCTTAACTCTAAACAAGCAAGTCATGATCATAAATGTACCTAATAACAGTACACAAAACTTAAACATGCTAGTAAGCACAAACATCAAAACAATTCTATGAAACAACTATTAAGCATGCACAAATTCATTCTAGCATATTTTAGTTCTTCCTAATTGATTTCTAGCAAGAAAACATGGTATAACCTACACAAACAGTAGCTATGCATTCCATGCAAATTTATATAAAACTTTTCAAAAATCCAAACACTCAATTTAAAATCATTCACAAACAATCTATCAATCTCATGGGATCATTTTATTTGCAAACAATTTAGTTTAGCACTCACTAGTGAATCATTTCTTAACATGATACTCCTAAGGAATAGTATTCTAACAAAAGGTTCACATCTATCATACTAGTATCTTCTGATAAGAAATAAACTTCTCACTTGCATAAGTGGAAACAAACAAATATATTTTTCCATGGTGGAAAATAACAATCAATCATATAGTTAAAACATGATAATTTCTCACATGTGCATGGTTGGGGATTTTCATCCACAACCAAGATGCAATGGGACCAGTGGGTTATGGGCCCACTAATACCAATGAAAAAGAGGTACTAAGCCTCTGGTTACTGACGGCAAACATTAGCATACAAGATAAAAATACAAAGCCATTTATTCTAGTGAAACAATACTAGTGCATACTAAACAACAAGACTTACTCATGCTTCACTATAAAAAGACATGCAAGCTAACAGAGGTATTAACTTCAAAATAACATTACCAAAATGGTACTGTATTCATAGCAATCATAGCACGAAATTTATCAAAGCATTCACACAAAGATTTAGCTCTCACAGATTCCAAATAATACAACTAGAAGGTAACAAAAGCTATTTCATTTTTATTTTAGTTTCCAAACATGCACACACTTTCTAAGGTAGATGTAATGTAAGGAAACAACTCAATAACAAGTACTAAATCTTTATACATGCTAGGAAGCAAGATTAAATCAACCACACAATTTATTCCAAACAAGAACACATTCAAAAATAAAAACAGAAAAGTTGCTGTTTCTAGATCTGTCCACCAAAAATAATCCAGAGCTTCAAAAATTAATATAAGCTAGGAAAAAATAGATCTAGTCAATACCAAACTCATCCAATTTGATTTTCTCCAAAAATAATTTTTAAACTTCTTATAAAAATCATACAAAAGTCTACTGGTCTTTTAGTAAACTGGATGGCATTTTAATTCTACAACCCACCTCGATGTGAGGTTAGGTGCATTAGATAGATATTTTCAATAACTATCCAGAACACTTTAGTTTGTTTCATTTGGTTACATATTTTAAAAGTTATGGTCAAAAAATTCACAGAGACAGTCTTTGGCAAAACATTTATTGTGCTAAAGATAATTGTCCAAAAGTAGATCTGCAAATTTATATGGTTTAGATTTCAGGTATTTAGGTCCATGAATTTTCTCATATTTTAATTCACACGTTTAGTATTTTTACCGCGTCCAAAGTAATCATACAGATCTCTGTTAAATTATAAAAGGAATAAAATTAACTGCACCGCGGGCTGGTTCTTTGAGGCCGCGGCCCAACTAGGCGCGAGCGCGGCCCGCTGCGCTTGCGCGCGCGCTGGCAGGCGCGGGAAAAGGCCGTTTGAGCCTGGCCGTTGATCTCCAGATCGACGGCCCGTGCTCTTCTTCCTCCTCCTCTCAATGTCTCTCTCTGAACCGAACGGAGAAGAAGGGGGCGCGGCCGGATAGCTCACCGTGGGGCTCGGGAAGGGATGGAGCAGGCTCGGGGTGGTTGCAGGTGTGCAGGGGCGTCACGGGGAGTGTTCGGCGGCGACAGGCGTGGCTCCACGCGGCGGCTCTCCCGGATGGCGGCGGCGCCTCCGGCGAGTACAGGGCGAGGGACTATGTCTGGGAGGTTCAGGGGCTCGTGGGAAGTGGCCCTAGGGTGGAGGGAGGTGCTGGGATGGTGTGGCTCGGGCAGGGCTTCGCCATGGCCGTGGCGGTCACCGGCGGCTAGAGCTCGAGCTCGGGGGGCTCTAGGGGCTAGGGCTCGGGTAGATCTCGACTAGGGGAGCAGAGAGGGAGTGTGGGAGGTGCAGGGTGCATGGGGGTAGTCTCTGGACTTTTATAGGAGAGGGAGTGAGGTTGAGGGCATAAAGGGCATCTCGGGTTGATGACAACCATTGGCATTGAGGTGCTCTGGAGGTTTTAGTCTTTTCCAAAAGAGAGCACAGGGTGCCCTAGGTCAAACCACGAGTGGGCAAGGCTTACCCTGGCCCTAGAGAGCAAGTGGGGAAAGTGGCAAGGTTAAAATGGTCAACACAAGTGCTGCCCATACCTGTCCTAGTCATCACTCTTCTCTCTCCCTTTTCTTAGCATCCAAGGTGTCACATCCCAATTTTGGAATACCTGATAACACAGTTGTTTTGCTAGTTGTGACAATTAAACTTTGATTGTATTTGTTTGAGTGCAACTAAACAAACTAATTATATAAACTTACATGGCTAAGAAATTGAAAACAAAATATTCAACATATTGTTCCAATGACCTTGGCAATATTTTCTAAAGCAAATATTGATCAAAGAGTTTTCCAAAACTATCTTATGAATCCCATACTTGTTGAATATTATTTCAAGATCTAAATTAAGAAAGAGGAAACAGTTAATAATTTTTCCCTAAAGGATTATCAGAAAAAGAGGCATTCTTAGATGCTTCACCAAAATCTTATCAAATGTTTTTCCAACCTAGCAAACTTAAAAACAAAAGTATTAGAGAGCATTGACTTGCTATATCTAGTCACATTAATATTTTGGCAAAGCATTGTTAAAAAAAAGCCAATTGCTTTATTAAATTGAATTTCCAATATTTCTAGAAACAGAAAACTAAAACAAGTTACTATTGGAAACTTTCTTCAAATGATCTGAAATTAATACCATTGCTTCCTTATATCAAATAAGGAACACACACAAGAGGAGACAAAAAATTGAATCCATTAAAGTCCTGAAAACATGGTTTTTCTCCACAGCAACATTTGGAATTTTGAACAAGTTTGTTCTACAAACTTTTTCAAAATGCCATGAAATACATACCACATGCTGTATATCATAAATAAGGATGAAAACCAAAAGGGCACAAGTTTTTGAATAATTTAAGTTGCCAAAAACCCCTGTTTTCTAGACAGCACCTTTTAGAAATTTGAACAAGTTTGTTCTATGAAGTAACTCAAAATGACTTGACTTTTCTACCACATATTGAAAACATCAAATAAGGAATGTGTGCCAAAAATTATCATTTTTGGAAGCTCCTAAATAGGTTAATAAATTCAATGTCCATTTATGTAAGAAATTGAATTTGAACAACTTTGAATTATAACGTTTATCCAATGGAGCCAATTTTCATATATGTGGTGCAACTCAACTAATTAGAATTTTGGGACAAGGGAATTTAAATTTTGACTTAGTTTGCTTGGTGAAAATAACTTTTTTTAGAGAGGACAGGGACCTATTTGTAAAATTCCAGGGACCCTTTTGTACGCTGAGTCACTCATCTTCTACCTCTAGCCTCTCTGTAGATACAGAGCACCTAGGCCATGCCTTCTATTGGAAGCTAACTCGAGGATAAAGAGGCCCCCCATGTGCTTGGTCTGCTCATTACCCCCTCTCTCTCCCCCTTGAGCCCTCACTCTCTCTCTACTGTGCAAAGCCCAAACTGAACCCTAGTTTTTTTGAGCTCGCCGTCGATCGGCCGATAGAGTGCACGCCACCGGCAGCCGTTGAGCCCTACCTATTCGCCTTGCCGTGGTAGACCTCCCTGCAGGAGGAATCGAGGTGGGACGACTCGAGGAGGCCGCGCCGTCGACCTTTCTTCTCCGACCCCGACGAGCTCCGGCGAGCTATTCCCGCCGCCTCGAGCCCCCTCCTCCTTCTCCGAGCCTTCCATCATGTTCAGGGTGAGCACGCGACCGTTCCCGTCCACTTTTCCCCCTCCCTAACCCCCTAAATCGCCGCCGAGCCGTGCTCGTGTCCGGCCGCCGCCGCACCATTGTCGCCGGCCTCCCTCCGGTGCTTCCCTGGAAACGGGGCAGCGCCCATTTGGTTCCCCGCAACGAGTGCAACATGTTGATGTTTTTTCTTCGCGAAATGGGGCTCGAAATCTGCGGTTACGACCTCGCCGGAATCCGCTCCGCCGGCGAGTGACGTCGCAGTGAGGTCATGCTCGCGCCAGCAGTGGCCTTGACCCCGCGCAGCGCAGTCAAACTCGCCGGTGGGTCCGTAATCTGTGCGCGTGGCAGCCCCCGTGGCGCCTGGCCCGCAAGTCAGCGACTTGTGGCTAGATCCCGCCGCGGTGAGGGTAGATCTGGCCGGCCCAGTGGCAGATCTGGCCCAAGTCTTCGTTGTTTTTCCTTTTTATTTTTTTTCACAGATTGTTACCTGTTTATTTTGGCTCTAAAAACCTACCTAAAGGATGAATTTGACCAAACCAAAAATCACAGTTGTACATCAACTAAATGTAAACCACCTCCGACTTGTAGATCTACATTTGGATGAATATTTTTTAAATGAAAAATGATTTGGCAACAGGTACCAGAAACACCAAAATGAGCACCATTTTTATTTCACAACTCAGAATGAAGTGAGGCCAATTGCATGGAAAATCCCTTGAAATTTACGAACAGTAGAAATTAACCTTGCTTCCAAATTCATTGTATCTTTGAATTGGCATGCAATTTGGTAAAACACCAGAGAGCACTTTGGTGATTTTTATAAAATTATTAAAAATGATTTTTGATGCAAACTCAACTGGATGGTCTTGTATATGTTTAGGGCTATCCAAAACTAGTTGGGTTTAATTTTTTGAGCAACCTAGAAAATTTGGTGGACAAATCTTTGTTTTGCATGATTCTGCCATTTTGGCATTTTAGGAAAATAAATTGTGTGAATTTATTTTTGTGTTGCAATATTGTTTTCTAGCATGTATAAGTTGTGTGAACTTGTTTTCTAAGTGTTACTTAACTATTTTAGCATGTTAGATTGTGTGGACTTCAGTGGAGAAGAATTATGATTTTGGTTATTAACATATGATTATTCTCTAGTTAATATTTGCATAGCATTTTTGAGTGTTAACTTTATGTGCAAACACTTGGATTATTGATTGGATCCATTACCATGTTGGTACTTATTCTGTGTTGTTATCACCTCTACTATCTTGCATTTTCATTGGTATAGAAGCATGAGTAGCTTTGCCAAGACTATGAGAATGTTATGGAAAAATTCCCTCATGTGTGGAATTTTTGACATAAACATTTGTGGTGGTGTAGCCACATATTTTTGGGTTGTATTCATAGGACCAGTAGCATTTTGGTTATGTTTTTATGAGTACTTGAACCCTAGAGTTTTCACTTGTGTGAAAACAATAGCATGCGTATCATTACCTTGCTTATGTTAGCATCCTGTTATTTTCTACTAGTATTGTTATTGCACTAGATGCTAGTTTAGTATTTTGTTAATTTTTAGCAAGTATGACCAGAGGCTTTGTGACCTCTTAATTCTTTGTTATGCTAGTGGAACACCCACTGGTGTCATTGCATTTTGGTGGAAACATTATTTCCCCCATAATAGATGTGTTTCTTCTATATAGTTTCATAACTAATGAGTGCCTAGTATTTTTGCTTTGGATTTTTAGTGCTAGATAAAAATGTGTATGCTTCTGTTTATAAGTGGTTGTAATCATGTTTGGCTTTCTAGGAAAAATACATTCTTGGAGTGTTGTTTGATTCCTCTAGTAATGTCCTTTTTATTACCACTAGTATGTAGGAGTTGCCCTGCAAATTGATGCATTGTTTTATTAAATGAGATATTTTTGTTATAGCAAGTATATATGTTTTTCACTACTGTTTTTATGACATGGACCCTCTGGTTGTATTTCAATTACTTTATTGAAATGCATCCATTGATTCTTCATGTTTGAGTAGCACTAGTTTCCTTAGCAGTTTTTGTATTGAATTGTTTTTCCTGCCAACTTGTGTTTGGTGGATATTTATGTAGCCTTGCATAAGGACATGTTTTCATTTACCATTATGATAACATGGTTCCTTGTTTGCATTTTAGTATTTTACTTGTTATGCATGCTTGCATAGGAAACCCTTAGTAGAAACATGTCTATAGGATTCCTCCTTTTTAGTCATTGTTTCTATTGTTCTCACTATGAGAAATTGTGTGTTTTATGATGAGTCTATTACCTTGTTACACTTGTGTAGGCTCACTGATTTGTAAAAGTAACTTTTGCAAATCATGTGTCTTATTTATTCTTGATGAGAGTTTAGGCTTAGCAGATTAGCTACCTTGTTATTTTTGTGGTGTGGTTGATAGACCCATTGCCATGATTATTATTGTGCATGTTTTGTATACTCTTAGTAGTTTCACCATTGTGAAACTAAGTTTATTTTGGGTTTATTAATATCTTGGTATGAGAGTGGCACACCCACTGAATCCATGATATTAAGGTTGTGTGTTCGGTTATTATTAGATTCCTTGCTGTATGTATTGTTATGTATGGTTTCTTTCCTTGATTGGTTCTGAATGTGTGTCCTTTATTCTATTTACGACGTTAGAAAACGAAGAGGAAGGAAGTGTCGGGAAGCTCTATTTCAAGTTCCAGTCACTCCAAAACCAGGGACACAAGGAGATACCAGGCAAGCCATCCTGATTGCTTGCTGATACAATACTTACCATTATCTATCATGCATGTTTTACCTCTGAAGTTTTACCAAAAACTTGATTATCAAAACTATTTTTGAGGTGGATATTACTACTATACTAGTATATAGGTTACTATTATGCCAGTAGTTAAACTTGGTAATACCAAGCCCATAGGCCACCATATGGTATTTATTACCATCAAATATATTAGTCCCTAAGTGGACACCCTAAATTTGTGAAACTACAAAACAAAGGCTTTACGGAAAAACCCGGAGAAAAGGCGGATCCTTGTTCTCCGGAGGAATGTGGAAGTGGTCATTTTTGAGAAAGTGGTGTTTTCAAAAATGACACATAACCTAGTCTTCGCCGGACAACCTTTACCGTACTGCCACCCTACCCCAACATGGGCACGGGGCTTAACTTGAAGTTTGTTCTTATTAGTGTGTGCTATCTCACTTGCTATAAGGGGCGTCGTACCCTCGAACCGAATGTCGTGGAGACATATAAAGTGTGGGATTAATTTTCCCTCCGGTCGCATCAGCTGAGGCATCCTGGCTTGGCGGGGATTAGCTCGGTGCCGGGGATGTGGGAAAACTCAACTGAGAGATAGGCATATTCTAGCTTGAACATAGTGGATGGTTATGATCAGATACCTGATGTTCACATACTGTTGTTACAGTCTGTGATTGTTCACGGGAGGTGTACTGGATCTGGTGGATGTGTACACCTCTGTAGAGTACAACTTTTTCGAAGAAGCCGCGTCCTCGGATATAGACAGTTGAATGGCCATGTAGCTAGCATTGTGTCAATGTTTTCAAAAAGGATGTTTTTGAAAAGGGAAATCTTTGAAAGGAAGTGTTGAACTTGGGAAGTTCGGAAAGGAATGGAAACTTATACCGTGGAGGTATCGTTGATGATGGAAAGCCAGATGTTGTTATACAAAACAAAATGTTTTGCAAAGAAAACCTTTTCTACTCTAAGAAAGAATTCTGGAAACTGATTCCATGAAGTTTTGCAAAGAGAAAATATTCTTTAACAAAGTTTTACAAAACCTCTTGTACCTGTGATATCTACAAGAGAAATAAAACTATATTATTTTCTTCTGAAGTATCTTCTTCAACGAAGATACAGATTAACCTGACTGCAACTGTGGTGTCATCATATATGAACACCATTGGTAGTGAACCCTATTTATAGCCTACCTATTCCACCATATAAGCATATTTGCATGTTGGTAAGTGACATGATGGATGTCTTGCTGAGTACATTCAAACGTACTCATTATGGTTTCGCCCCTGGTATCTACTTATCAGATTTTGAGAAGGAACCTCCGAAGGATATCTATGAAGAGAAGTACGGAGTTGACGGCTTTGCGAACTAGGATCGTCTCCGGGTCAGCAGCCTGTAGGTTAAGGCGTGACTTGGGCTCAACTATGTTGTGTGTTCTAATTGTCTTCCGCTGTGTTTGTTAAGTTGCCTGCCCTTTTGGCAGTTGTGTTAAACTTGATCATGTGATCATTTATGTAATACCTTTATGTATTCGTGTAATGGATGATGTATTTCTGTGTGCCAACTTTGTATGTTGTTCACGACTGATCTTTCTGGGATCGTGAATGCATGCATACGTAGGGTTTCAGACTGCCAGTCTGGGGTCCTTACAGAGTTGGTATCAGAGCCATCCTGACCTTAGGAGACCTTAGTTAGCATGGACGTCAGATAGGAAAGAAAAGTATTTTTGAGTAAAAACCTATTTACTCTCTAAATTATTTTTATCTAAGGGATTTTTAGTATATTTTCCCTCCTTCTGATCTTTTCAAAAGATTCTAAAGGCATATGTCTCTCGGTTAAGAGTTTATTTCTTACTTGTTTGCAATTGCTCCGCTCTGTTTTTGAAACATCTCTCATTTTTGAAGTTTTCTGTTCAGAAAATAGTTGGGGTTTCAAAAACAGATTGTTGCATAGTCTTACCTCTCTCAGTTAAAAGTTTTATCACAACTTTACTTCTATTATCTTGTTTCCATCCAAAAACTTTTATACTTGCCGATGTCCCGAGAAGACCAAAAAAATTGCCTAGCTCTACAGTGATGATGGTCAGAAGTAGATATAGTTCTTCAGCCACTTCTAGGATTTTGGATCAGTCTAGTTTGGAGTAATTTAGCGATAACCCCCATGAGTCGTCTCCCCCGACGTAGCTCCAATGGAGCCTTTCTTGTGTGTTATGGCTTGCTTATGTGTGTCCGTAGGACTTTGTGCTATTGTGTGGTGTAGAATTTGGTTCATCTAGGCTTCTATATGTTTGTGGGGTGCTCAAATTTTGCAAATTTGTGATTGCCCCGCTCTTGTTTTTGAATCGCCTCTTGTTACGTTTTTGCAAGAAAAAATGTTTGTATAGCATTCAAAAACAAGAATTTGTTGCTTAGACTTATACTTGTTTTCGCTTCGAAAATACCACCCATCGTGAACCACCACCATCTCCCCCACATTAAATGAAAGCACCGTTGGGCCTAATAATAGAGGACCATCAAGCCACACGAGCTGCTAGCGTTGCTACCAGTGATGCACTCCAACAGATAAAGCTCCAACAACGACAACCCTCAAAGAAGAAATGGAGTGAATGCACCAACCACTACTGACCAAAACCTCTATGTTTTGTCTGTTTGCAAAAGACTCTTTTTACCCTGTTGGCTTAATGTCGCGTCTTTTTATGTCCCCTTTTAAAAAGACCAAACAAGAGAAATACCCTTTTAAAGAGTTATATACCTCCCATCCTCTGGAGAAAGGTGCAAAAGAAGTCTTCACATGCCATGATGCGCAACCCCCTCAAAAGCCAATCCGAAGAGCACGATTCAATATTCGACGTACGATGACGCTAGTCGTATCTTGTCGGACAAACAGTATTTAATAGAAAGCTAACAATACTAACATGCTTTGTCTAATATTAGGTTGAGCATGCAAACTACTGACAACTCTTTCTAAACCAAATAATTAAGTGACTTGCGACACCTTTTCATCTAGTTGGTAAAAGGGAGAAGTCACGAGAAAATAAGATGATGACCTATTCTTTTACTAGTCAATAGGATATCATGTGTATCTACTTTGGAAATCAAAACTTGGTAGACCTTGTAGGTCCTATGAAATTCGGGGTTTAGAAATTAAGCGAACAATGGAATGTTTATGATAGATCTGGAAAACAGCAGTTTTTCCTATTTTAGTTTCTTTGTGTGCTCTTGATTGAAATAAATTTGTGTTTTATTCAATCTTGCTTCCTAACTTATATGGAGTTGTTAGGAATTGTTATTATGTTGTTTTATTACAACAAATCTACCCTAGAAAGTGTGTGCATGATTGGAAACTCGAATAAAAAAATCAATAGCATTTGTTACCTTCTAGTCTATTATTTGGAAATATTGTGAGGACTAGATCTGTGTATATTTTCTTAGTGTATTTTGTGCTATGTTTTCTTTGATTCCAGTACCATTTTGGTACTGTTATTTTGATGCTTATACCTATATTAGCTTGCATGTCTCTTAATATTAAAGCATGTGTAAGCATTGCTATCAATATGCACTAGTATTGTTTCACTAGATTAAATAGCCTTATATTTTTATCTTGTATGCAAAGTTTTTCATGAGTAACCAGAGGCTTAGTACCTATTTTTACTTGGTATTAGTGGTCCATAGCCCACTGGTCCCATTGCATTTTGGCTTGAGGATGAAAATCCCCAACCATACCCATGTGTGAAAATAGCATGTTTCACTATGTGATTGATTTCTATTTTCCACCATGGAAAAGAAAATTGTTTCTTTTCACTTATGCAAGTGAGAAGTTTATTTCTTATTAGTAAATACTAATATGTTTAGGTGTGATCCTTTTGTTAGCATAATATTCCTTAGGGTTATCATGTTAAGAAATGTTTCACTATCGTGTGCTAAAATTAAATTGTTCGCAAATAAAATAAATTCCTCTTGATTGGTAGATTGTTTGTGAATAATTTTAAATTGAGTGTATGGATTTATGAAAAGGTTTAGATAACTTTTCATTAATTTCATAGCTACTGGTTGTGTGAGTTATACCTTCCTTGTTTGCTAGTAATTGGTTAAAGAAAACAGAAATTGCTAGAAAAAATTTTCTGCATGCTAAATGGTTGATTCATAGAATTACTTCGTTGTTTGTGCTTACTAACATGAGTAAGTTTTGTATACTGATATTAGGTACACTTATATTCATGACTTGCTTGTTTAAGTTTAAACATCATGATAGCATTGTTTGCTTCTCTAGAGTGAAACTAGTTTCACCACTAGCAAATGGTGATTTTTGCTCTAGTATTACCCTCTTTTTATTTTAGGAGTATATGTGTTGATATAGCATGTTTAGGAAGTTATTACTTCTGTTATCATGCCATGAATTATTTAGTTTCATGTTCTATGGTTATAGGATATGATTATCTCTTATAGCATGCTGGTGTAGATTTTTCATACTAGTGTGTTATTTGTGCAGACCTTTTTATGCCTGTGTAATAGGAGTTATTATCTTGTGTGAAGATGGTTTTTTAGAGTATCTTTATGATTGGTTTCATTAGTTTTTAGCTACTGGTAGTTTGCTAATTGTTCATGATTGATGGATTCCAAAACCTCTAATAAACAATAACCTAGTGAATAAATAGTCTATTCATCTGTGGTGTTGTTTGCTTGCTTATTGGATTTTGTTTAAATGTTTTACCTTAGCATGAGTTAATACTTGGGTTATGATTGTGCTTAAGAGTACCTTATGAAACTAAAACATCCAAGTAAAATCATGAACATATTAAGTGATAGTTGCTTGTGGTGAGTAATAACCACTGCCATGGGTATTTGCTCTATCTGTTTGTTTTACCTTAGCAACCTAACCTTTGCACCCACAAGCTATACTTTTAGATTCTTATATACCTTATCATGAGAGTGGTACACCACTCCATATGTGTTATGTAAGATGTGGGATATAGCTAGGAACTCATGTAATAATTGACGGTACATTTCCAGGTAGTTCTGCACTAACCTTAATTTTGTTTATTTCTAAATCATCCAAAACCCAAGGTAAGGAGACCCTGGTAACAAAAGTTTTGGACCTAAAGCAAGTACTGGTGTAATTCTTTTTAGAGTGAATTTGCTAATTTAGGGGAGTACCCCTCCTCCCAAGAAAAGTCAAAGGGGGGGAAGCACCTGCACTCCAACACTAACAGTGTGTTTGTTGGCCCTCCCTTAGTCCTCGCTTGCGAATCTCGGGGACGAGATTCTTTTTAAGGGGGGAAGATCTGTCACATCCCAATTTTGGAATACCTGATAACACAGTTGTTTTGCTAGTTGTGACAATTAAACTTTGATTGTATTTGTTTGAGTGCAACTAAACAAACTAATTATATAAACTTACATGGCTAAGAAATTGAAAACAAAATATTCAACATATTGTTCCAATGACCTTGGCAATATTTTCTAAAGCAAATATTGATCAAAGAGTTTTCCAAAACTATCTTATGAATCCCATACTTGTTGAATATTATTTCAAGATCTAAATTAAGAAAGAGGAAACACTTAATAATTTTTCCCTAAAGGATTATCAGAAAAAGAGGCATTCTTAGATGCTTCACCAAAATCTTATCAAATGTTTTTCCAACCTTGCAAACTTAAAAACAAAAGTATTAGAGAGCATTGACTTGCTATCTCTAGTCACATTAATATTTTGGCAAAGCATTGTTAAAAAAAAGCCAATTGCTTTATTAAATTGAATTTCCAATATTTCTAGAAACAGAAAACTAAAACAAGTTACTATTGGAAACTTTCTTCAAATGAGATGAAATTAATACCATTGCTTCCTTATATCAAATAAGTAAAACACACAAGAGGATTCCAAAATTTGAATCCATTAAAGTCCTGAAAACATGGTTTTTCTCCACAGCAACATTTGGAATTTTGAACAACTTTGTTTTACAAACTTTTTCAAAATGCCATGAAATACATACCACACGCTCTATATCATAAATAAGGATGAAAACCAAAAGGGCACAAGTTTTTGAATAATTTAAGTTGCCAAAAACCCCTGTTTTCTAGACAACACCTTTTAGAAATTTGAACAAGTTTGTTCTATGAAGTAACTCAAAATGACTTGAATTTTCTACCACATATGGAAAACATCAAATAAGGAATGTGTGCCAAAACTTATCATTTTTGGAAGCTCCTAAATAGGTTAATAAATTCAATGTCCATTTATGTAAGAATTTGAATTTGAACAACTTTGAATTATAACGTTTATCCAATGGAGCCAATTTTCATATATGTGGTGCAACTCAACTAATTAGAATTTTGGGCCAAGGGAATTTAAATTTTGACTTAGTTTGCTTGGTGAAAATCACTTTTTTTAGAGAGGACAGGGACCTATTTGTAAAATTCCAGGGACCCTTTTGTAAGCTGAGTCACTCATCTTCTACCTCTAGCCTCTCTGTAGATACAGAGCACCTAGGCCATGCCTTCGATTGGAAGCTAACTCGAGGATAAAGAGGCCCCCCATGTGCTTGGTCTGCTCTTTACCCCCTCTCTCTCCCCCTTGAGCCCTCACTCTCTCTCTGTACTGTGCAAAGCCCAAACCGAACCCTAGTTTTTTTGAGCTCGCCGTCGATCGGCCGATAGAGTGCACGCCGCCGGAAGCTGTTGAGCCCTACCTATTCGCCTTGCCGTGGTAGACCTCCCTGTAGGAGGAATCGAGGTGGGACGACTCGAGGAGGCCGCGCCGTCGACCTTTCTTCTCCGACCCCGACGAGCTCCGGCGAGCTATTCCCGCCGCCTCGAGCCCCCTCCTCCTTCTCCGAGCCTTCCATCATGTTCAGGGTGAGCACGCGACCGTTCCCGTCCACTTTTCCCCCTCCCTAACCCCCTAAATCGCCGCCGAGCCGTGCTCGTGTCCGGCCGCCGCCGCACCATTGTCGCCGGCCTCCCTCCGGTGCTTCCCTGGAAACGGGGCAGCGCCCATTTGGTTCCCCGCAACGAGTGCAACATGTTGATGTTTTTGCTTCGCGAAATGGGGCTCGAAATCTGCGGTTACGACCTCGCCGGAATCCGCTCCGCCGGCGAGTGACGTCGCAGTGAGGTCATGCTCGCGCCAGCAGTGGCCTTGACCCCGCGCAGCGCAGTCAAACTCGCCGGTGGGTCCGTAATCTGTGCGCGTGGCAGCCCCCGTGGCGCCTGGCCCGCAAGTCAGCGACTTGTGGCTAGATCCCGCCGCGGTGATGGTAGATCTGGCCGGCCCAGTGGCAGATCTGTCCCAAGTCTTCGTTGTTTTTCCTTTTTAATTTTTTTCACAGATTGTTACCTGTTTATTTTGGCTCTAAAAACCTACCTAAAGGATGAATTTGACCAAACCAAAAATCACAGTTGTACATCAACTAAATGTAAACCACCTCCGACTTGTAGATCTACATTTGGATGAATATGTTTTAAATGAAAAATGATTTGGCAACAGGTACCAGAAACACAAAAATGAGCACCATTTTTATTTCACAACTCAGAATAAAGTGAGGCCAATTTCATGGGAAAGCCCTTGAAATTTACGAACATAAGAAATTAACCTTGCTTCCAAATTCATTGTATCTTTGAATTGGCATGCAATTTGGTAAAACACCAGAGAGCACTTTGGTGATTTTTATAAAATTATTAAAAATGATTTTTGATGCAAACTCAACTTCATGGTCTTGTATATGTTTACGGCTATCCAAAACTAGTTGGGTTTAATTTTTTGAGCATCCTAGAAAATTTGGTGGACAAATCTTTGTTTTGCATGATTCTGCCATTTTGGCATTTTAGGAAAATAAATTGTGTGAATTTATTTTTGTGTTGCAATATTGTTTTCTAGCATGTATAAGTTGTGTGAACTTGTTTTATAAGTGTTACTTAACTATTTTAGCATGTTAGATTGTGTGGACTTGAGTGGAGAAGAATTATGATTTTGGTTATTAACATATGATTATTCTCTAGTTAATATTTGCATAGCATTTTTGAGTGTTAACTTTATGTGCAAACACTTGGATTATTGATTGGATCCATTACCATGTTGGTACTTATTCTGTGTTGTTATCACCTCTACTATCTTGCATTTTCATTGGTATAGAAGCATGAGTAGCTTTGCCAAGACTATGAGAATGTTATGGAAAAATTCCCTCATGTGTGGAATTTTTGACATAAACATTTGTGGTGGTGTAGCCACATATTTTTGGGTTGTGTTCATAGGACCAGTAGAATTTTGGTTATGTTTTTATGAGTACTTGAACCCTAGAGTTTTCACTTGTGTGAAAACAATAGCATGGGTATCATTACCTTGCTTGTGTTAGCATCCTGTTATTTTCTACTAGTATTGTTATTGCACTAGATGCTAGTTTAGTATTTTGTTAATTTTTAGCAAGTATGACCAGAGGCTTTGTGACCTCTTAATTCTTTGTTATGCTAGTGGAACACCCACTGGTGTCATTTCATTTTGGTGGAAACATTATTTCCCCCACACTAGATGTGTTTCTTCTATATAGTTTCATAACTAATGAGTGCCTAGTATTTTTGCTTTGGATTTTTAGTGCTAGATGAAAATGTGTATGCTTCTGTTTATAAGTGGTTGTAATCATGTTTGGCTTGCTAGGAAAAATACATTCTTGGAGTGTTGTTTGATTCCTCTAGTAATGCCCTTTTTATTACCACTAGTATGTAGGAGTTGCCCTGCAAATTGATGCATTGCTTTATTAAATGAGATATTTTTGTTATAGCAAGTATATATGTTTTTCAATACTGTTTTTATGACATGGACCCTCTGGTTGTATTTCAATTACTTTATTGAAATGCATCCATTGATTCTTCATGTTTGAGTAGCACTAGTTTCCTTAGCAGTTTTTGTATTGAATTGTTTTCCCTGCTAACTTGTGTTTGGTGGATATTTATGTAGCCTTGCATAAGGACATGTTTTCATTTACCCTTATGATAACATTGTTCCTTGTTTGCATTTTAGTATTTTACTTGTTATGCATGCTTGCATAGGAAACCCTTAGTAGAAACATGTCTATAGGATTCCTCCTTTTTAGTCATTGTTTCTATTGTTCTCACTATGAGAAATTGTGTGTTTTATGATGAGTCTATTACCTTGTTACACTTGTGTAGGCTCACTGATTTGTAAAAGTAACTTTTGCAAATCATGTGTCTTATTTATTCTTGATGAGAGTTTAGGCTTAGCAGATTAGCTACCTTGTTATTTTTGTGGTGTGGTTGATAGACCCATTGCCATGATTATTATTGTGCATGTTTTGTATACTCTTAGTAGTTTCACCATTGTGAAACTAAGTTTATTTTGGGTTTATTAATATCTTGGTATGAGAGTGGCACACCCACTGAATCCATGATATTAAGGTTGTGAGATATGTTCCTCCAACCTTAAGTTGTCTTATTAAATGGCATTTTTGCCAAGTATGTTTGTTTGATTGTTTGCCTAAATTAATAATTGTGTGTTTGGTTATTATTAGATTCCTTGCTGTATGTATTGTTATGTATGGTTGCTTTCCTTGATTGGTTCTGAATGTGTGTCCTTTATTCTATTTACGACGTTAGAAAACGAAGAGGAAGGAAGTGTCGGGAAGCTCTATTTCAAGTTCCAGTCACTCCAAAACCAGGGACACAAGGAGATACCAGGCAAGCCATCCTGATTGCTTGCTGATACAATACTTACCATTATCTATCATGCATGTTTTACCTCTGAAGTTTTACCAAAAACTTGATTATCAAAACTATTTTTGAGGTGGATATTACTACTATACTAGTATATAGGTTACTATTATGCCAGTAGTTAAACTTGGTAATACCAAGCTCATAGGCCACCATATGGTATTTATTACCATCAAATATATTAGTCCCTAAGTGGACACCCTAAAATTGTGAAACTACAAAACAAAGTCTTTACGGAAAAACCCGGAGAAAAGGCGGATCCTTGTTCTCCGGAGGAATGTGGAAGTGGTCATTTTTGAGAAAGTGGTGTTTTCAAAAATGACACATAACCTAGTCTTCGCCGGACAACCTTTACCGTACTGCCACCCTACCCCAACATGGGCACGGGGCTTAACTTGAAGTTTGTTCTTATTAGTGTGTGCTATCTCACTTGCTATAAGGGGCGTCGTACCCTCGAACCGAATGTCGTGGAGACATATAAAGTGTGGGATTGATTTTCCCTCCGGTCGCATCAGCTGAGGCATCCTGGCTTGGCGGGGATTAGCTCAGTGCCGGGGATGTGGGAAAACTCAACTGAGAGATAGGCATATTCTAGCTTGAACATAGTGGATGGTTATGATCAGATACCTGATGTTCACATACTGTTGTTACAGTCCGTGATTGTTCACAGGAGGTGTACTGGATCTGGTGGATGTGTACACCTCTGCAGAGTACAACTTTTTCGAAGAAGCCGCGTCCTCGGATATGGACAGTTGAATGGCCATGTAGCTAGCATTGTGTCAATGTTTTCAAAAAGGAAGTTTTTGAAAAGGGAAATCTTTGAAAGGAAGTGTTGAACTTGGGAAGTTCGGAAAGGAATGGAAACTTATACCGTGGAGGTATCGTTGATGATGGTAAGCCAGATGTTGTTATACAAAACAAAATGTTTTGCAAAGAAAACCTTTTCTACTCTAAGCAAGAATTCTGGAAACTGATTCCATGAAGTTTTGCAAAGAGAAAATATTCTTTAACAAAGTTTTACAAAACCTCTTGTACCTGTGATATCTACAAGAGAAATAAAACTATATTATTTTCTTCTGAAGTATCTTCTTCAACGAAGATACAGATTAACCTGACTGCAACTGTGGTGTCATCATATATGAACACCATTGGTAGTGAACCCTATTTATAGCCTACCTATTCCACCATATAAGCATATTTGCATGTTGGTAAGTGACATGATGGATGTCTTGCTGAGTACATTCAAACGTACTCATTATGGTTTCTCCCCTGGTATCTACTTATCAGATTTTGAGAAGGAACCTCCGAAGGATATCTATGAAGAGAAGTACGGAGTTGACAGCTTTGCGAACTAGGATCGTCTCCGGGTCAGCAGCCTGTAGGTTAAGGCGTGACTTGGGCTCAACTACGTTGTGGGTTTTAATTGTCTTCCGTTGTGTTTGTTAAGTTGCCTGCCCTTTTGGCAGTTGTGTTAAACTTGATCATGTGATCATTTATGTAATACCTTTATGTATTCGTGTAATGGATGATGTATTTCTGTGTGCCAACTTTGTATGTTGTTCACGACTGATCTTTCTGGGATCGTGAATGTATGCATACGTAGGGTTTCAGACTGCCGGTCTGGGGTCCTTACACAAGGCTTCAAGAAGCAGGGTCAAGGGCTCTGGTTCGAGTAGATATTATGGTCAACACACTAGGCTTGGCCATGCTTCCAAAAGATCAAGGAAACAACCAGAAATCAAAGTGCAAAAGTGTATCTCCTACTGTTCATAGAGAAAATTCAGAAAATTCAGACTTTAGGACTTAGAAATTTTCTAAGTGTTGAAAACAGACAGAAAGTTGAAAAAGTTGAGTTTCTTTTCAAGGCTCAAATGATTCCCAGAATTGGTTTTCAAAGTATGAATTTGTTAACCATGTTATATAATTTCATAAACAACTTTTGAAAACAATTTTGAAATGTTTTAAGGCCATGAAAGCAATGTGGAAAAAGGTATACTTTCTGTTTTTATCTATTTCTCAAAACTGTCTTTTTCTGCCTTAATTTTATACCACAAAAACAACAGGCAAAAGATAGTTTTTATTTCTCCACAAATAAATGTGAGCTTATGGGTTTGTAGTACATATATCAAGGATTAATTAAAAGTCAAGAAACAATAAAATAACAATTTATAGCTTGGTGAAAACAATGGTAGAAAACAGGTACTTGGATTATTTTTCAGAGATTGTTTTCTATAGGAAAGTTAAAAGAAAAATTTCTTAGATCATTTTGGAAACTTGTTTTCTTGGATCAAACAAAGTTAAAAGTTTGTTTTAATATGCAAAAAAGAATGATCCAAGTCTTGGAATAAAAATCCACTTAAGTAATAATAGGAAAACATTAGGGAAAAATAATAAGGATATTTTTCAGAAACAAAAGGTATTGGTTTTATCAAGAAACAAATCTTGAGTTGCAAATATGGTTTAGCACAAAAACACATGTTAGTTCAAAAAATCATGTTGTAAAAAAAAAATTGTTGGCCCTAATTTTGGTCTTCTTGACCATAGTCCAAGAATCCAAAAACTGGGGTGTGACAGACCTTCCCCCCTTAAAAGAATCTCGTCCCGAGATTCGCAGGCAAGCGAAAAGAGGGTATGGTCAAAACAACAATGTTAGATTATTTGTTTACATAACATGTGTCGGTGAGTGGTAACATTATTTTCGGGGTGCTTCCCCCCTTTGATTAATCTTACCAAGATTCACCGGTAAATTAGTTTTCCTTTCAAAGGTTTGGGTGCCACGTTCTAAACCTTGAACTTATGGTTCTTCAGAAAACATGCTATCAAACCAGGACTTTATCTTGCAGACAAAAACCTACTTTTCCCAAACTCATATGACCAATTTAATGGATATCCACCAACATATACTTAGCATGAGCTTTCCATTGCTCATATCCAAAATCGAGGAAAATCCACTATCTTCCTCTTACTCTAATATAATCGAGTCTCAAGTCATTTGTTTTCCCTCAAAGGTATTTTACCAATATCATCAAGATACCAATACTGTGCACTACCCAACTATGTAGGGTCTTTTCAAAAGCTCCAAACTCTTATATATTTTTCCTAAGACCTATCATCATCATTTTATATCCACCAATCTTTATAAACCTCAAACATTCTTTAAAAACTACAAACCTTAGTTACTGATAACTTCCAAATCTTTGGGGTCCACAACTGGTTATCCCCGGATATTATATCATAGTTAAACTCCACTAAAATCGTATGATCCTAAAATTTTCCTTCCTAAGCTAAACCTTAATGAGTTTTCCACCATCTCATATTTTAAGATCTGGTTCCTCCAAAACATACATACGAGAGATCTTGTCGCCTAGTAACGATCATATTTTTATCCATCCAATAATTTTTTTCAACCTTTCACTTTCTTCAAAACAGCTATAGAATCATCCTAAGGCACCTTTACCTTTGTTGTTGGAAAAAGTTGCTTACACGTTTTCTTTTAACCGGGTGATAACAACTCTGTAACATATCAACTTTGTATGTTACTCTGTAAGGTATTTGGTTCTAGATACCACTTTGTAGGGTATTAAAACGAAAATTGATGAGCCAACTCTGTGGGGTTTTAAGCTTAAGATTAGATGAGGTTGTATTACCAATTTTGTAAGGTCTCCAATTAGAATTAGACAAAGACATTTTACCAACCCTGTAGGGTGGCAACAATTTAATTTACTCTGTAGGGTGTTATACTACAATTAGATGAGATTTCGTTAGTACCGTTAATTATTTAAGATTTTATTTAGTCCGACGTGACACTTCAAGTGTTCCATTTACGTCGGGTTTCTCAGGGTACCATGACAAACAACGAGGGGGTTCACAGGTTTGGTTTGAGAACGTACCATTGGCTATGGCACGAGTTGCAGAGGTTCCTGCCACATCATCTTGGTCTCGAGGTCCACTCATCAGACTCTTGCGTTTCTTCTAGGATGGACCCTGGCGTTCTTGGGGTTCATCAAGAGCAAAGTGTCCTTCCTGCCCACAGGTAAAGCAACCCGTGGTTCTAGGCTTGACCTTCACACGTATCCTTGAAGATTGTGGCATCGCAGGCAAAACGCTGCGAGTCACCCATAAACTAGTTTCTCCTGGCGTCACCATCTTCCGTTTGCGGCTCTCTCCATCAAGCAGTTGTTGGTATCCTCTCATAAGGAACGCAGTATTCTCAGCGTTGGTGATGACAAGCTGAGTCAACTGTTCCAGGATAGCATGGGTGGCAATGTGTTCAGCACGAGCGGCTTCACTTTCTTCCTTCAACAGAGCAAACAGTTGAGCAACTGTCGGCTCAGGTGATGGAGGTAGATCGCTGGCCATGCTGAAGACAAAGAACTGTGTAAGACGAGAGCAACCAAAGGTGGTTTTGGTTGTAAAGGCTCGTGACATATACTGGCTCATAGCGGAGATGAGAACGGTAGATAACACGACAACAAGCAAACATCAAACAAAACTAATGCCAACTGAAACCAAGATTGACATACGCATGAAACAGAGTCTTAACATCGTAGCTTAACTTAAGGGTTCACAAGGGTAAAGCATAAGGCTTACAACACAACTGGCACACACAAAGCTCTAACAGAGTTCACACAATACAGACAAAAAAGCGTCTGGGTGGAAATAACACAACTCCTAACATTCTGTGGCAATCCTAAGTGCTTGAGGAAGCGCGTAGTTGTTCCTCCAACTCTTCAACTTTGGTCTTACTAGCTTCAAGCTGGAACTGAAGGTCTCTCACTTGTGCACGGAGATGGAAACCAACAAACCTCATGGTCTTTCCCTGTGCCACGAGCCGGCGCTCGGTAGCAGTGGAAACTCTCAGGTCTTTGGTCAGCTGGAAGATCTCTCTTCTCTGGGTATCGAACTCTCCTCTGAGCCTATCAAGGGAAAACTAAGTGTTGTACAGCTGTCCCTCCAAGTGCTGGAAATGACGAGCAAACACAAAGTCTTTGGTGACATCTACTGGCTTGTCGTCGTCAACGCGCCTCCCATAGTATCTATAGGGGGTGCCTTCAAACTTGTCGCGAAAGAAGTTCGCGAGTTTGGCAATGGTCTGCTGCATCACTCTAAGGATACCATCTCCCCAGCTGTTCTCCTTTACTTCATACGTGATTTCAGGGGTTGACGGTGCTAGAAAGGGTGCGCGGATGGTACAGACCACCAACCAGGACAACTCTCATCCATCATGGTGAATCTGGGCTCCCTTCAACTCAGGTGTGGGACGACCGATAAGACGAGTCATCTTGATCAAATCCTTCTCAAAGCGGCGGTAGCAAGGTGCATGCGATCCCAGCCGAAAGGACTCGGTGAAGACAACTGCCATCTAAACAAAATTTTAGCGTAGATTAAGTTAGGTAACAGTGTGCAAATTTTTAAGATGCTCCTTTTTAACTTAAGTGTAGATAGAGTTTTTGAAACATAGAGGGGATGGCGTATAGAATCATTTTGAAAAACAAATAGTCATCTTAGTGACCCGGGGTTATTAACTTTTATTATAGAGTACTAGCTAACGTCCATGCTAACTAAGGTCTCCTAAGGTCAGGATAGCTCAGATACCAACTCTGTAGGGCCTGCCCTTCGAAACACTGTTCAAGGACACCCCTGATATGCATACATTCACGATCCGAGGAATTCAGTCGTGAACAACATATCAAGTTGGTACACAGATACAATATCCATTACACGGTTGCACAAACACTTACAAAAGGGGATTGGTCTCTTGACCAAAACCAGAACGGCAGCCACGCAGGGCAACACACAACACACACAGCGGAAGACTAAACACACTCATAACGCGGTAGAGCCCAAGTCACGCCTTCACCTAAAGGCTGCTGACCCGGAGACGATCCTAGCTCGCACAGCCATCAGCTCCGTACTCCTCTTCGTCGATCTTCTTCTGAGACTCATTCTCAAAGTCTGGCAAGTAGATACCAGGGGCGAAACCATCATAACTACATTTGAATGTACTCAACAATGAGGCTGTTTTCCAACACATTATGCCAACCTTCAGGGCTTGGAAAAGAAACTTTGTTCATGATATCACCATGCATTCACATAGGGTGAAGGACAAACATTTGCATCTGTTGCTCCACTGGATACAGCATCTTGCTTGATCTTGCTTGGAGATGTATATATTTTTGTAATATCTCTCCTTTTGTAAATACTCTTTGGTTCTTTTCAATAAAATGCTATGGGGTTTAACCCCATAGTTTAGGTTCAAAAAAAAAATGTACTCAACAAGACATCCATCATGTGACTTACCAAAAATTCAAGTATGCTTATATGGTGTAATAGGTGGGCTATAAACAGGGTTTACTACCAATGGTGTTCATAAATAATTACACCACGGTTGCAGTCAAATTAATCTGTATCTTCGTTGAAGAAGATACTTCAGAAGAAAATAATATAGTTTTTCTCTTTCTTTTAGATATCACATGTACAAGAGGTTTTGTAAAGCTTTGTTAAAAGAATATTTTCTCTTTGCAAAACTTCTTGGAATCCGTTTCCAGAATTCCTGCTTAGAGTAGAAAAGTTTTTATTTGCAAAACTTTTTGTTTTGTAAAACAACTTCTGGCTTTCCATCATTCGTACATCCATGGTACAAAATTTCCTTCCTTTCCGAACTTCCCAAGTTCAACACCTTTTTGAAAACTCCTTTTTGCAAACATCGACACAATGCTAGCTACATGGCCATTCAACTGTCCATATCCGAGGACGCGGCTTCTTCGAAAAAGTTGTACTCTGCAGAGGTGTACACATCCACCAGATCCAGTACACCTGACGTGAACAACCATGGACTGTAAAAACAGTATGTAAAACATCAGATAACTGATCCTAACTTTCCACTATGTTCAAGCTAGAATATGCCTATCTCTTCAGTCGAGTATAATCTCCCCGGCTCCCTGCCTAGACAGGAGACTCAACGGATGCGTCCATAGGGAAACTTAATCCCACACTCTATATGTATCAACATTGGGAGTTTTGATGACATTTGGTTCGAGGGCATGACAACCCTTATAGCAATTGATATATAACACACACTAACAAGAACAAACTTCCAGTTAGGCCCCGTTCCCATGTTGGGGTAGAGTGTCAGTACGGTAAAGGTTGTACGGCGAAGACTAGGTTATGTGTCATTTTTGAAAACACCATTTTCCCAAAAATGACCACTTCCACATTCCTCCGGAGAATAAGGATCCGCCTTTTCTCCGGGTTTTCCATAAAGCCTTTGTTTTCTAAAACACAATTTTAAGGTGTCCACTCAGGGACTAATATTTGCGATGGTAATAAATACCATATGGTGGCTTATGGGCTTGGTAACACCAAGTATTAACTAATGGCATAATAGTATATATATAATAGAAGTGATACTCACTTCAAAAATAGTTTTTTGGAAATCAAAGTTTTGTAGAACTTTTCAGAAGTAAAACATGCATGATAGAAAATGATAAGTGTAATATCAGCAAACATCAGGATGGCTTGCCTTAAGTCTCTTAATGTCCCTGGCCTTGAAGTAACTTGAACTTGACGCACAGCTCCACAACCGCTTCTTCTTCTTCGTTTTCTAGCGTCGTAAAAGAATAAAAGACACACTCTCAGGTCTAAGACCAAACAACTAAGATAAACAACACATACAGCAAGCAAGGGTACAATAGTGCAAACTCACAAGCGTTATTGAGAAAACTGCCTTACATAACTCTCAGTGTACAAAACTATCGTCAGACAAACATATGGTTTAGAAAACCATATCCCACATCTTACATACCATATATGGGTTGGTGTACTACTCTCATAATAAGATATGTAAGAGGCTAAAAATATAGCTTGTGGGTGCAAAGGGTTAGGTTACTATGATAGAAACATCAAGCAGGACAATACCCATGGCAGTGGGCATTATCCACCACAAGCAACTGTCACTTAATGTGTTCATGATTTAGTTGTATGTTTTAGTTTCATAAGATACTCTTCAACACAATAATAACACAAGTATATACTCATACCAAGGTAAATCACTCAAACATAATCCAATAAGCAAGCAAACAACACCACAGATGAATGGACTATTTATTTACTATGTTATTGTTTACTTGAAGTTTTGGAATCCATCAATCATGAAAGTTTAGCAAACAACCATTAGCTAATAACCAATGAACCAAGTCATGAAAATAATCTAAACACAATCTTCACTCAAAATAATATCCCTATTACACAAGCATAAAAACAAGACTTCACTAATAGCATACTAGTATGGGAATTTCTACACAAGCATGCTATAAGAGATAATTATTAATTTACAACCATAGCACATGCAACTAAATAATTCAAGGCATCATAACAGAAGTAATAAATTCCTTAACATGCTATAATAAAATCATACACTCATAAAATAAAAGATGGTAATACTAGAGCAAAATTCACCATTTTCTAGGGGTGACACTAGTTCATCACTAGAGAAGCAAACAATGCCACTATGATGCCTAACTCTAAACAAGCAAGTCATGATCATAAATGTACCTAATAACAGTACACAAAACTTACACATGCTAGTAAGCACAAACATCAAAACAATTTGATGAAACAACTATTAAGCATGCACAAATTCATTCTAGCATATTTTAGTTCTTCCTAATTAATTTCTAGCAAGCAAACATGGTATAACCTACACAACCAGTAGCTATGCATTCCATTGAAAGTTATATAAACCTTTTCAAAAAATCCAAACAATCAATTTAAAATCATTCACAAACAATCTATCAATCTCATGGGATCATTTTATTTGCAAACAATTTAGTTTAGCACTCACTAGTGAATCATTTCTTAACATGATACTCCTAAGGAATAGTATTCTAACAAAAGATTCACATCTATCATACTAGTATCTTCTGATAAGAAATAAACTTCTCACTTGCATAAGTGGAAACAAACAAATATATTTTTCCATGGTGGAAAATAACAATCAATCATATAGTTAAAACATGATAATTTCTCACATGTGCATGGTTGGGGATTTTCATCCACAACCAAGATGCTATGGGACCAGTGGGTTATGGGCCCACTAATACCAAGGCAAAAGAGGTACTAAGCCTCTGGTTACTCACGGCAAACATTAGCATGCAAGATAAAAATACAAAGCCATTTATTCTAGTGAAACAATACTAGTGCATACTAAACAACAAGACTTACTCATGCTTCACTATAAAAAAGACATGCAAGCTAACATAGGTATTAACTTCAAAATAACAGTACCAAAATGGTCCTGGATTCATAGCAATCATAGCACAAAATTCATCAAAGCATTCACACAAAGATTTAGCTCTCACAGATTCCAAATAATACAACTAGAAGGTAACAAAAGCTATTTCATTTTTATTTCAGTTTCCAAACATGCACACACTTTCTAAGGTTGATGTACTGTAAGGAAACAACTCAATAAAAAGTCCTAAATCTTTATACATGCTAGGAAGCAAGATTAAATCAACCACACAATTTATTCCAAACAAGAACACATTCCGAAACAAAAACAGAAAAGCTGCTGTTTCTAGATCTGTCCACCAAAAATAATCCAGAGCTTCAAAAATTAATATAAGCTAGGAAAACATAGATCTAGTCAATACCAAACTCATCCAATTGGATTTTCTCCAAAAAGTATTTTTAAACTCCTTATAAAAATCATAGAAAAGTCTACTGGTCTTTTAGTAAACTGGATGGCATTCTCATTCTACAACTCACCTTGATGTGAGGTTAGGTGCATTGGATATATATTTTAAATAGATATCCAGAACAGTTTAGTTTGTTTCATTTGGTTACATATTAAAAGTTATGGTCAAAACATTCACAGAGACAGTCTATGGCAAAACATTTATTGTGCTCAAGATAATTGCCCAAAAGTAGATCTGCAAATTTTATATGGTTTAGATTTCAGGTCTTTAGGTCCATGAATTTTCTCAGATTTTAATTCACACGTTTAGTATTTTTACCACGTCCAAAGTAATCATACATATCTCTGTTAAATTATAAAAGGAATAAAATTAACTGCAATGCGGGCTGGTTCTGCGAGGCCGCGACCCAACTAGGCGCGAGCGCAGCCCGCTGCGCTTGCGCGCGCGCTCGCAGGCGCGGGAAAAGGCCGTTTGAGCCTGGCCGTTGATCTCCAGATCGACGGCCCGTGCTCTTCTTCCTCCTCCTCTCACTATCTCTCTCTGAACCGAACGAAGAAGAAGGGGGCGCGGTCGGATAGCTCACCGTGGGGCTCGGCAAGGGACATAGCGGGCTCGGGGTGGTTGCAGGTGTGCAGGGGCGTCACGGGGAGTGTTCGGCGTCGACTGGCGTGGCTCCACGCGGCGGCGCGAAGCAGTCGTCCGCCGCGGTGCTCCCGGATGGTGTGGCTCCACGCCGCGGCGCTCCGGCGAGTACAGGGCGCGGGACTATGTCTGGGAGGTTCAGGGGCTCGTGGGGAGTGGCCCTAGGGTGGAGGGAGGTGCTGGGATGGTGTGGCTCGGGCAGGGCTTCGCCGTGGCCGTTGCGGTCACCGGCGTCTAGAGCTCGAGCTCGGGGGGTACCCAGGACATTTGCCGACAGAAGCATCTGTAGGGATATGGTACCTTTGCCGACAGATTGCCAGTGGGAAAGACCTACGCCGACAGAAGATGAAGAGTCGAGGGAAAAGCAGTCGCCCTAAGTTTTACCGACAGAAGATTGCCAGTGGGAACCTTTGCCGACACTTGTTCTGTTGTTGTTCATGAATCTATGCCGACAGTTATTCTGTAGACATACCCAGGACATTTGCCGACACTTATCTTGTAGCCATTCGTACTACTTTTGCCTACACTTATTTTGTAGCCATTTGTACTATATTTGCCAACACTTGTGTTGTAGGCAGACCTTTGCCGACACTTATGTTGCAAAACACAATTATATATATAATGCTAAGTTATTAGCATCAGTAGTTTATACAATCCATATACCATAAAACACTTGAGGAATACTCATATCGTCTTTGAAAAACAGTTGAGAAATACATTGCTTTAACAAACATATACTACACAAGGACAAGTATATCCACATATATATCATCAATACATTTATCAAAAGTACAGAAACATCAAATGCTTGACATGGATACTGTTTTTGGCAAACTCATCATATATGTAGCTAAATAGTTTGGTTAACCCATCAGAAAAAATTGAAAAAAAAGTTGCTGCTCCCCACATCCATCCAGGAGAACAAGCATGCTGGTCTAGAACACTTAAAGTCTTCAAACACCCGATGGTCAAAAGCACTTCAAAGTCAGCATATCCATGTGCACAAGGTGGCTAAGAATCTGAAATGTTGTCAAACAAAAGTTGTCATGCTCTGAATGTTTCAAGATGGCAGGCAACCAATAAGATTATAGTTGACACAACATCACATAGTTAATGTAATCTGCAAAAATAATTGCTACCCGAATATTGTGTGTAAATTTAGTACAGTAGAGTCGATGCTTTGATGCTTTGTGGGAATTGCAACATTAGGGAGCATTTATATAGCTAAATTTAAGCAAAACACAAGAATCTAAAAGAAACAAAAGTATCTCCTTTCAATGGCATGTATTCTTATGTACCAAGCTATAGTAATAGCAAAATCATCCATCATGGTTACCAAGAGAATCCATTATGAAGTGGTCATACAAGACAGCTTGAATGTAAGTCAAAGTGGAGCTATAAAACTAGACGATGCACCTTTCTAGTATTTGGTTAAGTTACATAAGTATTTAAAAGTAAGGGGTCAGGTTGGTTTCTGTACAACTGAAACCGTACAAAAGGAAGCAAACACGCTTGTGCAGGAAACAACTACTCATGCATATGGATAGAACGGATCAAGATTGGTTAGCCGAACCTATGTCCGCAACACGAAGACACAAACAACTTTACGATGACCTTCACAAGTAGCCTTTTACTGTGAAACTGCAATGAAAACACCAGGAAATATGGGCTCTCAAGTAACATATATTGAAAATATTAAAAAGTTCTCATATGTCAATATACCAAATGGGTGTCTCGCATGAAAAATAACTACACCATAAATCAATAGACCAAATGTCAATCGGCCGCAATGAGCATGGCAGTATAATGAAGCACCACTAATATCATGTAAAATTACAAGTCGCATATACAGTAGCATCCTCAAGGAACCTCTTCAAAATGCATACCAGGACCAGAATTTAAGCATTACACTGACTACAGGCAAAGCTACAAAGGGTTATATTATAGTTCAACAGGAATTACATTAAAAAACGGTTTATTAGTACTGCCTCAATTGTTTGTCCGTACATCCACATTCAACAAAAGTAAAAAAAGACAAGACATGTGGCAACATTTGAAAATTTTACTAGCATACTTCTCACGTTTTAAAATACGCCAGGAGATTTTCCTACCACTAAGAGATCTCATTTCCCTTTGTTCTAGTTCTTACGGGACCTGAAGACTGAACTCATCAATAATAAGCAACCCAGGCACCAGATCAGCAATAAATTCCCCTTCACAGCGACACTAAGCTGATATATGGACTAAGTCAAATACCTGAACATTGCTTTCCTCCATCAATGGCTCTTTACCCTCGCACAATGCTTGCACCTGCTCAATGAAATTTTATAAGAAGGTGATAATGCAACCTGAGTACCTTAGCGTAAATCGGATCTGTCACTATGTTTATTCAATACGTTGCACTCATCTAGATAATAATACAATGGGTCTGCAGTATAAATCAAGAACAGATATAGGATAAAAAGAAACTACACTAAAATCTGTATTACCACAGAAGAATCAACATCATCTCATCACAGGGAACATCCCAAATCTCAGATCTAATCCTGCAGGCTCAAGCCCTTCCTCCTCTCGCGCCAAGATCGAGTCTTCCGGTCTGAGATCCACCCTCCATTGTGCGTCTCGATCTGGTGGATAGGGGGGAAAAGGAGGTGAGTGGCGGACGGGTCCCGGCTAGCTAAAGAGATTTGAATGTGGGGCGGCCGGAGCTGTAGGTGCACTTGGATACTGTAAGGTAGGAGACAGGTCGGATGTACTCGGAGCTAGCTAGGTGGCGGCAGCAGCAGGGCACACGGCTGAAGGTATGGAGAGACCGAGAGAGTGCCCATCAGAGGTAATTGAGGTGGAGGGGTTGTGGTTGCCTCTACAGGACATGCTTTGTTTGTCATGTGCTGTGTGCGGTAAGTGTGGGTGAAGAGTATAGCTGGCCAAACGGGCCGCCCGGCACGGCCCGCTGCGTGGCTAAAATGGCACGGCCGAGGAGCGGCACGGCCCGTTAAAGGCACGGGCCAATCGTGCCGTGCCGGGCTGGCCCACGGGCTGCTGCGCGCGGGGCACGGCACTACGGCACGCTTAAAGCCCGACATGCCATATTTAGGCACGAAAGCCCATTTCGTGGCACGGCACGGCTGGCCCAATTAGTGGGCGGGAATTTTGAATTTCGTCATTTTGGTGGGTCTGGGAGGAGGGGAAAGCGGGAGGCAGCAATTTTTCTCCATTAGGGGGTAATTAGGCATGTAATTAGCCCATTTTAACTGCGATTTGTCTCAATTTAGAGGTATTTTGTCATACTTAACCGTTAGAGGCCTAATTTAGTCCAAAAAATTGCATTTTTTCCCTATAAAAAGAGTTATCCGACCTCTAATTTAATCGTGCCATGTCGTGCCCGTGCCGGGCCGCGTGCCGGCCTATTTACGTCGTGTCGTGCCGTGCCGGCCCACGTGCTTCAAATCGAGGAGCGGCCCGGGCACTAACGTGCTCGTGCCGTGCCACGGCCCAATTCAATCGTGCCGTGTCGTGCTTGTGCCGGGCCAAAAAAGTCGTGCTTCTTAGCATCCAAGACTTCTAGAAGCAGTGTCAAGGGCTCTGGTTCGAGTAGATATTATGGTCAACACACTAGGCTTGGCCATGCTTCCAAAAGATCAAGGAAACAACCAGAAATCAAAGTGCGAAAGTGTATCTCCTACTGTTCACAGAGAAAATTCAGAAAATTCAGACTTTAGGACTTAGAAATTTTCTAAGTGTTGAAAACAGACAGAAAGTTGAAAAAGTTGAGTTTCTTTTCAAGGCTTAAATGATTCCCAAAATTGGTTTTCAAAGTATGGATTTGTTAACCATGTTATATACTTTCGTAAAAAACTTTTGAAAACAATTTTGAAATAATTTAAGGCCATGAAAGCAATGTGGAAAAAGGTATACTTTCTGTTTTTATCTGTTTCTCAAAACTGTCTTTTTCTGCCTTAATTTTATACCACAAAAACAACAGGCAAAAGATAGTTTTTATTTCTACAAAAATAAAAGTGAGCTTATGGGTTTGTAGTACATATATCAAGGATTAATTAAAATTCAATAAACCATAAAATAACCATTTATAGCTTGGTGAAAACAATGGTAGAAAACAGGTACTTGGATTATTTTTCAGAGATTGTTTTCTATAGGAAAGTTAAAAGAAAAATTTCTTAGATCATTTTGGAAACTTGTTTTCTTGGATCAAACAAAGTTAAAAGTTTGTTTTAAGATGCAAACAAGAATGATCCAAGTCTTGGAATAAAAATCCACTTAAGTAATAATAGGAAAACATCAGGGAAAAATAATAAGGACATTTTTCAGAAACAAAAGGTATTGGTTTTATCAAGAAACAAATCTTGAGTTGAAAATATGTTTTAGCACAAAAACACATGTTAGTTCAAACAATCATGTTGTAAAAAAAAATTGTTGGCCCTAATTTTGGTCTTCTTGAGCACAGTCCAAGAATACAAAAACTGGGGTGTGACATATTTGAGTAGATGTATCTTATGTACCCCGTTCTTATTTGATAGCTTTGATCAATCTAGTTCTTGAGAGCGTGTGTGGTGTGATGGGTGTATTAGTTGGAGTAACGGGGGGTGGCTAGTGCTGTGAAAGTGACAGAAGTTCAGCGATCCACTTTGGTTTTGTTAAACCTTTCTTAGTTACCTCACTAGGGATAAAAAGGAGTACCTTGTTTCCGGGGATTTGAAGTGACACTAATCAATCTCCATGACTAGATCTAGCAAGTTCTTGCTTCAACTTCATGTCACATTGCTTGAAGCTATACTCTGGTTTTTCCTTAATTATCGAGGTGTTATGATTTATTTCGCATCTTGGTGGAGTATAAGAGGGATCAATATGACCGTAGAGATCTCTATGCTAAGACGTGATGCCCATATGAAAGTACTCAATGTTAAACATGTTATTGAAATCTCACATGTAATTCTTTATGTCCACCGAGAGAATGCAAGTGTGAAACCATGAACCCCGGTCCTATTTTAATTATAAGAAAACACTCTAGTTACTTTGCTGCAATTTAATTTACTTGCATCTCCAATTCGAATTTACATTATCTCCATCACCACTTGCATCACAAAAATACAAAAACAATCCATTGCATTTTATTTTCTCATTTGCATTTAGTAGTAGATTTAATTATTGCACATTTACTTTCAGTTTTGCATCGCAATTTAGAAGTCTCACACCTTGTGCTTGACAGCCACTTGGTGAGGTTGAGGGCACAAAATTCTCTACTTGTTTGCAGGATCCTAGAGGAAGCTTGGAAGACAACTGCTGAAATACTGGCTCCCCAAGAGTTCGATATAAACCCTCGAGTCACCCTCGTGGGGAAGAAGGCTTGCCACTAGCTACACACTCTGCACTTGGAGTCTCAACCTAGCCATCAGCGTGTCACTCTCCAATAAAAGAATGCTGGGGGTCCAACCAAGATTATTGCAAAAATAAAAACAAACTGAAAGCAAAAATAAAAGACGCTCCAAGTAAAGCACATAAGATGTGACGGAGTAAAAATATAGTTTCACTAGAAGTGACCTGATAATTTGTCGATGAAGAAGAGGATGCCTTGGGCATCCTCAAGCTTAGATGCTTGAGTCTTCTTCGAATTTTATGGGATCTACCACCGGGGCATCCCCAAGCTTAGGATTTTCACTCTTCTAGATCACGTCATATCATGCTCTTCTCTCGACCCTTGAAAACTTGCTTCACACCAAACTTCTCACAATCTTCATTATCAATGTTAGTGCAATCGAAATAGGTAATTCACATGGTTCAGTTTCAACACAAGAATAACACTCATAAAAATATTAGCTACTGTCACAACTTCTTTTAAAACTGTTTTTCTCAAAAGAATGCCAAAAGAAAGAGATTAAGATGCAAATGCAATTATTGACAGGAATCTGTCAAAACAGGACAGTAGGATAAAGATGATTTTTTCGGAAATCTTATTTTGATTAAATCAAAAAGTGTTCAACTGAAAAAGGTTTTGTATATAGCCCAGGATTACGCACAAAAAAACTCAGCTCATTTTGAATCTTCTGTGATTTTATACGAATTTAACGGTGGACAGCAAAAATCTGTTTCCTTCGCAGAAATCCGAAATATAGTCTCAACTTTCCACTAGAGGCTTTACTTGGCTCAACAAAAACATAAAAGAAAAGAAACAGCGGGGTTGGTAAGGAAATATACAACACCCAGGTGCAAAGAACACAGAAAGCCCTTTCCATACTGACTCATGAGAAGCTTGATGACCCACAAGTGTAGGGGGGCGCAAGTCTTCGAGGGTAAATATAACCCAATTTATTGATTCGACACAAGGGGAGCAAAATAATATTTATAAGCCTTAACAACTGAGTTGTCAATTCAGCTGCACCTAAAAAGTATCTTGCTTCACACAATTTATTAGTAGTAATGCTGATGTAATGACACAAGTAGTTCAATAGTAACAGTAGTAGTAAAACAACAGTAGCAATAGTCACGGTGAAAATATACGAAGTGGGCAATAGGGCTAAAAACACCGTAGGCATAGGGATGGATGTGCGGGTGTTGCATGATGATATTAACCATTTAATATCGGTAACAAAGGGCAACACAAATATATAAGAGAGTATCCATGTCACAAACTATCGTAGGCACATTTCCCTAGAATTTTTGTATGTGCTTGCAATAAGAACATGCACGTCATCTTTTGTCCTACCATCCCATTGCTGCGGGCCAAAAAGAACTAATGGTAATTAAGGTAATTTTCCCACCAAGCACCGGAGCAAAGCATTACCATACGATGGACACATGTAATCCTCGAAATAGAGTTCATACGGGTTCCGGACTATAAAAGTGTATACAACTAATTGATATGATCCAAGACAACAATTATACTCATGAAGACATAACATGTTCATATCTGAAATCATGGCACTTGGGACCTAATTGACAATCATTAAGCACTCCAAGTTGCAACAATAACAATAAACAACAATAGTGGATCCTAGGCATCAAGCCCCAACAATATAGTGATCTATTACACGATGAATCTCATCCAATCCCTACAAGCCCTCTGCCTACAACAGGGAATTACTCACACATAGAAGGGGGAAATCACGGAGGGTTGACCGAGAGATTATGGAGACGGCGATGGAGACGATCTCCCTGCAATCCCTGTCCCAGCAGGGTGCCAGAATAGGAACTTCTGTCTTTCGAACTAGGGTTTCGGGTGTCGGCGGAGCTGCGGATTGTTTTTGGGGAAAATCTTTCGGGGTTTGTGCATTTCGGGGGAGATAGAGTTTTTATGCCAAAGGGGAGCCCTGGGGGCGGTCCCAGGCCCTCAGGGGCTCACCAGGCACAGCCAGAGGGGGGCTATGGCCACCACCCTCCCGAAGGCCTAGTGGCTCCTCTCAAGTTGTCCTTTGGGCTACGGGAGTTTTCCCGGGAGAAATAATTTCTGTATTTTTTCTAGAATTTTCTCAGAAACTTGAATTTCTTCTCAAAACTAGACACCAAGGGTAATTCTGCTAAAAACATTGATAGTCTGTGTTAGTTTGATCCAAATCAAGCAATTTGATGGAAAAAATAAGAAAGGTGGTTGGAAAAGTACATATGTTTGCTACGTATTAACTCCCCCCGAGCTTAGCTTATTGCTTGTCCTCAAGCAATTCAGTTGATGAACTAGACGCGATATAGAAAACTTTGATAAACACTTTTTAATTCATATGGTATGCATAAGACTATTCCATGGTCAGTATTGAACAAGTACATGATAACTACATAGGGATAATAAATCTTATGAACTCATCATAGCTTATAAAAAATAAACAAATAACCAGGGGTAAACAATATGAAATTATAACATCAACTAGGTTGCAACGATCATAATAAACCATGGTAAGATGTATCTCGCTTGCCCTTAATAGTGTGGAAAAACATAAATGTTGGAGCACTTCCAAAGATCAAGTGGTGAGTAGATATAATAATTTCAGGAGAAACAATATTGCAAACATGCAATATACAATAATATTTTGGGACAATGCACATTATACTCAGAATGATAATCATGCACTCCTAACCGGTGCAGAAAGTAAGATGGACACCCAGCATGCTAGTAAAATAAGGGCCCTTCGTAGATGGAAGCAGGGATTACTCATGTGTCAGAGGTTTTTAGAGAGGTGTATGTCTATGTCAACAAATGTTAATGAAAAACTTATCATAATCCATGTCAAGAAAAGTTTACAGACTTTTGTGAGCGGTTTCCATTATTTTTTTTAGTTTGGCACTTCCCCCACCTTTCCTTTCACAAACAGGGCTAGCCGTATCCACGGGTACCCACCAAGTTTCATCAAACCATGTGGAAGTGCCTTTTATATTATCTGAGTTCTTATTATTTGGCATCAGCTCTCGACAAATTTAGATGAGTACCAATTCCATATTCATCGGGTGAAAATAATAGAGAAGTACTTTGCTTGACACAAACCATAATAAAATTTGAACTACTTCCTCATGAGCTAATGCAGGAACAAAAAAATTAATTATTTTGAAGGTTTAAAGGTAGCACATGAGCAATTACTTGGAGTGGCGGTGAAATACCACATATAGGTAGATATGGTGGACACATTTAGCAAACTTTGGTTTTTGGGAGTTGGATGCACGAGTAGAGCTCATACTCAGTATAGTGTGAAGGATAGAAATAGACGGGGAGTGACCAACTAGGAAAGCAACAACTGTCATAATCATGCATTGCGACAAAACAGTACTGAATAAAGCATGGATGTAAAATTATAACCTAGAAAATAAAAGATCATCGAGGCTTAAACTAACTTTACTTTATAGTCTGTCATGCATGACCATGTGACAAGTCGATCCAAAAAAGTTCTTCGGAGGGGAATACCATCAAACAATACCATGTTATGAACAAAACATGTGACGTTCTAACAACATATTGAGCACTCCTAATCATTTGAGACTAGTCATAAGAAAGCATGAACTACTAAAGCAATATTAGACATAAAGCTATCTATCAAGATGAGCTAATATAAGATCGTGCGGATAAACATATGTTCAAAAATGAAGTGGAGTTCGCTATCCTCACAGTATGTCCATGTTAGGCACGTTGATAACCCTGCAAAAACCATCAAGGGACATTGTCCTCTTTCTATCATAGAGAGAGAACTCCACATGCGGGTTAACACCATCAAATAATTTGAATGTTTGCACAAATATGAAAGTTAGTTTCCACTATTGGGCAACTTCGTTTTTCGCAAAATCTAGCAAACTTGCATTAGAAACAAGTTCATAAAAAGAATTGTAGATACCAGATCCATCAAAAGCTGATTGCAAGGATACGCGGAAGCTCGCACATCCTTCATAACATCAAATTTCAGCATACTAAGATCAACAATTTCCTCGTTCAAAGAAGATCTCATAGTTGATTTCCTTTTGAAAGACCTAGTATCCCTTGAGGAGAAAGGAGAAATCTTCCCTCCAAACCATCCACCCATCTTCTTGAGACTCCTATTCTGAAATTTTTAGCAAGACCAATAAAAGTTAACTAGAAGGGGAATTATTATAGGACACCAGTCTAGCAACCTTAGGGAAACTAATACATGCATTAGAACAATTCAAATCGTCTCAAAACAAGCATGCAAGCTCCAAGAACCAGGCTGTTATGGTTTGCTAGGGTTTGAGCGGGAGAGAGAGAGCTGCGAGGGGGCGGGAGAGCCGGCCGTGGGGATCCTTTCCCACGGCCGGGCAAGAGGGAAGGGTTTTCCTTCTTTATTCTTGCTTGATTAGATTGATACATCCCCTCTCAATATATAGAGAGGTTTACTTGACCCCTAAGCAAGCCTTACTTGACCCCTAAGCAAACCCTAAGACTAATGGGCCTAGGCCCATCACGTACTCTAACACTACACCCCACCTGGACATGCAGCTCGTCCTCGAGCTGCAACCTAACGACGATTCGACCCCACTCAAACCTAACGCCTATTAAAAACAAGCCTTTTACATCTCGGCCTATTTTATTGACCTAAAATAAGCTAACCCGAATGATACTCTTACTCTTAATTTTTGACTCCGAACGATAAGAGAATCCTCCGCGCGCCGAACTTGTGCGTTTGCAGCCTCCTGGATCCCAAGGACGCCATCGGGACCAAAAGAGCCCTCGCGGCGGCCGGTGACGGAATGCAGTGGTGCTACGCAGTGCGCTCCTGTCGGTGACACCATCTCTTCTCCCCGCCGGCTGACTGTCGATGTCGCAGACTTGGAGGTCGCCACCCGTGGGAAAAACAACATGCCCGCCGCCCGTGGGGGAAACCGCATGCCCAATATCCCCCACGCAGCAGACGAGATAGAGGTCCGTTGCACCACGAAGCGCAACTTGGAGGAGCTGCAGCTGCAAATCACGCATCTCCCGCACATGCCGCCGTGCTAGGAGGCCGCGCGCAGCAGCCTGCAGTCTCACCGCTGCCGACACGTGGTCGGTAGCGATCCAAGACGGAAGCGGTGATATCGACGGCTGGAACTTGATCGGTTGGATGGGATTGTCATGGGACGGCGGTGGCTCTGCTGGGAACGAGGTCGTCGCAGTCCCGTCGTAGGGCATCCCATGCTGGAACGTGATGACCGGCACCGTGGTCGCGGCCGAGGGCGGCGGCCGTGCGGGGGTCGTCGCCGGTGCTGTGACCATGGAGGGCCCCCCGTGGAATGGCGCACCGTACCGGCGAAGTGGGAGGGCCCGCGGTACTGTTGGGGTGGCGCCGGTGGTGACTGGATGTGCGGCGGCGCCCAAGCTGCCGTATAGATTGGCCCGGAGACGGACATCGGCAGCGGGGGCTGCAGCAGCTTGGCATCGAGTGACGGCGGCGACAGCAGCCTGGCGTCGAGTGGCTCCGTCCGCTGGAGGAGCACGGCGATGGTGTGCTTGATGTCGGAGACCGACTTGGTCAGGTCGCGGAGGCGCGTGGAGAGCTCCTGGATCGAGAGGATGGGGGCGGGCTCTCGAGCCGGCGCGGCCGAGGCCGCAGACGCCGGCGGCGGCGCCATGGTGGTGGGTGCGCCCGACGAGGCGATCGCGGCGAAGGCGGTGGACAGTCCCGAAGACATCGCAACCGAGGAATCTGATACCAAATGTTATGGCTGCTAGTCTGAGCAGGAGAGAGAGAGCTGCGAGGGCGCGAGAGAGCCGGCCGTGGGGATCCTTTCCCACGGCCGGGCAAGATGGAAGGGTTTTCCTTCTAAATTCTTGCTTGATTAGATTGATACATCCCCTCTCAATATATAGAGAGGTTTACTTGACCCCTAAGCAAGCCTTACTTGACCCCTAAGCAAACCCTAAGACTAATGGGCCTAGGCACATCACGTACTCTAACACAGGCACATAGTGGAAAAAAAATACTCGAGATATACACCACTAATCAAAATTCTACAAGTATAGGTGGAGGAGTCACATACCGGAGAAGAGATGTATCAAATTTCAGCAAAAATGATGGGATAAATAAGAAGATCGAAGAAATCGAGGAGGAACAGCAAGAACTCAAAAAAATTCTGGAGCAATGGCGTTTCGCGGGAGAGAGAAAGAATGGGGAGGTGTGCATTCAAGTGGTGGGGCCCTAGGGCCCTAGGAGCCTCCTGGGTGCGGCCTGTGGGGTGGTCGCGCCTGCTGCCCCCTTGGTGACAGGTGGGTCCCCCAGGTGTCACTTTGCTCCCTTTTTGGCATAAAAATTTAATATAATTTTCCTAGCATTTTTGGCGTATTTTTGGGCAATTCCAAAATTTCAATGAATAACTATAACATCGGAAAAAAAATTATGGAATAATGGAAAACAAATTCAAAACTAATTCTACAGAAGTTCTAAGACATGCTATATTGCAAATAACAAGTGATAACATCAGAAAACAAGGAAACAACAAGAATGGGCGTGAAGGAAGCATGTGATAACATGTTAAAACAAATGGAAGAAACAGAGAATAACGGAGACTAACAAGGAATAATCAAGAGAATAAGATGGAACAACAAGGAATAACAACAGAATAACATGGAATAAAAATAAATAACAAGAGAATAACAAGGAATAACACGGGAATAACAGTGAATAACAAGGAATAACAAGAGAGTAACAGAGTGAACATATAGTTTCATTCATTCAAAATTAATTTGTTAACAAGGTTGATCAATTCTTGTCACGAAATCAATTTTATATGAAGTAAAACTTTGCACTTCACTCTAACAATCATGTTACCTCAATTCTGATAGACATCGTCCCAATCATAATGATTTCATATTCTTTTTGTGGTGTTGAAATGGGACAATATAACTCTCCAATATTGATGGTCTCAATATTTTCAACTAAATTTAGACCATAACTATTATCAATCTTCTTTGGAAAATAAACAGTATGTACAATCAATAACAACCTCTGCTGTGTTAAGAAAAAGTCTTCCAAAAATAATAGACATATTTTCATCCCCATGCATTCCCAACACAACAAAGTCAGTTAAATATTAAACAATTAGAAACTTGGACAGGAGCATCCTCACAAATGCCAATGGGAATATCGGTAGATTTATCATCCATTTGTAAAGAAATATCAGTATGAATTAATTTTATCCAAATAGAGCCTCTGATAAAGATAGAGAGGCATAACACTAACTCAAGCACCAAGATCACATAAAGCAGTTCCCACATAATTATTTTTGATAGAACAAGGAATGGAAGGAATACCTAGGTCTCCAAGCTTCTTAGGAATTTTACCATTGAAGGAATAATTAGCAAGCATAGTGGATATTTCCTCATTAGGAATTTTCCACTTATTAATAAGAGGTAAATGCATCACGAGTCCCACAACTTGTCGCATATGTGCAAATTAGTCCTATAACTTGCAAAACATACAACACAGTGCAAATTAGTCCCAAATCGTCCTGGTGTAGACACATGGCGTTGAAACTTTTGCGAAAAGATGCTCCCCACGTGTGGGACCCGTGTGTCAGCGATGACCGAAATAGCTAAAATTATATATCTGGTACCAGGAATCGAACTCAAGTGCTGCGGCTGCATCTTCGCGCGCTTAACCACTAGACCTCGCAACGACTATTGATACTCACAGATACGATAAATATATAAACAGATCGTGTGAAATACTAAAAATAAGTTAGCTTGTTGACCGCCGACAAGTGGCATGCACGTGATTTTTTTTTTAGTTCGCTCGTTCACCGCTTACAGCTCCTAAAAGTATGAGTGTAGGTACGAGATCTCAGTGTGCAAATTAAAGTGATCAGCCTTCATGAGGAATACGAAAGCTCTACACTGATTTTATAGTCACAGATGTGATTTGTTTTTTACTACTATTTTTTGTTTTTGTTTTTTGCACGGGTAATGTACTACCGTTTTATTATACTAAGTATATACTACGATAAAATATAATATAGCGTGCCTGTAATAATACATTCTTATGTAGAATATTTTATATAGAGTATGTATAAAATAGTTTCAGGTCGTGGTATAAAGTATTATAAAATTGTATTTACATTACTGTGCGTACAACATACTGTAGTATATAGTGTACATTTTTCCCATCCTATACTATAAAATTTTATAGTATAGAATGTACATGTATAGTATGTTCTTTAGGTGTATATAATATATATACTATGTATAAAATAATAAAGTATACTATGTATAAAACTAATATGTACATGAGAGTTGTAGATAATATACGATAACATTGTGTATATGGATGTTGTACATGTCATATACACTATAAAGATAATTTATACATATTATACAGAAATGTTATACATTATACACGTACTATGTATAAAAAACCTCAGTATATAATACAATATTATACATTGTATTTTACACGTTAAGGGCCTCTTTGGATCAAAGGAATTCCATAGGAATTTTGGAAGATTCCAAACCATAGGAATTTTTCCTATGGAATGCCTTTGGATTGTAGGATTGACACCACCAAATACCTAAGGAATCTTTTCCTTTGCCCTCCATTCCATAGGAATCTAAACATGAGGTGCAAACTCTTTTTATTTTTTCCTTTGAGAAGTCCAATGCACTCATACTCTATCTCTCTCTCATTCCTTCAAAATTCATGTGTTTGTTTCCTGCGTGCCATCCAAACACATGTCTTACAAAATCCCTATGTTTTAAAATCCTGTAGGAATCGAAGTGCATGACATTGCAATCCTTTATTTTTTCCATTCCAATGTTTTAAAAATCCTTTAAGCCGAAGAGGCCCTAAGCATGTTGTACACGCTCTCAGTAACATATAATAATATTTAGTATCTGTTAATACCAACAGACGATGTTTGGCGTGCGAGGACGGATCACCACGTCGTTAGTTCGATTCTGTGTACTAGCATCCCTAATTTTAGCTATCTGGGTATAAAAGAATGTAGTATCTGAAAATATCAACATCCGTTTGGTAGTCTAGTGGCTGCGCGCACGGAGATGCACCCCGAAGTCTCGAGTTCGAATCCGGTACCTGCATGGTTAATTTTAGTTATTTCTTTCGCCGCTGACACGTGGGTCCCACATGTAGGGGAGCATCAAGCCCACACATGACAGAAAAAAAAAATGGGTCCTTTTGCAAAAGTGCCAACGCCATGTGTCAACTTCAGGATGATTTGGGACTAATTTTCACGGATCTCACAAGTTTATGTACCGTGTTGCACGTTTTACAAGTTATGAGACTAAATTGCAAAGAGCTGACAAGTTATGGGACTCATGATGCATTTACCTCTATTAATAACAATATCTTTCATATCCTTGGAATAAGGATGTAACTTAATAGCACTAGTCAAAGGAATTTCGTAAAAAGGGAGGCCTCGTCCACTCACAAACTTTATTATAACATTATTTTTCTTTAACTTTGAGAGGCTTACTAGGAAAAGGCATAGGTCTTTGCACTCAAGGTCCTCTTTCTTTACCATGCTTCCTAGAAGTAAAGCCTTCTTTATCATAATTTTTATTCTTGGGAGGGATTTCAGGTTCTACTTCATTTCCTTCATTATTAGGAGCATCATTCTTAGCATTATCATGCTCATTACCACTTTCAGTTTTAGCATCAGAAATAGATATACTATTAGGATCTTTATCGGGTTCTTTATTAGCATCATGGTAATATCATTAGTTTCTTTAATTATTTTATGTCTCTTATTATTTATATTTTTAGGAGAGCTAACAACATTTTCATTTAGCATTTGAGAATCTTGTTAAAGACTTTTTTGGTCTCCTTCGGGATAAGGAGGATCCTGAGTGAAAGCACCACCTCTAGTTTTAACACTACTAGCTTGTCCATTAGTTTGACTAGACATTACAGCAAATAAATCTTTTTTTACTTCAGTAAGTTTCTCTAATTGAGTGTGAATCATTTCAAAGTGTTTAACAATACCTTTAATATAAATAAAAGTTCTCCCTAAAGCACCATGCAATTTTTTTGAAACAAAGATAATTCTCATTCAATTGATTTTGCACTTGTGCATTAGAATGAGTTATTTTAACAATGAAATCATCATATTCATCTAAGCATTGTTTAGGAGATTTATCATAAAGAATATCACTAGCATTAAATTTGTGAAGGGAATGTACCTCTACCATAGGAGGCTGAGTGGTAGACTCGCATAGAGTTTGAATTGAGGTAAATTCTTCACATCTTTAGATTCAGTAGTTCCCAATAATTCTCCAGGTTCATCAACAATTCTTTCCCTGATTATACAACCAACACAACTATCCAGGTATGTCCTAGATTCAGTAGTTAGTACATTATAAATATATCAATAAGCTCATTCTTAGGTATATTATGATTGGGTATACTCTTGAGGGTAGCACAAAAAATCCCCCAAGCTTTAGAAAGTTTCTCATCCTCCAATTGCTTGAAGTTAAAATGTTTTGTAAAGCAGCATGTTGCATATGAGCAGGAAAATATTTCTCGCGAAATACACGAGTCAAGCATTGAGGATTCTTAATGAAACCATAAGGAAAATTATCATACCAAATTTTAGCATCCCATTTTTATGAGAAAGGGAACAACTAAATAATATAATAGCCTCTTACCAAATTCTCATCAGAAAATAACATGCCAATCTCAAATAATTTAGTCAAGTGGGCTACAACATCATTATTTTCTATACCATCAAAGGGTCCAGTTTCAACCATAGGAATAAGTGAAAGATCAACAGAGAAATCAAATTTCTTATCCCTAACGTCCATAGGAGATTTAGCAAATTCAAGATCATGAGTAAACTTGTTTTTCATGGAATCTTTCTCAAGTAATTTCTTAAAAGTATTAGGATCCGGACTTCCAGAGCAGTTTCATAACTCATATATTATTTAAAGAAGTCATCATCAAGTGTATAGGTTTCCTTTAAATAATCACTATGTCATTGTCAAGATCCGTCCGTTCAGGTGATTTCCCAGGAGTAGATAACAGTTATCAAAAATTTCATCATATTCAATTTCTCTAGCTCTAGAAATTTGTTTGTCTAAAAAGGAACCTAGAGAATCATAATCATAAAGCATAGTAGAAGCATCATCAAATTCATCAGACATAGTATCACACTCAACAGTAATAGCATGTGAATCATGTGATGGAGTAACAAGCTTAGTTAAAACAGAAGGTGAATCAAGTGCAACACTGGTGTTCAGAGGTGTACCTTTCCTTGTGGTGGAAGGTAATATTGGAACTTCTAGATCGATAGTTTTTACCATGATAGATAATAAATTATAGATAATAATATAATTCTCAAGTGAGCTTACAAATAAAGCTATGCTCCCCGGAAATGGTGCCAGAAAATAGTCTTGATGACCCACAAGTGTAGGGCATCACAACAGTCTTCGAGGGTAAATATAACCCAATTTATTGATTTGACACAAGGGGAGCCAAATAATATTACAAAGCCTTAACAACTAAGTTGTCAATTCAGCTGCACTAAGAATTTGCATAACATATTTTTGTCCTACCATCTCGTTGCTGCGGGGCCAAAAAGGAACTAATGGTAATTAAGGTACTTGTTCTACCAAGCACCGGAGCAAAGCATTAACAACGGTGGAAACATGTAATCCTCGAACTAGAGTCCATCCCCTCTGATATCCCAACCATGTCACCTTGGGGTCTCGGGTTCCGGACAATAATAAGAGCATCTTTAGCAGCATCCCTAAATAGGCAGGGATTTAAACAACCTGTCATATAGGGAAGGAAACAGCGAAAAACGGCCTCCAACGGCTGCCCTAAGTAGGCCAGCTAGCAAAAAGAATTCAGGGCACTGCCCTAAAAACTAGTAAAGTGAAGTATTTTTGGGGCAGCAAATGGGCTGCCCCCTAATCACAACCCCCCGCGCGCGCATCCAATTGTCACCCAGAAACTTCCCGCCGCCCCGTAGCCGTTCTGCCCTTTTAATCCCTCCCTCCACCGCCGTAGCCATACAACCAAATCGGCTGCCACCGATCCCCAATCCACCTCCCGCGAGCGACTGCCCGCCGCCGCCGCCCGCGAATCGGCCTTCCCCGGCCTCAGATCGACCTCCGCCACCGAGATGGCAGCGCACCGTGTAGCGAAGAGCTCCGCCGTCTTAGTAGGCATGCGGCTACGCCCCTCCGTCCGCTACGCTGCAAAGATCTCCGCAGATGTCGTCTGCTGGTGGATAGGCATGTTCGACAGCGCGGAGCTGGCCGCGCGCGTATGACACAGTGGCGTGGCGGTTCGGTTGTCCCCGCGTGGAGATCAACTTCCCGGCAGAGACGGGCGAGACAACGGAGTTCTTGGCGCTGCCTCTGCAGTTCATCGATCACGCCACCCACGAGCAGGCGCGCCGTGCAGATAGACAATCCATGCATGTATCTCCTCTGCCGTGACCACCCTGGGCTGCTGCAGGCCGAACTGGCCTTCTATGCGTCGAAGAAGTAGTCGTGTTGTAGCGATGAGGCGGGGCCGTCCACTGCGCAACCCACCGTTGTCCTCGACGGCTTGTCGTCGGAGCTCAGCTCCAGCTTCTGGGACACCACCAACACGATCTCGTCGATTGGAATTTGGATTAGCTTTATATTTAGGTCAAATCGCCAAATTTAGCTATTACAATGTCACATTGTGGAATGTTTTTTGAACCATTTGCATGTAGTTAAATTTCGTTCAAAATTTGTGTGTCATCTCTGTTTAAAGGACAGCTATGGGAGCATTGCAATGTCCTATCTTAGTCCACTGGAAAAGCAGCAGCCGTTGCGCTTCCCTAAAACAGCAATGGGGCAGCCCTAAAACACACAAAGTGGCTTCCCTATTTAGGGCTTCTGTTAAATATACTCTAAGTGTATACAACTAGTAGATATGATCCAAAACAACAATTATACTCACGAAAACATAACATGTTCATATCTGAGATCATGGCACTCGTGCCCTAAGTGACAAGCATTAAGCACACCAAGTTGCAACAAAAACAATAAACAACAATAGTGGATACTAGGCATGAAGCTCTACCAATCTACTGATCTATTATATGATAAATCTCATCCAATCCCTACCATCCCCTCTGCCTATAGTAGGGAATTACTCACATATCAAAGGGGGATCATGTAAGGTTGATAGAGAGGTGATCGTGATGACGATGGCGATGATCTCCCTCTAACCCCCGTCCCGGCAGGGTGCTAGAACAAGAACTTCTGTCTCCCGGACTAAGGTTTCGGGTGTTGGCGGAGCTGCAGATCATTTTCGGAAAATCCTTCGGGGGTTCTGCATTTCGAAGGAGACAAGGTTTTTATGGTAAAGGGGCCATGGGTGGTCCCACGACCCCTAGGGACCCACCAAACGCGGCCAGAGGGGGCACAATACTCCTGGAGGCCTAGTGCCTCCTCTAGTTGTCCTTCGGGCGAAGAGAGTTTTCCGGGGAGAAATAATTTATGGAATTTTCCGAGAAACTTGAATTTATGCACAAAAGTAGACACCAAGGGTAATTCTGCTGAAAACAGCGTTAGTTCGTGTTAGTTTGATCCAAATCATGAAATGTGAGGGGAAAAAGGAAAAGTGGTTGGAAAATTAGATACGTTTGCGACATATCGAAGCTCAAAGTGATTCTTGGTTTCACCTTGCAAGTTATCCATAGAGACAATTTTCTCTTCTACACTAAGACTAGCAAGATCATGCTTTCCATTTTGGGTCTTAGAGAGGGAAGAACATGATACCTCGGTGGCCTTGGCCATGAAGCATCTTGCGGATTGGATTGGAAGGTTCTCATTGGGGATTCGAAGAGTGACGGAGAAGACGAAGACGCAATTGCAATGGTGTCCACTTCACTTGTGGTTTCTTCTTCTTCTTCTTCATCATCGTTAGAGGCATACTCTTCTTGAGTCACCAACATAGTCCTATAGTATAGCTTCTTGTTGGAGTTGTTCTTCTTGAAGAAAGGCTTCTTGGGAGTAATCTTTGACTTTTCCTTGACGATGATATTTCCTCCTTGATATTATCTATTCTCGAAGGGACACTCGGCAATGAACTGATATTTTTCTTGACAATTGAAACAAAACCTCACTATTTGAGCTCCTTACTTGGCACCAATTGCCTTGGTCTTTTCTTTCTACATAATTCTTGACCTTGTCGGGATTCTTCCAAAACTTGATGGAGGCAAGATCCATATAGTCTTTATGGACCGTCTCATATCCTTTGGGGGTTTAAGGAACCACTTAATCTTCTGAATCAAACTCATTTTCTTGATGCACCACCTTGGACACAAATTTGGCCTTCAAAGCAATAGAGACTCCTTTGTGCATTCCAATAGCACGAGCACGAGAATCTTGGGCAAACTTGGTTTGCCCTTGAAATGATGTCATGTTTTGGATAACCTCATTGGAAGCCATGCGATGGTAGTTGTGTCTTCCTTGGATTCTCTTCAAATCAACGGTCTCAAATGGCATGAGGTCACTCACATACTTCCTCTTGATCCATGCATCATCGACATGAGTGGCACCGAGGCCACTAAAGGAAGCAACAATGGTCTTGAGCTTCTAATACATATATTAATGATTTTCACCATCAGGCATATTAAACCATTCATCCTCATTGCTCAAGGCATCAAATGTATTCCTCTTCATACTCCCATTTCCCTCAAACATGGAGACAAGAGCATCCATGTTTGTTTGGTGGTAGAAAGTTGCATGATCTTCTCTTCCGCGGCTTGTTGGATCATGTGAAAAGCCACATAATTGAGTTGACAATCAACCACTTCTCTTCTTGCGAAGTTCTTAGGATCAACGGGCTTGTATCCATCTTCCATGATTTCCCATAGCTCAATGCAAGAACTGTTCAAATGAGTTTTATCAAATATTTCCATTGAGTAAAACATGATGCATTATACTTAGGTGGATCACCTCAACTTTTTATATGAGGGTGAGGAATAGGGAACCTCATGGTACTCCTCCCTCACATCCTTTCCCTTAGAATATGAAGAGGTTTTAAACGGTGGATCGGTTTTAAGCGGTGGATATTCATCTTTAGTTTCTTCACCCCCTTCGTTACCCTCGTTGTCAACCGGAGAGGTATTATATAGATACATAGAGTAAGAGGGAGCGGCGTCCTTGGCTTTCACGATTTGCATTATCATTTCATGCAACCTATTTATTTGGGCTTCCATGAAGGAAGTCAAGGATGTTTCCATATTCTTGATATCATCCATGGTAGCCATAGCCCCGGACACAGTTTTCTCTCCGGTGTCCATACTTTCTCGTAGGCGGTTAAGCCTGAATTAAGAGTCGAGGCTTTTATACCAATTGAACGGATCAGATGGGAACATAGAGGGGAGGGGTGAATAGGTGCTACCTCAAATTTTAATAATTTTTCGATTTAGGATTGACACAAAGGTAAATTATCTAGATATGCAACTAAGGTGAATATATCTATATGACAAGGGATACACTAAGCAAAATACAAGCTCAGAGTAAAGCTAAAGGATAGAAGTAACCGAAGTGGAAGCACACAGAGACAAGGATGCATTCCCGAGTTCCTATTTTTGAGGGGAGTAGGTCTTGTTGGAGGGGTGTGAGTTTCGCCACAAAGGCCTACTCGACGCCACAAAGGTGTCACCCTATTCTCTAATGAACCTCGCTCCAAAGTCCTAGTTCACCTTCCACAGTTGGAATCCTCAATGTTCCTAGAAACTTATGGGGTTCTAGCTTTCACTTCAATCAGACTTCATTAGCAAAAGTTATGGGGTTCCAGGTTTTGTTAACTGGTTGTGGAAGCAGCCCGGAGTTCCGATGTTCCTAGGCTGGAGTCTACGGACTTAGGATTTCATTCAAAAAAGTCCAAGTCGTATCTTGCACTGGAGTCCCTACGGAGACCTGGTGGAGTCTCCGGCTAGGCTGGAGTAACCGGGTTTCCAGACTCCGGCCTAAGATTTTCCCAGCGCCAAGTCCAAGCCATGTCACGTACTGACATCGGTCCGGAAATTCGCTGGAGTCTCCCGACTTTTGGCAAAGTTTCTGGCCTAACAGAAATTGTCGGAAATCTTTGAAGGACGGAGTCCGTGGACTTTAGATCGGAGTCTACGGTGTGAAAAGTCCCCAATGACTCCAAACGGGTCTATTTCGTGGGGAACTATAAAAGGGCCCCTTCTTCCTCAAAGTCTTGAGCTTTGCCAAGCATGTTTTCCCCTCTCTCTCCTAGAATTGTTGACCTTGGAAAGCTTTCCCCCTCTTAATCCCTCCTATTATTCTTACATATCTTTGAGGGAGAAGTGAGAGGATATCTAGATACCCATTTCCACCAATCCATCCCTCCTCTAAGTGAAGAGAACCTAGTAGATCTTGATCTTGGAGTTCTTAGTGTTTCTCCTCATTATTCTTCCTCTCTTATTCCCCCATAAGCATTTGTTGCTTTGTCGTAATTTGAGACTAAAGGATTTTAGCACTTGTGCTCTTTTGCCAATTGCATTGGCTACATAGGTTTGCTCTCTCCACGAGGATTCGTGGAAGTGAAAGTTTATGAACTTGTTACTCTTGAGTCTTTGATCCTAGACGACTTTGTAGTGTTCTTGGGAGCCTCCAATTCAATTGTGATACGTGCCCCAAGTTTGTGGTAGCCTCCAATTAAGTTGTGGATGTGTGCCTCGAGATTGAAGGTTACCAATAGGGGAACGTGAACTAAGCCTTTGTGCCAAGGTTCATCGAAGAATAGGGTGAGTCATTTGTGGCGTTGAGTAGGCCTGATGTGGCGAGCTCACACCCCCCCATCGATATATACTCCCCTCAAAGGGAGTAACTTGGAAATACATCATCGTCTTCCTGGGCCTTGGATATTTTTTATACCCGAGCTATTTACTTATGCAATTTACATTGTGATAGTATTCGTGCTTGAAGTCATATATCTTGTTATCACCTTGTTACTTGTCTTGCTTAGCATAAGTTGTTGGTGTACTTAGTTGAGCTTAGTTTATTTAGGTTGTGTGCTTGTTATTTTAAACACCTAGTTTATTTACGCATTCAGCAAGACTTAAACGGAAAAGTTTTAATCACCTATTCACCCCCTTCTAGATAAAATCGTTGTCCTTTCATATGTCCATGACCAGGAAAACACAGTCATCAAGCGTACACCAAAATTAGTTTGAAATGCAAGACTATGGTATGAAATACTTGACCATGTTACTACACATGATCGTGAGTTTTCCACTGAACATCATAGGAGCCACGTTAGTTATAGTATAATAACATGAATCATAATTATGAAACAAATGTATAAATATTATTGCCTTTTGCACATTTTTCTAATAGATCGAAGCCGGGTCGAAAAATGAGGCGACGCAGACCAGGAAAACCACTTCAGAGGTATTCATGGCTCTCCTCAGAGCATCGAATTAGGGCTGAATTAGACGAGCGTGTGGAGCGCTGCAAGAGAAGCAGAATTGGGCGAGCATGGAGAGCACTAGAAGATAAGACAAATTGGGTGCATAAAATGGATGATGAAGAGGAGAACTAAGATTCGATAAAGGTGCAAAACGACCTTTCGTCGCCATCGGCGAACGGGGTCTGCTCGGCTAGCAGGGTGGTGGGGGCGGCGGGAACAATGGCGGGCAATGAGGGTAAGATTGGGCAAACTGGGTGCTCTCCATGGATGAGTGATGAGGGGAAATTAGATAAGATAAAGGTGCAACTCCGCCTTTCGTTACCATCGGTGAACGAGGTCTGGGCGGCAGGCAAGGCAACGAGAACTTCGGGATATGCCCGTGTGCGGCGGGCAATGTGGTCACATCGAGCTGTGGGCGCGTTCAATGGACGAGAGAAGGGGGGAATTAGATTCGATGGAGGTGCATTTCCACCTTTAGATGCAATCAGTAAAGAGGTCTGGGCGGCGGGCACGGTGGAAGATGCACGCATGGGGGGGGGGGGGCAGCCGGTGTGGCGGGGAATAAGGAGGGTCAGATCGGGCTCATGGAGGATTTGAACGAGTTTTTTTCTAAGTGAATGCTCCCACGGCCTCGAGCGGCAACGTGAAAGGCATATGCACGATAGATAATAATTATGTGGCTGTTATCTTATTATATGTTTATGATATTTTTTAAGTCTCATGCTATAATTGTATTAACCAAAAACGTTAATACATGAGTGAGAGTTCCTAGCATACGGACAACATAAAGTTCCCCATCAAGACACGTGGTATTCTCTAGTTTATCTAGTATAGGAACCAAGTTTCATCAAAATATAGTATCATTCACGATGTACGCAAAACGAAAAAAAATGTGGGATCAAAACCAACTTTTCTTTCCGTTTTAGATAAAAAATTGTGTCTTTCGTGTGACCAAAAGTACGATTTTTTTAAGTAAATACGGATTTTTTTACAGCCCTAAAATATCATCTGTATTTTATCTAAAATAGGATGGTTCTTTATTTTGTAGTATAGCTGTCGAATCCCTAACTCGACAAATCCCTTCGGTGAACCTATCGGGTTTCGATTAGGAGAACCCATGAGCGCTGGTGGAATCGTCGGCTAGACAGGGGGCGAGATTTACCCAGGTTCGGGGCCCTCGTAGAGGTAAAACCCTTACTCCTGCCTCCTGTCGATCTGTATTGATGAATAGATCGGTTACAAGGTGTGCTCGAATCGAGAGAAGGTCTCGAGTTCAAGGCTTTTGGGTCGTGCGGTAATTGCTTGGTCCTCTCCTAGGGGGCTCTCCTGGCCTTATATAGATGGCCAGGTCTCAAGTTCTACCCGGAGAGGACTCGAACCCTAGCTAGGTCGGTTACAAGTTTCCTAACTTAACCCGCAAGTTAGTGCGGGTGGGCTTCAAGTGGGCCTTCTGGAGTCCTCCAAGGGCGCCTCTTCTTGGGCCTTGACCTTAGGCCTGAGAGGGGGTGTCCTTACCCGCAGGGTCCAGGATCCATGTCTTCGTCAGTAGCCCCCGAGCGTGTGCTCGACTGGGATTTTTCAAGTCGAGTAGACGGTCAAACCTTTCTTGATCTTTTGAAGGACTACCTTGGCAGTTTTTGTTTTTAAAGGGTGTGTTCCCTGTATCATGGGTCATTATGCTCGAGTATCGAGCAACATAAGCGCCTGTTTTTACGGCTTTTTTCACAGAAGGATGCGGCACAGTAGCTTGGCTCTCCCGAGAGATCAGGGGCAATTAATTGCGACTAGGGCAAAAACACTCCTGGCCTACACAGATTCGAGACCTCCGACTCGAACCCGATGAGGTGATTGTTGCGACTGGGCCGTTGTGGACTTATCGAGTCGAACTTAACCTATAGGGGTACCCGGCGCGTCCGCTAGGATTTTTCTTCGTGTTGTTGACACGGAATTATACCGGAGGACGCAGCTTTTGAGTGCGATTCCAGGCCCAAAAGAGAGATCTTTTTGGGTCTTACCTTTATATTCGAAGAATATGGCATCCGGATGTGCCTAGTCGGCTGAACAACCCAGGTTCTTATGATGTGAAATTATCATGTGCAGGAGAGGTAGGTTTTTTCTACCCGATCGTTCTGTCTGAGTTCCATACGAAAGAAGTTTCGTGCTGGAAGAAAAGTTAAATCCATATGAAAGAGCTTTCATGTTTGGAATGCTGTGCCCATACGAAAGAGTTTTCGTGTATAGGGTATTTTTCTCTTGTTCGAAGAGGCTTTTCTTCATGAATTTTTATCCGAAGGAATTGTGGTTCGTACGAAGATATTTTCGCGTTTGATCTTCCAGTCGAAAGATCTTGATTTTGAATGATGTATGCTATGACGTCATGGCGCACTCCTCTTCTCCCGATGGGACGTGACGGAGTGGTAGCAGATGGTGGCCCACCTGGTCAGCTTTTTGAACGGGAAACGAGACGTCGTTCCCGGTTTTTACGCGAACCGCGCAGTAAATGCGCACGATCTTCTGTTAAGATCGTGGCACGAAACAGCGTTGGCCGCCCCTTCGCTTCATCTTCACAGCGCATCGTACGGCTGAGACCGTCTTGCTCCGTGTATAAGTACGGGTCTTAGCCTTACGGTAAAATTTTCCCAGCTCTTTGCCTTTGTCTTCTTCCTTGCGCTCATCTTCTTCCTCCTCGCGCTCGAGCTCGTGCTGCAAGCAATGGCTGGCGGGAAAAAGCGTGGCGCTGCCGCTTCTGCATCCGGCGAACCTTCTGCGCAACCCGCGCCCCGCGCCGGCCACTGGCGCTCCCCCAACACCACCGCGAAAAGAATCAAGGAGATGCAGCGGGAGGGGTTGCTGCCGGCGGAGACGGAGAAACGAGTCCGCCTCGGAAAAAAGGAAGAGGTACCTAATCCTCAGTCGAACGAGCGCGTGGTCTTTGTGGACCACGTGACTCGGGGCCTTTCCTTTCCTCTTCACCCCTTCTTCCTCGGGTTGCTGTATGTCTATGGCATACAGCTTCACGATCTTCCTCCGAACGCGGTGCAGCACATATCGTGCTTCATCGTGTTCTGCGAGTGCTTTCTCGGCATTCGCCCGCACTGGGCGCTCTGGAAGGCGCTCTTCAAAGTCCGGATCTTCCGCGAGAAGTCGCGGGTGGAGTATGAGCCCGGCGAGCCACTTCGCACGGGCGGCTTCGGGATCCAAGCTCGCCAAGAAGGCAGCTACTTCAACATGCATTTCATCGACTCCGCCCAAGGCTGGCGGAAAAAGTGGTTTTACGTCATCGACAACAGCTCGGGTGGAATCGTAGAGTTCCACCCGTTCGCTGTTCTGACGAGGCGCAAGTCCTGGGGGCACAAGATGTCAGCCGAGGAGAATCAAGTCGTTGCGCCCTTACTCGCAAGAGTAGCCGCTCTCCGGGATCAAACTGCAGGAGTCGTGCTTAATGGGCTGCATCTGGCGAGCATCTTCTTGAAGCGCAGGATCCAACCCCTTCAACAGAGGCCCTCCGCTATGTGGGAGTATCAAGGTTTGGAAGATCCCAGCCGAGTGAGTCGCGAGGAACTCTCGAATGTGGAATTCGAGAAGAAGATCGCGGCTATTTCTCGACTGAAAGTGGGGGAGAAATTCCCCGATTGTTCAGTTGAAGCCTTCGCCACTTCGAATCCTCCTTCAGCCACGGTTAGTTTCTCCCTTCTTGTTTTTTGAGTTGCTTCTTTCAAGTTTTGAGTTCTAGTCGATAAGATTTTTTCTTGTCTTCTCTGTCTTTGTAGAGCTTAGCTATGGCAAACTGCTACCCGCCAGTTGCGGGAGAGGCTGCCTCAGAGCTATTGTCGAGTCACCAGGATGGCGTGGTTGATACCATCGTCGCTGACGCCTCTTCGAGTTCCGAACGCGATTCTTTGGATGACGCTGAAGACTCAAATGGCGCCCCTCCGAAGCGTCGTCGGGTAGATGAGGACGAAGCTACTTCTAAGGATAAATCCTTGGAAGCGTCGCCTGGTCAAGCCCCCATCTCTGCGACTCCACTTCGCTCACTTCCTCCTTCGCCTTCGTTCCCAGTGATGATGACCGCTTGGAATGCGGACTTGCTAGACGACGACGACGAAGACGACGAGTAAGTGCTTCTTCCTTATTCTTGGTCGAACATTTTCTCTTGCTTCAATGTTGATGTTTTCTAACTTTCATTGCAGACTGCAGACGATCAGTCCTCGCAGGTACGCCGCTGCCGTTCCTCCCGAAAAGAGGAATAAGGCAAAAGATGCGGGTGAAACTCCCACCGCGGGCACCGTCCAAAATTCTCCCAGAGCAGCCCTCCAAACTGCGGCTGTGGAACGTGAAGCCCCCAGCTTTGCCGCCAGGACTTCAGCTTCTAAGGAAGTGACGGACAGCTCCGCGGATCCCCTCTCTCGCGCCACCGGCCAGGTAAACTTCGCCTTCTGTCTTCGAATTTTTATCGGGTGCACGACAGTGCTCTCGATGGGAGTAGCCCCCGAGGCTGTAGTCGATCGCGTGCGATCGGTTACAGGCTCAAAGTCTTGTTCATTTCTTCTCCACGATTTCGCTTTCTTTGGGTGCACGGCAGTGGCGTACCTGCGAGGACTGATCGTCTGCAGTCTGCAACGAAAGTTAGAAAACATCAACATTGAAGCAAGAGAAAATGTTCGACCAAGAATAAGGAAGAAGCACTTACTCGTCGTCTTCATCGTCGTCGTCCAGCAAGTCCGCATTCCAAGCGGTCGTCATCACTGGGAACGAAGGCGAAGGTGCAAGTGAGCGAAGTGGAGTCGCAGAGATGGGGGCTTGACCGGGCGACGCTTCCAAGGATTTATCCTTAGAAGTAGCTTCGTCCTCATCTACCCGACGACGCTTCGGAGGGGCGCCATTCGAGTCTTCAGCGTCATCCGAAGAATCGCGTTCAGAACTCGAAGACGGCGCCACTCCTTACCCTCTTTTCCCCACTTCCCACAGATGGCGCCAATTGTCGAATCCCTAACTCGACAAATCCCTTCGGTGAACCTATCGGGTTTCGATTAGGAGAACCCATGAGCGCTGGTGGAATCGTCGGCTAGACAGGGGGCGAGATTTACCCAGGTTCGGGGCCCTCGTAGAGGTAAAACCCTTACTCCTTCCTCCTGTCGATCTGTATTGATGAATAGATCGGTTACAAGGTGTGCTCGAATCGAGAGAAGGTCTCGAGTTCAAGGCTTTTGGGTCGTGCGGTAATTGCTTGGTCCTCTCCTAGGGGGCTCTCCTGGCCTTATATAGATGGCCAGGTCTCAAGTTCTACCTGGAGAGGACTCGAATCCTAGCTAGGTCGGTTACAAGTTTCCTAACTTAACCCGCAAGTTAGTGCGGGTGGGCTTCAAGTGGGCCTTCTGGAGTCCTCCAAGGGCGCCTCTTCTTGGGCCTTGACCTTAGGCCTGAGAGGGGGTGTCCTTACCCGCAGGGTCCAGGATCCATGTCTTCGTCAATAGCCAAAGCTAAGAGCATCTCCAACAGTCGTTGCATACTAAGCGCCGGCAAAAAAATCTATTTTCACGTGCCGCGGGCCGCTTTGCACTCGCGCCAAATTGTTGCGTGCTTGAAAAGTGGGAGCACGCACGGCTGCTGCGTGGGAAGTCACGCACGTGACGAACCGCGCGCTCCATAAACCCGCGTCTGCGCCACGCCATCTCTGCCTATTCTCCGTCTTCTTCCACGTGTCGCGCCCGCGCCTTCTCCGCCGCTTCAAGCTACACCGCTTCGGGCCACCATGCCGCCGTGCCCGAACAACACCAGTACCGCGGCATGCGGGAGCGTCCAAACTATGCATTTTACTTTGAGATCTGCAGCGACATAACCCGCATCGGCCTTGGCATATTCGGAGCCGCCCACCAGGCTGCCCGCGCGTGGGACGCGATGGCGTGCTGGCTCGGGCGGACACATGTCGGCATGAACTTCCAAGATGTGTGGACGAGGCAGCTGTCACATCCTCATTTGAGAACCTTGTTGTAAGGGGGAGAACTCCAAATTTAGTACCAACAAAAACTTTTATGTTGATCCTATTGTTTTCTGGATTTGTAACTCCTTATGTGAACCCCTATGTTTTCAATGAGAATAATGAGTGGAATGTTGAGATCATTGTTTCATTTTTATCAAAACAATTCTTTATATCTTGCCTTGTGATCACCCAAAAACTAGAAACAAAAATTCTTTGAAAACCCTAAAGAAAAACATGATTTTTTTCATTTCTGTTTCTGGTTATTTTCTTCCTTTTTTATCAGCTTCTATAATTGTGGATCTCATCTCAAATCTTTGTTTTCTTTTGATGTCATCCATCCATGATTTATGGTATTTCTCACCATGCTCAAAGAAATAATTTTGGTTAAGTGAAACCCCTGTTTTCAAGTGTGTTTTCCTGCCTAGTTTATAAAACACGAACTGGAAAAGTAGAGAAAACAGAAATCATCACCTGTTTCTGTCTTGTTTTTAGTGCCCAAAACATTTTTTTAATTAAATAAAAATTGGTTTATGAAACTAAACATCATACTCATCAACTCCATATCTTCATTTTTTCCAATAGGAATTCATTTGGTATTTTTACCAGATACAACCTTTTTTCTATTTATAACAAAAAACCATACTTTGAAAAATTCCTAAGTCCTAACTGAACTTCTCTGAATTTTTCTGTCATTTTTAACTGAAAACAAACTTGATCAATTTCATGTTTTGGATCATTAACTCGAGCTAATAACATGTCAAACTAGTGCACCACAAATCCCTCTTGCAAACCATGAGTTGGGTTTCTTCTAGAAGGGCTGAGGGAGAAAGAGCAGCTAGCTGCCAAGGATGGTGGCCATAGGACCGAGATGTCATCGTCTCGGGGGAGCTCCTTATTCCACGGCTTTGATCTAGTGGCCGCTTTCTCTTGGTGCCACCATGCTCACCTATCGCCTCCACGTGCTGATCTTCTCCTGTAGAGAGCACATGAGCTCGGGAGCTCTCCACTGCATTATTGCCGAACACCCGAGAAAGGAACACTCGTGCACCTCAAGTATAAATCCACCGCCTTCCCTTATTCCTCACCACACCGCTCGTCACACCTCACTCACTCACTCCACGCAATGCCCAGCTCCCGCCCCTCTCTGTGAGAGCGAGGAGAGTCGCGCTCTCACGTTCTGTCCGAGAAGGAAGAGAAGAGCCAGATCGACCTCGTCTCTCTCTCACCTTGTCCCTTTGTTTCACCCTCATCTATCCCTTGCCATGGCATGCATGTTTGGCATCGTGTCGTGGTGATTTGCATGCAGGAGCAGCGCCGCTGAGCTCGACGTCGCCGGAGTCATTTTAGTGCGTGTCGGATGCGTTCGGTTGTTCTGTTGCTGCTGTTGCTCCATCGACCCTTCCCCGATATATCTCATCATCATCGACCTTGCCGTGCATACCATAACACGCCCTAGGTGAGCTTCTGCTCGAGATCGCGTAGCTAGGATCGCCGGCGCCGTTGGCCGCGTCGCGAGGAAGGAGATGAACACTGGTCGTTCATCTCCAGATCTACGGTTCCGTTTGAATCCCTCTGTGTTTTTTGTGCGCCGTTGGATCGAGATCTCATAGCCGCTTACCGGTTCGCTCGCACTGGGCCGGACCAGCGCCGCGCACCCGGTCACTGGCATAATGGGCCTGTGGAGCTATTTCTCTACTGTTTTATAAATTTCTGTTTTTCCAGAAAACTTCCTAATCTCTTTTGATCCAAATAAAATGCTAAAGTTGTAGATATGGCCACACCCTTTTTACTTGAGATAAATGCATGTTTCTTAACCACATGCAAGTGGTAGATCTAAGTTTGCACCTCTGGATCATCCAAGAAAAATCGCCAAGCTCAACCTATCTGAAAGAGAAAACATGGGATATATTTTGTTTTAGAACACAATGGAAGTGAGGTTAATTTATCTAGATAGATCTTGTTGATACCTAATTAGAGCAGTTGTCCCGACATGCACTTGAGTTTCCTATAAAAACTTACATGAAAAATCGTAAATGACCAGAGAGCCAATAAATTATTTTTAATAATTTTTCTAAGAGAACTTTTGAGATGAATCCTTTTGGATGTGCTTCTGTATGAATATATCTATCTTATCCTAGCTTGGTGTCATCTTTTGAGCTGTAGATTATTTTTGGCATGCATTAAAAGATCTAGTAGTTTTCTCCCATTTAGGATTACTATGTATTTGTTCTTTGATAATTGTCTAGATGCTTTGTTTGATCATACTAGCATGTGTAGGTGTTGTTTTCACTGTCTTATGGTTGTTACCCTGTAGATCTACCATGTTAGAATAGCACTGGTTCATGAAAAAAGTATGGTTTTGAATGCATGTTGTGCTTTATGCTTATTTTCTAGTTTATATGTCTAGTAGTTTTGTTCCTCATGAATATCTTCATGCCCTATTTTCTTCCATGCCATGTTTGATATGTTTATGCCTCTTTTGTACTGATGCTTAGCCACTGGTTGCATGTTCCTTCCATGTATATAAGTGTTTGAATTGTTACTTGTCCATACTAATGCTTATCTCTACTTTTATATGCACATGTAGTTGTTTCTAGATTGCTTTCTAGTTGTTTTGTTCATCCACTTGAATGACAAGAGGGTAATTGAACTCTTTATGGCATTGTATGAGAGTGTTACACCCACTGGACTCATGCCATTTAGTTGATGGATGCTTAGTATCAAACTATACCATGGTTTGTGTGTTATCTATGCATGTTTGAGTGTTGTAGTGTGCCTTAGTGCTATTAATTTTGAGTGCTTTTATTTGAGTAAATTCTTTCTGTATGTGTGCTTTAGTATCTTGTGCTTTCCTTTGTTGTGTACTGATTGGGTGTTTTCTTTTTACTTTTTACGACGTTAGATAACGAGGAAGTTCTTAATCCTAAAGTGGTTTTCTGTAACTCTTGTTTATTTCAAGAGTGTGATCAAGAAAAGAGCCAAGGCAAGCCACTCTACATGCTTTCTTGTTGTTTACTTATCATTATCTATCATGCATGTTTAACTTCTGAAGTTTTACAAAAGTTGATGCAAAAACCGTTCTTCCAAGTAGACTATACCCTCTCTATACCATTATCTAATATGTCGTATCCACTACATAATCTTGGTGTTACCAAGACCTTTAGACATTTTAGTATCATCAGTTCATCTACTTAAGTCCCTTAGTGGACATTTTAACTTGGTGTTTTAGGAAAACAAAAGTTTTAGAAAAACCCCGAGGAAAGGTTGGACCTTGTCCAAGGGAGGTTCATGGAGGAGGAATTATGTTCAACTTGTTTTCCAAAAATGACACATAACCTAGTCTTCGCCAAACAATCAAGCCGTACTGCCACATTATCTCAATAGGGGAACATGGTCTAGCTAAATTCTTGTCGGTGTTAGTCCGTGTCTATCTCAAAGTGCTATAGGGGTTAGAGTCCCCAAAACCGAATTGTCGCCAGGAGGGAGAAACAGGGACATGCAGAGTGTGGGATTAAGTGTAAGGACCCCAGACCGGCAGTCTGAAACCCTACGTATGCATACATTCACGATCCCAGAAAGATCAGTCGTGAACAACATACAAAGTTGGCGCACAGAAATACATCATCCATTACACGAATACATAAAGGTATTACATAAAAGATCACATGATCAAGTTTAACGCAACTACCACAAAGGCAGGCAACTTAACCATCACAGCGGAAGACAATTAAAACATAACGTAGTTGAGCCCAAGTCACGCCTTAACCTACAGGCTGCTGACCCGGAGACGATCCTAGTTCGCAAAGCCGTCAACTCCGTACTTCTCTTCATAGATATCCTTTGGAGGCTCCTTCTCCAAATCTGATAAGTAGATACCAGGGGCGAAACCATAATGAGTACATTTGAATGTACTCAGCAAGACATCCATCATGTCACTTACCAACATGCAAGTATGCTTATATGGTGGAATAGGTAGGCTATAAATAGGGTTCACTATCAATGGTGTTCATATATGATGACACCACAGTTGCAGTCAGGTTAATCTGTATCTTCGTTGAAGAAGATACTTCAGAATAAAATAATATAGTTTTATTTCTCTTGTAGATATCACATGTACAAGAGGTTTGGTAAAGTTTTGTTTAAAGAATATTTTCTCTTTGCAAAACTTCTTGGAATCAGTTTCCAGAATTCTTGCCTAGAGTAGAAAAGGTTTTCTTTGCAAAACATTTTGTTTTGTATATCAGCCTCTGGCTTTTCATCATCGACGATACCTCCACGGTATCAATTTCCATTCCTTTCCGAACTTCACAAGTTCAACACTTCCTTTCCAAAGATTTCCCTTTCAAAAACTTCCTTTTTGAAAACATTGACACAATGCTAGCTACATGGCCATTCAACTGTCCATATCCGAGGACGCGGCTTCTTCGAAAAAGTTATACTCTGCAGAGGTGTACACATCCACCAGATCCAGTACACCTCCCGTGAAACAACCACGGACTGTAACAACAGTATGTAAACATCAGGTATCTGATCATAACCATCCACTATGTTCAAGCTAGAATATGCCTATCTCTCAGTTTTAATCTCCTCGGCACCATGTCGCACATCGCCATGACAGGAGACTCAACCGATGCAACCGGAGGGAAAATTAATCCCACACTTTATATGCCTCAACATTGGGAGTTTTGACGACATTCGGTTCGAGGGTACGACGTCCCTTATAGCGATTGAGATAGCACACACTAATAAGAACAAACTTCAAGTTAAGCCCCGTGCCCATGTTGGGGTAGGGTGGCAGTACGGTAAAGGTTGTCCGGCGAAGACTAGGTTATGTGTCATTTTTGAAAACACCACTTTCTCAAAAATGACCACTTCCACATTCCTCCGGAGAACAAGGATCCGCCTTTCCTCCGGGTTTTTCCGTAAAGCCTTTGTTTTGTAGAATCACAATTTTAGGGTGTCCACTTAGGGACTAGTATATTTGAGGGTAATAAATACCATAGGGTGGCTTATGGGCTTGGTATTACCAAGTTTAACTAATGGCATGATAGTAACCTATAATATAGTATAGTAGTAATTTCCACCTCAAAAATAGTTTTGATAATCAAGTTTTTGGTAAAACTTCAGAAGTAAAACATGCATGATATTTAATGGTAAGTATTGTATCAGCAAGCAATCAGGATGCTTGCCTGGTATCTCTTTGTGTCCCTGGTTGTTGGAGTGACTGGAACTTGAAACAGAGCTTCCCGACACTTCCTTCCTCTTCGTTTTTCTAACGTCGTAAAAAGAGAATAAAGGACACACATTCAGAACCAAACAAGACAAACAAGGCTACAAGTAATACATACAGCAAGCAATCAAGAATTACCACCCAAGTTCTCAATTTTTCCCTTAAGAAAAATTGGCATAAAAACTATAGTTGAAAAGTCTGCTTTTTTTCCTAGTGTTTATGTGTGGCCAATTCAATGATTTTTAGTTAAGAACACCATGGACCAGTGGGGTAGAGCACATGTTACTAGACAGTAGGGTGTCACATAAAACACATTTTGATGTCTAAAAATTCCCACAACCATCTCTATGGCTAGCACACATAATTTGCTAAATTACTCAAGTGGTGAAATAAGCTCATGACAACAAGTCAAACCTATTTTTCCACCATGAGGCAAACATACCAGTGGGTGTTCCACTAGCAAATATGCTCACCAAGAGGTTAATAAGCCTCTGGTCACTTTTATAAAAGTGCTCAAAACAAACAAACAAGCATCCAAAAACTCCTACTCATACTAGTAGAAAATTTAGGAAAAATACTAGACTATTTTAGGCTACAATAGCTAATGTTATGCACAAGTGTGCAAGCTAGCAGAGGCAAAATACTCCTCTAACCAGTACCACAAATGCTACTGGATCCCACAAAATAACATAAAAAGCAAAGCTAGGAAACAAGGAAAAACTATGCTTAAAATGCTACACATGTGAGGAGATTAATTCCTAGTCATCCAAGTGTTACTCATGCTTTTATGATACTTAAGAGGAAACCTATCAGAGGTGAAAACTCTAAGATAATAATGCCACAAGGACATTCCATCCTCTGGTTTCCATACCAAAGATTCATATTTTTCCCTAGGGGAAAACAAGACAAAAAGCATACATGAATATCCTAGTATGAAATTTAGACTTTAAGCATTTCTATTTAAATCTATTTCAAACACAAGCACAAAGTATCTAGAGGTTCTATAACCAAAATAACAGTACCTAAATGGTACTAGTTTCATGAGAATTAATCTAGCAATAAGCCTAAAAAGCATTTAAAGATCTACTCAAAACATATATAGAAGAAACACATCTAGTGTGGGGAAAATAATGTGTCCACCAAAAATGCAATGAAACCAGTGGGTGTTCCACTAGCATAACAAAGCATTAAGAGGTCACAATGCCTCTGGTCCATTTGCTAAAAATTAACAAAAAAACTAAACTAGCATCTAGTGCATTAACAATACTAGCAGAAAATAATAGGGTGCTTAAATAAGCATGGCACTGCTACTCATGTTATTGTTTTCACACAAGTGAAAACTTTAGGGGTCAAGTACTCATAACAAACTTATCAAAATGCTACTGGACCTATGGATACAACCCAAAAATATGTGGTCACAAAACCACAAATGATTATGTCAAAATTCCACACCTGAGGGAATTTTTCCATAACAAAACTCATAGTCATGACAAAGCTAATAGTGCTTTTCTACCAATTCCAATGCAAGATAGCAGAGGTGATAACAACATAAACTAAGTACCAACATGGTACTGGATACACTCAAAAAATCCAAGTGCTTTGCACATGAATTCATCACTCAAAAATGCTATGCAAATATTAACTAGAGAATAATCAAATGCTATTAACAAAAATTCTATTTCTTCTCAACTCAAGTCCACACAATCTAACATGCTAAAATATCTAAGTAACACTTAGAAAACAAGTTCACACAACTTTTACATGCTAGAAAACAATAATGCAACACAAAAATATAATCACAACAATTAATTAGCTAAAATGCCAAAATGGCAGAAATATGCAAAACAAGGATCTGTCCACAAAATTTTCTAGGATGCTCTAAAAATTAAACCCTTCTAGGTTTGGATAGCCCTAAACATGTACAAGACCATCCAATTGAGTTTGCATCAAAAATCATTTTTAATAATTTTATAAAAATCACCAAAGTGCTCTCTGGTGTTTTACCATATTGCATGCCATTTCAAAAATACAATGAATTTGGAAACGAGGTTAAATGCTCCTGTTAGGAAATTCCAAGGGCTTTCCAATGCAATTGGCCTCACTTCATTCTGAGTTGTAAAATAAAAATGGTGCTCATTTTTGTGTTTCTGGTACCTGTTGCCAAATCATTTTTCATTTCAAATCTATCCATCCAAATGTAGATCTACAGCTTGGAGATGTTTTAGAATTAGTTGAGGTACCACTGTAAATTTTAGTTTGGTCAAATTCATATTTTAAGTTTCCTTTTTGAGCCAAAAGTAACCATGCAAGTTTCTGTGAAAAAGAAATTGGAAAAAAAATTGTTGTTGGGCCAGATCTGGATCTGGGCCGGCCAGATCTGTTTCTCACCGCGGGCAAATCCACCCGATGCCACTGACCCGCGGGCCAGGGGCCACGGTGGCTGCCACGCGCGCAGAGGCGAGGCCCAGCTGCCAGTTTGACCCTACCGCGCGGGGTCAGCGCACGCTGGCGTCGGCGTGACGCAAGCGCGACGTCAGCCCGCCGGCGGGACGTCTCCGGCGAACATGAACCTGTCGCGTCTGTGCACCATTTTGCAAGAATAACACGTCTACGAGTTCGTCTCGACGAGGGGAACCAAAAGGGAGGGGACTCGTTTCCAGGGAACCATCGGAGGGTGGCCGGCGACGGCGGCGCGCGTCGGCCGGAGCTCGACCACGGCGCGGTGACGACGTAGAGGCCTAGGGAGAGGGGAAAGCGGTCGGGGAGGTTCCCCTGCTCACCTTGAGTGCGATGGAGGGCTCGGCTAGGGCGGGGAAGGGCCGAGGCGGCCGGAATCCGTCGACGGAGCTCGCCGGCCCCGAGGACGAAAGTGGATGGCGCGGCCACCACGCGACGTTTCTTCTCGATTCCTTGTGCACCTAGCAACTACTCGACGAGGCGGAGACAAAGGAGCCAACGGCGACCGGCGGCGAGGTCCGCAGCGGCCGAATCGACGGCGGCCATTTCGGCCTAGGGTTTGGGTTGGCTTTTCTTGCACAGTAGAGAGAAGAACTCGTGGGGGGGGGAGAGAGGGAGCAGGTAGAGACCACAGAGGTGCACATGGGGGTTTTATCATCTAGATATTTCTTCTACTCGAATCCAAGAAGCATGGGCCTCCATGCCCTCTGCTGCGTCATCTACAGGAGGAAGAAGAAGGTGTGACTAGGATTACATTTTGGTCCCTGGAGAATTACAAGTAGGTCCCTGTACTCTCAGAAAATGGATGTTTTCCCTAAGCAAACAAAGTCAAAATTTGAAATCCTTTTGCCCAAAATTCTTATTAGTTAAGATACACAACATATGTGAAAATTGGCTCATTTGCCTAAACTTGATAATTCAAAGTTGTTCAAATTTGAAATCTTACAAAAATGGACATTGAATTTATTTGACTACTTAGGAGTTTCCAAAAATGATAATTTTTGGCACACATTCCTTATTTGATGTGTTCCTTATGTGGTAGAAAATTCAAGTCATTTTGAGTTACTTTATAGAACAAACTTGTTCAAATTTCTAAAAGGTGCTGTGAAGAAAACAGGGGTTTTTGGCAACTTAAACAATTCAAAAACTTGTTTCCTTTTGGTTTTCATCCTCATTTATGATATAGAGAATGTGGTATTTATTTCATGGCATTTGGAAACAGTTTGTAGAACAAACTTGTTCAAAATCCCAATTGTTGCTGTGGAGAAAAACCATGTTTTCAGGCCTTTAATGGATTCAATTTTTGGTCTCCTCTTGTGTGTGTTCCTTATTTGATATAAGGAAGCAATGGTATGAATTTCAAATCATTTGAGGAAAGTTTCCAATAGTAACTTGTTTTAGTTTTCTGTTTCTGGAAGTATTGGAATTTCTATTTAATAAAGCACTAGGCTTTTCTTTAACAATGCTTTGCCAAATTATTTATGTGACTAGAGATAGCAATTCAATGCTCTCTAATACTATTGTTTTTAATCTTGCAAGGTTGGAAAAACATTTGATAATATTTTGGTGAAGCATTTAAGAATGCCTCTTTTTCTGATAATCATCTATGGAAATTTATTAAGTGTTTCATCTTTCTTAATTTGGGTCTTGGAATAATATTCAACAAGTATGAGATTTATAAGATGTGTTTGGAAAACTCTTTGATCAATATTTACTTTAGAAAATATTGCCAAAGTCATTGGAACAATATGTTGAATAGTTTTATCCCTGGAACAATATGTTGAATATTTTTAGTTCACTGCTTTGCTATCCTTTTAAGTTTGCAAGTTTATATAATTAGTTTGTTTGGTTGCACTTAAACAACCACAAACAAACACAACCAAGGTTTATTAGTCAAGCAATTAGCAAAACAACTATGTTAACATGTATTCCAAAATTGGGATGTGACAGGTCTTCCCCCCTTAAAAAGAATCTCGTCCCCGAGATTCACAAGCGAGGACTAAGGGAGGGCCAACAAACACAATGTTAGTGTTGGAGTGCCGGTGCTTCCCCCCTTTGACTTTTCTTGGGAGGTGGGGTACATCCCTAAATTAGCAAATTTACTTTCAAAAATTTCTCTAGCTATCAATTTACTCAACCACCAAATTTTAAAAATTTCTGATAACATCACTACTGCCAACTAGTTCCTTTTAGTGCAGAACTACCTGGAAAAGTACCGTCAATTTTTTTACATGAGTTCCTAGCTATAACCCACATCTTACATAACACATATGGAGTGGTGTACCACTCACCTAACATGGTACATAATAAGCTAAAAAATATAGCTTGTGGGTGCAAAGGTTAGGTTGCTATGGTAAAATAAACAGACAGAATAATACCCATGGCAGTGGGTATTACTCACCACAAGCAACTATCACTTAATGTGTTCATGATTTTAGTTGAATGTTTTACTTTCATAAGATACTCTTAAGCACAATCATAACCCAAGTATAAACTCATGCTAAGGTAAAACATTTAAACAAAATCCAATAAGCAAGCAAACAACACCACAGATGAATAGACTATTTATTCACTAGGTTATTGTTTATTAGAGGTTTTGGAATCCATCAATCATGAACAATTAGCAAACAACCAGTAGCTAAAAACTAATGAATTCAACCATAAATATACTCTAAAATACCATCTTCACACAAGATAAAAACTCCTCTTTCACAGGCATAAAAACAAAACAGGACAGCACAAATAACATACTAGTATGAAAAATCTACACCAGCATGCTATAAGAGATAATCATATCCTATAACCATAGAACATGAAACTAAATAATTCATGGCATGATAACATAAGTAATAACTTCCTAAACATGCTATATCAACTCATATACTCATAAAAATAAAGAGGGTAATACTAGAGCAAAAATCACCATTTTCTAGTGGTGAAACTAGTTTCGCTCTAAAGAAGCAAACAATGCTATCATGATGTTTAAACTTAAACAAGCAAGTCATGAATATAAATGTACCTAATAACAGTACATAAAACTTACTCATGTTAGTAAGCACAAACACCAAAACAATCCCATGATACAACTATTAAACATGCAGAAATTTCTTCTAGCAATTTCTGTTTTCTTTAACCAATTACTAGCAAACAAGCAAGGTATAACTCACACAACCAGTAGCTATGAAATTAATGAAAAGTTTTCTAAACCTTCTCAAAAATCCATACACTCAAATTAAAATCATTCACAAACAATCTACCAATCAAGAGGAATTTATTTTATTTGCGAACAATTTAATTTCAGCACACGATAGTGAAACATTTCTTAACATGATACCCCTAAGGAATATTATGCTAACAAAAGTATCACACCTAAAAATATTAGTCTTTACTAATAAGAAATAAACTTCTCACTTGCATAAGTGAAAACAAACAATTAGATTTTCCATGGTGGAAAATAGAAAACAATCACATAGTGAAACATGCTATTTTCACACATGTGTATGGTTGGGGATTTTTATCCTCAAGCTAAAATACAATGGGACCAGTGGGCTATGGCCCACTAATACCAAGTAAAAATAGGTACTAGCCTCTGGTTACTCATGAAAAACTTTGCATACAAGATAAAAATATAAGGCTATTTAATCTAGTGAAGCAATACTTAGTGCATACTGATAGTAATGCTTACATATGCTTTACTATTAAGAGACATGCAAGCTAACATAGGTACAAGCATAAAAATAACAGTACCTAAATGGTACTGGACTCAAAGAAACATTGCACAAAAATCTACTAAGAAAGTATACACGGATCTAGCTCTCACAATACTTCCAGATAAATAAACTAGAAGGTGACAAATGTTATTTCATTTTTATTCGAGTTTTCAATCATGCACACACTTTCTAGGGTAGATTTATTGTAAGAAAACAATATAATAACAAGTCCTAACAACTCCATATAAGTTAGGAAGCAAGATTTAATAAAACACAAATTTATTTCAATCAAGAGCACACAAAGAAACAAAAACAGGAAAACTGTTGTTTTCCTAGATCTATCACAACCATTCCATTGCTCACTTAATTTCTAAACCCCGAATTTCATAGTACCTACAATGTCTACCAAGTTTTGATTTCCAAAGTAGATACACCCGATATCCTATTGACTAGTAAACGAATAGGTCATCATCTTATTTTCTCGTGACTTCTCCTTTTTACCAACTATATTAAAAGGTGTCTTAAGTCACTTAATTTCTTGGTTTAGAAAGAGTTGTCAGTAGTTTGCATGCTTTGGTTAGGTGTCAACCTAAGATTATACCAAACATGTTAGTCTTGTTAGCTTTCTATTTAATCATGTTTGTCCGACAAGATACGACTAGCGTCATACGTCGAATATTGAATTGTGCTCTTTTGATTGGCTTTTGAGGGGGTTGCGCATCATGGTATGTGAAGACTTCTTTTGCACCTTTCTCCATAGGAGGGAGGTATATAACTTTTTAAAAGGGGGTTTCTCTTGTTTGGTCTTTTAAAAGGGAACATAAAAAGGTGCGACATTTAGTCAACAGGGTAAAAAGAGTCTTTTGCAAACAGGCAAAACATAGAGGTTTTGGTCAGTATAGGTTGGTTTTCTTCATGCCTTTTCTTCTATGAAGGTTGTCGTTGTTGGAGCTTTATATGTTGAAGTGCATCACTGGTAGCAATGTTATCAGCTCGTGTGGCTCGATGGTCCTCTATTATTAGGTCCAATGGTGCTTTTATTGATGGTGGGGAAATGGTGGTGGTTCACGACGGGTCGCATTATGAAGCGAAAATAAGTATAAGTCTAAGCAACAAATTCTTGTTTTTGAATGCTATACAAACATTTTTGCTTGCAAAAACGTAACAAGAGGCGATTCAAAAACAAGAGCGGGGCAATCACAAATCTGCAAATTTTGAGCACCCCACAAACATATAGAAGCCTAGATGAACCAAATTCTACACCACACAATAGCACAAAGTCCTACGGACACACATAAGCAAGCCAAAACACACAAGCAAGGCTCCATTGGAGCTACGTCGGGGGATGATCCAAAAATCCTAGAAGTGGCTGAAGAACTATATCTACTTCTGACCATCAAAACTGTAGAGCTAGGCAATTATTTTGGTCTCTCGGGACATCGGCAAGTATAAAAGTTTTTGTATGGAAACAAGATAATAGAAGTAAAGTTTTGATAAAACTTTATGCAACAATCTGTTTTTGAAACTCCAACTATTTTCTGGACAGAAAACTTCCAAGACGAGAGATGTTTCAAAAACAGAGCGGAGCAGTTGCAAACAAGTAAGAAATAGACTCTTAACCGAGAGAGATACTAACTCTGTAAGGCCCGCCCTTCGAACCACTGTTCCAGGACGCCCTTGATATGCATTTATAATCTTTTGAAAAGATAATAAGGAGGGGAAAATATACTAAAATTCCCTTAGATAAAAATAATGTAGATAGTAAATAGGTTTTTACTCCAAAATACTTTTCTTTCCTATCTGACGTCCATGCTAACTAAGGTCTCCTAAGGTCAGGATGGCTCTGATACCAACTCTGTAAGGACCCCAGACCGGCAGTCTGAAACCCTACGTATGCATACATTCACGATCCCAGAAAGATCAGTCGTGAACAACATACAAAGTTGGCGCACAGAAATACATCATCCATTACACGAATACATAAAGGTATTACATAAAAGATCACATGATCAAGTTTAACGCAACTACCACAAAGGCAGGCAACTTAACCATCACAGCGGAAGACAATTAAAACATAACGTAGTTGAGCCCAAGTCACGCCTTAACCTACAGGCTGCTGACCCGGAGACGATCCTAGTTCGCAAAGCCGTCAAGTCCGTACTTCTCTTCATAGATATCCTTTGGAGGCTCCTTCTCCAAATCTGATAAGTAGATACCAGGGGCGAAACCATAATGAGTACATTTGAATGTACTCAGCAAGACATCCATCATGTCACTTACCAACATGCAAGTATGCTTATATGGTGGAATAGGTAGGCTATAAATAGGGTTCACTATCAATGGTGTTCATATATGATGACACCACAGTTGCAGTCAGGTTAATCTGTATCTTCGTTGAAGAAGATACTTCAGAATAAAATAATATAGTTTTATTTCTCTTGTAGATATCACATGTACAAGAGGTTTGGTAAAGTTTTGTTTAAAGAATATTTTCTCTTTGCAAAACTTCTTGGAATCAGTTTCCAGAATTCTTGCCTAGAGTAGAAAAGGTTTTCTTTGCAAAACATTTTGTTTTGTATATCAGCCTCTGGCTTTTCATCATCGACGATACCTCCACGGTATCAATTTCCATTCCTTTCCGAACTTCACAAGTTCAACACTTCCTTTCCAAAGATTTCCCTTTCAAAAACTTCCTTTTTGAAAACATTGACACAATGCTAGCTACATGGCCATTCAACTGTCCATATCCGAGGACGCGGCTTCTTCGAAAAAGTTATACTCTGCAGAGGTGTACACATCCACCAGATCCAGTACACCTCCCGTGAAACAACCACGGACTGTAACAACAGTATGTAAACATCAGGTATCTGATCATAACCATCCACTATGTTCAAGCTAGAATATGCCTATCTCTCAGTTTTAATCTCCTCGGCACCATGTCGCACATCGCCATGACAGGAGACTCAACCGATGCAACCGGAGGGAAAATTAATCCCACACTTTATATGCCTCAACATTGGGAGTTTTGACGACATTCGGTTCGAGGGTACGACGTCCCTTATAGCGATTGAGATAGCACACACTAATAAGAACAAACTTCAAGTTAAGCCCCGTGCCCATGTTGGGGTAGGGTGGCAGTACGGTAAAGGTTGTCCGGCGAAGACTAGGTTATGTGTCATTTTTGAAAACACCACTTTCTCAAAAATGACCACTTCCACATTCCTCCGGAGAACAAGGATCCGCCTTTCCTCCGGGTTTTTCCGTAAAGCCTTTGTTTTGTAGAATCACAATTTTAGGGTGTCCACTTAGGGACTAGTATATTTGAGGGTAATAAATACCATAGGGTGGCTTATGGGCTTGGTATTACCAAGTTTAACTAATGGCATGATAGTAACCTATAATATAGTATAGTAGTAATTTCCACCTCAAAAATAGTTTTGATAATCAAGTTTTTGGTAAAACTTCAGAAGTAAAACATGCATGATATTTAATGGTAAGTATTGTATCAGCAAGCAATCAGGATGCTTGCCTGGTATCTCTTTGTGTCCCTGGTTGTTGGAGTGACTGGAACTTGAAACAGAGCTTCCCGACACTTCCTTCCTCTTCGTTTTTCTAACGTCGTAAAAAGAGAATAAAGGACACACATTCAGAACCAAACAAGACAAACAAGGCTACAAGTAATACATACAGCAAGCAATCAAGAATTACCACCCAAGTTCTCAATTTTTCCCTTAAGAAAAATTGGCATAAAAACTATAGTTGAAAAGTCTGCTTTTTTTCCTAGTGTTTATGTGTGGCCAATTCAATGATTTTTAGTTAAGAACACCATGGACCAGTGGGGTAGAGCACATGTTACTAGACAGTAGGGTGTCACATAAAACACATTTTGATGTCTAAAAATTCCCACAACCATCTCTATGGCTAGCACACATAATTTGCTAAATTACTCAAGTGGTGAAATAAGCTCATGACAACAAGTCAAACCTATTTTTCCACCATGAGGCAAACATACCAGTGGGTGTTCCACTAGCAAATATGCTCACCAAGAGGTTAATAAGCCTCTGGTCACTTTTATAAAAGTGCTCAAAACAAACAAACAAGCATCCAAAAACTCCTACTCATACTAGTAGAAAATTTAGGAAAAATACTAGACTATTTTAGGCTACAATAGCTAATGTTATGCACAAGTGTGCAAGCTAGCAGAGGCAAAATACTCCTCTAACCAGTACCACAAATGCTACTGGATCCCACAAAATAACATAAAAAGCAAAGCTAGGAAACAAGGAAAAACTATGCTTAAAATGCTACACATGTGAGGAGATTAATTCCTAGTCATCCAAGTGTTACTCATGCTTTTATGATACTTAAGAGGAAACCTATCAGAGGTGAAAACTCTAAGATAATAATGCCACAAGGACATTCCATCCTCTGGTTTCCATACCAAAGATTCATATTTTTCCCTAGGGGAAAACAAGACAAAAAGCATACATGAATATCCTAGTATGAAATTTAGACTTTAAGCATTTCTATTTAAATCTATTTCAAACACAAGCACAAAGTATCTAGAGGTTCTATAACCAAAATAACAGTACCTAAATGGTACTAGTTTCATGAGAATTAATCTAGCAATAAGCCTAAAAAGCATTTAAAGATCTACTCAAAACATATATAGAAGAAACACATCTAGTGTGGGGAAAATAATGTGTCCACCAAAAATGCAATGAAACCAGTGGGTGTTCCACTAGCATAACAAAGCATTAAGAGGTCACAATGCCTCTGGTCCATTTGCTAAAAATTAACAAAAAAACTAAACTAGCATCTAGTGCATTAACAATACTAGCAGAAAATAATAGGGTGCTTAAATAAGCATGGCACTGCTACTCATGTTATTGTTTTCACACAAGTGAAAACTTTAGGGGTCAAGTACTCATAACAAACTTATCAAAATGCTACTGGACCTATGGATACAACCCAAAAATATGTGGTCACAAAACCACAAATGATTATGTCAAAATTCCACACCTGAGGGAATTTTTCCATAACAAAACTCATAGTCATGACAAAGCTAATAGTGCTTTTCTACCAATTCCAATGCAAGATAGCAGAGGTGATAACAACATAAACTAAGTACCAACATGGTACTGGATACACTCAAAAAATCCAAGTGCTTTGCACATGAATTCATCACTCAAAAATGCTATGCAAATATTAACTAGAGAATAATCAAATGCTATTAACAAAAATTCTATTTCTTCTCAACTCAAGTCCACACAATCTAACATGCTAAAATATCTAAGTAACACTTAGAAAACAAGTTCACACAACTTTTACATGCTAGAAAACAATAATGCAACACAAAAATATAATCACAACAATTAATTAGCTAAAATGCCAAAATGGCAGAAATATGCAAAACAAGGATCTGTCCACAAAATTTTCTAGGATGCTCTAAAAATTAAACCCTTCTAGGTTTGGATAGCCCTAAACATGTACAAGACCATCCAATTGAGTTTGCATCAAAAATCATTTTTAATAATTTTATAAAAATCACCAAAGTGCTCTCTGGTGTTTTACCATATTGCATGCCATTTCAAAAATACAATGAATTTGGAAACGAGGTTAAATGCTCCTGTTAGGAAATTCCAAGGGCTTTCCAATGCAATTGGCCTCACTTCATTCTGAGTTGTAAAATAAAAATGGTGCTCATTTTTGTGTTTCTGGTACCTGTTGCCAAATCATTTTTCATTTCAAATCTATCCATCCAAATGTAGATCTACAGCTTGGAGATGTTTTAGAATTAGTTGAGGTACCACTGTAAATTTTAGTTTGGTCAAATTCATATTTTAAGTTTCCTTTTTGAGCCAAAAGTAACCATGCAAGTTTCTGTGAAAAAGAAATTGGAAAAAAAATTGTTGTTGGGCCAGATCTGGATCTGGGCCGGCCAGATCTGTTTCTCACCGCGGGCAAATCCACCCGATGCCACTGACCCGCGGGCCAGGGGCCACGGTGGCTGCCACGCGCGCAGAGGCGAGGCCCAGCTGCCAGTTTGACCCTACCGCGCGGGGTCAGCGCACGCTGGCGTCGGCGTGACGCAAGCGCGACGTCAGCCCGCCGGCGGGACGTCTCCGGCGAACATGAACCTGTCGCGTCTGTGCACCATTTTGCAAGAATAACACGTCTACGAGTTCGTCTCGACGAGGGGAACCAAAAGGGAGGGGACTCGTTTCCAGGGAACCATCGGAGGGTGGCCGGCGACGGCGGCGCGCGTCGGCCGGAGCTCGACCACGGCGCGGTGACGACGTAGAGGCCTAGGGAGAGGGGAAAGCGGTCGGGGAGGTTCCCCTGCTCACCTTGAGTGCGATGGAGGGCTCGGCTAGGGCGGGGAAGGGCCGAGGCGGCCGGAATCCGTCGACGGAGCTCGCCGGCCCCGAGGACGAAAGTGGATGGCGCGGCCACCACGCGACGTTTCTTCTCGATTCCTTGTGCACCTAGCAACTACTCGACGAGGCGGAGACAAAGGAGCCAACGGCGACCGGCGGCGAGGTCCGCAGCGGCCGAATCGACGGCGGCCATTTCGGCCTAGGGTTTGGGTTGGCTTTTCTTGCACAGTAGAGAGAAGAACTCGTGGGGGGGGGGGGAGAGAGGGAGCAGGTAGAGACCACAGAGGTGCACATGGGGGTTTTATCATCTAGATATTTCTTCTACTCGAATCCAAGAAGCATGGGCCTCCATGCCCTCTGCTGCGTCATCTACAGGAGGAAGAAGAAGGTGTGACTAGGATTACATTTTGGTCCCTGGAGAATTACAAGTAGGTCCCTGTACTCTCAGAAAATGGATGTTTTCCCTAAGCAAACAAAGTCAAAATTTGAAATCCTTTTGCCCAAAATTCTTATTAGTTAAGATACACAACATATGTGAAAATTGGCTCATTTGCCTAAACTTGATAATTCAAAGTTGTTCAAATTTGAAATCTTACAAAAATGGACATTGAATTTATTTGACTACTTAGGAGTTTCCAAAAATGATAATTTTTGGCACACATTCCTTATTTGATGTGTTCCTTATGTGGTAGAAAATTCAAGTCATTTTGAGTTACTTTATAGAACAAACTTGTTCAAATTTCTAAAAGGTGCTGTGAAGAAAACAGGGGTTTTTGGCAACTTAAACAATTCAAAAACTTGTTTCCTTTTGGTTTTCATCCTCATTTATGATATAGAGAATGTGGTATTTATTTCATGGCATTTGGAAACAGTTTGTAGAACAAACTTGTTCAAAATCCCAATTGTTGCTGTGGAGAAAAACCATGTTTTCAGGCCTTTAAGGGATTCAATTTTTGGTCTCCTCTTGTGTGTGTTCCTTATTTGATATAAGGAAGCAATGGTATGAATTTCAAATCATTTGAGGAAAGTTTCCAATAGTAACTTGTTTTAGTTTTCTGTTTCTGGAAGTATTGGAATTTCTATTTAATAAAGCACTAGGCTTTTCTTTAACAATGCTTTGCCAAATTATTTATGTGACTAGAGATAGCAATTCAATGCTCTCTAATACTATTGTTTTTAATCTTGCAAGGTTGGAAAAACATTTGATAATATTTTGGTGAAGCATTTAAGAATGCCTCTTTTTCTGATAATCATCTATGGAAATTTATTAAGTGTTTCATCTTTCTTAATTTGGGTCTTGGAATAATATTCAACAAGTATGAGATTTATAAGATGTGTTTGGAAAACTCTTTGATCAATATTTACTTTAGAAAATATTGCCAAAGTCATTGGAACAATATGTTGAATAGTTTTATCCCTGGAACAATATGTTGAATATTTTTAGTTCACTGCTTTGCTATCCTTTTAAGTTTGCAAGTTTATATAATTAGTTTGTTTGGTTGCACTTAAACAACCACAAACAAACACAACCAAGGTTTATTAGTCAAGCAATTAGCAAAACAACTATGTTAACATGTATTCCAAAATTGGGATGTGACATTAAGTTCGCTACCAGTTGCAAAAGTTGGGTCTCCTTCCATGGCGGTGTGTTGTCAGGGGAAACCGGATCGATACGGCTGACGCACTCGGTGCCGGGGAGAACAAACCCAGTTGAAGAGGTAGCCATTTACTAGCACTTGCACAGTGGATAGTTAGGACGAGTTATTTGATGTTCCCATACTGTCACGGAAAGTCCGTGGGTGTTCACGGCGGATGTACTGGATCTTGTGGATTGTTTACACCTCTGTAGAGTAAAACTATTCAGAATAGTGGCGTCCTCGGATATGGACAGTTGAATGTCCATGTAGCTAGCATTGTGTCAATGTTTTAAAAAATCTTAAGAAATGTTTTGGTATTGTACCTGGGAGGTACTAGAAAGGGAATGATCGTACCTTTGAGGTGCCAGAGAAATGATAATCTTGAAGATGTGATCTTCCAAAAAGTTTTGTAAAGAATTTTTTTCTTTATTTTAGAATTATTTATCAAAACCTTGTGATCATGCAGTATCTATAAGAGAAACCAACATTGGTAGAAAATCGGCCTACAGTCCCGGTTCGCCAGGCCCAATAATCCTGGCCGGGCAACCGGGACTAGCTACGCGCGACTAAAGGCATTCCCGGTTGGCCACATGAACCGGGACTAGATTTATTTCGTAATTTTTTTAATTCATTTGGTTTCTAATTATTTTTCTCACCTTTTTTCACTCCCTTTTTTCACTCCCTTTTTTTTTCAGAATTTGTATTATTTGCTTAGTGTCTAACTACAATTATCTCTAGTCAAATCACTTACTCATGGTCAAACTTCCCGCTCGGTCACCCATCCCCCCACTACTCTAGCACTAGCACACTTAACTTCCGAGTTCCATCCCGTCCCGAATCCAAGTGTTTCTCACGCATGTATGTGATAGTAGTATCATATCAATCTTATTAACATGTTGGTCGATGCCACATTTCTTTATTGTTTGAATTTCAAATAAATCTTTTAATAAACAAAAGTAATGATGTAATTAATAATTTTGAATAAATAAATAAACATTAACTTTTAATTTGTATTATTTCTAAAAATACAAATAATATATCAAAAAATTAAGAAAAATAGATCTAATTCATTTTAAAATCTTAAAAATACAAATAATATATCAAAAAATGAAGAACAATAATACTAATTCATTTTAAAATATTAAAATGAAAATAATATATCAAAAATGAAGAACAATAATACTAATTCATTTTAAAATCTTAAAAATACAAATAATATATCAAAAAATGAAGAAAAATAATACTAATTCATTTTAAAATCTTAAAATTACAAATAATATATCAAAAATTGAAGAACAATAATACTAATTCATTTTAAAATCTTAAAATGAAAATAATATATCAAAAAAGGAAGAACAATAATACTAATTCATTTTAAAATCTTAAAATGAAAATAATATATCAAAAATGAAGAACAATAATACTAATTCATTTTAAAATCTTAAAAATACAAATAATATATAAAAAAATGAAGAACAATAATACTAATTTATTTTAAAATCTTGATGTGTTTTTGTTTTTGCTTGTTTTGAAACGAGTAGAGACATCACAATCATGAATAGAACATAATTAATCATATCACATTCATAACATAGAGTCGATCACACATAACACAAACATAACTCTCACAATAGATATCCATTACATATATATACTAAGATACCCATTACATGCATATATATCGAACGCATACATCTATGGCTCCGTCGAGTAGATGCGGAACAACTCGTACGAGACATATGCATCTATGGCTGCATACTTGACGTTCGTCAAGTCCAGTGGGGTCTTCTCCCAATAACGGTGATTCCTCGAGGGGAAATCAGTCTTCATGCTGTCGTAGCCCTGGTGGATGAAGGTAGTTGCCATGACAGCCATCCCGGTCTTTGGCCCGTTCAACTGGATAAGATTCTGAAGATCAATGTAGTGATCTTCAGGTATCATAATACCAATGCGCATCAACTTCACACGGTCTTGCGTGATGTCAATGCTGCAAAAGTCAAACCCCATGTTGACAAGAAAATCAACAAGGGCCGGACAATGCTTTGAACTACTGCAACAACAAAATTTTGATACGGTTAGATATGTTGCAACACATGTATTCTTCACATGCAACAAAAAAATCGAAGATGCAAAGATTGTACGTGTGTCTTACCTTGACCATTGGAAGATCAACACGGACTGCTTGAACACAATCTGGATCAGTGGAACATCCCTCTGATTCGCCGTGTACTCCAGATCGAGCCCAAAGAACCGGTGTTCATCGGGAGATGCAAGATAGAGATTGGTCAAATAACCAAGAGCGGTGGGAAGCCTCTCGGAACTGTTGGTGTAGCACACGTCCAGAAGCTTGCCGCATGGTGTGGGACCTTCGTATTGCTCCCAAACTTCAGCCATGGCGTCTGTGCTTGGTGAAGATCGATCGAAGAGATGTGGAGAGGAAGAAGGAGACAGTACATAGAAGAGCGAGAGGAAGAAACAGAGAAGAGCGAGTGGAATGGCGCCCTTCTGCCTCGCTCGCGAAATATAAACCGCCGCGCGGGAGGCGAGAAGTTTGATCTTTAGTCCCGGTTGGCCACGGGAACCGGGACTAAAGGACCAATAGTCCCGGGCGGCCAGGTCAACCGGAATTAATTCCCTCCACGCGCCTCAACGCGCTTCCCAACCCGCGACGTATGACCTTCTGTCGCAGGTCTCCTCCCGACCCGGGACTAAAGACTCATTAGTCACGGGGCGCGACGTTTGGGGACTGATGCTGACGTACCGAAGGCCTTTTTTCTACTAGTGCAAATATCTTTTGAAGTATCTTCTTCAACAAAGGAAAGTCTAAAACTTGCGCAACTATGGTGGGTCTTCTATTCATCATGGCTAGTTAAGGCCTAAGTATAGCCTTCCTACCACTTATACCGCATACTTGCATTTGTTAAGCTTTTATTTAGGATGTCTTGCGAGTACATTCCAATGTACTCATAATGGTTTCGTCCCTGGCTATTGTCTTGTTTAGACTGTGAGGAGCTGCTTTTTGAGGAGTGCAATGATGGTCCCCCGTACTAGGCACGTCTCCCGGTCAGCTGCCCGTGGTGTTAAGGCGTTGACATGGGTTCTACTCGTTGTGTTTGCTTCCGCTGAATAAAGTTAGTTGTGGTTGCATGGTTGTCGCTTGCACTGCGCGGCAGTTGTCTCAGACTTGGTCGACATACCATTTGTGTAATACTATGTTATTCGTGTAATGGATGTGAATTATGATGTATCTTCTCTAAATATGTTGCTCATGACTCTTGATCTAGAATCATGAGTGTACACATATTGGTGGTCTCGGACATCTAGTCTGGGGTCCCCATAGCAGCATGCACAAAATTTGGTGTTGCCGCCGCGCCTCATCACCCAAGACGAGCGTCGCAACCGCCTGCAGGACCGCCACCTCGCCATCGCCGAATTAGAGGAGCGCGCGATGGCCGAGTGGCGCACCCACTTCCCGGAGGACGTCGCCGCCGAGCGCGCTTTCTGGGAGCAGCATCGGGGCGGATCGCTAGGCGCTACGGGTGGCGAAACGATCCCGTCACGATGTAGTCGTGGCGCAGCTCGAAGCCGCCGCCGCCAATCCGGACGCGCCGGATTGGGCGTCAGACGATCCCGGTCTGAACGACATTTGGACGACGTCGGACGCCACCACGTCGCACTCTAACGTCGAGTTCTCCATTTAAGAGTTTATTTAGTTTACATGTAAATTCATATTTAAATTTGGCCTATAACGGTCAAATTATGTTTTACTTTGAAGTTTTAAATCTTCCTATTTAAATTTAGCGCTTCTGGAATTGATTGCACGCACTCAGCGCTTCTGAAAACAATCGCCGCGCGGCGCTACAAACGGGTTTTGTTTATGGCGCGGTTGGTGCAGATCTGTTCTTTTTATACTCCTCCCGGCTACGATTACTAGTCCCCTAGTAAAAACTATTTGTCCAAAAAATAGCTCCGCCGTAATCATTAATTCACCTAAATAAGCGTGGTCTAATTAATGTAAATCCCACCCGATTGCACCTTCCTCTCTCCCCATAATCTCCCCATAAGATAAGGCATGTAATCATTAATTCCCTAAATAAACGGGGCCTAATTAATGACTACTATTAAGAAAAATAAAAAGTGTCATGTCATTGGAGAAGATCATGCCTCGATCTATAAGGCTGGTCACAATGAAAGTAACTAAGAGTGGTAAAATGCTGATGTTACTCGTCCAAGTTACTACCTCTACAATGGTACTAACATATTCGTAGCTTCATTCATGATTTCATTTATTAGGGTTATAGACACATTTTTTCTTGGTATGTGTGATGTTACTAGTGACATAAACTAGTTAGCGCAAACACTTATTTCTTCATTAGATATGTGCAACATAAACAAACTTGTTTTGAAATATATGATGTTATTAACTTAGTTATTCCCATCGTGGGCAGCCTAACGTTAATAGGATGCTACCTTGGTCACGATGCAATTCACTTCGATTCTAGTAATCTGGACGGAGGGAGAAGATCAGGTAGCTCTATTTTCATCGCATCTCGTTGCGTGGCCGGATCACACAGGTACAGCACGTAACATGACACTGCGTCGTGGGGTCCATTTGGGTCTTCGTCAAGGTTGACCCAGATGTATCATGACTCGAGTCTCGTACTGCCGCTCTCGCTCCAGCACCCATCGTTCCCCATTCTCTTTCCGCCGGTGCCGGCGCCGCCGCGTCGCCATGCTCTAGCTCCGCCGCAGCATCCTCACCGGCCTCCTCAACCAGAGCATTTGTCCACCGCTTTCTCTCGGCCGCAGCGCCCGCCGTCGAAACCCAAGCTTCGTCATAGATGAGTACCTCGTCAACGCGTGCGCCTCCCCGCAAAAAAAAATGCGTGCGGCTCCGGCCGAGCCCAGGCACTCAAGGCCTCCACCAATCTCTCCCACGTAAGTCCCCTGCCAATGCCGACTCTTTCCTCGCCGGCCTCGGCCTCTCCAGAGCCGACGTCGCGCCCGTGGTCGCCAAGGACCCGTTGTTCCTATGCTCCGGTGCGGAGAAAGTTCTCGCTGCAAACGTCGTCGGTCTCACCGGCATCATTCTCTCGACAACTGAGATCGCGCGTCTCGTCTCACTCGCCCCCAGCAGTTTCCGTTGCAGGTCCGCCGTCCGGAACCTACCGTATTTCCTGTCGCTCTATGGCTCCAAGAGAACTTCCTCCGGACACTCAAGAAGAGTGTTAGAGGAAGACCTATTCTACAGGACGCCACCGGCTCTCCGTGTAAAAACTGACCTTTTAGGATCTACTCGGATAACTTCCGAGCCCCATTGATCATGTATATATATTGCACGTTGCGGTGCTAGCTGGGTACAGAAATATGTGGACTCCAAGTCGAATACAACTATGTATACATATAGGAAACCTATCATATTTCTAACACCCTCCCTTAATCACAACTTGGTTAAGTTGAGATTATATTTAAACTCTTCAAAATTTCGAACCGGAAGTGGCTTTGTAAATCCATCGGCGACTTGATCCTTAGAAGGAACAAAACGAATCTCCAGCTGCTTATTAAGAACTCTCTCTCTGACAAAATGAAAATATATCTCAATGTGCTTAGCTCGTCCATGGAACACGGGATTTGCTGATAAATATGTTGCTCCCATGTTGTCACACCAAAGACATGGCGGTGAGTCAACTTGACCCCAAGTTCCTCAAGTAATGATTGTATCCATATTATTTCAGCAGTGGCGTTGGCCACAGATTTGTACTCTGCCTCAGTGCTGGACCTAGACACCATGGGTTGCTTCTTAGCACTCCATGAAATGAGATTTGGCCCAAAAAAGACAGCAAAACCACCGGTTGATCGACGATCATCAACACATCCTGCCCAATCGGCATCTGAAAAGGCACTTACAAGGGTAGAGCTGGATCTCATAAATTTCAGTCCAGTTTCAACTGTATGTTTGACATATCTCATGATACGCTTGGCAGCGGTCCAGTGCAGAGTAGTTGGAGCATGCAAATACTGACATACTTTATTAACTGCATATGAAATATCAGGCCTCGTAAGCGTGAGATACTGTAATGCACCTACCATGCTTCTGTATTTGGTGCTGTCCTCAGGACCCAGCGACTCTCCTTCATGTGCTGTGATCTTTTCTGATGAGGACAAGGGAGTAGGTGACCCCTTGCAATTCTCCATACCAACACGTGTAAGAACATCACGAGCATACTTTGTCTGGCTTAGGACTAATCCATTATCGACCTTTTGAACTTCAATTCCCAGAAAGAAGTGGAGATCACCAAGATCTTTTAAAGCAAACTGCTTGCTCAGGTCTTTTAACAAGGCATCCGTTGCAGCTTTTGAGGAGCTAGCAACTATAATGTCATCCACATAAATGAGCATAAAAATAGTGATTTTTGACTTATGATAGATGAAAAGGGACGTATCAGATTTAGAAGCAACAAAGCCAAAAGATATTAACTGAGAACTCAGTCGGGAATACCATGCTCGTGGTGCTTGCTTTAGTCCATATAATGCCTTATCCAGTTTGCACACATAGTTTGGCCTTTGCTTGTCTCCATAACCCGGTGGCTGTCTCATATAGACCTCCTCTTTCAGAACACCATGTAGGAACGCGTTCTTAACATCCAACTGTCGCAAACTCCATCCCCTAGAAACAGCAATTGCCAAAACAAGTCGGACAGTAGCAATTTTTACCACTGGACTGAAGGTATCCTCATAGTCAATATCATATCGTTGTTTAAAACCTTTGGCTACTAGCCTAGCCATGTATCTATCAACTGAGCCATCTGACCTCCTTTTGATTTTATAAATCCAACGACAATCAATAATATTTGTATTTTTCCGTTGTGGAACCAACCTCCATGTTTGGTTTTTCATAAGAGCATCATACTCTTCGTTCATAGCTTCTCGCCATTTTGTGTTCTCCATTGCAGCTTCAAGATTCGCTGGTTCATCAGTAGTGCATGACAAACACCAACGAACAGTACCATCCGTGTATTTTCTGGGTTTAACTATACCTTTGGAGGCACGAGTGGCTGCACGACTGATAGAAGCTAGTGATTCAGAGGATTCGTGCCCTCCATCGTTGTTTGCTGCAGAGAAATCAGCAGCACTTGTTACGTCTGTCCCTTGCATGGACCCAACACTTTCCGTAGATGATCCTGTGGCCGATTGTGTGGCTGGTTCTGCGGAGCTCGTGTGGTCTGCAGAGTGTACATGCGTAGACGATCCTCCTGTGGACTGCACTGCTGGGGACTGCGCATGCGTGTCGCTGCGCGTGGCGCTGGGCGTGCGGGCAGAAGAACCGGTAGGCGCCTGGTGCGTGCCCGACGCAGACGCGTCAGATGCACGATCCGAGATGGATTTTGTCATCGATTCCGGAGAAGCTGCACCTGAAGAATCAGGCTCATGGCCACTGCTTCTTTCATCTTCCTCTGATAATTCATGTGTACTATTTTGTACAGAATCTTCACCAATTTGTGTTGTTCTTCGCGTAATGACCTGCGGAACATCATGAACAGGTCTACCAGCAGGATTAATAGGAACATTAGTCATGTGCAAATCATCAATAATTGCGTCACCATGTTCAGAATTGCGAAGAGATGGATCAAGCAAGAGTATTTCTTGTCGAAGTAAAGCACCAGCATTTGGATGAAGTGTTTCGAAAGGAAACAATGCCTCGTCAAATACAACATCGCGAGAAATATAAACACGCCCAGAAGAAACCTCGAGACATTTTACCCCCTTGTGGCGAGGACTGTAGCCTAAAAACACACATTGTTTGGAGCGAAAAGATAGTTTGCGGTTATTATAGGGGCGGAGATTAGGCCAACAAGCACAACTGAATACACGAAGAGAGGAATAATCTGGTTTAGTATGTAAGAGGCGATGAACAGGCGTGTCATTGCGAATAACTTTGCTTGGGAGCAAATTAATGAGATAGGTGGCAGTAAGAAAGGCCTCGTCCCAAAACTTAAGAGGCATGTGGGCATTGGCAAGAAGGGCTAACCCGACCTCGACTATATGATGATGCTTGCGTTCAGCAGAACCGTTTTGCTGGTGTGCATGAGGACAAGAGACATGATGAGAAATCCCTTGTGTTTGGAAGAAAGCATTAAGTCTAACATACTCTCCTCCCCAGTCAGATTGGATAGTGAGAATTTTTCTGTTAAGCTTACGCTCAACAAGTTTTTGAAAATTCAAAAAGACATTGAAAACATCAGATTTCTTTTTAAGGAGATATATCCATGTAAATTTACTATAATCATCAATAAAGCTTACATAGTAATTATGGCGACCAACAGAGGTAGATGCAGGACCCCATACATCAGAAAAAACTAATTGAAGGGGAGCCGTAGACACATTAGTGGATATAGGATACGGGAGTTGGTGACTCTTAGCCTGTTGACATGAATCACACACTCACTCTTTGTTGGAATCCCTAACAAACGGGAGTTTATTTTTGCTAATGATTTGGCTAACTATAGAGAAAGACGGATGACCAAGACGACTATGCCACTTTGCTTGAGAGGGCTTGGCGGCAATAAAAGCATGCTTCTGCGAATGTGAGGGAGACACCAAGGTTGAGATGAGAGGATATAGGCCACCGACACATCTCCCTCTATGAATTACTTTCCGTGTAACCTGATCCTTAATCAAAAAGAAGAAAGGGTGAAATTCGATAAAGACTCTATTGTCATATGTGAAACGATAGACGGAGAGTAGATTTTTTGAGGCATTTGGAACATGCAGTATATTGCGAAGTTGAAAATTCTGAACATGGTTACGAACAATTGAGTGACCAACATGAGTAATATCCATACCGTGCCCACTGGCAGTGTTGACCTTGTCGTGGCCCTTGTAGGTGTCACGAACCGTCAGGTTATTGAGCTCTCCGGTAATATGATGCGTAGCTCCAGTATCGGGGTACCAGTTTGTGTCCACTCCATAGGAGGCAACATGAGCCTCCTTGTCATCATACGAGTCATCATCGTCCTCAAAACGCCACCAACAATCCTTGGCAGCGTGGCCCTCCTTGTTGCAGATTTGACATGTGACATCAACCCATGGCGTAGTACGCCGACGGCCACGTCCACGACCACGCCCCCCTCCTGGAGGAGCACGGCCACCACCCCTTCCTTGACGAGGTGGGAGATCATCCCGACGTTCATCACGGCGATCGTCACGGCGTTCACCGCGAGAGGCTCCATTGCCGCTACTATAGTTGGAGTTGCACGGACGACGTTGGCGAGTGGCAGAATTAGCCGAGGTTTCAAAACCACCGGGGGACTGCCCATGAAGCATCAGTTGACGCTCGTCATATGCGTGCAGCTGCGAGTATAGTTCACTCAGCGATAGGGGTGTGGATGCCACACCAATGGCAGCAACAAGAGCATCATAATCAGCACCAAGGCCAGCGAGGATGAAGGATACTTGCTCGTCATCAGGAACCGGCCGGCCGGCAGCAGCGAGTTCATCACAAGTGCGCTGCATCTTGGAGAGAAACATTGAGGTAGACATGTTGTTTTTCTTGGTATTGGCCAGCGTGATCCGAAGATTCGTGATCTTGGACCGACTTTGGGAGGCGAACATGGTCTCTATCGCCTGCCAAACGCCGGCAGTGTGCTCGATCCGCAGGACATGGGTCATGATCTCGGGGGAGAGCGAGTTGAGGATGTAGGAGAGCACGATCTGATCCCGGGCTAACCAGGAGCCGTACTCTGGATTCGGCGCCGTCGTCGGCGTCTTGTCAGTTTCTTTTTCTGCCGGTGCAGTGACCAGCAACTTGGCCGGAGCGGCGTCGGTGCCATCGAGTAGACCGTACCGACGAGCTGGGCTCCACGGATGGCGGGCAGGATCTGCGCACGCCACATTGGGTAATTTGCTCGCGTGAACGTTTCAGAGGGCGGGTTGCCGAGGTTGATCGGGGAACTGCTCGACGAGGACGCCATGAGGACGCGGCTGTGGAGAGTTGGGCGGGCTGGGCTGGGCGACGGCGGTGGTGGTGAGTTGCAGCGGTCGCGACTTTGGGGATGGGTAGGTTTCGGCGATCAGGTAGACGTACCGAAAGAGGTTGCCCTCGATACCATGTAAAAACTGACGTTTTAGGATCTACTCGGATAGCTTCCGAGCCCCATTGATCATGTATATATATTGCACGTTGCGGTGCTAGCTGGGTACAGAAATATGTGGACTCCAAGTCGAATACAACTACGCATACATATAGGAAACCTATCATATTTCTAACACTCCGTGGCATGCAGCGCATGCAGATCGTCGTACCGCCCCTAGCGCTAGGATTAGTGGAATTCTGTTAGCGTGTGTGCGTGTGTTTCCTCTCTCTCTATCCCTTGTACTGCTATATAAGTCTTGTACCTAGATGAGATCAATACAGAAAGTTACAGTGCATATTCGCCACGTTATCAATCTAGCTAATTATCATGGTATCAGATTAGGCCCCATCCTATGGCCAATCAATCCGGAACGGCGTCCTCCGCCGCCGCCAACACGGCGCCCGCTACTCTCTCTGAGCCAACCTCCTCCGTCTCCCCCGCCATCGCCCCCGCCGCGGCCACCATCGACCTCCAGGCGCTCTCCTCCGCCCTTGCGCAGGTTCAACCCGTCCCCGCCGCCACCGGCATCTCCTATGCGTACCAGATGAATAATGTGCAGATCGGCAACGTCATTCGCACGCCGCTCGAGCTCACCATCGGCTCCTACACTCACTGGCGCAACCTCATGGAGCTCCTCGTCGAGTCATACAATGCACTCGACCACATCCTCGTCGACACGGCGCCCGTCCCCCGCGACCCCGAGTGGCGCCAGATCGATGTCGTTCTCAAGCGATGGATCCACGGATCAAGACAATCGCGGACGCCCTTCGCGAGGTTGGTCAGCCCGTCAACGACGACACCCTGGTCACCGTGCTCACGCGCGGGCTCACAGAGCGCCATCACGTCTCCGCCAGGATCCTCAACTCCTGCGTCGGCATGGTCTCCTTCGACGAGGCCCGGAACACACAGCTCCTTGACAAGATGCAGGCGCGCGCCTCCGAGCGCCTCGCGTCGCAGTCGGCCCTCCTCGCCCTCAGACGCCAAGGCAGCAACGGTGGACACCAAGGTGGTGGCCCGGGCGGCGGCGGCCCCAGCGGTGGCCCCCTGTCGAAGAGTCGTATCAACAAATCCCTCGGATGAGCCGGTAGGGTTTCGAGTAGAGGAACGATGTACGCGCTAGTGACCTCGACGGCTAACCAGAAGAAAGATTTACCCAGGTTCGGGGCCCTCGTAGAGGTAAAACCCTTACTCCTGCTTGTCTGGTCTGTATTATGGCGAAATAGTCGAGCTGTTTACAATGGCGATGCCATGGCGAGGCGTACGGGGTATCCCGTGTATTGCCTAGTCTAGTTGTGGCTTGTATCTTCCTCTCTCTAGATTGGATCGGGATTGGTTGTCTTTTTCTCTCCTCCTCATGGCTTTATATATGCAGCCAGCAGGGGGTTACATGAGTCCTAGTAGATTACGTATATGAGTTCTTGTCTTGACCCGCAAGTCTTCCGGGTCGGCCTTCGTTGGGCCTTCTAGTAGCGCAGGCTAACACCTCTCTTTGGGCCTAGGTCTTGGGCCTTGGACCGGGTAACCTCACCCGATAGGTACAGGACTCATCTCTTCGTCAGTAGCCCCCGAGCATTCACTCGATTGAGAATCTGTCGGGTAGACGCTCAAAGTCCGTTCTTGATATCTTCGATTGGTTATTCAATCGTCTGGTTTTGAGGGTGTATACCCAGTGCGCGATGCGCTTCTGTACTCGAGCATCGAGTGGCAAATGTGCCTTATGTTGGCTGTTTTCGCAGAAGGATGCGGCTCAGTCGCTTAGCTCTCCCGAAAGACCAGGTCCAATTAATTGCATCTAGGGCAAAAACGGTTCTGGCCTACACAAATTCGAGGCCTCCGACTCGAATCTGGCGAGGTGATCGTTGCGACTGGGCCGTGGAGGTCTTACCGAGTCGAACTTAACCTAAAGGGGTACCCGGCGCGTCCGCTAGGATTTTTCTTCGTGTTGTTGACACGGAAATTTACCGGAGGACGCAGCTTGAGTGCGATTCCAGACCCTCAAGAGAGATCTTTTGGGTCTTACCTTCGTACTCGAGAGAATACGGCATCCGGATGTGCCTAGTCGGCCCAACGATCCAGGATAAGGATGTGTAAATACATCGCGTGGTAGAGTTGCGGGAGCCGCAAACTCACGATTTGTCTTGATGTGCCCATACGAAAGAGATTTCGTGTCAGGGTGACTATGCGAAAGAAATTTCGCGTCTTAATGTGCCCATACGAAAGATATTTCGTGCCAGGGGGACTATGCGAATGAAATTTCGCGTCTTGATGTGCCCATACGAAAGAGATTTCGTGTTATGAGATGCGCAATGACGTAATTATGCGGTGGAGATGTACTCGACACGGCGGATAGAGTCGAAGCGGTGGAGCTGTACTCAACACGGCGGATAGAGTCGACGCGGTAGAGGTGTACTCAACACGGCGGATAGAGTCGACGTGGTGGAGGTGTACTCAACACGACGGAGGGAGTCGATGCGGTGGACATGTACTCGACACGGCGGACAGAGTTGACGCGGTGGAGGTGTACTCAACACGGCGGAGGGAGTCGACGCGGTGGAGATGTACTCGACACGGCGGACAGAGTCGACGCAGTAGAGGAGTACTCGACACGGCGGACGGAGTCGACGAGGCGGATGACGTCGACGAGGTGGAGGTGTACTCGACACGGACGGAGACGACGAGGAAGTCGTGTAGTTGACGCGGACGTGGCGGAGTCGCACGACGACATGGAACTCGTGTAGTTCGCGCGGACGCCCAACCACGTAGTCCACACAAGAAGATGGACCCGAAAAGTCTTCAACATGTTCTGATTTCGTGAATTGGCTCGCGTTGTCTTATGCGTCTCGTCGAGACGAACAAGTTTGGTGTTTTGCGTTTCTTCATCCGAGTTAATATGCGGTCTGTACAACCACAATAAGGATCTGGAGGAAGAAATCTGACAGATCTCCTTAGGTACGCGGCCAGCGTGTCATATGATTCCGACGTGGTAGTACGTCGAGGGCGCCCGTAGCGCTCGTCGGTTGCGCGACCATCGCTCATTGGGTGCGCGGCCAGCGCTCCCGATGGGAGTAGCCCCCGAGTCTATGTGCGATTATTTGTAATCGGGCATAGACTCAAAGATCTTGTGACGTTGCTTCTTCGATTTGTCGGGTGCACGGCAGTGCTCCCGACGGGAGTAGCCCCAAGGCTACGTTCGACTCGCAGAGTCGGGCATAGGTTCAAGTTGTTCTGAAGCTAACCCCGTGTGCTTGTCTTCTGTTGGCTCCCGGAGGAGGGTATGTGTCGACTCCGAGCGGAGGATCTGCGTCAATTGTCGACTGTCGACTCCGAGCGGAGGATATGTGTCGACTGTCGACTCCGAGCGGAGGATATGTGTCGACTCCGAGCGAGGATTGTGTCGACTGTCGACTCCGAGCGGAGGATATGTGTCGACTGTCGAAGTTGCAGCCGACGTTGTGGTTCCTGCGTTGCAGTTGCAGCAATATAATCGGATGTGGTTAAATAATGTAACAGTAGTGCTGTGTCTTGCAAAATGTACAGAAAAATTATTGCTCGGGTTAATCTTGGTTGTGAACCAACAATCTATCGACTCACAGAGCGAGTATGGCCTGTTGGTAGGCAATGATTTAACCCTACGCAACACTTTTTGCATCGTACGTTGTGCCCTTTCGTTAGCCTGACAGCCATTGTCTATGCTCCTTGCCGATCTGTCAGCTGCTGCTGCAAACCGGGTCGGAGTCAAGGGTCGACGTCAGGCGGTATCAGCTACTCGGGTTGTAGTGTGTAAATGCGGTAGTGTAATGCGCAGCATGACGGGTCTCGAGTATTCATTTAGTTTGCGGGGTGCAGCCCCCGAGTGTCAGGTGTAGCTTGACAGCAGATTATAGACATGAAAAGGTAAATTTGTCGACTTGCATAAGAGTAACTTATCTTGGTATGACACTGTCGTAGTCGACGAGGTGGTGCCGAGTGATATTGCCGGAATCGATGAACCGAACTCGTGTGTCGAGTGCGGCTGTTTCGCGCCTCAGCCCCCGAGTGTCGAGTGCGGCTGCGGCGAATTCTCGAGTGTGTCTACTTTACAGCATAGCCCCCGAGCAACAAGTGTGGCGGAAGGAACCGACGAGGCGGACCGAGTCGACGCGGTGGATTTGCCAAGCTTCCCGAAGGACTCGACGCGGCGGAGTCGCGATGTTTGTCCGAAGGACTCGACGCGGCGGACCGAGTCGACGCGGCAGAGTCGCGATGTTTGTCCGAAGCACTTGACGCGGCGGTCGGAGTCGACGCAGCGGAATCGCGATGTTCGACCGAATGACTCGACGCGGCGGACTTAATCGACGCAGCGGAGTCGCGATGTTTTCTCGAAGGACTCGACGTGGCGGACCGAGTCGACGCGGCGGAGTCGCGATGTTCGAACGAAGGACTCGACGCGGCGGACCGAGTCGACGCGACGGAGTCGCGATGTTCGAACGAAGGACTCGACGCGGCGGACTTAGTCGACGCAGCGGAGTCGCGATGTTTTATCGAAGGACTCGACGCGGCGGACTGAGTCGACGCGGCGGAGTCACGATGTTTGTCCCAAGGACTGGACGCGGCGGAGGCGCGATGTTTGTTGTGTGTAAACGGATGGCAATGTTGATGTCGAGCCCCGGGCACTAGTATGGCGAGTCTCCAAGTTTTGTTGACGTTTCTTGGTCTTTGTGTCGACTCGCAATTTGCCGCAATAGGATCCGGATCCGCGATTTGAATTCGCGAACTCACAGAGATCCAAAACGTGTCGCGGTGCGTGAGCCGCTGACGGAGATCTAACCGTTGGAATTGGCTCAAAAAAAACGGAGTGCTGCGGGATTGTATTCCGCGGCAGTTCAACGGTGTGATCTTCGAATTGATGTCCGAGTCGACCGTGAGAATTCTTTTCCCAAAGTCGCGCGGAGTTCCGTCATATTCTGACAGGGCTTCAGTGTTCGGGTCATCCACGGAGATCTAACCGTCGGAATTCTCCGATTCTTGTTGGAGCCGGTAGATAATTTGATTTCACATCTTTACACCGAAGGAATTTTCCAGATGAGTCTTGAGTCGGCGTTGATGGCGTCCGCAATATGTATGTTGTTGCTGTCCTGCAGCCTGCGCGTGAAGAACAATGTCGATGTAGACTATGAAGCCCGGGCGTGATGCCGGCGAGTGCTCGATGAAGTTGAAGGAGCCGAAGTGATCGGATCCATTGGGTCGAGGACCCGAAGGTTGATGTAGATGAGGCCGGCGAGACCGTAGATCCAGCGCGTGTCGTTCCCACAGACGGCGCCAATTGTCGAAGAGTCGTATCAACAAATCCCTCGGATGAGTCGGTAGGGTTTCGAGTAGAGGAACGATGTACGCGCTGGTGAGCTCGACGGCTAACAAGAAGAAAGATTTACCCAGATTCGGGGCCCTCGTAGAGGTAAAACCCTTACTCCTGCTTGTCTGATCTGTATTATGGCGAAATAGCCGAGCTGTTTACAATGACGATGCCATGGCGAGGCGTACGGGGTATCACGTGTATTGCCTAGTCTAGTTATGGCTTGTATCTTCCTCTCTCTAGATTGGATCGGGATTGGTTGTCTTTTTCTCTACTCCTCATGGCTTTATATATGCAGCCAGCTGGGGGTTACATGAGTCCTAGTAGATTACGTATATGAGTTCTTGTCTTGACCCGCAAGTCTTGCGGGTCGGCCTTCGTTGGGCCTTCTAGTAGCGCAGGCTAACACCTCTCTTCGGGCAGTCTTGGGCCTTGACCGGGTAGCCTCACCCGATAGGTCCAGGACTCATCTCTTCGTCACCCCCTCCACCTCCATCCGGCTACCCGCGTCCTCCCTCGATCCACGGCTGCGCCGGCTCCTACGGTCCCGGCTACGGCTCGCCCTCGCCCAACCAGGGCAAACCGAAGCGCGAACGCTTCACAAAACACGGCGGCTACACCAACTACGCGCCGGGACGCCCTCGCCACCACCCCTTCCGGCGCGCCCCTGGACAGGCTACGTCCACCTCACAGTCTGCTTGGCGCGGGGCCATCTCATCAGGCTTTCAGCGCCATGGCCCCTGTCCAGTACGGTGGCCCCCATACGGCGCGCCCCCGTCCGTCTTCACCGCGCCCACGTACAACACCCCGCTGCCCATGCCACCGCCCCACATGTTGCCTTCCACCGGTGGCCACTACTACGCCCCATCCCAACAGGACGGCTTCGTCGCGTCGAACGCTCACAACACCAACTCCTATGAGCATACTGCATTAGTCGGTGCACTCCGTGATCTATCAGTGAATGGCGCCTCAAGGCCGTGGATTGCCGACTCCGGCGCTTCCGCGCACCTCTCCGCCACCCAAGGTACACTCCTCAGCTCTCGACCTAATTTTCATATGGCTCCGGTTATCGTTGGCAATCGAAGTACCCTCCCTATTACACATTTAGGCCACACTGCTTTTTCCACTTCCTCACGTCCTTTGCACCTATCCAATGTTCTTGTCACCCTTAATTTAATCCATAACTTAATTTCTGTTCGCCGTTTAACCACTGATAATCAAGTTTCAATGGAGTTTGACCCTTTTGGTGTCTCCGTGAAGGATCTTCACATGCATGCCCTTCTTCTTCGATGCAATAGTGAAGGCGACCTGTACCCCCTTTTCCCACCAGCTTCATCATCTTCCAACAACGCCAACGTCGCCCTCGCCACCACCTCCTCCATGATATGGCATCTACGGCTCGGTCACCCCGGCGCCTCCACTACTCCAAATTTTATGCATTGTAATAAAAATGCCGGTTTATGTCATGCTTGCCAATTGGGCAAGCACACTAGACTTCCTTTTTCATCATCACATAGTTTATATTCCGCTCCGTTCCAATTACTCCACTGTGATTTATGGACTGCCCTTTTTTTAAGTGTCACCGGTTTCAAAAATTATTTGGTTATCGTCGATGACTATTCTCATTACATGTGGACTTACCCTATTCGTCTCAAGTATGATGTACATTCTATTTTTGCACAATTCCATGCCTATGTCCGTACTCACTTTAATACCAACATTTGCACTATACAATGTGACAATGGCAAAGAATTTAATAAACAACCAATCGTAATTTATTCACCCCCTTTGGCACCATTATGCGATTTTCTTGCCCATATACCTCTGCTCAAAATGGCAAAGCCGAAAGAGCTATTCGCACCACGAATGATGTTCTGTGTACCATCCTTCTTCATGCCTCCATCCCACCAAATTACTGGGCAAATGCTCTCGACATAGCCACTCATCTCATAAACATTCGTCCTACTAAACCCCTTGATCTACAGACTCCCCACAAAACCCTCTTTCAGACACCACCTAACTACTCTCACCGGCGAGTATACGGATGCCTATGCTACCCCAATGTCGCAGCCACCGCACCCAACAAACTTGCACCCCGATCAATTCCCTGTGTTTTCCTCGGGTATGCTCCCGAACACAAAGGATACAGATGTTTAGATCGCACCATCGGTCGTGTACACACCAGTTGTCACGTCTTTTTTGACGAAGCTGTATTTCCCTTTGCACAAGACCTCAACCCCCAGCCTACTGATTACAACTTTGATCACACACCGGACACGCCACCCCCACTACCCAATTTTGCCCCACTGCAGCCTGATGCGTCGTCACTGCAGCATGCCGCATCGCCCCGGCAACCTACCGCGTCGCCACGGCAGCCTGCCGTAGAGCGAACCTCTGCCGCGACAGAGTTTTCTCCTTCTACTCCTACCGCGGGTGCTCCTCACACTCCCTCCTCACCGCGAGCTCCTAATCCACCTCCTGCACCTACCAAAGCTCCACACCGCCGTGACACTCGTCCCCTTGTCCCTCCTAGTCACACCATGCGCACACGAGCCCACGATGGAATTTTTAAGCCGCGGCGTTTATTTAACCTTGTTGACATCTCTCCGATCTCTCCCATTCCCTCTTTCCTATCGCTCAGCCCTCTCTGGTCCATATTGGTCTGACGCCATATGATCCGAGTTCACAGCTCTTATTGACAATGGCACGTGGAAACTCGTTCCCAAACCACACGGTGCCAATATTGTCTCCGGGAAATGGGTGTTTCGTCACAAGTTCCACTCCGATGGATCTCTCGCACGGTATAAGGCACGATGGGTTGTTTGCGGTTTCTCTCAAGAACATGCCATCGACTACGGAGAAACTTTTTCTCCCGTCGTTAAACCTAGAACTATAAGGATTATTCTCTCTCTCTCCGTGTCCTGTCAGTGGCCTATCCATCAACTAGATGTAAAGAATGCTTTTCTCCACAACCACCTTTCCGAGACAGTCTATTGTCAACAACCAAAAGGTTTCGAGGACTCCCATTCTCCTGATTTCGTTTGCTTACTTCAAACATCTCTCTACGGTCTCAAACAAGCCCCAAGGGCTTCGTTCACTCACTTCGCTACCTTTATCACCTCCGTAGGATTTACTTCTTCCAAAAGTGACACATCCCTTTTTATTTTTCATTCCTCCACCGACGTCGCTTACCTCCTCTTGTACGTTGACGATATTATTCTCACCGCTTCTAACAAACAATTTCTTAACAAAATAATTACCACTCTCAGCTCCGAAATTTCTATGACTGATTTAGGACCCCTAAGTCACTTTCTAGGGATATCTGTTACCCGCACGGCTTCTGGCCTCCACCTCTCTCAACGCCAATACTGCCTTGACATCATTCATCGTGCAGGCATGGACGAATGCAATCCCGTTAAAACCCCCATAGAATCTGGTTCCAAAATCTCTCTTAGCGACGGTGATCTTCTTGACAACCCTACTCATTATCGTAGTCTCACAGGTGCACTTCAATACCTCACTCTCACTCGCCCGGAGATCACCTATGCTATACAACAAGCGTGTCTATTTATGCATGACCCTCGCACATCACATCTCAACCTTGTTAAACGCATCATTCGTTACATAAAAGGCACTCTCGATTTAGGTACTCACATCATTCCCTCCTCCATCTCCTCTCTTGTAGCTTATTCTGACGCCGATTAGGCTGGTTGCCCTGACACTCGACGATCCTCCACAGGTTTCTGTGTATTCCTTGGTGACAACTTAATCTCCTAGTCTTCCAAACGCCAACTAACCGTGTCCAGGTCAAGTGCTGAAGCTGAGTATCGTGCGGTGGCTCATTTGGTTGCCGAAAGCTGTTGGATTCGCAATCTTCTGCAGGAATTACGCCGTCCCATTGACAGGTCTACTGTTGTGTACTGTGATAATGTCTCTGCCGTATATTTGTCTGTTAATCATGTGCAGCATCGACGTACGAAGCATATTGATATTGATATACATTTTGTCCGTGACAAGGTCCAAGTTGGTGAAGTTCGAGTCCTCCACATTCCAACTGCGTCCCAATACGCTGATATATTCACCAAAGGGCTTCCTTCTGCTGCCTTCGTTGAATTTCGTAATAGTCTCACCGTCCAAGAACCTCCCGTTGATACTGCGGGGGAGGGGGAGGGGGGTGTTAGAGGAAGAACTATTCTACAGGACGCCACCGGCTCTCCCTGGCATGCAGCGCATGCAGATCGTCGTACCGCACCTAGCGCTAGGATTAGTGGAATTCTGTTAGCGTGTGTGCGTGTGTTTCCTCTCTCTCTCTATCCCTTGTACTGCTATATAAGTCTTGTACCTAGATGAGATCAATACAGAAAGTTTACGGTGCATATTATCCATGTTATCAATCTAGCTAATTATCAAAGAGCACAAGCCTTCTTGTGATCAACCTTGATAAGGTGGTCAAGCCTAATGTTGCATTCCTGCGGCGGGAGTGCGGGCTACAAGCTTGTGATATTGCCAAGCTGTGCATCGCTCAACCACGGATGCTCACCACCAACCTGGAGCGTGTCCAGGCGACGGTGTCTTGCGCTGAAGCTGGAGGTGTTCCCCGTGGCTCTGGGATGTTCAGGCTTGCCTTGTAGGCTGTTGCGTTTCTCAGCAAGGAAAAAATTGCTGCCAGAGTGGAGTATTTGAAGAACATGTTCAGGTGGTCGGATGCCGAGGCGTGCATTGCTATTTATAAGCTCCCGCAGGTGCTGGCACTGTCCAATGATGTGCTGCAGAGCAAATCGGAATTCCTTATCTCTGAGCTCGAGTTTGAACCGGCCTACAACCTGTCAATGTTTAGGGTGAACGGTCGTACCCGTTGGGGTCGCCGGTTGCGTGTTATATTAGACAGGAAAATCCCCCGTCGTGGCAATTACAGAGGGATACGTATTAGGGTAGGATACTATCCTATACCCAATACGTATAGAATACAATAACTCTAATACCCCCCTTAATCGAAACCCGGGAGAGGTTTAGATTACGTTTAAACTCATCTAGCTTTTTTACACATAAAGTCTTTGTGAACCGATCTGCAATTTGGTCTTTGCTGGATATGAACCGAACGTCAAGTTGCTTGCTAGCAACTCGTTCTCGAACAAAGCAGAAATCAATCTCAATATGTTTGGTGCGAGCATGAAAAACTGGATTTGCCGAGAGATACGTAGCACTAAGATTATCACACCATAAGCATGGTTTCTCATTGAGAGAAACATCAAGCTCTCGAACTAATGCTTCAATCCAAATCAATTCAGCAGTAGCATTGGCTAGAGGCTTGTATTCAGCTTCTGTAATTGACCTTGACACAGTAGGCTGTTTTCTGGCACTCCAAGAAACAAGATTAGGACCAAAAAAATATAGCAAATCCACCTGTGGAGCGTCTATCATCCAAATCACCTGCCCAGTCAGCATCTGAATAGGCACTGAGAAGAGTAGAGCTAGACTGTTGAAAAGTAAGTCCAACTTTTATTGTACCTTGAATATACCTCAAAATACGTTTGACTGCAGTCCAATGTGGAGTGGTAGAAGCATGAAGATACTGACAGACCTTATTAACTGAGAAAGAAAGATCTGGCCGAGTCAGAGTCAAATACTGTAAACCTCCAACAATGCTCCTATAATGTGTGACATCCTCAGATCCAAGAGGAGATCCATCAGTCAGTCTGAGTGATTCTGTTGTAGAAAGGGGTGTTGGACATGGTGTACACGAACTCATACCAACACGAGCCAATAAGTCTGTAGCATATTTTTCCTGACTTAAGACCAATCCACTAGACTGTTTCTGAACCTCAATGCCTAGAAAATAATGTAGATCACCAAGATCTTTGAGAGCAAAGAGCTCAAGTGATGTAATAGAGCTGAAATAGCTGAGTCAGATGAACTACTAACAATGATATCATCAACATAGATTAACAGAAACATAGTGAGTCCTGACTTGTTGTAAAGAAACAAGTATGTATCAGCTTTGGATGGAATAAAACCAAGAGTGTGCAATTTAGAGCTTAAACGAGAGTACCATGCTCGACGAGCCTGTTTCAGACCATATAAAGCCTTATCAAGTTTGCAAACATAATCTGGAGTAGCGGAAGACTGGAAACCTGGTGGTTGTTTCATATATACCTCCTCTTCTAGAACACCATGTAAGAACGCGTTTTTCACATCTAGCTGCCGTAAACTCCAACCTCGAGAAACTGAGATAGAAAGAACAATTCTGATAGTAGCAGCCTTGACAATTGGACTGAAAGTATCCTCATAGTCAATACCATATCTTTGTTTGAAACCTTTAGCAACGAGACGTGCTTTATATTTGTCCACAGTACCATCAGCATGTTTCTTGACACGATAAACCCACTTGCAATCAATAACATTCTTATGAGCAGTAGGTGGTACCAAATGACAGGTATTATTACGAATGAGTGCATCATATTCCTCATCCATGGCCTGTTTCCATTTGGAATCATTGAGTGCTTCACACAAATTCTTTGGTTCCCCTGTGGATGTTAGCAAACCATATTTAACAAGATTACCACTGTAAATATTTGCTTTCTTACCATAGGGAACAGTGCCATCTGTGGATAATTTGGGTTTCCAAATTCCTTGTTGCAAACGTGTACGCGGGACATCAGCCGGCGGCAAATCGTCCTCGGGATCAGTTCCCGCAGAGAATCCAGAAGCAACAGAATCATTACTGCTGTCCGCATTAATCATAGGGTCAACATGCATAATCATTGAACCATGATGGGGGATGGATCCATCATGGCCTGTTGCGTCATTGCTGTCCGCAGCTGGCGAAGCGGAGGGCGACAAGTGGCCACTGTCGCCTGGGGTTCCGTCGCGTGCAGCGCCAGCACCCAACCGCACGGGCTACAAGGTGGAGTGCGGGTCGGGGCGGCTGTCAGGCGCAGGAGAACCACCCGACGACACGGGAGCCGAGGAGGAGTGCGAGTCGGGGCTCCGTTCGGTGGACGAAGGCGAGCTGGGGGCAGCTGAGCTGCTGTCAGTAGAAGATTCCGACACGGAAACCCGAGGCGAATCAACCTCGGGATCAGCATGTCCAGTCCCAAAATCCGTGTTGTCCCCTTCTGTCCTATGTGACTCGCTGGTAGCATTATTTGATGTGTTGTTTGAAGCCAATTCCTCCGAATTTTCAGCAGTATCTGTGGAACTAGTATCAACGGTAACCTGGGGAATAATGTTAGTGGGAACAAGACGCAAATAATGATCATTAGTTTGCACACCCCTATCCGAACATGGAGTAGATGAATCATTTTGAGAAAGAAGTAAAATTTCATCCCTTAGACGTCTACCCGCATTGGGTTTTAGGGATGCAAAGGGAAAGATGTTTTCGTCAAAAACAACATCACGCGAGATATACACACGGCCTGTTGCTACATCAAGATATTTGACGCCTTTGTGACGTTGACTATACCCAAGGAAAACACATTGTTTGGACCGGAAGGAAAGTTTGTGCTTGTTATAAGGACGAAGATTTGGCTAACAAGCACAACCAAAAATTCTAAGAGACTCATACTGTGGTGTAACTTGAAGGAGTTTTTCCGTGGGAGTGGCAAAGTCGAGAACTTTTGTAGGAAGCATATTGATAAGAAAAGTAGTTGTAATAAATGCATCATCCCAATATTTGAGAGGCATGGAGGCATTAGCAAGTAGAGCAAGGCCTACTTCAACAATATGACGGTGTTTGCATTCAGCAGAACCGTTTTGTTGATGAGCATGAGGACATGAGACATGATGAACAATGCCTACACGTTGAAAGAAACTATTCAATTTTTCATATTCACCACCCCAATCAGTTTGCATGGTGAGAATTTTGCGACCAAACTGTCGTTCAACATACTGTTGAAAATCAAGAAAAACCTGATAAACCTCAGAACCACTACAACGGAATCGGTCTATTGCAACGAAAATAGTCGTTGTAAAAAGTGACTTATCGTCGCAATAGGGTTTTGTTGCACCGAAATCGGTTTCGTTGGGAGGCGTCGCGAAAACCTCCGTGGTAGAAGCCTGTCTCCGCGCACTTAGATTCGTCGCTAAAAAAAATCCAGTTGCAACCATTTCCTAGGCCAATTGCCACGCACGTTTCCGTCGCGTATCGCACATAACGCAACGTACGTATTTCGTTGGTACACCTCTAGTGCAACAAATACCCAAACGTGGCAAGTGACCAATGTGGCAACGGCGAGTGTTCCGTTGCGCTTGTTCTTTCGTGGCAAAAGTCGAGTTTATTTGCCACGTCCAATTGTGTGGCAAAAAACTATGGCAACAAACATTATACGCGTGGGAACAATGTTTTGCCACACACAATCAATCGTGGTAAGATGATTTTGAAATAGTAATCGCAACGGCCTTCATATTAGTAGCCATAAGCAATCGCGACAAATTCAACTATTCGTGGCGCCATTCAATTTGTACAAATTTTAGTTTCGTGGCGAGATGTAGTATTCGCAACATCCACATTTTATTTTGCTAGAAACAACTGCGACAATAACAACTTTTCGTGGCGCCATTGTATTTCGACAAATTTTATTTTCGTGGCGACATATACAATTCGCAACGTACAAATTTTAGTAGCTAGAAACAACTGCGACAACTTCAACTATTCGTTGCGCCTTTCTATTTCTACAAATTTTAGTTTCGTGGCGAGATGTAGTATTCACAACATCCACATTTTATGTTGCTAGAAACAACAGCGACAATAACAACTTGTCGTGGCGCCATTGTATTTCTACAAATTTTATTTTCGTGGCGACATGTACTATTCGCAACGTACAAATTTTAGTAGCTAGAAACAACTGCGACAACTTCAACTATTCGTTGCGCCTTTCTATTTCTACAAAATTTAGTTTCGTGGCGAGAAGTATGGGAATTCTCTATTGCAACGAACATAGTTTGGTGGCGTGAATGAACTATCGCAACAAAGTTAGTTTGGTGGAGAAAAAATATTGCGACGATGTCTCCCTCATGGTGGTGAGAGTCTATTTCAACAAAACACTTTGTTGTGGCGACTGAGGCTTCACGCAATAATACAATTATCGTGGTAAACTACCTATTGCCACGTTATAGAAAAAAAAATAAAAAAAAATAAGGAAACAAAAAATACGGGCATTGAATTAAAATGTTCAAAACGGTACATAAAATATGTTTATTTACACAAAATAATAGTTCTCATAGCTACTTTTAATATATACAAATGAAATTCTCGTACAACATGGATCAAATCAAGATCAAATCAAACTGAAATATCCAGTGCAGCTATTTGTTTCCATCAGAAGTTTGATTGCCGTCCTGCAATCAATCGTAAAAAAAGAGAGGTGTGAGTCTAGTCAGCAATAACACATGCTAAAACATAAGAACCAGCAGACTATAGTGTGTGGATGAAGCAAAAACAGTTGTTGTAACTCAATGAAGCCACAACCCATAGTGAAACATAAACTGCAGCAAGTATAGGGTAGGTGCAGCAACGCTATAGTGTGGGTGAAGCAAAAACAGAATGTACTAGTACCGAATTGTACAAGATTGTGACTTACAAGTGCTTTATACATTCGACTTTTCTGTATCGTGATGTCCGAAGGAACTATTTTCTTAGCAGGACTGTTGGTAAGTGATGGTTGCTGGTTCGACTTCTTAGACGTCTGCAAAAACAAAGTGCACTGTTAGCAACGCAAGTAAACAACTAAATCTTACTAGTTTGCAATTGTATGACTATCATCACCTGAGGTGTAGTCGTCTTCTTCTTTTCCATCTGTGCGGAGAGCTCGTCAAACTTTGCCTGGAACCGTGAGTTAAACTGTGCAACCAAGTTATTTTCAAATTCTTTTCTTGAGTTTCTCTCCGACTCCATCAGTTGTTCCTTTTGAGCAAGATCTTCCATTAATCTCTTCTCAAGATTTTCTCTCTCAGCCCGCTCTACATTTATCTTCTCTTCCATGCTTGCACGTTCATCTAGTAACTTCTGTTCTAAAGTAGTGACCTTCGTGGTGAGCTGGGAGTTAACTTTTTGGGTCTCTGCCGTAGCCCGAGCTTGCTCCTCTAACAGCAACTTAGACCGCTGAGAACTAGTTTGCACCTGGGCCATGTATCCGAACCCACGAGGCTGCGATGACTTGCATTGAACTTTAGATTTATATGCTTTCTGGAAAATATTGATTCTTTGTTCAGCTGACAATGGAACACCAGTTTCCTTTAATCTGTTTTCAATCTGTTTACATGCTGTTTCCTGATTACGAAAAAAAATCTCAAATCAGATGAAGAAACATCCAAGATGGAGAACAGTAAATATGTTTAGAGTAGCTTCTAAGTCAGTTAACTCACGTAAACATCCTTGGACTCTTCTGTAGTCCATGTTTCATTCTTTGTGTGGGTCAGTCTCCAGAGAGCAACACAGTCTGGCTCTTCTCCAGTTTCCGAATTCCTCTGCAAGAAGTGCAACAATTAGATACTATAAACATTAAAGCAAAGTGAACACCGACGCATGCATAGTGAGTAGGCCCATACATTCTCAAAACTGAGTTGAGAGTAGGATTTTGATCCTACTCTGTGTTTTGTCTTTATCTTCGTACGGTTATCCTTGTTCTTTTGGCTGAGTTCCTTCTCATTCAATTATAAAAAACAACTTGTCAGACAAGCCATTTGATGATAGTACAAAATTCACAAACAGGTAGTATAGAAATAACCAGGAATTTCGGATCAGTGCCAAAGTACTCGATCAACCATTCCCACTCTTCTTTTTGTAAATCTTCTGGGACAACTGCCCTTCTGGCATCATCTGTTTTGTATGCCTTGTAAGTGCTACTTAGGTTTCCTCGCCAGCCTCTGTAGCGTTCTTTTGCAATTTTAATAATTTTTCCGTGTGTTTCGTCTGTATCTGGCATATCGTATCTGTACTGTAATGCGTAGAACAAACAGATAGACTTAGTTTAGTAGTAGTACATTAATTATGGATGAAAAAAGCAGACAACACATGTGAGAAAGGTTGTACTCACCAACATATCTGTGACGATCATGCGATGGATGTTAGGGTGAATGTCTGTCCACCTCCTCACTCCAATAATTGGTAACCTTCTTTTCATTATGATTACCACGTCATCCTTGAATGAACGGTTGTTCATTCCTACTGGACCACCCAATGTTTCAGAGAAATCAACACCTAGCTTTGCAGCTCCATTGGCATGACGCGTCTTACTGGCTTTCAAACCTTTCACTACACCTCGCCCTTTCTTCTTCGGTATGTCATCACCTACATCCCAAAACACACACAAAGAAACAATTTATTTTGTAGTTGATTGAAAGAAATTAGGACACAGCGGTAAAAAAAAATAGCTAGTACCTTCTTGTAGTTGTAGCTTCGGGCGATAGCAGCGTGCATGGGAAGGCCAATCCTCAACGGAACACATGTCAGTTTCAGACACATCAGTGTTAGGTTCAGTTCCTGTTTCAGGGTTAACATTTGTACTGAATCAACAATCCTAGATTTTATCCATTAAAACAAATATTAGACAGATCTTAAATGTCAAAAATAAATTACCACGTCTACGTTTTCCCTGACTTTTTTTATATTGTAGTATACTTTCAACCCTTGTCACGCAGACAGATCCTTTCTTTATTACTGAAAATGTTAACAATAAATGGACAAAGCATTAACATTGTGCATAATTCAGAAAGCTGATTAAGAATTAATGAACTTGTGTACCATTCCCAAAGGAGTAATCTGTATCTTCTTCTTCGTTTGAAGCTTGTTCCTCTTCGGTTGCATCCCTAACTGCATGTTTATCAAAATTGTGGATTAGGTAAGGAATGCATAAAATAGTTACCGGGGAAAATATTTATTAAAGTCTGTATTGAAGGAGTTGCGAGTTGGAGATTTGGCATGAAAGTATAACCTGTGATAGTGATCTGTCGCTTTTTTCTGGTGGATCCAGTTGCATCATCAAGCAGAGACTCTATTGTTGCAATATCAACCGCCGTGGCCTTCTCCCTAAACACACACAGGGAGATCTTCTTATCATTAGAGTGTCCGCGTTTCAATTGATCGAAATCACTACCATGGTCTATTGGAACAAGTTTTCCTTTGCCAGGGCCATTATTTAGCCTGCAGTACAGGTAATCACACGCGCCACTGAAGCCAACGTTTTCAATCAAATTGATGAATTCCATATAGCAGATTTCCTCCGGTTCCATGCCTGCTACCACAACTTTTTTGTTTTTTCACCGTCCTCATAGAAAAGTCTAACATTCCAAATGGGTTCGGTCGTCTACAATTAGATAGAAGGAAAAAATGAGAACCCAAATAATCAGTGAGTCAGCAAATCTGAAATAAAAAAAATAGTTACATGGCATTATTCACATAGAAAACCAGATACACATATGATCGACTAGGTGTTCATACACGGATTAACGCTTCAACCAGAGGAAGAACAGAGAATAACAACCAATATCGAGACCATATAAGAGACGGCGAGATCACGGAGATGGACGAGAAGCAGATTAGACAGGAAAACCTGAGAGGATTCGCGTTCCATGGAGTCCGATCGCGACATCGACATGTGTAGAGCTCTGAACGTGATGAGGGCGAGATGAGATCTAATCTTCAATGGCGAAAGAGGTGGCCCGTAGATAATGCTATGGCGAAACAGGAGGGGCATCGTGCACTTATAGCGGGAAATTTAAAGTGACTTCTTTTATTTTTTGGTGGGAACACAAAATTTTGCTACACTTGGCGTTTTAGCGGGAGGATTTAATTTTTTTTGGTGGGACATCGTATTCGAGCAACCACAACGCCTCGTCGACAATATAGGCGCTAATTGAGCAGTAAAACAATGCATGCAATCGCCGGCTGCCTAGAAGGCATATTTTGCATTGAGTTTCAAGGCGTCAGGCTCTTAACTATCGAGGGAAAACTAATCGGATTTATTCCCTAGCGCTTACAACGTAGGATTGAAAACATGTGGAAGTCTCGCATGAGTCATGTAATGTCACTTAACAATTATTTCATGCAACTTATTAGCTGCCGCCGCCTTGTTTATTTCTGCAAACTTCAAATTGCCACTGAAAATATAAACAAGACAAGTAATCTTCACTGCAGATGAAGGTTTGGGTGATCAAACCACTGAAACACACGATAATTACATACATCCATACGTTCATGATCCGATGAGAATGTCCAAGTTGGCAGACTACGTACTACAACCAGGGCGACACCGCCCGCATCACGATCTTCACGTCCAAGTGGCGGTTACGGGTGCTGCTAAGTGTAATGAGAATAGCTTGCTTTTCATATAAATGCTTGCCTTCAAGGAATTCCCGCCATGCATTCCTGCCAAACATAATGCGGCCGTCCCTGTTCGTGTTGTATGGAACGGTGGTGAACGCCTCTGATGATCCGAGGCATAGCCCAGCATGGCCTGAAGACAGAATGCCAGCACTGTCCGCTATGGACTGAGGTAGTTTCTGGATTTCGAGCGTGTGGATGACATACAAAAAGAAGTAGGTCATAGTAAGGCACACGTTGTAAGCATAAATTGCGTTGAAAAATATAAATAGCATTGGCATCTTATGTACCATCTCATATCTGGCCACATTTGTCCACGTCAAACGAGTCACGTATGGCACTCCAATGTACTCATCTATCGTGGGTAGAAGCTCACGAACGTGGTCCTTCTCGTCGTCATCAAGATCAGCTCTCTGGGAGAAGATGATGGAAGAGTCGAATGGGTCATCCTCATCCATGGACTGCTGATCCGTGGACTCCTCATCCGTGGACTCCTCATCAGTCCTGGGATCTGGGTCAGTTTCATTGCTTGTAGTAGCGTCGTGGTCGTACAAGTAGTGCCTGCGGCACATGTCGAACTTGAACACATTGACGGTGAGCAAGGCGTCGCCGTCGTAACTGAAGAGGAGGAACATGCCGCGCTGCAGGAAGTAATATTGGGCGAACTGGTCCCAGCCGTGCCCGAGGAAAATGCGGCCAGCTTTATCGAAAAGCATATCCATGTCCCAGTTCTTGCTACTCGGATCGTCCGCCTCACGCATCTTAAGTTCACGTGGTTCACGGCCCTTCAGCAACCCCACAAACTTTTTAGGCAGCACCTACAGCAATATGAAAGTTAAATAGATAGAAAAGAGTTCTTACTAGAAATAAGTTTACTGTTTGATGATGGATGAGTACTATAAAAATGTAAAAAAGTAGTACCTAGTAATCAGTTATACTAAATCTTAGTTGAGCAATGAGGGTGTTTGCCACATTAATTCAAAAAGATGAACTTTCAGTGGGAGCTGAAATGTACCATATCGAGTGAACATATTCACGTAGAGCAATTGAGCTACTACCATCTACTAGACCTTAATTTGATTCACAAATTTAACTAGCTACAGGATCATAGCTCAGACACTATGTCAGACTAAATAACTGAAGTGGTGGTGTGGGTCGATGAAGCGTACCAGTTTGTCCGATGTAGCGTCTACTACGAGGGAGTAGAACTCAAAGTCTGCCAACTCCATCTTAACAGATCCCTCTGTTCATCATATAATAGAAATGCAAATCAATTTCCGGCTACATATATAATCGAGAATTAACATTTTGGTGATACAGTCCACGTACTGAATGCCGCGTTGTATTGCAAGCGGCAACTGCTTAGGTCGAACATCTTTACTGTGATGACATTGCGGCCGTCGTAATTGCAGATCAGAATAAAGCCTCTCTGCAGTTTGTAGGTCCGGGCGAAACACTCCCAGCCGCGCTTGAGGAACATGCGGCCAGTGCTGTCGAACCACACATCAACGTCCCACGTGGTGCTACGCCGATGGCCGACCTCAAGCAGCTTCAGTGCACGGGGTTTACGGTCCCCTAGCAACTCTGCGAACTTCTTAGGCAGTGACTGCAGCAGAGGATAGAGGAAACCATGAACATCATTCCACCTATCTGACTAAAATGACAAGTAAAATGAGTACAATACCTGTTTGTCCGATAAAGCATCATCTACGTAAGCGAGGAACTCGTAGTCCATCGTATGCAAACCCGCATGTAGATCGTACTAAAAAGTATGACTTCAGTTATATTTAGCAGACGTGCCAAAACAGCAGAGGTTAAGAAACATGAAGGTTCACTACAAATTTAGGACTAAATGCAGTCTAGCAGCATCATGGTTCAGAGACATTCATACACAGGTGCAATTTAAATTTGACATGCATTCAAGAATTTCATGGAAGTACGGAACTTCAGAAAAGAAAATCTACTAGTATGTCAAGGAAATGGTGTGCCGACAATCAATTGTACTGCTTTAGCAAATTAATTGAAATAGCTACTGGTCCTAAAAAATGGCTCACATCTATTGTCCTGCTGAAGATTAAAAATGGAAATTACTAAAAATAGCTAGTGAACCTAAAAAGGGGTAAAGTCAACTGTACTTGTGAATAGTAAAAAGGGAAATTACTAAAAGTAGGTACTGGTCCTAGATATGCCAGTGTGAGTACCAGAGGTCTTACTTTCAACATCACTAATTACCTACCTAGAAAAAGGCACACACACAACAACAGCTACCAACATCAATTGGGCACCTGGAACTATCAAAATTAACATGAAGGTATAGTGCAACATCTCAATCAGATGCATGTAAGTACCATTTACTTTAGTCATAAACGTGTAAAAGACAAATCAATCATGAATGACATCGAACATAAATACGTGCTACCATCTATATGTAGCATAAGATTTCACATTTCTTTCCTGTCTAGACAAGTAGGACACTAGTTACCTTATAGAAAATGAGTGTTTGAACTTAAATCGTTCTGCAATGCATCCACAAGAGGTGAAGTTCTAACCTGAGTGTCGCCCGCGATGGATCAGTGGTGAATCGACGCGCCGTGGGTCAATCTACAGCGCGATGAAGAGACTAGCGACGACGGCGGTCGCGAGAATGCGGCGGCCCAGAGAGGGATGCTGATCGAGGGGCGGCGAGGTCGAGAGATGGATGGCGGCGGCGGCGGCGACGGTGTCGGTGAACTGCGGAATAAGGGTTTTCTCGGAGCAAATAACTGTAGGTACACAAAGAGGAGGAGTGCGAACTTGACGTGACAATACGAGAGGAAGATGATACTTGGGCCCACCTGTAAGTCTGTTACCACAAATGGTGGGTACATTTCCGCGGGGCAGTTGCCATTTTTATGGTTCCTATCTGAAGTGCCACCGAGCGTCTCCCCTCCTCTCCCCTACTTTCTCCTCTGTTTCTCCACTGACGATCTTTGTCCTACTCCACGCCATGGAGCAGCCAGACAAGTTTTGCACTTTTTTTTTGTAATTAATGGCTGTCAGACCAATGGTGTGTTCAATTTTAGAAATGTTGGTACAAAAGTATTCCATTCCCAATTATTTTGGTAAACAGCCGCATTGCCCGCTTGTAAGAACCGCGCCGCTTCCAACCCATGCACATAGTCGAAATCATGATGCATTCGAAGAACCTCACTTCATTTTAGCAACATTGCACGTGTGGGATCTCAAAAAGCCGCTTCCATTCTCAAGTTGCCTACCAATCTTATATCGTAGCCGTTTCTGGGCACTTTCGGTCCAGAACATTGTTCCCTTCCACCTAGAATGCCTGGAAAACAGCAGAGATGAGAATGTAAGCCACACTTGGCAATGTGGGCCCACACAAAATGCTTGAACCCCATTGCAGGACTTGTATGGTGCCGTCGTTGCGCTGGGTGGCGTCGAAGCACCGGACGTTAACCGGGACGATTCTCGCCGCTTCTCGCTCTTGCATGCCAGCCTCCACACCTGGGGCATCCTTACAACCCACTCCAAGCAACTCACTCCACATGCAACACTGCACCTTGTTACCCCTGTCCATGAGTGGGCGATGCGTGATCTGGATTTATATTGCCTTCGAAAGCGGAAGGAACGGACGAAAACAGGGATTTCCTTGGCCAACTTGTTGTTTCCCATGCCCAAAGTCGAAATCATGATGCATTCCAAGAACCTCGCTTCATTTCAGCAACATTGCACGTGTGGGATCTCAAAAAGCCGCTTCCATTCTCAAGTTGCCTACCAATCTTATGTCGTAGCCGTTTCCGGGCACTTTCGGTCCAGAACATTGTTCCCTTCCACCTAGGATGCCTGGAAAAAAGCAGAGATGAAAATGTAAGCCACACTTGGCAATGTGGGCCCACACAAAATGCTTGAACCTCATTGTAGGACTTGTATGGTGCCGCCGTTGCGCTTGGTGGTGTCGAAGCACCGGACGTTAACCGGGACGATTCTCGCCGCTTCTCGCTCTTGCATGCCAGCCTCCACACCTGGGGCATCCTTACAACCCACTCCAAGCAACTCACTCCACATGCAACACTGCACCTTGTTACCCCTGTCCATGAGTGGGCGATGCGTGATCTGGATTTATATTGCCTTCGAAAGCGGAAGGAACGGCCGAAAACGGGGATTTCCTTGGCCAACTTGTTGTTTCCCATGCCCATAGTCGAAATCATGATGCATTCCAAGAACCTCGCTTCATTTGAGCAACATTGCACGTGTGGGATCTCAAAAAGCCGCTTCCATTCTCAAGTTGCCTACCAAGCTTATGTCGTAGCCGTTTCCGGGCACTTTCGGTCCAGAACATTGTTCCCTTCCACCTACGATGCCTGGAAAACAGCAGAGATGAGAATGTAAGCCACACTTGGCAATGTGTGCCCACACAAAATGCTTGAACCCCATTGCAGGACTTGTATGGTGCCGCCGTTGCGCTGGGTGGCGTCGAAGCACCGGACGTTAACCGGGATGATTCTCGCCGCTTCTCGCTCTTGCATGCCAGCCTCCACACCTGGGGCATCCTTACAACCCACTCCAAGAAACTCACTCCACATGCAACACTGCACCTTGTTACCCCTGTCCATGAGTGGGCGATGCGTGATCTGGATTTATATTTCCTTCGAAAGCGGAAGGAACGGCCGAAAACGGGGATTTCCTTGGCCAACTTGTTGTTTCCCATGCCCATAGTCGAAATCATGATGCATTCCAAGAACCTCGCTTCATTTCAGCAACATTGCACGTGTGGGATCTCAAAAAGCCGCTTCCATTCTCAAGTTGCCTACCAATCTTATGTCGTAGCCGTTTCCGGGCACTTTCGGTCCAGAACATTGTTCCCTTCCACCTACGATGCCTGGAAAAAAGCAGAGATGAGAATGTAAGCCACACTTGGCAATGTGGGCCCACACAAAATGCTTGAACCCCATTGCAGGACTTGTATGGTGCCGCCGTTGCGCTGGGTGGCGTCGAAGCACCGGACGTTAACCGGGACGATTCTCGCTGCTTCTCGCTCTTGCATGCCAGCCTCCACACCTGGGGCATCCTTACAACCCACTCCAAGCAACTCACTCCACATGCAACACTGCACCTTGTTACCCCTGCCCATGAGTGGGCGATGCGTGATCTGGCTTTATATTTTTTTTTGAAACATTTTCTACTGCAGGGGAGTCCCCCACAGCCCTTTATTACCAACCACAAGCGTTACAGTTACAAATATGTACAAATATACATGGAATTAGACTAAGACAGTAGAGTCTTGAGGACGAGCAGACTTGGCCTTTTTCCTAGGTTCTGGCTTGTCTGATGCAGGCAAAACCCTGAACCCAGCATTCTTGGCAAGGCTACGCGTCACTCTACGCTCCTCAATGACAAGTGGAGTAGACACCTTCCTGGTCCTCTTCTTGGTAACCGGCTCGGGAGTCAACGGTTCAGTAGCAGGGCATGAATCCAGCAGCAAAGGAACAGGAGCAGCAGAGGAAACTGGCAACTCGAAAGGCAGCAGAGACGACAGAAATTCAAATCTTCTGTCAAAAATAACCCGAGCTTTGTGCTCCAGAAAATATCTGGACCACTCCACCACAGGATCAGGCAACAGGACTTGAAGAATCTGCACTTCATTGTTCTGATCTGCACCAATTTCAAGGGGTGGTGGAACAAAAGGAACCATATCCAGTTGTTTATGTTCCACCTGTTGCTGCATCTCCACAAATTGTTCCGGGCCCTCAGCTCGTGCAACATTCATGGAGTCAATGGAAGCGCCAGAGAATTGAACAGATACAGAAGACTGCACCTGCTCAGGTTCCGGTGCCTGATCAACAGGCTCCTCCGGCGCAGCATTCTCTCCCTGCTCCTCATTGTTCCACTCTCCCCAACCATCTTGCTGTGGTTCAGGCTGAGCCGGTGGAGCCCAAGCATCTGGAATTGGGGCCTCTGGAGCACCAAAAGCTGGGTGTGGATTGTCCCCAGGAGGGAGAAGGTCTTCATCCCCCGGCAAAGCATCAGCATCACTGTGCAGAATAAAAACAGGGCAGGTCCGGGAAACAACGTGACCACCGTAACGCTGAACCTCCCTAATCACAAGCGAGCAGGGAACATCAGCACTGCTCCCATAAGTAACCTTGAGCAAGGTGCGAACAGGAGAAGCGTCCTCCCTCCACCAGGTCCGGAGCTTGCCAAACTTGGACACAAACTACCGAAGAAACTCCTCGGTGCGATAGTCCATGTGCAGATTCAGAATCATAATCCACCCAGTCCTTGTATAAGTTGTTGATCTAACATTATCTCCTTCATCATGCCTAACGAAGGATAGCATCCTACCATCAGGAAAGATAAAAGGAGGAGAGTGTACCAAACAATCTCTGGCAACTTGATCCGCCATGCGGAACATGCCAACTCCCAGAGCGCTCTCCGAGAAGGAGACAACTTGCAGATGTAATTCCTGAAAGATGTAATCGACGATTTGCTGCAGGATATCGCCGAGCTCTTCTACCGGTGGCCGCGGAACCAACTGAGCAATGGCCCAGGATTCATGGCAGCGAGGTGGAGCCGCAGAGGTGGTGATGAAGAGGCGAGCAGGCCGCTGCTCGGCCGCCCATACCTCCTCAACATGCATCCCCGCCGGGACGAACCTGGTCGGATCACAGGGGAAGTTCGCCATTGCAGGAGGTTGTGATTCGAGCGGCGATTCCGACGAGGGTTTTCCAGGAACAGTGGCAGGGGCAGGGGATAGAGCTGAGGCAGGGGACTCCTCGGTTCCAATAGTCGAGGTTTTTAACTACCCAGCGCAGAGTTCCATTAATTCCCGGGCAGTTTATGCGGATATGCACGTGTGGGATCTCAAAAAGCCGCTTCCATTCTCAAGTTGCCTACCAATCTTATGTCGTAGCCGTTTCCGGGCACCTTCGGTCCAGAACATTGTTCCCTTCCACCTACGATGCCTGGAAAACAGCAGAGATGAGAGTGTAAGCCACACTTGGCAATGTGGCCCACACAAAATGCTTGAACCCCATTGCAGGACTTGTATGGTGCCGCCGTTGCGCTGGGTGGCGTCTACACTAACCGGGACGATTCTCGCCGCTTCTCGCTCTTGCATGCCAGCCTCCACACCTGGGGCATCCTTACAACCCACTCCAAGCAACTCACTCCACATGCAACACTGCACCTTGTTACCCCTGCCCGTGAGTGGGCGTTGCGTGATCTGGCTTTATATTGCCTTCGAAAGCGGAAGGAACGGCCGAAAACGGGGATTTCCTTGGCCAACTTGTTGTTTCCCATGCCCAAAGTCGAAATCATGATGCATTCCAAGAACCTCGCTTCATTTCAGCAACATTGCACGTGTGGGATCTCAAAAAGCCGCTTCCATTCTCAAGTTGTGTCGCACCCTGATTTCTAGGGGATACTCACCGTACGAACTGGATAGCAGATGCTTGGATTATGGGGCATAACTGCTCCCACGTCCCAGCTTCCTGGTAGGCCTGCGCTTATGCGCGACAACACAAGCCCTGCTATTCCATCGTCGATGTAAACTATCCACTAGAGATCAAAGGCACTTCCGTCGACGTACTTCAAACCATACACACATGGTACGTCAACGGCGTTTAACAAGTGATATCACAACAGATCTCTACGACACAAAAGATTGAAATAAGTTGCAAATGGCTCTCATTAGAGCAGAGATAGCAAATACAATCATTCAGAGGGCACATGCCCCAACAATACATCATTACAATACAGCGGAAGCATTCAACATGTCTGAGTACAGACAAGAACCAAATAGGCCTAAGAGGCCGGAAACGAAAAGACGGAGCCCATCCACGAAGTCTCGGATCCTGCCCGGGTCCGCTATCTACTCGTCAGCAGTCTCGTCATACTCCACGTAGTAGCCACCATGTAGATCCTCGGAAACGTAGGTCTGCGGAAACCACAGCCCCAAAGGGGTCAGTACATAAACGTACTGGCAAGCAAGACTCACAGTTCACCAAAGTGTAACCCGTCAACACCAAGCACAGATGCCTTGGGTTCAACGGAAGAAAGGGGATATAAAAGATGCTGCAACTGGCTGCGCTAACCAACTACAGAGATTCTACCACTTCCGGCTATCAGAAAGGAGATAAGATCGAGGATTGTAACCAACTGAAAGATAACTTCAAACAAACCCATCCTGGATCTCGCCCCTTATCCAAAGAAGCGATCCGAGGATAACTCACACAGTTGTAATAATGATGGTTCAAATTATTGTGTCAATAAGCCTATTACTAGTCAAATTATTAATCATGGGGTGTAACATGTTTGATCATTATGTTTAAGTTGTCCTGAGTACTTGTTAGCCAGTACTTTCACCAAGTAATCCATAACCGCGGAAAACACGGCTTCTCGAGAAGATTATCCCTGCAGGGTTGCACCAATTTGGCCGTACACTCAAGAATAACCCGCCAGATGGGAATCAAACCCACCAAGCGGGGTACTCTACACAACCAACCATTCCTCGCATCAAGCCCAAAGCACCTTGGGCGCACGGCTAATCGAGCCCAGAAGAAAATGGACCCTCATAGCACTCTAAGAACGTGTCCCCCTATATGCCGACTACAAAAGTTCCACCCTGGCCTGGGCTCGCAAAAACATGCATGCGGCAAATAGAACACACGAACTAAATGAGGCGATTTGGACGAGATGCGAATCAGGTCAAGTTGAGGGGGGCGCCCATACTCGCTTCCCAAATGCGGGTAGTGCGCTCATCATGGATCAGTAGACAAGACCCTTTTCCTATTAGGGTCGACACTAGCAGGCTTCAAAACCTCTCATGGGCCTCCTGCCGGTGCCTTATCATCAAATTTATTATTAATAGTAACATTAGCATGATTGATTGATTAAACATCGAGCCCCCAGAACGTAATAGAAATAGTGACAGAAAGTAACGGGTAACAGACTCGAGCAAAAACAACCTAAGCATGCTAGATAAGACTAAGGCAACAAGCAAGGGGTTTTAGGTATGAAGGTGAGGCAATATCAAGGTTAAGTGATTCATGTGATGGGTTCGTAACAGAAACAACTACTACTAAGGCTTAGCAGAAAAGAACAACGGAAAGTATCAGTAACCAATGTTGAAAGGAACACAGTGGTTCATGTGAGTGATAACTTGCCTGCAAACCCAGTAGCCTGGTACTGAGCTAAATCCTTAGAAGGGGTGTCGTAAGTATCGTCGGTCTCAACGTCGTCGTATATCCGGGAAGAAGCAAACAAACATTGCAGAAAGATAAACAATCAATATCATGGTATAGGTGCACAAACATGGGATGATGCATGTCATGTTAATAGATGCATCAAAGTAACCTACTTGACAAGAGAACACAATTTAATTGGACCCATATGCAATGTGAATTGCATATGGATGCAAATGGTTAAGGTGGAAGCAATGATCTACATTGATTAACAAGTGTAAGTGGTTAAACATGATGCATGCATGATGATAACAACAAAATAACAACAGATAACAATGATAGATGCAGGTGAAAAAGGATTGGAACGAGTTTTGGAAATCATTGATTAAGTTTTGGAATTTTGGTTACTTAAAGGTGTCACACAAGCATTTGTTGTTTTCATCAAGTTAAATTGTTCAAAACAGAAAACAAAGTTTATATTTGGAAAGAGGGTTTAATTTTGCATGGAAAACATATTTCATTTGTTGAAATTGGATTTAAAATGAGCAAGTTATTATTTTGGCAATTTTAAATGCAATAAACAAGGAACAGTTGTTTTCAGCGATTTAAATTATTCAAAACAGCAAACAAAATTTATATTTGGAAAGTACATGAAAAGTTGATTGGAAAACATGTTTGGTTTGTGAAATTTGGAATTTTTATGAACAAGTTATGAATTTTGCAAATTTAAGTGATTTAAACAAGAATTCAAATGTTTCACCAATTTAAAATATTCAAAACAGTAAACAAATTTTATATTTGGGTAGAACATTTAATTTGGTATTGAAAACATATAAAAAATGTTGGAATTGGAGTTAAAATGAATTTATTATGCCATTTACAAGAAATAGGGCAAATCTGCCATTTTTTAATGAACCAAGGACTTAGAATTAATTTTCCAGTGACATAGAATAAGTACCAGGGGCCTAAAAGGAATGTACAGGGACTTATTGGTGATTTGTAGTTGTTCTGGATCTGAGTAAATAAAACAAAAAAAGGTTTTTTTTAATATGCAGGGGGTGGGATTCGATCCCCCCATCTCCTGCTTGCGCTAGGGGATGTGGAACCAGTGGGCTAGGTGCAGCTGTTGTGACAGGACAGGGGATCTCGGGGGCTTAAGGATTTAGAACATGTACTACTTAAATCGGAACAAAATAGCAGCAAAAAGGGGTGGGGAGCTGGGACTCGAACCCATGACTCCTGCGCGGCGCGGATGGAACGAACCAACTGGGATGGATCTCGGGTTGTGACAGAAGGAGGAGTGCGGGGAGGATAAGGTTTCGGTAGGGGATGTTACTGAAACTGAACTTTTCGTTCAGTTAGCGCTCGTGACCGCGAAAGAAACAGCGATCTCGTCCGCCATGTGCGATGCTGCGAGCACGGGAGGGCGACGTGGGCGTGTGGCCTAGGTAGATGGAGGAGGCGAGAGGAGGGGAAGGGAATCGGGGCCTCACCTGGGTGTCTCGATCGGACAGGAAAGGAGGAGGCCGAGGCGGACAGGTCGCAGAGGCAGTGGCAACGCCGGCGACAAAAGCTTCACGGCGGCACCGCCTCGGTCCTTCTCCCGCCTCCGCGCCTACAGAGAAATTGGAGCTGGGAGATCCACGGTTCCATTCCCGGAATCGATGGACCCTCGAGGTGGACGGTGGTGGCGGGGGGTGACGAGGAACAGCGAGGTTCTCGGTGGTTGTTTCCGGTGGGGGTTTCAGAGATCAGAAAGAAAAACAGGAGGCTTGGGGAAGAAGAAGGGGAGTTGGCGGCGCAGTGAGAGGGGCTCTAGGGTTAGGGGTTGGTGTAGGGTAGATATAGGGGGAGAAGCTTGTACGGCTGAGCATCCAGAAGGGGAGGGATCGATCGAGTGGCTGTTTCTCTGTTCGTACAGAGGGTGACGACAGCAGGAGGTGGAAGACAGCGAGGGAAGGGGTATCGGGCCAAGGTGATAGAGTTTGGGCTGGGCTTGGGGCTTAGCTGCTGCTGCTGCTTTGCTCTCCTCTCTCCCTTTGTTATTTATTCTGTTTTATTTTTTTTTTGCTGAAAACCAAATGGGAGAAAAAGGATGCTTTGTGGGGTAGTAAAATTTGTAGAAAAATGAGGTTAAACTTATTAGGTTAGTAGCAAGCAAATGCTAACTTTGGTTTTTACAAAGTTTTCAAAATTATTGTTGTTTAGGAATTAAACCAAAATTGAAGGCATTTTAATATTACTTAAACATTATGAAAAACAAGCATTTTAATAGGGTGACCCCTATATATTAAAGGTTTGAACTTAGTTGATTTGTTTAGAGATTTCAAAAACTCAAGTGGGTTGTTGTTTGATGACCTGGATTTGCAATTGTAGATGATTTGAATTAATTGGTGGAATTTAATTGATTGATTTAAAAGCAACAATTTAATGAGTGATCAACATGGAATAAAATGGAACAATTTGGTTGTTTTCACTTGTTATTTTTATTCCAAAAATTGTAACAGAACAAGTATGAAAATAACCATTTGAATTTGTTTGAGTTTGAATTATGACAACAAGATAAAACAGATGCAAAACAAATATTAACAATGCAAACAATAATAAAACAATGCAATGAAATGATGACATGATGCATTGCTTGAAATAACACAAAGAATCAAACATTCTAGGGGTATTTTCATACTTGGGATGTTACAAAACGCCCCCCCTTGAAGGAATCGCGCCCCGAGATTCCTACTGAGAAAAGAAAAGGTCCGGAAACTTCTTGGGAAGATCCTCTTGAGCTGTGGCACGTGAAACACATCGTGCACATTGGATAGACGTCAGGGAATTTGCAAACCACCGGAACATTTTCAAGTAAAGGGAGTGGTTTTTTTGTATGGAAGGTGTATAGCTGGATAGAATTTGATTCATCTGTAGAATAGACTATCTGTAATAGGGGTGGAACAGAGTTATTGACATCAATGCAACACCAAGAATAATCATCAATGTCAGAATCATCAACCTGAGAGAAGCGAGGAATATGTGGCCTCCCATTAGAACTTGATTTCTGTGTCTGAATTTGGAAGTCAACATTTGAGATCCCGGGGAGTGAACAGAGTTTTGATTGCTTAGTGGAACCAGAATTGGGTTGTATGTTGTTGAAAAGATTGTTGACACAAAGGAATGTGATGCTCCGGTATCAAATAACACTTTAACTGGATAAGAGTTTATGAGGAAGTTTTTGATTAGACGCCGGTAGAAGATTTGAAGTGGAAAACAACAACAAGATTTCAACGGACGAAAAGGATGTTGAGAAGAACAGGATAATGAAGCAACTCCGGGAAAAACGAGAACAAAACTCCTGAGGTACTATGGAAAACCCATCCGGGCTTCTAAAGGATCAATATCTACTGCTTAAGGAATAGAGGATCTGCTTCCGGGGCTTACACGCCTCCGTTCTCAATCATGAGTAGGCAACATGATAAATCATGTCACAACCACCTCCATTCCTATGGTCTAGTAGATATAACCATCCTAGAGAAACCAGAATTCGTGAAATCCTAAATTGAAAGTTTAGATGAGAAGGGAAAAACAACGTTGCACTTCCTTACCAGAAAAGGGTGGGTGGGTGGGGAAAGAAGAAAAATGTCAGAATTCCTACTCTCACGTTTCATTTTTCCTATATAGCTACAAAATAGTTTCTAGACTCAACTGCGACCAGTAAAAAGGGATCCTACAGGCAGACAGGCTCTGATACCATTTGTCGCACCCTGATTTCTAGGGGATACTCACCGTACGAACTGGATAGCAGATGCTTGGATTATGGGGCATAACTGCTCCCACGTCCCAGCTTCCTGGTAGGCCTGCGCTTATGCGCGACAACACAAGCCCTGCTATTCCATCGTCGATGTAAACTATCCACTAGAGATCAAAGGCACTTCCGTCGACGTACTTCAAACCATACACACATGGTACGTCAACGGCGTTTAACAAGTGATATCACAACAGATCTCTACGACACAAAAGATTGAAATAAGTTGCAAATGGCTCTCATTAGAGCAGAGATAGCAAATACAATCATTCAGAGGGCACATGCCCCAACAATACATCATTACAATACAGCGGAAGCATTCAACATGTCTGAGTACAGACAAGAACCAAATAGGCCTAAGAGGCCGGAAACGAAAAGACGGAGCCCATCCACGAAGTCTCGGATCCTGCCCGGGTCCGCTATCTACTCGTCAGCAGTCTCGTCATACTCCACGTAGTAGCCACCATGTAGATCCTCGGAAACGTAGGTCTGCGGAAACCACAGCCCCAAAGGGGTCAGTACATAAACGTACTGGCAAGCAAGACTCACAGTTCACCAAAGTGTAACCCGTCAACACCAAGCACAGATGCCTTGGGTTCAACGGAAGAAAGGGGATATAAAAGATGCTGCAACTGGCTGCGCTAACCAACTACAGAGATTCTACCACTTCCGGCTATCAGAAAGGAGATAAGATCGAGGATTGTAACCAACTGAAAGATAACTTCAAACAAACCCATCCTGGATCTCGCCCCTTATCCAAAGAAGCGATCCGAGGATAACTCACACAGTTGTAATAATGATGGTTCAAATTATTGTGTCAATAAGCCTATTACTAGTCAAATTATTAATCATGGGGTGTAACATGTTTGATCATTATGTTTAAGTTGTCCTGAGTACTTGTTAGCCAGTACTTTCACCAAGTAATCCATAACCGCGGAAAACACGGCTTCTCGAGAAGATTATCCCTGCAGGGTTGCACCAATTTGGCCGTACACTCAAGAATAACCCGCCAGATGGGAATCAAACCCACCAAGCGGGGTACTCTACACAACCAACCATTCCTCGCATCAAGCCCAAAGCACCTTGGGCGCACGGCTAATCGAGCCCAGAAGAAAATGGACCCTCATAGCACTCTAAGAACGTGTCCCCCTATATGCCGACTACAAAAGTTCCACCCTGGCCTGGGCTCGCAAAAACATGCATGCGGCAAATAGAACACACGAACTAAATGAGGCGATTTGGACGAGATGCGAATCAGGTCAAGTTGAGGGGGGCGCCCATACTCGCTTCCCAAATGCGGGTAGTGCGCTCATCATGGATCAGTAGACAAGACCCTTTTCCTATTAGGGTCGACACTAGCAGGCTTCAAAACCTCTCATGGGCCTCCTGCCGGTGCCTTATCATCAAATTTATTATTAATAGTAACATTAGCATGATTGATTGATTAAACATCGAGCCCCCAGAACGTAATAGAAATAGTGACAGAAAGTAACGGGTAACAGACTCGAGCAAAAACAACCTAAGCATGCTAGATAAGACTAAGGCAACAAGCAAGGGGTTTTAGGTATGAAGGTGAGGCAATATCAAGGTTAAGGGATTCATGTGATGGGTTCGTAACAGAAACAACTACTACTAAGGCTTAGCAGAAAAGAACAACGGAAAGTATCGGTAACCAATGTTGAAAGGAACACAGTGGTTCATGTGAGTGATAACTTGCCTGCAAACCCAGTAGCCTGGTACTGAGCTAAATCCTTAGAAGGGGTGTCGTAAGTATCGTCGGTCTCAACGTCGTCGTATATCCGGGAAGAAGCAAACAAACATTGCAGAAAGATAAACAATCAATATCATGGTATAGGTGCACAAACATGGGATGATGCATGTCATGTTAATAGATGCATCAAAGTAACCTACTTGACAAGAGAACACAATTTAATTGGACCCATATGCAATGTGAATTGCATATGGATGCAAATGGTTAAGGTGGAAGCAATGATCTACATTGATTAACAAGTGTAAGTGGTTAAACATGATGCATGCATGATGATAACAACAAAATAACAACAGATAACAATGATAGATGCAGGTGAAAAAGGATTGGAACGAGTTTTGGAAATCATTGATTAAGTTTTGGAATTTTGGTTACTTAAAGGTGTCACACAAGCATTTGTTGTTTTCATCAAGTTAAATTGTTCAAAACAGAAAACAAAGTTTATATTTGGAAAGAGGGTTTAATTTTGCATGGAAAACATATTTCATTTGTTGAAATTGGATTTAAAATGAGCAAGTTATTATTTTGGCAATTTTAAATGCAATAAACAAGGAACAGTTGTTTTCAGCGATTTAAATTATTCAAAACAGCAAACAAAATTTATATTTGGAAAGTACATGAAAAGTTGATTGGAAAACATGTTTGGTTTGTGAAATTTGGAATTTTTATGAACAAGTTATGAATTTTGCAAATTTAAGTGATTTAAACAAGAATTCAAATGTTTCACCAATTTAAAATATTCAAAACAGTAAACAAATTTTATATTTGGGTAGAACATTTAATTTGGTATTGAAAACATATAAAAAATGTTGGAATTGGAGTTAAAATGAATTTATTATGCCATTTACAAGAAATAGGGCAAATCTGCCATTTTTTAATGAACCAAGGACTTAGAATTAATTTTCCAGTGACATAGAATAAGTACCAGGGGCCTAAAAGGAATGTACAGGGACTTATTGGTGATTTGTAGTTGTTCTGGATCTGAGTAAATAAAACAAAAAAAGGTTTTTTTTAATATGCAGGGGGTGGGATTCGATCCCCCCATCTCCTGCTTGCGCTAGGGGATGTGGAACCAGTGGGCTAGGTGCAGCTGTTGTGACAGGACAGGGGATCTCGGGGGCTTAAGGATTTAGAACATGTACTACTTAAATCGGAACAAAATAGCAGCAAAAAGGGGTGGGGAGCTGGGACTCGAACCCAGGACTCCTGCGCGGCGCGGATGGAACGAACCAACTGGGATGGATCTCGGGTTGTGACAGAAGGAGGAGTGCGGGGAGGATAAGGTTTCGGTAGGGGATGTTACTGAAACTGAACTTTTCGTTCAGTTAGCGCTCGTGACCGCGAAAGAAACAGCGATCTCGTCCGCCATGTGCGATGCTGCGAGCACGGGAGGGCGACGTGGGCGTGTGGCCTAGGTAGATGGAGGAGGCGAGAGGAGGGGAAGGGAATCGGGGCCTCACCTGGGTGTCTCGATCGGACAGGAAAGGAGGAGGCCGAGGCGGACAGGTCGCAGAGGCAGTGGCAACGCCGGCGACAAAAGCTTCACGGCGGCACCGCCTCGGTCCTTCTCCCGCCTCCGCGCCTACAGAGAAATTGGAGCTGGGAGATCCACGGTTCCATTCCCGGAATCGATGGACCCTCGAGGTGGACGGTGGTGGCGGGGGGTGACGAGGAACAGCGAGGTTCTCGGTGGTTGTTTCCGGTGGGGTTTTCAGAGATCAGAAAGAAAAACAGGAGGCTTGGGGAAGAAGAAGGGGAGTTGGCGGCGCAGTGAGAGGGGCTCTAGGGTTAGGGGTTGGTGTAGGGTAGATATAGGGGGAGAAGCTTGTACGGCTGAGCATCCAGAAGGGGAGGGATCGATCGAGTGGCTGTTTCTCTGTTCGTACAGAGGGTGACGACAGCAGGAGGTGGAAGACAGCGAGGGAAGGGGTATCGGGCCAAGGTGATAGAGTTTGGGCTGGGCTTGGGGCTTAGCTGCTGCTGCTGCTTTGCTCTCCTCTCTCCCTTTGTTATTTATTCTGTTTTATTTTTTTTTTGCTGAAAACCAAATGGGAGAAAAAGGATGCTTTGTGGGGTAGTAAAATTTGTAGAAAAATGAGGTTAAACTTATTAGGTTAGTAGCAAGCAAATGCTAACTTTGGTTTTTACAAAGTTTTCAAAATTATTGTTGTTTAGGAATTAAACCAAAATTGAAGGCATTTTAATATTACTTAAACATTATGAAAAACAAGCATTTTAATAGGGTGACCCCTATATATTAAAGGTTTGAACTTAGTTGATTTGTTTAGAGATTTCAAAAACTCAAGTGGGTTGTTGTTTGATGACCTGGATTTGCAATTGTAGATGATTTGAATTAATTGGTGGAATTTAATTGATTGATTTAAAAGCAACAATTTAATGAGTGATCAACATGGAATAAAATGGAACAATTTGGTTGTTTTCACTTGTTATTTTTATTCCAAAAATTGTAACAGAACAAGTATGAAAATAACCATTTGAATTTGTTTGAGTTTGAATTATGACAACAAGATAAAACAGATGCAAAACAAATATTAACAATGCAAACAATAATAAAACAATGCAATGAAATGATGACATGATGCATTGCTTGAAATAACACAAAGAATCAAACATTCTAGGGGTATTTTCATACTTGGGATGTTACAAGTTGCCTACCAATCTTATGTCGTAGCCGTTTCCGGGCACCTTCGGTCCAGAACATTGTTCCCTTCCACCTACGATGCCTGGAAAACAGCAGAGATGAGAATGTAAGCCACACTTGGCAATGTGGGCCCACACAAAATGCTTGAACCCCATTGCAGGACTTGTATGGTGCCGCCGTTGCGCTGGGTGGCGTCGACGCTAACCGGGACGATTCTCGCCGCTTCTCGCTCTTGCATGCCAGCCTCCACACCTGGGTCATCCTTACAACCCACTCCAAGCAACTCACTCCACATGCAACACTGCACCTTGTTACCCCTGCCCGTGAGTGGGCGTTGCGTGATCTGGCTCTATATTGCCTTCGAAAGCGGAAGGAACGGCCGAAAACGGGGATTTCCTTGGCCAACTTGTTGTTTCCCATGCCCAAAGTCGAAATCATGATGCATTCCAAGAACCTCGCTTCATTTCAGCAACATTGCACGTGTGGGATCTCAAAAAGCCGCTTCCATTCTCAAGTTGCCTACCAATCTTATGTCGTAGCCGTTTCCGGGCACCTTCGGTCCAGAACATTGTTCCCTTCCACCTACGATGCCTGGAAAACAGCAGAGATGAGAATGTAATCCACACTTGGCAATGTGGGCCCACACAAAATGCTTGAACCCCATTGCAGGACTTGTATGGTGCCGCCGTTGCGCTGGGTGGCGTCGACGCTAACCGGGACGATTCTCGCCGCTTCTCGCTCTTGCATGCCAGCCTCCACACCTGGGGCATCCTTACAACCCACTCCAAGCAACTCACTCCACATGCAACACTGCACCTTGTTACCCCTGCCCGTGAGTGGGCGTTGCGTGATCTGGCTTTATATTGCCTTCGAAAGCGGAAGGAACGGCCGAAAACGGGGATTTCCTTGGCCAACTTGTTGTTTCCCATGCCCAAAGTCGAAATCATGATGCATTCCAAGAACCTCGCTTCATTTCAGCAACATTGCACGTGTGGGATCTCAAAAAGCCGCTTCCATTCTCAAGTTGCCTACCAATCTTATGTCGTAGCCGTTTCCGGGCACCTTCGGTCCAGAACATTGTTCCCTTCCACCTACGATGCCTGGAAAACAGCAGAGATGAGAATGTAATCCACACTTGGCAATGTGGGCCCACACAAAATGCTTGAACCCCATTGCAGGACTTGTATGGTGCCACCGTTGCGCTGGGTGGCGTCGACGCTAACCGGGACGATTCTCGCCGCTTCTCGCTCTTGCATGCCAGCCTCCACACCTGGGGCATCCTTACAACCCACTCCAAGCAACTCACTCCACATGCAACACTGCACCTTGTTACCCCTGCCCGTGAGTGGGCGTTGCGTGATCTGGCTTTACATTGCCTTCGAAAGCGGAAGGAACGGCCGAAAACGGGGATTTCCTTGGCCAACTTGTTGTTTCCCATGCCCAAAGTCGAAATCATGATGCATTCCAAGAACCTCGCTTCATTTCAGCAACATTGCACGTGTGGGATCTCAAAAAGCCGCTTCCATTCTCAAGTTGCCTACCAATCTTATGTCGTAGCCGTTTCCGGGCACCTTCGGTCCAGAACATTGTTCCCTTCCACCTACGATGCCTGGCAAACATCAGAGATGAGAATGTAATCCACACTTGGCAATGTGGGCCCACACAAAATGCTTGAACCCCATTGCAGGACTTGTATGGTGCCGCAATTGCGCTGGGTGGCGTCGACGCTAACCGGGACGATTCTCGCCGCTTCTCGCTCTTGCATGCCAGCCTCCACACCTGGGGCATCCTTACAACCCACTCCAAGCAACTCACTCCACATGCAACACTGCACCTTGTTACCCCTGCCCGTGAGTGGGCGTTGCGTGATCTGGCTTTATATTGCCTTCGAAAGCGGAAGGAACGGCCGAAAACGGGGATTTCCTTGGCCAACTTGTTGTTTCCCATGCCGAAAGTCGATATCATGATGCATTCCAAGAACCTCGCTTCATTTCAGCAACATTGCACGTGTGGGATCTCAAAAAGCCGCTTCCATTCTCAAGTTGCCTACCAATCTTATGTCGTAGCCGTTTCCGGGCACCTTCGGTCCAGAACATTGTTCCCTTCCACCTACGATGCCTGGAAAACAGCAGAGATGAGAATGTAAGCCACACTTCGCAATGTGGGCCCACACAAAATGCTTGAACCCCATTGCAGGACTTGTATGGTGCCGCCGTTGCGCTGGGTGGCGTCGACGCTAACCGGGACGATTCTCGCCGCTTCTCGCTCTTGCATGCCAGCCTCCACACCTGGGGCATCCTTACAACCCACTCCAAGCAACTCACTCCACATGCAACACTGCACCTTGTTACCCCTGTCCGTGAGTGGGCGTTGCGTGATCTGGCTTTATATTGCCTTCGAAAGCGGAAGGAACGGCCGAAAACGGGGATTTCCTTGGCCAACTTGTTGTTTCCCATGCCCAAAGTCGAAATCATGATGCATTCCAAGAACCTCGCTTCATTTCAGCAACATTGCACGTGTGGGATCTCAAAAAGCCGCTTCCATTCTCAAGTTGCCTACCAATCTTATGTCGTAGCCGTTTCCGGGCACCTTCGGTCCAGAACATTGTTCCCATCCACCTACGATGCCTGGAAAACAGCAGAGATGAGAATGTAAGCCACACTTGGCAATGTGGGCCCACACAAAATGCTTGAACCCCATTGCAGGACTTGTATGGTGCCGCCGTTGCGCTGGGTGGCGTCGAAGCTAACCGGGACGATTACCGCCGCTTCTCGCTCTTGCATGCCAGCCTCCACACCTGGGGCATCCTTACAACCCACTCCAAGCAACTCACTCCACATGCAACACTGCACCTTGTTACCCCTGCCCGTGAGTTGGCGTTGCGTGATCTGGCTTTATATTGCCTTCGAAAGAGGAAGGAACGGCCCAAAACGGGGATTTCCTTGGCCAACTTGTTGTTTCCCATGCCCAAAGTCGATATCATGATGCATTCCAAGAACCTCGCTTCATTTCAGCAACATTGCACGTGTGGGATCTCAAAAAGCCGCTTCCATTCTCAAGTTGCCTACCAATCTTATGTCGTAGCCGTTTCCGGGCACCTTCGGTCCAGAACATTGTTCCCTTCCACCTATGATGCCTGGAAAACAGCAGAGATGAGAATGTAAGCCACACTTGGCAATATGGGCCCACACAAAATGCTTGAACTCCATTGCAGGACTTGTATGGTGCCGCCGTTGCGCTGGGTGGCGTCGACGCTAACCGGGACGATTCTCGCTGCTTCTCACTCTTGCATGCCAGCCTCCACACCTGGGGCATCCTTACAACCCACTCCAAGAAACTCACTCCACATGCAACACTGCACCTTGTTACCCCTGCCCGTGAGTGGGCGTTGCGTGATCTGGCTTTATATTGCCTTCGAAAGCGGAAGGAACGGCCGAAAACGGGGATTTCCTTGGCCAACTTGTTGTTTCCCATGCCCAAAGTCGAAATCATGATGCATTCCAAGAACCTCGCTTCATTTCAGCAACATTGCACGTGTGGGATCTCAAAAAGCCGCTTCCATTCTCAAGTTGCCTACCAATCTTATGTCGTAGCCGTTTTCGGGCACTTCCGGTCCAGAACATTGTTCCCTTCAACCTACGATGCCTGGAAAACAGCAGAGATGAGAATGTAAGCCACACTTGGCAATGTGGGCCCACACAAAATGCTTGAACCCCATTGCAGGACTTGTATGGTGCCGCCGTTGCGCTGGGTGGCGTCGAAGCACCGGACGTTAACCGGGACGATTCTCACCGCTTCTCGCTCTTGCATGCCAGCCTCCACACCTGGGGCAGCCTTACAACCCACTCCAAGCAACTCACTCCACATGCAACACTGCACCTTGTTACCCCTGCCCATGACTGGGCGATGCGTGATCTGGCTTTATATTGCCTTCGAAAGCGGAAGGAACGGCCCAAAACGGGGATTTCCTTGGCCAACTTGTTGTTTCCCATGCCCAAAGTCGATATCATGATGCATTCCAAGAACCTCGCTTCATTTCAGCAACATTGCACGTGTGGGATCTCAAAAAGCCGCTTCCATTCTCAAGTTGCCTACCAATCTTATGTCGTAGCCGTTTCCGGGCACCTTCGGTCCAGAACATTGTTCCCTTCCACCTATGATGCCTGGAAAACAGCAGAGATGAGAATGTAAGCCACACTTGGCAATATGGGCCCACACAAAATGCTTGAACTCCATTGCAGGACTTGTATGGTGCCGCCGTTGCGCTGGGTGGCGTCGACGCTAACCGGGACGATTCTCGCTGCTTCTCACTCTTGCATGCCAGCCTCCACACCTGGGGCATCCTTACAACCCACTCCAAGAAACTCACTCCACATGCAACACTGCACCTTGTTACCCCTGCCCGTGAGTGGGCGTTGCGTGATCTGGCTTTATATTGCCTTCGAAAGCGGAAGGAACGGCCGAAAACGGGGATTTCCTTGGCCAACTTGTTGTTTCCCATGCCCAAAGTCGAAATCATGATGCATTCCAAGAACCTCGCTTCATTTCAGCAACATTGCACGTGTGGGATCTCAAAAAGCCGCTTCCATTCTCAAGTTGCCTACCAATCTTATGTCGTAGCCGTTTTCGGGCACTTCCGGTCCAGAACATTGTTCCCTTCAACCTACGATGCCTGGAAAACAGCAGAGATGAGAATGTAAGCCACACTTGGCAATGTGGGCCCACACAAAATGCTTGAACCCCATTGCAGGACTTGTATGGTGCCGCCGTTGCGCTGGGTGGCGTCGAAGCACCGGACGTTAACCGGGACGATTCTCACCGCTTCTCGCTCTTGCATGCCAGCCTCCACACCTGGGGCAGCCTTACAACCCACTCCAAGCAACTCACTCCACATGCAACACTGCACCTTGTTACCCCTGCCCATGACTGGGCGATGCGTGATCTGGCTTTATATTGCCTTCGAAAGCGGAAGGAACGGCCGAAAACGGGGATTTCCTTGGCCAACTTGTTGTTTCCCATGCCCAAAGTCGAAATCATGATGCATTCCAAGAACCTCGCTTCATTTCAGCAACATTGCACGTGTGGGATCTCAAAAAGCCGCTTCCATTCTCAAGTTGCCTACTAATCTTATGTCTTAGCCGTTTCCGGGCACTTTCGGTCCAGAACATTGTTCCCTTCAACCTACGATGCCTGGAAAACAGCAGAGATGAGAATGTAAGCCACACTTGGCAATTTGGGCCCACACAAAATGCTTGAACCCCATTGCAGGACTTGTATGGTGCCGCCGTTGCGCTGGGTGGCGTCGACGCTAACCGGGACGATTCTCGCCGCTTCTCGCTCTTGCATGCCGGCCTCCACACCTGGGGCATCCTTACAACCCACTCCAAGCAACTCACTCCACATGCAACATTGCACCTTGTTACCCCTGCCCATGACTGGGCGATGCGTGATCTGGCTTTATATTGCCTTCGAAAGCGGAAGGAACGGCCGAAAACGGGGATTTCCTTGGCCAACTTGTTGTTTCCCATGCCCAAAGTCGAAATCATGATGCATTCCAAGAACCTCGCTTCAATTCAGCAACATTGCATGTGTGGGATCTCAAAAAGCCGCTTCCATTCTCAAGTTGCCTACCAATCTTATGTCGTAGCCGTTTCCGGGCACTTTCGGTCCAGAACATTGTTCCCTTCAACCTACGATGCCTAGAAAACAACAGAGATGAGAATGTAAGCCACACTTGGCAATGTGGGCCCACACAAAATGCTTGAACCCTATTGCAGGACTTGTATGGTGCCGCCTTTGCGCTGGGTGGCGTCGAAGCACCGGACGTTAACCGAGACGATTCTCGCCGCTTCTCGCTCTTGCATGCCAGCCTCCACACCTGGGGCATCCTTACAACCCACTCCAAGCAACTCACTCCACATGCAACACTGCACCTTGTTACCCCTGCCCATGACTCGGCGATGCGTGATCTGGCTTTATATTGCCTTCGAAAGCGGAAGGAACGGCCGAAAACGGGGATTTCCTTGGCCAACTTGTTGTTTCCCATGCCCAAAGTCGAAATCATGATGCATTCCAAGAACCTCGCTTCAATTCAGCAACATTGCACGTGTGGGATCTCAAAAAGCCGCTTCCATTCTCAAGTTGCCTACCAATCTTATGTCGTAGCCGTTTCCGGGCACTTTCGGTCCAGAACATTGTTCCCTTCAACCTACGATGCCTGGAAAACAACAGAGATGAGAATGTAAGCCACACTTGGCAATGTGGGCCCACACAAAATGCTTGAACCCCATTGCAGGACTTGTATGGTGCCGCCTTTGCGCTGGGTGGCGTCGAAGCACCGGACGTTAACCGAGACGATTCTCGCCGCTTCTCGCTCTTGCATGCCAGCCTCCACACCTGGGGCATCCTTACAACCCACTCCAAGCAACTCACTCCACATGCAACACTGCACCTTGTTACCCCTGCCCATGACTCGGCGATGCGTGATCTGGCTTTATATTGCCTTCGAAAGCGGAAGGAACGGCCGAAAACGGGGATTTCCTTGGCCAACTTGTTGTTTCCCATGCCCAAAGTCGAAATCATGATGCATTCCAAGAACCTCGCTTCATTTCAGCAACATTGCACGTGTGGGATCTCAAAAAGCCGCTTCCATTCTCAAGTTGCCTACCAATCTTATGTCGTAGCCGTTTCCGGGCACTTTCGGTCCAGAACATTGTTCCCTTCAACCTATGATGCCTGGAAAACAGCAGAGATGAGAATGTAAGCCATTTTTGTCTTCATTTTTAGTCTTCAATTTTAGCCGTTTTTGTGCAAAAAATATGGAAAAACAACTACACAAAAAGAAACCCTAGATTCACACGTGCACATTGCGTCAGAGGGAGAGCAAAAGGGAAACTCCATAAATACACGGTTTGACGCATATCCACTTCCTTTCTTCCTCCGTCTCTGCATCAACTTTTCCCCAAAAAACACATCCTCCCCTCCACTTCCACCGCAAAACCCTCGACGGTTCCCCTGCCCTTCCCATCCGCCATGAAGAGATCACGCGAAAGCTTCGACGCCAAGGAAGGTAATGAGGTGGCGTCCGTCGTCGGCGAGCCATCTTCTGCTGTCGTCCCAGCCGCGGCCAGCTCTGGTACAGTGGCTGCTGCTTCCGGCGAGGTCACGCCGGTGGAGGAGGCGCTCCGTGATGTCTCTTCGGAGATAGATCGGAAGAAGACGAAGAGCGGGGACGGAGAAGATGGCCCATCCCACGCCGCCGTGCCATCTGACCTCGAGGCGGCGTACAAGGAGATTGACGAAAGCTACGACCAATCAGCTGAATACGCCATGTGGGGGGCCATCTCCGCTAAGCTGACCAACGCTCCGACCGCCGCGCCGCCCGCTGCGCCGACTGCCGCGCCGACTGAGGTAGTAGATCTATTTTTAGTGAACTTGCCATGTATTTTTGATAATGCCCTTGTATTCACAGACTGGTAGTAGATCGATTTTGCTTTGCACTATGTGGTTGTTCATGTTTGCCACTTATTTTGGTTGTGAGTTGTGACTTCTATGAGTTGAGAGAACTAAGATAGAAAACTCTATGTGTGCTGTTTGCTACTTTACTCTTTTTTGTTCTTGGCTGGATTGGAGCACAACCTGATGGTACCGTGTGTGTGCCTAGGAAATTTATTTTGTTCTATGGTGGATTGGAGCACAACCTGATGGTACTGCATGCACGTGTGTGCCTAGGAAATTTCTTTTATTTTTTGATGGATTGGAGCACAACCTGGTATATATGCACGTGTGTGCCTAGGCAATTTTATTTCTCACCTGTTATTTACATTAGTTCAAATGCCATTGTATATCTCATCATGTAATAATTACAACTGCAACTTCATATGTAATGTTCAAATAATTGTACAGTGTGTTATCATCCTAGATTCTCCTATTTATGATGTTACAACCTATTTTGGGTTGCAATAATTTTCATATTATTTCAACTTTAATTTCATATCTCATTTTGTAATAATTGTACACTCTGTACTATGTTTTAATAAAATTCAATTAATATAGCTTGGGTAATTTGATGCGCAAGATTTTAGTTATCTGTTTTTGTTATGAAATACTGGGGCATATTACTCTATGGTTGCATGGCACATTGACATCAATGAGCACCATTCTATGTGGTAGAATCGAAAAAAATTCCTCATTGCAAGAGTTAGCGGTCTAGCATACATAGAAATTGTATTTTTGATAGTGGCCTTGTATTCAAAGAAAGAGAGAGTAGATCGATTTTGCTTTCAAATATTATTCTGTTATTTCTCAACTGTTATTTACATTAGTTCAAATGCCATTTTATATTTCATCATGTAATAATTACTACTGCAACTTCATATCTAATGTTGAAATAATTGTATAGTATGTTATCATCCTAGATTCTCCTATTTATGGTGTTACAACCTTTTTTTGGGTTGCAGTAATCTTCACATTATTTCAACTTCAATTTCATATCTCATTTTGTAATAATTGTACACTCTGTACTTTGTTTAATTAAAATTCAATGAATATAGCTTGGGTAATTTGATCCGCAAGATTTTAATTATCTATTTTTGTTATCAAATACTGGGGCATATTACTCTATGGTTTCATGGCACATTGACATCAATTAGCACCATTCTATGTGGTAGAATCGAAATAAATTCCTCTTTGGAAGAGATAGCGGTCTTGCATACATAGAAATTTTATTTTTGATAGTGGTCTTGTATTCAAAGAAAGAGTGAGTAGATCGATTTTGTTTTCTAATTTTATTGTTTTATTTCTCAAGTGTTATTTACATTAGTTCAAATGCCATTTTATATCTCATCATGTAATAATTACAACTACAACTTCATATCTAATGTTGAAATAATTGTGTAGCGTGTTATCATCCTAGATTCTCCTATTTATGGTGTTACAACCTTTTTGGGTTAATCTTCAAATTATTTCAACTGCAATTTCATATCTCATTTTGTAATAATTGTACACAGTAGCTTTTAGGTTAATTAAACGTGCATGCCTACATGGATTCTAATTATCAGATTTGGTTATGATATACTAGGTTTAGTATAGGTTGTACATTTCATATCCATTTGAATTCTTCGGCAATAAATGATATAAAAGTTAAAAACGAATGAGCAACTTCAGTTTTCAGTTAACATATTGGCTTATTGCATTTTAGGAGCCGAGAGTTGAAGAAGAGTCATCTGATGGCGGACTGGCCTTGTCAGATGGTCATGGTTCTGGGGATGGAGGCTCTAGAGAAGATGACGAAGATGTTGAAGAAGTACCTCCAACATCACCAAATGTTGATGAAAAATCAGCTTGCAACGTCCATGTCTCCAATCTGGTGATACTTCATCTAAAGGAGCAAAAGGGGGTGCACACCGACTTTGTTCTTCAAGCTGTGGTAAAGCCGAACCAGCGACCATAATCTTTCATGGTTTCACGTGTACTCCTTAGCAAGTTGGGTACTACCAACTGGCGCATTGTCCAGTCTCACGAAGAGGGAGACTCTGCGTATCTTTACATCAAGATGCGTAGACAGGATGTGCTAAGGTGTCACGGGAAGAGGTACGAGTGGGAGGGAGAACAAGTCACCTTCCGTAAGGTGAATAGACTCATTCCACTCATACCTGATCCCATGGAAGCTGGCCCAGTTCACAAGATCTTCTAAGTTGTGCCTGTGAAGACAATGTTGCTTTTGTTTAAACTATGTGTTGCTTTCCGTACTCCTGCATTATGCACTATGTGAAACATTATATCCTATTTATGTTATCGTTTAGCAGAGCTTATTAATATTGTTAAAGAGTTGTTTCTTTTTTGGAGGGCACGCAATTGGCACCTGATTTTTATAGGAGATAGTGGTTTTAGTACATGAACTTGACAGTTCGTTGCGAGCAACACTATCACTTACACCACTCCACACCGGCTAGTCCGAGAACTGCCCCACAGACTCAAAAACCAAACACAAGAGAAGGCCTTTCCTAAACAAAGATCAGAGCCGCGTCGCCACAGATGTTGGTGCCTCTTAGGAATAAGAAACTCCATCTTGACATCCCTAGTCGTCGAACCACCCAAAGGAGAATGGCGGCAGGACTAGTTTTGCCTCAAGGAGGGAACTACTCGAACACCGCCAGCGAGGGAGAGTTGTCATTGAGTTCAAACCCGACTTCACGTAGCATAATTTGCACTACTAGTTAGATATAGCACTTGCAATATGAACTCAAGTACCAAGATTAATCCATAGCTCAAAAGTAGCATATATACTACTCGAATAATTTTACATATACTCTAATTACAAAGAACAAAAGTAGTATATATACTACGCCGCAGCAGGTGATCTAGTGCCAAGTGTGGGTCGCACTCGCCCTCCTTGATCTGCCTCCCTCTTCGGCTTTCTTGGCGTCACTCATGGGTTTGAGCTTACGGTACAACTCTAGGGAGAGGAACCCATCAATTGCAGCATAGGTGATGTGTTCCATGTCTAGCATTTGGTTGTCCCAGTAGCTGTGCCACCGGTAATCCTTCTTCTTCATGTTTTTGTAGCCGGGATCAATAAATTTTTCTGCCATGGTAGCCATTCCAACTTTCTTTTGTTTGAACACATGAAAGTATAAATCTTGGATGTCCTCATAGTTTTCTTTTGGAATAGAAAAATTCTAGGTTCTCGCAAACATTTTCTTGTCGTTGTTGGTGTCAACACTTGCAAATTTGACGCGGCCAAAACGAAAAAGATCAGCCAACGTCGCAGATTGCCACCAGTCACCACTGAAGTACACAAGTAACAAGAGTTTAGAAAAGTACTACTCCCTCCGATCCGAAAAAAAGTGCGTGAGAAAACTGTTACGCATGCACGTCTGGATGAGTACTAGTTGCAGAAAATCTAGATGAGTACTAGTTGCCGAAAAAAAGAGGAAGAAAGTAGTAGTAACACCAATCACAAGAACCAGGAATAACCAAATAGCAATCACAAGAACATGGCGATGGAGCAGATGAGTACTAGTTGCAGAAAACAAGATGAAAAATGACTTTAACCTGGAGTGATGGTACACCAGGACGTAGCGGCGGAATGCAAGCTGAAGGACGGCGACCTTCTTCTCGATATCAACCTTGTGGGATGTGTACTCGAAATCGAGCCCCATGAACCTTTCTTCTCCTTCATCAATCCACTGCTCGTACATGTCTACGACACGCTGCACCTCGGCAGGGTCGTTGGTGTACGTGACGTCGATGCTTTCCTCGCCATGGATGGGGACCTGAATCCTGCGGCAGAAATACTTCTCTTCGTCCATTCTTGGAAGAAGAACAGAGGGGAGCGGATGGAAGAAGAAGAGACTGGAGTGCAGCGGTTGGAAGAGATGCAGTGGTGAATACGAATGGAAGTACAGGGGAGTATTAATATTAATTCTGTACGGAGCAGACTCGAAGTGGTTTCCGTGTGAAAACGATAGAAAAAAATTGGGAAGCACATGTGCCGTGTGTGTACATAGACACAAGGTTGTACATATTACTCACTTGTTTGTGGGTCTAAACTAATAAGCCTATTTTTAATCTACTAAACCTACACAATGGCCAGCGCGGCCCACGATTTGTCCCATCGAACCAGCTAGTCTACGGCCTGACCTAAGGCAGCGTGTGTGTAATCATTCTGCCACAGAAAACCGCCGACTTCACACGCCTCCCTCGCCACGTGGTCGCCACCGACTGCCCTTCCGCACAAGTTTGACCTAGAATTAGTCTACCGGCCGGCGCACCCTCCACTTCGATCATGAATCCAACCAAAGACGTGCCAACTAGAGCTTACGCATCATTTTGCATCTTTGATCGTGATTATCACACCAGATCTGATCGTTTTTGTTCGTTTTTTCTCGCAGCGTCCAGTTTGTTTTGACAAACTAGGGATGTGTGGTAGTGATGACATGACGACTGATTATTTCGTCATAACCCTTGTAGAGGGATTTGAGGAGAAGACGGTAAGGATTCTAATCTACTCATGTACAAATTGGATTTGGATTTTTCGTGATTATTCACATGTAATATACGTAGCATATCTACCGGTCCTAGCTAGTACTCATTGTGTCATGTGTTAATCATTGATGTAATATACGTAGCTGATCTAGCTAGCAAATTTTTTGGGACTGTGATCTCTTGTAGCATTGGACGTGTTTTTTTTATGAACTACCTACATGCAATTTCAATACTTGAAGGGTACCATTCTGAAACTATGAGTGCATGTTCAGTTATTTGCAGTACAGGACTATTGCTTCAATGTCCAATTATAGGAAAAAGTACAAATAGCTACTCTTGTAGGATATATCTACTTTTAGTAAGTCCAATTTACTACTGGCTCATAATTTAATAAAATACATGCTCTTATTTAGGTTATCCCGTGCTACATCAGACAATATTTCTTAAGAATGCATGCTATTTTCCCTATGGAGGACAGAAATTTTCAAGCCACAGTAATTACGAAGGAAGGATTCTCGTTTATAGTTGAGCTTAGCAACATCGACGGGATAACCTTTCTGAAGGGAAATTACTGGAAAGAATTTAGTAGGGTCTACAAACTTGAAGTTGGTATGGAGCTTGTTTTCAAGACCGACACACAAAGAGGCCAAACTGAGGTCATAACCGGAAATGACCCAATCATCCATCCGTGTAAGTTCGTACTTAATACAAAATAATTATGTTGTGCACATAAACATTAATATATTACTTGGTTGCGGCATGTGTAATCCACTAATTTCAGGCGTATTACATTTTTACAGCATACTACCACATGTCCCCTGAGAGGCGTCACATTGTTGACTCACTCTCTAGCACTGATGGGACCATGATTAACTGGAGGTTGATGGAGACGGTGATCGACGCTGTTGAAAACTTGGATTACACTATTCTATTCCACAGAGCTGGAGAGTATGAGGAAGCAGAATTGGTTGTCGGGGTGCTGCATACTCTGAATTGGACAAACAGCGAGAACTTCAATAAACACGTGGTAAATCTTTAAGAACACATCTTCTCTTATGCGCAAAGTAATACGTGTACACTTGTTCTATTTAATTTCCTTTCTTTTAACATGATTATTTCTCGATAGCTTTTTTCTTGACTTCTAGTCTTTGCATGCAACAGAAAATCCCAAGCCGTCTGATTCCTGCACATATGGCAAGAAATGGTACAATCACTATTGTTTGCTACCCGAGAACTGAGGTGACATCGACATATTCAATTTCTGATCTTGATGGTCGCTCGTACGTCAGCGGGTGGAAAGAGTTCATGGCGAAGGAAAGTCATCTCAAACAGGGTGACAAGATGCTGTTCTTGCTATACCAGTGCCCTGAAGGGCTCTACTTGTTTGCTACCCATGTCCCTGAAGTTGGTCTATAATAGGAATGAAGTGATATTGATGGTTTCTGTGTGCAACTATATGCATGCAGCCCCGTTGCTACAATATAAAAACCGTGTTAAGACTCTATATTAGATTGTTGAATTCTCACACAATTTAAATGTTATGTTCTTTTAGTTTTACTACTTTCATGATGTCATTTTGTTTTTTATGCTGAGCTTTACCATTTTTGCTTTACCATATTGGATTTTATGACTCATAAAATTGTAAACAAGGGTGCAAACCACACATGCTCAATGGAAAAAAATATCCAGTGATACTAGCCCCTTGTTCTCCCATGCTACCATTTTAAAAAATTAACTATAGATGTTTCATAAAATTCCGGAAAAAATTATTAATGTTCCCAAAGAATTTGTGTACATAATGTAAAAAAAAACCAGGTCCAAATTCGACCTACACATTGACAAACAAAAAGTACAAATCAGCAAATATGCACTATATATTCACATTTGGATTAGTCTTTTTGGTTAGTCAATATTACTTTCGCATCTAGACATAAAATTATTACACATTGTAGTAACTCTACTCGTGATTTTTCCTAGATTTTTTTGAATCACCAAAACTTCATTTATTCGAAACGGTACCATGGTAGCATGCAAGAGGGCTAGTATCACAGGATATTCTCCCCATGCTCTGGCGAAATAGGCTGAATCACCGCTATATTAATATAGCAACCACCCGGTGCAACAATTTTGATACAACGCCGGCTGAGGCGACAACCAATAAACGCAAAAGAAGAAAAGAAAAGGAGACGCAAGTGGATCGACGAAACGACCACTGCGCCCACCTACAAACTACAACCAAGCTGCTAGCACCGGGACGTCAAATACCAATCAACACCTTCAACATGGATAGTCGCGCTTCTAGGGTTTCCCCCGGCACATCGGGGAGGCGGATGCAGGGTAGAAGCGATGCCCTTCATGAAGGGACGATGCCACCCGATGGCGACACCGCTCTAATATCGGTACTCCGATAAGGATTTCTCCCAAACACACCCTCACCATCATCCTTGACGATCCGTCGCCTAGGTGCCTCGCAACCACCGGACGAACCGACCACCACCATGCGACACCACGGTGCAACAACATTTAACCAGGATGAGGGAATCATATGTGGTGGGAACGGTTTATCATTGGCTTCATCATTAAGGACCAATTTACGAAAGATCAAATGTGGAGGCACGTTCACATGATGAAAATTTTGAGGAAAACCATTTATACTCTAATTTAATCGATTGCTACACGCACACCAACTGCTACCCACACGAACTCGAGTCCTCTCCCTCTGCACCCCCCGATTCCCCACCGCCGCCACGGCTAGCCCTCTCCGCCCCCAGATCCCCCACCGACACCCGGCGGAACGACGCCGCGACAAACGCCGCCGCAACCGCCACCGTCGTCCTCGCGCCGTCCAGCCGACGCGCCGCAGGTAAGTTTCCCCGGCCGCCGTACCTTTCAGTGTTAGGTTTAGATGTAGATTGAGTTATATGTTAGATGATTATTGTGATTTTAGATGTAGATCGACTTATAAATTAGATTTTCACCCATGGGCGATCAAAAAGATGGACAAGATTAGGAGGGATTTTCTTTGGAAGGGTGATGATACAGCGAGTGGTTGCAGCTGTTTGGTAAACTGGAAGAATATGTGCGCCCCCAAGCGTTTAGGTGGCCTAGGGATCAAAGAGTTGGCAGCCTACAGCCGAGCTTTGAGGCTGCGCTGGCTATGGTTTGAGTGGGGTGATGAAGATAGACCATGGAAGGGCACGGGTTTGCCGCTCTCGGAGGCGGACAGACAGCTATTTGCTGCTTGCACAGAGATAAAGGTAGGTAACGGACAGAAGGCAGCTTTCTGGACTGACAAGTGGCTGCATGGGGTGGAGCCGAAGAGGGTTGCTCCTTCCCTGTTCAAGTTGGCGACGAGGAAAAAGATTTTGGTAAAAGAAGGAGTCGAAAATGGTAGTTGGATGAGGGGGCTTTGGAAGATGACAAACGCTGAGCAAGTAAGGCAATTCTGCTTGCTGTGGGGCTTGGTCAGAGAAGTGCAGCTCTCTGATGAAAGGGATACGATCACTTGGAGATTAACAGCGAACAAGGAGTATACGGCAGCTTCTGCCTATCACTTCCAGTTCGAGGCTAGGATCCCTAAGCCGCTGTTGGAGTCTATTTGGAAGGTAAAAGCTGAGCCGAAGGTGATTTTCTACATTTGGTGCCTATTGCAAAATAGGAACTGGACTCCTGATAGGCTCCAAGCGAGGGGATGGACACATGACGAGCACTGCAGTTTTTGTGATCAGACCTTGGAAACGGCATCCCATTTAACGCTGCTTTGCCCTTTCGCCAAGGAGGTCTGGTGCTCTTTCTCGGACTCACATCCCACAGTGGTTCGTGCCACTGCCGGGGAGGTTACCATCCAGGGGTGGTGGCGCAAGTTCCAGGGGTCGATGAGCACGAAGGAGTTCAAGAGGCAAGCCTGTACAGGAATGTATATTGCTTGGCACCTGTGGAAAGAGAGAAACCGGCGGGTGTTCGAGAACAAGAGCGCCTCGGCGGAGGCTGTTGCTGCGATGGTAAGAGAGGACCTGAAGTTGTTGACAGTAGCTTTTGTAACTAGACAGTAGTTTGGTGTGGTTGTTTTCCTTACAGGACGTTGGCGTTTTCCTGTAGTTGAGTGCTTAGATTTCTGTTGAGAACGAGAGTGTGGTATACTGTATTTTGCTGCTTTCCCCCTTCTTAATGAAAAGGCAGAGCACCTGCCAGTTACGTTCAAAAAAAAAGTTTATTCAGCCACCAAAATTAGATGTACATTGTTAGATTTAAGTTGGTTTTTGAATGGTAAATGGTTAGATGTGTATCTGAATTCAGTGTATGGAACGCACCACCGCAGGCAATGGATGTATGTGAACAGTGTGGCTACAAGGAGTGCATGAACAAGAAATTTACCATTGTTCTACCAGACGGGGCATATGATTTCGGTCAATCTACTTTTTGAAAACTGACAAAAAATTTGTACTAAAAATGTGTACTTCTTTTTTTTTACAGATCATACCTTGCAGATTCAGGCGTGACTTTCTGGAGCATATTCAATGTCGCACCCTGACTTCTAGGGGATACTCATCGGGCCGAACTGGATAGCAGATGCTTGGATTACGGGGCCTATCTGCTCCCGCATCCTCGCTCCCGAGTAGGCCAGCACTTATGTGCGACAACCAAGCTCCGCTATTCCATCGTCGATGTAAACTATCCACTAGAGATCAAAGGTACTACCGTCGACGTACTTCATACCAATCACACATGGTACGTCAACGGCGTTAAACGGAATGATACCACAACATATCTCTAAGACACAAAAGATTGAAATAAAGTTGCAACTGGCCTTCACTAAGGCAGAGAATAGCAAATACAATCATTGAGAGGACACTTGTCCCAACATAACATTCATTACATCACAACGGAAGCAATCAATGGCGTCTGAGTACAGACAAATCCAAATAGGCTTAAGAAGCCGAGAAAGAAAAGAAGACGAAGCCCATCCACGTAGTCTTCGGATCCTGCCCGGGTCCGCTATCTACTCGTCTGCAGTCTCGTCGAACTCCACGAAGTAGCCATCCTGGGGATCCTCGTAATCGTAGTCTGCGTAAACCACAGCCCCAACGGGGTCAGTACATTTAAGTACTGGCAAGCAAGACTCACACTTCACCAAAGAGATTACCCGTCAACACAAGCACGGATGCTTTGGGTTCAACGGAAGAATAGGGAATATAAAAGCTGCAGCGGGCTGCTCTAACCAACTACAAAGATACTACAAGTTTCCGGCTAACAGAAAGAAGATAAGATTGAGTAATTTAACCAACTGAAAGATAACTTCAAACAAACCCGTCCAATGTTACCCCCTTCTAAGGAAGAAACCCAAGGACAACTCACACAGTTGGATTAAGGGTGGTTCAGGTTATGGTGTCAGATAATGCTATTACTAGTCAAAATTAGCATTAGTTAGGTGATAGCATTAGTTAGGTTAAAGTTGTTCTGAGTACTTGTTAGCCAGTACTTTCACCAAGTCAACCATAACCGCGGAAAACACGGCTTCTCGAGAAGATTTAACCCTGCAGGGATGCACCAATTTGGCCGTACACGTAAGAATATCCCGCCAGATGGGAATCAAACCCACCAAGCGAGACACTCAACACAACCCAACCCTTCTAAGCATCAAGCCCAAAGCACCTTGGGCGCACGGCTAATCGAGCCCCGAAGAAAAGGGACCCTCATAGCACTCTAAGAACGTGTCCCCCTATATGCCGACTACAAAATTTCCACCCTGGCCTGGGCTCGCAAAAACATGCATGCGGCAAATAGAAAACACGAACTAAATGAGGCGATTTGGACGAGATGCGAATCGAGTCAAGTTGAGGGGGGCGCCCATATTCGCTTCCCACATGCGGGTAGTGCGCTCATCATGGATCAGTAGACAAGACTCTTTTCCTAATTAGGGGTCGACACTAGCAGGCCTCAAAACCACTCATGGGCCTCCTGCCGGTGCCTTATCATCAAGTTATTATAATTAATATCCATAGCATTAACAGGTTGATTGATTTAACCCGAGCCCAAAGAACATAACAAGTAAGGTAAAAGAAGTAACCGACAACAGACTCGAGCACAAGCAACCCTAAGCATGCTAGTAGGACTAAGGCAACAAGCAAGGGCTATAGGTGTGGAGGTGAGGCAATATCAGGGTTCAGGGTATCATGTGATGGGTTCGGAGAACAAGCAACGATACATAGGGCTAGCAAAAGTAGACAATGGATAGTATCGGTAACAAGTGTGGAAAGGAACTCGATGGTTCATGTGAGTGATAACTTGCCTGGAAGCTCAGCAGCCTGGTACTGGGCTAAGTCCTGGGTAGTGGTGTCGTAAAGCTCGTCGGTCTCAACGTCGTCGTCTAATCGAGAAGAAGCAAAAAACAACAACGAAGGAAGACGGGCAATCAATACATGGCATAGGTGCACAAACATGGGATGATGCATGTCAAGTTAATGGATGCATCAAAGTAAACTACTTGACAAGATAACACAATTTAAATGGACCCATATGCAAGGTGAATTGCATATGGATGCACATGGTTATAGTTGAAGTAAATGATCTACACTTAATCATCAGGTGTAAGTGAATTAGCATGATGCATGCATGATGAAAACAATAAGGTAACAATATTAGATGCAAGTGGAAATGAAATTACCAAGTTAAGAATTTATTTATTAAGTTTGGAAATTTTGGTTACTTAATGATGTTACACAACAATTGGTTGTTTTCATCAAGTTAACTTGTGCAAAACAGATGACAAACTTAATATTGGAAAAGAACACACAATTTTAGGTGGATTACATGTTTCAATTATTAACAAAGGAATTACAATGATTTAATTGGGAAATAAACAAGTTAAACATGAATTAAATTGGAATTAATTCAAGTGTGGATGTTAATTGAATTTTATTTGTTCAACAATATTAAACCAAGTTCATATTTGAAAAGGTTATGTTTTTCTGGTTTGAAAACATATTTTACATGTTAAAAAATAAATTAATTTGAGCAAGTTATGAATTTAGCAAATTTAAATGATTTAAACAAGGTTTAAATTATTTAGGCAATTTAAATTATTAAAAACATGAAACAAAATTTATATTTGGAAAGATGGTTTGAAATGGTATGGAAAACATATTTTATTTGCATTATTTGGATTAAGGATGAATTAGTTATGGATTTTAGCAATTTGCATTTGAATTATTTAAATTTGAATTTTAGATGCATTTGGAAAATTCAAAACAGTACCCAATTGGTTTAAATGGATAGACAATTAAATTTGGATCAGTGCACATGTTTAGATTTTATTAGTTGGGGTTATATTTTAAAAGTTATTAAGGTTTTCATTTTGAGGACTATTCTGCAATTTAAAAGGACCTGGATTTAAAACAGAAACGTGCAGGAAATTTATTTGTTACCGCACTGTAACCTAGCCCCAGTCACTGGCAGTGGGCCTAGGGCTAACGCGCGCTTGCGTGGCAAGTGTGTGGCTGACAGGGGGCCCTCCCTGTCAGCGCTGCGGTCGAAAAAGATGGGGTTTTTTGCGGAGCCAGGGATTCGAACCCTGGATCTCCCCCCGCGCGTGCGCACTCGCGGTAACCAGTGCGCTGTGCGCGTGTTTCTGTCAGTTAACAGGGCGCGGACAGGTTAAGGTTCCAAACTCGTTATCTGAATTTTAACTGAACGCGCGCAAGCTGAACCGTGACAGAGATGATGACGCCGGCGGCGAGACGCCGTGGTGCTGTGCTCGTGGCTGCTGCCGCAGTGGGCGCTGGTGTTGGATGCGTGCTTGCGCACGCAGAGGGAGAGAGGGGATGGATGCCACGGTGGCTCACCGGCGTTGTCGTCGTTGCAGAGGCCCGATGGAGACGAGCTCGACGGCGACAGTGACCTTGTCGTGGACGGCGGCGACGGTGTGGCGGATCTCCGTGACTGCGGGGTTGTTGGCGAGGACGAGGGAGCGGTGGCAGATCCGTTCCCGGTCAGCCAGCGAGGAAACGCGGGGTGACGGCGACGTTCATCGTCGAGGTTCAGAGAAGAAACTCCGGTGAGGGGTGGCAGTGGTGGGGAACGAGCAGAGAGAAAGGGAGCGGCGGCGGAGCTCGAGGGGGATAGGGTGGTAGGGCTAGCTAGGCTGCGGCGCGCTGCCCTAGGGGGATTTTATAGGGTTCCAGGAGCCCTCCTTGCCGTCTGCTCGCGGCAGTGCTGCCGTGGCATGGCCGGATGGGGTGCCGTACTGCGGGAAGAAGGGGGAAAAAACAAACCGGTACGCGCTGGAGGGAAAAGAGAAAAGGGCCGCGCGGAACAGAAAAGGGAAAGTGGGCTGGGCGCAGCCCACTGCCCCCTGGCGCCAAAATTTATTTTTTGTAAAATTCTCCTTCTATTTTTTTTTTGCAGAAATTGGAATAGGAAGAAAAGGTGGGGTTTTAAGTTAGTAAAAATGTTATAAAAATTAGGGTAAGCTATTTAGGTTAATAGCAAACAAATGCTAAGTTTTGTTTTCAAAAAAGTTTGAGATTAACTTGTTGTTTGGAAGTAATTCAAATTTTGGATGATTTTTATATTAAGTGATCATTCAGAAAAAAAAACTTTATAATAGGGTGATCCCTATGTTAAATTATAACAAAAAGAGTTGATTGGTTTAGATAATACTCCTAAATTCAAAGTGGTTCTGTTTGATGCTTTGATTTGAATTTTAAATGTGATTTGGAATTTAATTGATTGATTAAAACCATCAATTTAATAAGTGAGCATTATGGAATAATTAGAAACAAATGAGGTTTTTGATTGAACTCTTTATTTAAAAGGTTGTAACAGAGCAAGTATGAAATAAACATTTGAATAAAGTTTGAATTTGAATTGTCAAAACAGGGTAAAACAGATGCAAACAGAAATGAAAACAAATGCAACAATATGATGACATGATGCCTTGCTTTAATTAAACAAGAAACAAAGCATTCTAGGGGGTATTTTCATACTTGGGATGTTACAAAACGCCCCCCCTTGAAGGAATCGCGCCCCGAGATTCCTTACTGAGAAGAGAAAAGGTCCGGGTACTTCTTGCGAAGATCCTCTTCGGTCTCCCACGTTGCCTGTTTATCGGAATGATGCGACCATTGCACTTTCAAGAACTTGGTGCTCTTGGTGCGAGTCTTACGAACGGTCTCATCGAGAATTTGGATAGGGTGCTCCTCATAAGAGAGATCATCTTGCAGTTCGATAGAATCATGGTCAACTGCACGATCTGGATCCTTGAAGCACTTCTTGAGCTGTGACACGTGAAACACATCGTGCACCTTGGATAGTTTTTCTGGAAGTTCAAGACGATAAGCATTTTCTGCACGTCTTGAGAGAATGTTGAAAGGACCAATGTATCTTGGTGTCAGCTTTCCTTTCACACCAAAACGATGAGTGCCACTGAGGGGAGTGACACGGAGATATGCTTTGTCACCAGGTGCATAGACCATATCCCGGTGCTTGCTGTCATAGTAACTCTTCTGACGAGACTGAGCAATCTTGAGATTGTCACGAATGATGCGAACTTTCTCTTCGGCCTCTTTAACAATGTCAGGACCTAAGAGTGAACGTTCACCAGCTCCAGACCAATTTATTGGACTCCTGCATCTGCGGCCATAGAGTGCTTCAAATGGTGCCATGCCTAGGCTTGCCTGGAAACTGTTGTTGTAGGAGAATTCAGCATATGGAAGACAATCCTCCCATTTCATGCCAAAGGAGAGACCACGTCCTCTAAGCATATCCTCGAGAATCTGATTGACTCTTTCGACTTGCCCTTGAGACTGAGGATGATAAGCTGTGCTGAACAGAAGTTTGGTGCCCAATGCATCTTGGAAACTCTTCCAGAAATGAGAAGTGAATATGCTTCCACGGTCTGAGCTTATTTCCAGTGGAACACCATGAAGAGGAACAATCTTTGTTGTGTAGAGTTCTGCTAACTGGCTAGCTGATATTGTCTCTTTGACAGCAAAGAAGTGAGCTACTTTAGTGAGATAATCAATGACAACGAAGATTGCATCGTTGCCCTTCTTGGACTTTGGGAAACCAGTAACGAAGTCCATTTCAATCATGTCCCACTTCCACTCGGGGATTTTGAGAGGTTGGAGAAGACCGGCTGTTTTCTGATGAACTGCCTTGACACGTTGACAAACGTCGCATTCAGAAACGTATTGAGCAATTTCACGTTTCATGCTAGGCCACCAATAGAGTGTCTTGAGATCCTGGTACATCTTTGTACTTCTAGGGTGGATGGAGAGAGGAGTTTCATGAGCCTCCTTGAGAATGATATATTTGAGACTTTGAATTTTAGGAACTGCAATGCGTCCTTCGAAGAACACAGTTCCCTTGTCATCAATTGAGAAGGACTTGAATTTATCCTTGCCTTCTTTGATATGCTCTACCATCTTCTTGATTTCAGCATCACGAAGTTGTTCAGAACGAATCTTGTCCTCGAGAGTTGGACTGGCTGTCAAGTTTGCAAGATAGCCTTGAGGAACAAGACCAAGGTTCAGCTTCTGGAATTCTTCATGAAGAGGAGGTTGGCTTTCCATGATCATGAGATTATTGCAATAGGATTTGCGACTGAGAGCATCGGCCATAACATTAGCCTTTCCTGGAGTGTAAGAAATGGTAAGATCGAAGTCTTTGATCTTTTCAATCCATCTCCTTTGCCTGAGGTTTAGATCTGTTTGAGTGAAGATGTATTTCAGACTCTTATGATCGGAAAAGATTTCAGTGCGGTTACCCAACAAGTATTGTCTCCATTTCTTGAGGGCAAACACAACTGCTGCAAGTTCAAGATCATGAGTGGGATAAATTTTCTCATGTGGGTTCAACTGACGTGAATCATAGGCCACAACTTGACGTTCTTACATAAGAACTGCTCCTAGGCCTTGGAGAGATGCATCACAGAATATCTGGAAGGGTTTGGTAGTATCTGGGCCAACCAGAACTGGAGTAGAAGTGAGTTTAGTTTTGAGGAGATTGAAACTTTCATCACACTGTGGAGACCAAACGAACTTCTTGTCCTTCTTGGTGAGATCAGTGAGAGGTTTGGCAATTTTGGAGAAGTTTTGGACGAAACGACGGCAATAGCTAGCCAAGCCAAGAAAACTTCTGACTTGCTTCACCGTCCTAGGAGGTTTCCAGTCAACAATTGCCTTAACCTTTTCTGCGTCAATGGCTATGCCCTTGGCAGAGATAATATGACCAAGGTAGGCAACTTCTGAAATCCAGAACTCACATTTGGAGTATTTGGCATAGAGACGTTGCTCGCGGAGTTTCATGAGAGTGAGACGAAGATGTTCTTCATGCTCTTCCTCAGATTTTGAGTAGACAAGGATATCATCAAGATATACCACAACGAACTTGTCGAGGTATTCATGGAAGACAGAATTCATGAGTCGAGAGAAGGTCGTCGGTGCATTGGTGAGACCAAAGGACATGACGGTGTATTCATATAAACCGTAGCGAGTGGTGAAGGCTGTCTTTGGAATATCTTCCTTTCTGATCTTTATTTGATGGTAACCCATCCTCAAGTCCAACTTTGAGAATATTGAGGCTCCAGCAAGTTGATCAAAAAGATCATCGATACGAGGAATTGGATATTTGTTCTTGATTGTTTTCTCGTTAAGAGGACGATAGTCCACAACGAGTCTCTTAGTTTGGTCCTTCTTGGCAACGAACAGAGTTGGGCAACCCCAAGCGGAGGAACTAGGCTGAATGTAGCTTTTCTCCATGTACATATCGATTTGCTCCTTCAACAACTTCAGTTCAGGAGGAGCTATCTTGTATGGATGCTTAGAGATTGGAGCAGTACCTGGTTCAAGCTCGATCACGAACTCAACTGCTCTGTCCGGAGGCATTCCTGGCAATTCTTCTGGAAAGACGTCAGGAAATTCACAAACCACCGGAACATTCTCGAGTAGAGGTAGAGGTTTTGCATCGAGTGTGTAAAGCTGAGCAGAACTTGATCCATATGGAGAATAGATTATCTGGCCAGAAGGGTGGGAGAGAGTTATTGACTTTTGAGCACAGTCAATTTTTGCTTTATTGGCCTTCAACCAATCCATGCCCAGAATGACATCAATGTCAGAATTTCCCAGCAACATGAGTGAAGCAAGGAATATGCGACCTCCAATTAGGATTTGGTTGTCCATACTTATCTTGGAAGTCAACATTTGAGATCCCGGAGAGTGAACAGTGATTTGATTGCTTAGTGGAACCAGAATTAGCTTGTATGTTGTGGCAAAGATTTTTGACACGAAAGAATGCGATGCTCCGGTATCAAACAACACTCTAGCTGGATAAGAGTTTACGGGGAATGTACCGAGCACGACGTCAGTAGCTTCCTCAGCTTTAACCTTGACGTGGTTCACCCTTGCGGTCCTCCCACCAGGCCTGTTGTTGGAGTTGAAGGCCTTATGTGGAGGAGCGTGCACCATCGCCTGGTTGGTGTTGGGGCGAGGTGGTGGTGGAGGTAGCTGCCTCTGCGTGCACTTATCAGCGTAGTGTCCCGTCTCCTTGCACTTGAAGCAAGTGACGACACGAGGAGGACCTGGCCTTGGCTGCCCCATTGGAACCCTCTGCCCATGCATATGAGCTGGGTTGGGTGGGCGGGGAGCGAAGCCTGGAGAAGCTTGGGCGTATGGAGCCCTAGTGACAGCACCATTTGGCACCCAGATGCGACGCTTCTGCGGAGGGGTGGTCATGTTGGAGGAGGAACCACCCTCACGCGAGTGCTTGCGAGACTCTTCGAACGCCTTGCGCCCATTCTCTTCATTGAGCGCGGAGTTCACGAGCTCCTCGAAGTCTTTTGTCTTGACATTTGTGAGCGTGTACTTGAGTTCCGGGTTAAAACCTTTGCGGAACCTTGCCATCTTCTTAGCTTCTGTGGACACCTCGTCTCCAGCATATCGAGCGAGGCGATTGAACTCGGTCTGATAGCTGATGACGTCCAGCTTGCCTTGCTTGAGAGAGCAAAACTCCTCACGCATCTTTTCCATGAGACCATCTGGAATGTGGTGCTTCAGGAAGGCATCCTTGAAACAGCCCCAGGTGATAGGAATGCCAGCTCTCATAGCCTGGTAGTTTTCCCACCACGAAGCTGCCTGACCCTTCAGTAGGTAGGAAGCATACTTGACTTTGTCCTCTTCAGCTACATGAGCAATATCCAGAGCCCTGGCGACCTCACGGATCCACTCATCAGCATCCAGAGGCTCGCATGTGGCCACGAACGCTCTAGGGCCCAGACTGAGGAACTCCTTGATGCCAACTCGCTGATTAGCCTAGTGGACTTGCTGATTGGCCTGGAACTGTGCTATCTAAGTCATCACTTGGGTCATCTGAGTTAACAGTTCCCCAATTGGCGGTGGCTCAGGCATGTTGTTCCTAGTTGGAGGCATCCTAAATGTAAATGCATTTTAGCACAACAATAGGAAGGGATAAACTTAGTAACCGAAAGAGCGATTATTCCGACGCATGAATAGATAACCAACAGGTACATCATTACATGATCCAATACATCAGAATATCCCACACCATAAATGGTTCGAGTACTAAAGGATAACTAAACATAGCTAGGAATGGATACATCGGTACTCAGTGATGAGCATTGGAGTACAACTTGTGATTAGACGCCGGTAGAAGAGTTGAAGTGGAAAACCACAACAAGATTCAATGGACGAAAGATTCTTGAGAAGAACATGATATTGAAGCAACATCGGGGAAACTCGCGACCAAAACTCCTAAGATACTATGGAAGAAACCAGAACACGTGAAATCCTAACTTGAAAGTTTAGATGAGAAGGGAAAAACCAACGTTGCACTTCCTTACCAGAAAAAGGGAGGGTGGGTGGGGAAAAGAAGAAAAAGAACAGAATTCCTACTCTCACGTTTCATTTTTCCTATATAGCTACAAAATAGTTTCTAGACTCAAAATGCGACCAGTAAAAGGGATCCTACGAGCAGACAGGCTCTGATACCATTTGTCGCACCCTGACTTCTAGGGGATACTCATCGGGCCGAACTGGATAGCAGATGCTTGGATTACGGGGCCTATCTGCTCCCGCATCCTCGCTCCCGAGTAGGCCAGCACTTATGTGCGACAACCAAGCTCCGCTATTCCATCGTCGATGTAAACTATCCACTAGAGATCAAAGGTACTACCGTCGACGTACTTCATACCAATCACACATGGTACGTCAACGGCCTTAAACGGAATGATACCACAACATATATCTAAGACACAAAAGATTGAAATAAAGTTGCAACTGGCCTTCACTAAGGCAGAAAATAGCAAATACAATCATTCAGAGGACACTTGTCCCAACATAACATTCATTACATCACAGCGGAAGCAATCAATGGCGTCTGAGTACAGACAAATCCAAATAGGCTTAAGAAGCCGAGAAAGAAAAGAAGACGAAGCCCATCCACGTAGTCTTCGGATCCTGCCCGGGTCCGCTATCTACTCGTCTGCAGTCTCGTCGAACTCCACGAAGTAGCCATCCTGGGGATCCTCGTAATCGTAGTCTGCGTAAACCACAGCCCCAACAGGGTCAGTACATTTAAGTACTGGCCAGCAAGACTCACACTTCACCAAAGAGATTACCCGTCAACACAAGCACAGATGCTTTGGGTTCAACGGAAGAATAGGGAATATAAAAGCTGCAGCGGGCTGCTCTAACCAACTACAGAGATACTACAAGTTTCCGGCTAACAGAAAGAAAATAAGATCGAGTAATGTAACCAACTGAAAGATAACTTCAAACAAACCCGTCCAATGTTACCCCCTTCTAAGGAAGCAACCCAAGGACAACTCACACAGTTGGATTAAGGGTGGTTCAGGTTATGGTGTCAGATAATGCTATTACTAGTCAAAATTAGCATTAGTTAGGTGATAGCATTAGTTAGGTTAAAGTTGTTCTGAGTACTTGTTAGCCAGTACTTTCACCAAGTCAACCATAACTGCGGAAAACACGGCTTCTCGAGAAGATTTAACCCTGCAGGGATGCACAAATTTGGCCGTACACGTAAGAATATCCCGCCAAGCGAGACACTCAACACAACCCAACCCTTCTAAGCATCAAGCCCAAAGCACCTTGGGCGCACGGCTAATCGAGCCCCGAAGAAAAGGGACCCTCATAGCACTCTAAGAACGTGTCTCCCTATATGTCGACTACAAAATTTCCACCCTGGCCTGGGCTCGCAAAAACATGCATGCGGCAAATAGAAAACACGAACTAAATGAGGCGATTTGGAAGAGATGCGAATCGAGTCAAGTTGAGGGGGGCGCCCATACTCGCTTCCCACATGCGGGTAGTGCGCTCATCATGGATCAGTAGACAAGACTCTTTTCCTAATTAGGGGTCGACACTAGCAGGCCTCAAAACCACTCATGGGCCTCCATCCGGTGCCTTATCATCAAGTTATTATCATTAATATCCATAGCATTAACAGGTTGATTGATTTAACTCGAGCCCAAAGAACATAACAAGTAAGGTAAAAGAAGTAACCGACAACAGACTCGAGCACAAGCAACCCTAAGCATGCTAGTAGGACTAAGGCAACAAGCAAGGGCTATAGGTGTGGAGGTGAGGCAATATCAGGGTTCAGGGTATCATGTGATGGGTTCGGAGAACAAGCAACGATACATAGGGCTAGCAAAAGTAGACAATGGATAGTATCGGTAACAAGTGTGGAAAAGAACTCGATGGTTCATGTGAGTGATAACTTGCCTGGAAGCTCAGCAGCCTGGTACTGGGCTAAGTCCTGGGTAGTGGTGTCGTAAAGCTCGTCGGTCTCAACGTCGTCGTCTAATCGAGAAGAAGCAAAAAACATCAACGAAGGAAGACGGGCAATCAATACATGGCATAGGTGCACAAACATGGGATGATGCATGTCAAGTTAATGGATGCATCAAAGTAAACTACTTGACAAGATAACACAATTTAAATGGACCCATATGCAAGGTGAATTGCATATGGATGCACATGGTTATAGTTGAAGTAAATGATCTACACTTAATCATCAGGTGTAAGTGAATTAGCATGATGCATGCATGATGAAAACAATAAGGTAACAATATTAGATGCAAGTGGAAATGAAATTACCAAGTTAAGAATTTATTTATTAAGTTTGGAAATTTTGGTTACTTAATGATGTTACACAACAATTGGTTGTTTTCATCAAGTTAACTTGTGCAAAACAGATGACAAACTTAATATTGGAAAAGAACACACAATTTTAGGTGGATTACATGTTTCAATTATTAGCAAAGGAATTACAATGATTTAATTGGGAAATAAACAAGTTAAACATGAATTAAATTGGAATTAATTGAAGTGTGGATGTTAATTGAATTTTATTTGTTCAACAATATTAAACCAAGTTCATATTTGAAAAGGTTATGTTTTTCTGGTTTGAAAACATATTTTACATGTTCAAAAATAAATTAATTTGAGCAAGTTATGAATTTAGCAAATTTAAATGATTTAAACAAGGTTTAAATTATTTAGGCAATTTAAATTATTCAAAACATGAAACAAAATTTATATTTGGAAAGATGGTTTGAAATGGTATGGAAAACATATTTTATTTGCATTATTTGGATTAAGGATGAATTAGTTATGGATTTTAGCAATTTGCATTTGAATTATTTAAATTTGAATTTTAGATGCATTTGGAAAATTCAAAACAGTACCCAATTGGTTTAAATGGATAGACAATTAAATTTGGATCAGTGCACATGTTTAGATTTTATTAGTTGGGGTTATATTTTAAAAGTTATTAAGGTTTTCATTTTGAGGACTATTCTGCAATTTAAAAGGACCTGGATTTAAAACAGAAACGTGGAGGAAATTTATTTGTTACCGCACTGTAACCTAGCCCCAGTCACTTGCAGTGGGCCTAGGGCTAACGCGCGCTTGCGTGGCAAGTGTGTGGCTGACAGGGGGCCCTCCCTGTCAGCGCTGCGGTCGAAAAAGATGGGGTTTTTTGCGGAGCCAGGGATTCGAACCCTGGATCTCCCCCCGCGCGCGCACACTCGCGGTAACCAGTGCGCTGTGCGTGTGTTTCTGTCAGTTAACAGGGCGCGGACAGGTTAAGGTTCCAAACTCGTTATCTGAATTTTAACTGAACGCGCGCAAGCTGAACCGTGACAGAGATGATGACGCCGGCGGCGAGACGCCGTGGTGCTGTGCTCGTGGCTGCTGCTGGAGTGGGCGCTGGTGTTGGATGCGTGCTTGCGCACGCAGAGGGAGAGAGGGGATGGATGCCACGGTGGCTCACCGGTGTTGTCGTCGTTGCAGAGGCCCGGTGGAGACGAGCTCGACGGCGACAGTGACCTTGTCGTGGACGGCAGCGACGGTGTGGCGGATCTCCGTGACTGCGGGGTTATTGGCGAGGACGAGGGAGCGGTGGCAGATCCGTTCCCGGTCAGCCAGCGAGGAAACGCGGGGTGACGGCGGCGTTCATCGTCGAGGTTCAGAGAAGAAACTCCGGTGAGGGGTGGCAGTGGTGGGGAACGGGCAGAGAGAAAGGGAGCGGCGGCGGAGCTCGAGGGGGATAGGGTGGTAGGGCTAGCTAGGTTGCGGCGCGCTGCCCTAGGGGGATTTTATAGGGTTCCAGGAGCCCTCCTGGCCGTCTGCTCGCGGCAGTGCTGCCGTGGCATGGCCGGATGGGGTGTCGTACTGCGGCAAGAAGGGGAAAAAACGAACCGGTACGCGCTGGAGGGAAAAGAGAAAAGGGCCGCGCGGAAGAGAAAAGGGAAAGTGGGCTGGGCGCAGCCCACTGCCCCCTGGCGCCAAAATTTATTTTTTGTAAAATTCTCCTTCTGTTTTTTTTTTTTGCAGAAATTGGAATAGGAAGAAAAGGAGGGGTTTTAAGTTAGTAAAAATGTTAGAAAAATTAGGGTAAGCTATTTAGGTTAATAGCAAACAAATGCTAAGTTTTGTTTTCAAAAAAGTTTGAGATTAACTTGTTGTTTGGAAGTAATTCAAATTTTGGATGATTTTTATATTAAGTGATCATTAATAAAAACAAACTTTATAATAGGGTGATCCCTATGTTAAATTAGAACAAAAGGAGTTGATTGGTTTAGATAATACTCCTAAATTCAAAGTGGTTCTGTTTGATGCTTTGATTTGAATTTTAAATGTGATTTGGAATTTAATTGATTGAATAAAACCATCAATTTAATAAGTGAGCATTATGGAATAATTAGAAACAAATGAGGTTTTTGATTGAACTCTTTATTTAAAAGGTTGTAACAGAGCAAGTATGAAATAAACATTTGAATAAAGTTTGAATTTGAATTATGAAAACAGGGTAAAACAGATGCAAACAGAAATGAAAACAAATGCAACAATATGATGACATGATGCCTTGCTTTAATTAAACAAGAAACAAAACATTCTAGGGGGTATTTTCATACTTGGGATGTTACATTCAAGTTGCAATTTGGGACCACCCTAGAACTCTCGAGGTGAACTTGGTGAGCTTGAGAGTGCCAGACCACCAGCACAAAGTTGTAGTCACACATGAGGATGGAAAAACATACTTCAGTGGTCAGCAATGGGGCCAGCTTATGGAACGCTACGAGATGGATCCAACAGGGAGATTGACATTCTATCTCGATGAAGGTGATGTGTCCACCTACTTCCTCTATGATCGACCTGACGATGCTGAAGACACCGAAGATGATGTTCCCATAGCTCCCTACTGAGGATACACATGTTGTCATTATTCAGTCAGATGATGAGTAGGTATCGTGGTTGTAGCTGAGAGTTCTAGCTTTATGCGAACTTTTAGATTACATGTTAATGCTGAGTACTATCTGGTTTAATCTTTGATTGTTTATGCGGTTTTTTAATGCTTGTTATGTTATCTCATAATTGACTACCATTTGTGCGCTTCTAGTCAATATTACATACCTTTTTTATTTACCGATTTCTATAGGATAGTGATGTGGACTATGACATCAACGCCAATGATCATGTAGTAACCTGTGTCGATTCTAGAAACACGCCAGTGGACACCTAGATAGCAGGGGCGTACGAGTTTCATGCCAGAACTGAAGAAAAACCACACCAATAACAGGGCTTTTCCGACTAGTGTTGAATATTAACATAACAATGCATTTCGAAATGAATTAATTTAATCATAAAATGAAACTAGTAAAACTTAATAGAGCATTTATAATACTTGAACGTTATTGCCAAGGGAAAAACATATTGTTCACAAGCCAAATGGGCTGTGAAGACAAATTGTACAATTAATAGGCCCATACTCCGGTTGGGCCATTGGGCGAGCGAAAGGGCTACGTTTGTCCGCCCGGTCTCCTCCAAACTGCCCTGCCCCCACACGACAACGCCGCCCTATCCGCCCTCAGGCGACTTCGCCGCCGTATCGGCCCTGCGCGACCGACCAATCCGCCACTATTACCTCGCCGCCATCCGAACTCGATTAGCATAAACTATTGAACTGCCGCCAACGCTGCCCCGCCGACTTGTACTCAACCGCTGCTTCCGCCGCTCGTCAGACGCAATTACAAGGTTTGTACCAATACTGATGATATCCTTGGTTTCCATCCTGCCGGTTCGATGAAGTTAATGGCGATTGCAATTGCTGTCAGATAGACTAGCTGCTTGTGTTCACATATGCGTGTCTGTTTTATCAGTTTCAGTTGTAAGTGTTAGTTTAATATTCATAGCAATGTCAGGAATTCAGGTACGAACTAGGTTTTATATTTTCATAGCCATGTCAGTTTCAGGTGTAAGTGTTAGTTTCAATCGAACGCTGTGTTGTGAAGTAATGTCTAATGTAATCCCCTGCAATTCTTACTGACTTGAAAGAACAGTATGCATGTCTCTCTGATGTTTTTGTTGTTTCGAAATACTTACGTGTGAACTAATGCTGCTCCTTTTTTTTACAAGACCGGCTAAACGGAGATAACGCAAAATGTCACAAGACAAGAGCTGGATGGAGAAGGATAGAGATTCTGTGGAGTGGCAAAGTGGCATCGAGAGTTTCTTGGAACTTAGTTTTGACGGTGCTGAACTAGACGCAAGAAACTTTTGCCCGTGTACGAAATGTCTGAATAATGCTCAGAAAACTAAAAAGGAGATCCATATGCACTTGCTTAAGAATGGGAAGGATCCGTCCTACAAAAATTGGATATTCCATGGTGAACCCGAGGAGGACAACATGTCTGAAGATTCTGATGCTGAAGACGCTGTAGGTGGTGGTGAAGGGATATGTGACATGCTGGATACTCTGATAAGGGCCACAAAAGTGGGAAGTAATGCAGGAGACACGAGCGGTGATGGAATGAAACAGGAGCCAAATGCATCTACAAAGGCGTTCTACAAACTATTGGAAGAGGGAAAAACATCGTTGTACCCAGGTTGTGAGGAGGTCACAAAGATATCTTTCATTGTGAAACTTTACCAAATCAAGTGCGTGTCTGGGATGACCAACAGAGCATGTGACTTAATGCTGCGGATGTTCACGGAGGTGCTGCCAAAGGGTCACTTCATTCCTACTAATCTCGCACAAGTAAGGAAGGTCATTCGAGAGTTTGGACTGGATTACAAGAAGATACACGCGTGCTATAATGATTGTGTGCTATTCCGTAATGAGCATGCTGATGCCCAAGAATGCCCTGTCTGTCATACGTCTCGATGGAAATCAAGTCCAACCGTAGACAAAGCTGATTCATCGATCCATAAATCAAAGAAGAAAGTGCCACAGAAAGTTCTATGGTATTTCCCACTCATTCAAAGACTGCAAAGGCTGTACATGACAGAAGATATGTCAACTGATATGAAATGGCATAAGGAGAAACGTAAAGATGATGGCATAATGAGGCATCCTGCAGATTCGAAGGCCTGGAAAAGCCATGATGAAAGATATAGTCAGAAAGAATTCGCAAAAGATGCTCGCAGTGTTCGGCTTGGCCTTGCTTCAGATGGATTCAACCCCTTTGGGCTCATGAGTATATCACACACTACATGGCCTGTCATTCTGATCCCATATAACTTGCCACCATGGATGTGTATGAAACAAGAGAACTGGATAATGTCAATGATTATTCCAGGACCAAAGTCAGCAGGAAATAACATTGATGTGTACTTACAGCCTTTGATTGATGAACTGTTAGTTCTATGGGAGGATGGTGTTGAAGCATATGATGCTGCAACTAAACAAAATTTCACGTTGTATGCATGCGTGTTGTGGACCATCAATGACTACCCGGCTTACGCAATGCTGAGTGGTTGGAGCACAAAAGGCAAGCTAGCATGCCCTTACCGCCACAAGCATACAGAATTTTTATGGCTCCGGTATGGTAGAAAGCATTGCCACATGGGACACCGACGTTTTCTACGGGAACACCACAAATGGCGTCGAAACAAGGTTATGTTCAACAACATGGCAGAACATAGAGACGCCCCGGCGCAACTTACAGGCATTGAAGTTCTAAAGGAGCTTGATAGCATTCAGCATGAACCATTTGGGCGGTCAAATAAGAGAAAGCGACCGGAAACTAATCCCTGGCACAATTGGCGGAAGAAAAGTGTGTTCTTCCAGCTCCCGTATTGGAAGCACTTGCTCGTGAGGCACAATTTGGATGTTATGCACATCGAGAAGAACATTTGTGACAGCATTCTGGGTACTTTGCTTGAGATGGATGGGAAAACAAAGGATGGTACGAAGGCTCGCCTAGATTTGGAGTTTTTGAAAATTAGGGAGGATCAGCACGCAAAGCCCGCCGGTAAGGATAAGTACAAACTTAAGAAAGGCGTGTATGCTTTAAAAAAGGAAGAGAAGATAATGCTGCTCAGGTTTCTGCAGAGCATACGGATGCCTGATGGCTATGCTTCACACATTAAGCGATGTGTGGTCCTCGAGCAGTGCAAGTTTAGTGGACTCAAAACTCATGACTGCCATGTTATATTACAGAAACTTCTTCCTATTGCGTTGCGCAAGCTTCTGCCAGAGAATGTCCTTACCCCATTGCTTCAGCTCAGTAAATTCTTTTCCGATTTATGCTCCAAGGAGTTAAGGGATGACGATTTGTTGAATTTGGACGAACAAATTGCAGTAATTCTATGTCAGCTAGAGATGATATATCCACCAGCTTTCTTTGATATTATGATGCATCTCCCAATTCATCTAGCTCGAGAAGCATGGTTTGCAGGTCCTGTACAGTATAGATGGATGTATCTGGTTGAGAGATACCTGCGTACGTTGAAGGGATATGTACGTAACAAGGCTCATCCAGAAGGTTCAATTGCAGAGGGGTACATACTTGAAGAGTGCATGACGTTCTGCAGTCGATTCGTTAAAGGCTCGCCTACAAAAATAAGTCAGTCTGAACGCCATGCAGATGGAGCTACAGATGAGGCACCAACAGGGATTAGCATAATGAATGCAGTTGATTACTCCAAGAAAGGTTTTGCCCGTGAATCACTGTCTTTGGAAGCTCTTAATCAAATGAGGCACTACATAATAACAAACTGCAAGGAAACCGAGCCATGGATTCAGTAAGGAAACTTATTTATGTGTTTCATATCATGATATGCATTAATACTTTGGTTATGAAGTAACCATATATCATTTATTTTTGAAGGCAACATATTGACGAGCTCAAAAAGAACAATTGTCCTAATCCTGAAAAGAAACACAAGGAAGATTTTGTTGGCTGGTTCGAAAGACGGGTAAGTTACTTTAGCATTTTCATAAATGTTTCTCGTAATAAAAAAACAATGGTGTATAGTACACTCACACATATTCTATTCCATGAAACAGATCACACAACTCCATAAAGATGGGAAGGTCAACAGTCTGTTGTATACACTAGCTAAAGGGCCTGATCAAATTGCTCGTGTGTTCAACCGTACAGTACTGAATGGATATTACTTTCGTAATACCGAAATAGAGCTTGACTTGAGTACCCAAAATAGTGGCGTCGTAGTCAACGCGCAAGAAAGCACCGGCAGTACTGATTATTATGGGGTGATAAAGAAAATCATATTTCTTGACTTTCCTCCTGATAAGCAGGTTGTTCTATTGCAGTGCGACTGGTTGGACGTGCCTCCTGCCAATAGAAAACATAGTAAGGGGTATAGGAGGGACAAATATGGAATTATTGACCTTGACACTAGTGTACACCGATTCACGGAAGACCCTTACATTCTAGGCATCCAAGCTGCACAGGTTTTCTATGTGAGAGATGTGAAGAGCCCTAATTGGGCAAGTGCTATAAAAATGAATCCATGCAATTTGTTTGCTCCTTCGGTTTTAAATGGTGCAGACCTAGATGATCTTGCAGAAGGAGATGAACGTGGTGATGCAGATGTACAGGATGTCGTCGATGCAGGAATTACAGTTCCAGAATTTACTGTACCTAACGAGATGACTAGTTGGTGCAGAAATGATGATGATGGAACCAGCGTTGATGTTTCAGTCATAAATAATTTAAGACCTGCTGATTTTGACGAAGACCAAGTCGAATATGATGCTGATACTGATGATGATGAGGCTTACATAAATGATGGTCATGTTGCTCCTTTGGTAGAAGATGAATTGGATGATGACCATGGATTCTTTGTGTAGGCTGTCTCTGCACTGTTTGGCTTAAATGTTTTGCCATGAACATGCATGGATGAAAGATCGTGTAATAACATAATTTTTGTTTAAAGATTCCAAAGTTCCATTGTTTAGAAATTTTGAATTTCCATGATAAATGTACTAGTGAAATTGCGTCTTATATGAGTTCTTGATTGATTATTAAGTACTGTCACTAGTTGCAACATTAGTAAAATGCTAAGTGCTGCAGAAATTCAGTTGCAAACAATATTAAAAAAAATAATGTGCTCACCAAACTGAGATACTGGACCAAAAATGAAGTGTAGTCCTAAGAAAATTGCAACAGTGATCAAGGGCACGGCCCATGAGGCCCGTTAAGCTAGTCTATGAATGGTCGTTGCAAAATAACTTGTTCATTTTCGCAACAGTACGGTGATTGTTGCTTTACCTTTAACCTATTACCATACGACCCAAATTGTCGCAGTAAACAATAGGTATTGCCGCGGGATAAATTTGAGGCGAAAAACATATGGTATTGCCACACGAAAAATTTGGTTGCAATAGTTAGCTTTATTTTTTGCAACAATATTTGTAACTACCGCAACACAAATACAGATGTTGCAATAAATGACTGAATATCACCACGAATGCTTATTTCGTTGGAATACCATGTCTCTAAGGCAACAAAAGGAGTGCCTCGCGCAACGAAAATATTTTGTCGCAAAAACGCGCTTGTATTCCAACAGCAGTACAAACCGTTGCAATAGGAGGCCTCTACCGCAACAAAACGACATTTTATCGCCACCAAAATGAGTCGTGGAAATACGAGTGCCCTATCACCACAACCTAAGAGGTCGTCGTAATTTGTGATTATATCGCAACAAAAAAAAACGTAGCTACAGATTTCGTTGCAAGAGACCGATTCTCTTGTAGTGAACGTTTCTTAAGCAAATAAATCCAAGTAAATTTGCTAAAATCATCAAGGAGCTGGACCCCATACATCAGAAAATATTTGTTCCAAAGGAACAGTAGACACACAACTGGATACAGGAGAGGGTAGCTGATGACTCTTTGCCTGCTGACAAGGATCACATATGTAAGGATTTATTTCTGGAGAATGTGAAAGTTTATGCTTCCTAAGAATTTGCTGAACAATAAATGAGGATGGATGTCCTAAACGACGATGCCACGTAGAGGATGAAGGCTGAATAGTGACCAGTGCATGCTTGGGATCCTTAACTGGAACAAGAGGATAGAGGCCACCATGACAAGGACCCCTAAAGATGATGCGGTGCGTTTCCTGATCCTTAATCAAGAAAAAGAATGGGTGAATTTCCATATAACAATTGTTATCAAGACTGAGTTTATGAGCAGAAATTAAACTCATAGATGCATCAGGAACATGTAAAATATTACAGTGTTGGATAGAACTATCAGGGGTGTGCAAAACAGAATGACCAATATTACCAATATCCATACCTTGTCCACTAGCATTATTAACTTGATCACCCCCCTGATATGTTTCATGCACATTAAGCTTATCGAGTTGTCCCGTTACGTGATTTGTGGCACCAGTGTCTATATACCAATTTGTATCAACGCCATACACACCTTTTGTCTCCTTTGGTGGCTTGTCATCATCGTCATCATCACCATAGCGCCACCAACACTCATCAGCGGGATGTCCCTCCTTCTTGCAGATCTGACAGAACACACCGTCTTGCCATGGAGAAGCACGACGATCTTTACGTGGCTGTTTCTGACGATTCAGATTCTGACGTGGACGCTGTTGTTGCTGAGCTTGTTGCGGAGGTGGAGGAGGCCGTGGCGGAGGGGGCATGTATGGTGTCGGGTGGTAGGGTGGTGCATACGGAGCCGGTGGTGGATAATGTGGATATGGAGCCATGTATGGAGCCGGATGATAGGGAGGAGTATATGGAGCCTGTTGCATGTGGTGTTGCGGCTGCATAGTGTTGGGCTGATAATAAGGTGCCGAGGGCGCAAAGGAGGGAGCCGAGGGCATGCTGTATGGAGTCGAGGGCATGATGTATGGTGATGGAGGCATATACGGTGTCGGCTGCTGTTGTGGGGGCATGTAGGGCCTATTTGCTCCACCGTAGGGAACCCTCGGTGCGGCATTGACTGATGACATGAAGGATCCACCACTTGTACCCGAACGAATAGTAGCTGTAGAGAGCATGGCATCACGACTTTCATAAGAGAGAAGTTGAGAGCACATGTCATTGAGGGAAGTGGATGAAACCACTTTGAGAGCAGCCACAAATCCATTATAAGAGCTATCAAGTCCATTCATGATATAATCCTTGAGTTCATCCTCATCAACAATTTTCCCGGCAGTAGCAAGCTCAGAGGCAAAACCTTTCATCTTGGTGATATATTGTTGTGCAGTCAGATCCTGTTTCTTGGTATTGGTAAGAGCGCCACGAAGATTAGAGACACGAGACTTGGATTGTGAAGAAAACAAGTTATGAATAGCACTCCAAACTTCAGCTGCATGAACCAATCCATAAACATGGGAGAGGATTTCCTCGGACAGGGAGTTGACGATGTTGCTGACAACCTGTTGATCACGAGTAATCCACACATCATATGCCGGGTTAGGGACCTGTGTCTTCTTCTGGTTGGAGTCCTCGTGTTCGACGAACTCGACAGGGGCCGGCTCCAAGCCTTCAAGGAGGCGCATCACGTGGGCGCCACGGAGGGTGGGCAGCACCTGCGCCTGCCATGAGAGAAATTCTCTCTCGTCAGTTGCGTGGCTGGTGGCGCACCAATAGTAGAGCCTGTAGACGAAGAAGCACTGGCGGCCATCGAAAACAGAACAGAACCTGAGTTGGGTGTTGGCGATCGGAATCAGCAGAAAAGTAACAGCAATCGAGGGCTTGGTCGATGTTGCGATCGAGAGCAAGCAGAACGAATATATAGTGATCGGAACAAGCAGTGGATCCGAGTCAGGAGTCGTGTCATGATCGGAACAGACAAGGCTGAGCCGACGGTGTCGTGGTCGTGATCGAAATAGGCAGCACCGATCCGAGCGAAGTCGTTGTCGTAGTCGTTTGGAGAGACTAGGTCGTAGGCGTACGTGGTCCTGGTCGCACGAGAAGATAGGCGACGTAAGTCCTGGCGGCAGCGAGCGGAGGAGATTTCCGGGCGGCGGCTAGAGGGTAGGAAGGGAGGGGCCTGATACCATGTCAATGTTTAGGGTGAACGGTCGTACCCGTTGGGGTCGCCGGTTGCGCGTTATATGAGACAGGAAAAGCCCCTGTCGTGGCAATTATAGAGGGATACATATTGGGGTAGGATACTATCCTATACCCCATACGTATAGAATACAATAACTCTAATACAACCTACATTGCTCGTCTTCCGACATTCCTCTGTTACAGCTTGGACGGCCGTCTCAGACCCCGCTACTACGTTCTGAGGTTTCTCAAGGAAAATGGATTACTAGACCGTGACAGGAGCTACTATTCAGCTGTCACAGTGACCGAGAAGGTATTTGTTATGGCTGCTAGGGTTTGAGCGGGAGAGAGGGAGCTGCGAGGGCGCGGGAGAGCCGGCCATGGGGATCCTTTCCCACGGCCGGGCAAGATGGGAAGGGTTTTCCTTCTTAATTCTTGCTTGATTAGATTGATACATCTCCTCTCAATATATAGAGAGGTTTACTTGACCCCTAAGCAAGCCTTACTTGACCCCTAAGCAAACCCTAAGACTAATGGGCCTAGGCCCATCACGTACTCTAACACTACACCCCACCTGGACATGCAGCTCTGATACCAAGTGTTATGGCTGATAGGGTTTGAGCGGGAGAGAGGGAGCTGCGGGGGCGCGGGAGAGAGGGAGGGAGCTGCGGGGCCGGGCAAGATGGGAAGGTGTCGCACCCTGACTTCTATAGGATACTCACCGGGCCGAACTGGATAGTAGATGCTTGGATTACGGGGCCTAACTGCTCCCGCATCCTCTTACGAGTAGGCCATCACTTATGTGCGACAACCAAACTCTACTATCCATCGTCGATGTAAACTATCCCATAGAGATCAAGATACTACCATTGACGTACTTCATACCATTCACACATGGTACGTCAACGGCGTTAAACGGAATGATACCACAACATATCTCTAAGACACAAAAGATGGAAATAAGTTGCAACTGGCCCTCACTAGGGCAGAGATAGCAAATACAATCATCCAGAGGACACATGTCCCAACATATCATCATTACATCACAGCGGAAGCACTCAAAGCGTCTGAGTACAGACAAATCCAAATAGGCCTAAGAGGCCGAGAATGAAAAGAAGACGAAGCCCATCCACGTAGTCTCGGATCCTGCCCGGGTCCGCTATCTACTCGTCTGCAGTCTCGTCGAACTCCACGAAGTAGCCACCATGGGGATCCTCGGAATCGTAGTCTGCGTAAACCACAGCCCCAAAGGGGTTAGTACATACAAGTACTGGCAAGCAAGACTCACACTTCACCAAAGAGTTACCCGTCAACACAAGCACGGATGCTTTGGGTTCAACGGAAGAATAGGTGATATAAAAGCTGCAGCGGGCTGCTCTAACCAACTACAGAGACATGCTACAACTTCCGGCTAACAGAAAGAAGATAAGATCGCGTATCGTAACCAACTGAAAGTAACTTCAAGCAAACCCATCCAATGTTACCCCCTACTAAGGAAGCAACCCAAGGATAACTCACACAGTTGGATTAGTGATATTCAAGTTGTTGTGTCAATAATCCTATTACTAGTCAAGATTAGCATTAGTTAGGTGTAAGTTGTTCTGAGTACTTGTTAGCCAGTACTTTCACCAAGTCATCCATAACCGCGGACAACACGGCTTCTCGAGAAGATTTAACCCTGCAGGGATGCACCAATGTAGCCGTACACGTAAGAATATCCCGCCAGACGGGAATCAAACCCACCAAGCGAGGCACTCAACACAACTCAACTCTTCTTCGCATCAAGCCCAAAGAACCACGTGTTGTGCGTGCGCGGCTAATCGAGCCCCCACGAAGAAAAGGGGGACCCTCATAGCACTGGAAGACCATGCCGCCCTAAATGCCGACTACAAAAATTCCACCCTGGCCTCGGGTTCGTACCTGCATATGCGTGCAGCAAATGGAAAGCCTGAACTAAGTGTGGCGATTTGGACGAGATGCGAATCGAGTCAAATTGAGGGGCGCCCATACACGCTTCCCACATGCGGTTAGTGCGCTCATCATGGATTGGTAGACAAGATCCTTTTCCTAATTAGGGTCGACACTAGCAGGCCTCAAAACCACGTCGGGCCTCCTGCCGGTGCCTTATCATCAAATTATTATTACCCATAGCATTAACAGGTTGATTGATTAAACACCGAGCCCAATGAACATAAATAAGATAGAGTAAAAGAAGTAACGGACAACAGACTCGAGCACAAGCAGCCCTAAGCATGCTAGGTAAGACTAAGGCAACAAACAAGGGGTTATAGGTGTGGAGGTGAGGCAATATCAGGGTCATATGATAACATGTGATAGGATCGGGACACAAGCAACGATTCATAGGGCTAGCAGAAATAGACAATGGATAGTATCGGTAACCAGTGTGGAAAGGAACACAATGGTTCATGTGAGTGATAACTTGCCTGCAAGCTCAGCAGCCTGGTATTGAGCTAACTCCTCGGTAGTGGTGTCGTAAACCTCGTCTGTCTCAACGTCGTCGTCTAATCGAGAAAAAGCAAAACAAACAACGAAGAGCGACGGGCAATCAATAACATGGCATAGTGCACAAACATGGGATGATACATGGCAATTTAATTGGTGCATCAAAGTAAACTAGTTGACATGACAACATGTTTAAATGGACCCATATGCAATTTGGATTGCATATGGAAGCCCATGAGTTAAGGTTGAAACAAATGATCTACAATTAATTACCATGTGGAAGTTGATTAGCATGATGCATGCATGATGAAAACAAAAAGGAAAAAAAAATGGAAAACAATTTGATATGTTGTTTACCAAGTTTAGAATTTTATTTATTAAGTTGAGAAAATTGGCTTCTTAAAGTAGTTACACAAGCATTGGTTGTTTTCATCAAGTTTAATTGTTCAAAACAGGTAACAAAGTTCATATTTGAATATATCACAAAGTTTTAGGTGGATTAAATGTTTCAATTATTGAAAAAAAGGAATTACAATGATTTCATTATGAATTAAACAAGTTTGAACAAGTTTTAATTGCATTTAATTCAAGTATGAATTTGTTTGAATTTTTATTTGTTTCAAAACATTAATCCAAATTCATATTTGAAAGCTTATGTTTTTCTGGTTTGAAAACATATTTTATATGTTCAAAAATAATTTAATTTGAGCAATTATGAATTTAGCAAATTTAAATGATTTAAACAAAGTTTAAATTATTTAAGCAATTTTAATTATTCAAAACATGAAACAAAATTTATATTTGACAAGGTGGTTTAAAATAGCATGGAAAACATATTTTATATGTGTTATTTGAATTAAGTTTGAATTAGTTATGGATTTGACCAATTTGAAAATGATTTGTTTGAATTTAAATTTGGAATGCATTTAAAATGTTCAAAACAGAAAAAAATTGGTTTAGATAGATGGAGAATTAAATTTGGTTCAACAAACATATTTTATTCGCATTATTTGGATTTAGATTTTAAAAGTTATTAGCATTTTAAATCTAGGGACTAATCTGTAAGGAAAAGGACTTATTTTGAAAAGAAAACTCGGCAGAAAACCTTTTTCACTGCGTAGTGGCCTAACCTGGGCCACTGCCAGCGGGCCCTGGCCAGCGTGGCGCTGTGTGGCAGCACGGGTGGCCACCCAGGTCACTGGCAGGTGGGCCACGGGCGCGGGGATTAAATCCCAAAAAGATGTTGCGCGCGGGGCACGAACCCTGGCCGCGGCACTGCGTGCAGTGGGGCGTTACCACTGCGGTGTGTGATTCAGTTCTTACAGGTAAGCACACGCAGCAAGGTTATCTTTCAGTTTCGTTAACTGAATTTTGTCTGCAGGTGTTCTCTGAATTTTCGACAGGGGCTCGCTGGCCGGCGGCGATCTGCTGCCGTGCTGCTCGTGCTTGTTGGTGTGGTGCTGCGGTGTGCGCGGGCGTGTGCTTGCGCAAGAGAGGAAGGAGGAGAGGGGAGGTGGCGTGCTCACCCTCGGCGTAGAGGTAGAAGAGGCTCGGGGGAGAACTCCAGCGGCGACAGCTGGGACGGCGGCGGCGTTGCAGAGGCTTCCGACCACCGCGAAGGTGTCGATGAGCTCGAGGGAGGTGCGGGGAGGTGATTCCCGGGGTTAGCCTGAGGGGAGCTGCAGTCCACCGGCGGCGATCATCGAGGATTCAGAAGGGTGGCGCTCCGGTGAGGTTCCGAGAGGGGGGAATTCCGGGCAGAGAGAGGGCATCGACGGTGGAAGAGAGGGAGAGGGTGGAGTAGGTGGTCTAGGGCTCGAGGAGGAACCCTAGGGGGGTAGGTTTATAGGGCTAGGGGGCGCACGGTGGCCGTCCCATCGATACTGCCGTCGACGTGGCGTTGCCGGATGTGCTGCCGTACACAGAGAAGAAAAAGGGGCGAAGGGGTACGGGCCGTGGGGGTAGCTGGGCTGGGCCGTGCTGCTCCCCTCCGATGTGCGTTTCTTTTCTTTTTTTTTCTTTTGTTCTGTTAGTTTTTTTTTGCTGAAATGAAATAGGAAAAAAAAGAAAGATTTTTGTGGTTAGAAAAATTCTAGGAAAATTGTGTTGATTATTTATTGTGTCAGCACCCATTGACAACTTTTGTTTTCCATAAATTTCAAAATATATTGCTGTTTGAAATTTGGTTGAATTTGAATGAATTTTGATTATTAAGTGCTTTATTGAAAACAAGAATTTAAATAGTTTGAACCTTATTGTTTAATTGAAACAAAAGGATTAGAATTGTTGTGTAATTTTCATTAATTCCAAAGGGTTGCTGTTTGGAACTTTTATTTGAATTTGAAAGGGATTTGAGTTAAGTGAGTTATTAAATAAAATAAGAAGTTAATAGCTCTGTTTAAATAGAACAACTAGTTGTTTTAATTGAACCTTTTATTTGGAAAATGTAACATAACAAGTATGGACAAATTGATTTAGAAGTTGGTTTGAATTTGAAATAGAAAGCAATTGAAAACAGATGCAAAACAATGCAAACAAAGCAATGAGTATGATGACATGATGCAAAACTTTAATAAACAAGAAACAAACATTCTAAAGGTAAGTTTTCATACTTGGGATGTTACAAAACGCCCCCCCCCCCTTGAAGGAATCGCGCCCCGAGATTCCTACTGAGAAGAGAAAAGGTCCGGATACTTCTTGCGAAGATCCTCTTCGGTCTCCCATGTTGCCTCTTTATCGGAATGATGAGACCATTGCACTTTCAAGAACTTGGTGCTCTTGTTGCGAGTCTTACGCTTGGTCTCATCGAGAATTCGAACAGGGTGCTCCTCATAAGAGAGATCTTCTTGCAATTCAATGGAATCATGATCAACTGCACGATCTGGGTCTTTGAAACACCTCTTGAGCTGTGACACGTGAAACACATCGTGCACCTTGGATAGTTTTTCTGGAAGTTCAAGACGATAAGCATTTTCTGCACGCCTTGAGAGAATGTTGAAAGGACCAATGTATCTTGGTGCAAGCTTTCCTTTGACACCAAAACGATGAGTGCCTCTGAGGGGAGTTACACGGAGATATGCTTTGTCACCAGGTGCATAGATCATATCCCTGTGCTTGCTGTCATAGTAGCTCTTCTGACGAGACTGAGCAATCTTGAGATTGTCACGAATTATGCGAACTTTCTCTTCGGCTTCCTTAACAATGTCAGGGCCTAAGAGTGAACGTTCACCAGCTCCAGACCAATTGATTGGACTCCTGCATCTGCGGCCATAGAGTGCTTCAAATGGTGCCATGCGTAGGCTTGCCTGGAAGCTGTTGTTGTAGGAGAATTCAGCATATGGAAGACATTCCTACCATTTCATGCCAAAGGAGAGACCACGTGCTCTAAGCATATCTTCGAGAATCTGATTGACTCTTTCAACTTTCCCTTGAGACTAAGGATGATAAGCTATGCTGAACAGAAGTTTGGTGCCCAATGCATCTTGGAAACTCTTCCAGAAATGAGAAGTGAATATGCTTCCATGGTCTGAGCTTATTTCCAATGGAACACCATGAAGAGGAACAATCTTTGTTGTGTAGAGCTCTGCTAACTGGCTAGCTGAGATTGTCTCTTTGACAGGAAAGAAGTCAGCTACTTTAGTGAGACGATCAATGACAACGAAGATTGCATCGTTGCCCCTCTTGGACTTTGGAAAACCAGTGACGAAGTCCATTTCAATCATGTCCCACTTCCACTCGTGGATTTTGAGAGGTTGGAGAAGACCGGCTGTTTTCTGATGAACTGCCTTAACACGTTGACAAACGTCGCATTCAGAAACGTATTGAGCAATTTCACGTTTCATGCTAGGACACCAATACAGTGTCTTGAGATCCTGGTACATCTTTGTACTTCCAGGGTGTATGGAGAGAGGAGTTTCATGAGCCTCCTTGAGAATGATATCTTTGAGACTTTGAATTTGAGGAACTGCAATGCGTCCTTTGAAGAACACAGTTCCCTTGTCATCAATTAAGAAGGACTTGAATTTATCCTTGCCTTCTTTGATGTGCTCTACCATCTTCTTGATTTCAGCATCACGAAGTTGTTCAGAACGAATCTTGTCCTCGAGAGTTGGACTGGCTGTCAAGTTCGCAAGATAGCCTTGAGAAACAAGACCAAGATTCGGCTTCTGGAATTCTTCATGCAGAGGAGGTTGGCTTTCCATGATCATGAGATTATTGCAATAGTACTTGCGACTGAGAGCATCGGCCATAACATTAGCCTTGCCTGGAGTGTAAGAAATGGTAAGATCAAAGTTTTGATCTTTTCAATCCATCTCCTTTGCCTGAGGTTTAGATCTGGTTGAGTGAAGATGTATTTCAGACTCTTATGATCGGAAAAGATTTCAGTGCGGTTACCCAACAAGTATTGTCTCCATTTCTTGAGGGCAAACACAACTGCTGCAAGTTCAAGATCATGAGTGGGATAATTTTGCTCATGTGGGTTCAACTGACGTGAATCATAGGCCACAACTTGACGTTCTTGCATAAGAACTGCTCCAAGGCCTTAGAGAGATGCATCACAGAATATCTGGAAGGGTTTGGTAGTATCTGGGCCAACCAGAACTGGAGTAGAAGTGAGTTTAGTTTTGAGGAGATTGAAACTTTCATCACACTGTGGAGACCAAACGAACTTCTTGTCCTTCTTTGTGAGATCAGTGAGAGGTTTGGCAATCTTGGAGAAGTTTTGGACGAAACGACGGCAATAGCTAGCTAAGCCAAGAAATTTCCTGACTTGCTTCACCGTCTTGGGAGGTTTCCAATCAACAATTGCTCTAACCTTTTCTGGGTCAATGGCTATGCCCTTGGAAGAGATGATATGACCAAGGTAAGCAACTTCTGAAATCCAGAATTCACATTTGGAGAATTTGGCATAGAGTCGATGCTCGTGAAGTTTCATGAGAGTGAGACGAAGGTGTTCTCCATGCTCTTCCTTGGATTTTGAGTAGACAAGAATATCATCAAGATATACCACAACGAACTTGTCGAGGTATTCATGGAAGACAGAATTCATGAGTCGAGAGAAGGTCGTCGGTGCATTGGTGAGACCAAAGGACATGACGGTGTATTCATATAGACCGTAGCGAGTGGTGAAGGTTGTCTTTGGAATATCTTCCTTTCTGATCTTTATTTGATGGTAACCCATCCTCAAGTCCAACTTTGAGAATATTGAGGCTCCAGCAAGTTGATCAAAAAGATCATCGATACGAGGAATTGGATATTTGTTTTTGTTGGTTTTCTCGTTAAGAGGACGATAGTCAACAACGAGTCTCTTTGTTTGATCCTTCTTCGCAACGAACAGAGTTGGGCAACCCCAAGCCGAGGAACTAGGTTGAATGTAACCTTTCTCCATGTACATATCGATTTGCTCCTTTAAAAACTTCAGTTCAGGAGGAGCTATCTTGTATGGATGCTTAGAGATTGGAGCAGTACCTGGTTCAAGCTCGATCACGAACTCAACTGCTCTGTCCGGAGGCATTCCTAGCAATTCTTCTGGAAAGACGTCAAGAAATTCATAAACCACCGGAACATTTTCGAGTAGAGGTAGAGGTTTTGCATCGAGTGTGCATACCTGAATGGAACTTGATTCATGTGGAGAATAGACTATCTGGCCAGAAGGGTGGAACAGAGTTATTGACTTTTGAGCACAGTCAATTTTTGCTTTATTGGCCTTCAGCCAATCCATACCAAGAATGACATCAATGTCAGAACTGCCAAGTAGTATGAGAGAAGCAAGGAATATGTGGCCTTTAATTAGAATTTCATTTCTGTGACTGATTTTAGAAGTTTGCATAGTTGCTCCAGGAGAGTTTACTACTAGCGGGGAACCCAAACCAACAAAGGGGAGTTTAATGGTTGTCGCAAAGATCTTTGACACGAAAGAATGTGATGCTCCGGTATCAAACAACACTTTAGCTGGATAAGAGTTTACGGGGGATGTACCGAGAACAACGTCAGGAGCTTCCTCAGCTTTGTCAATCTTGACGTGGTTCACCCTTGCGGTCCTCCCGACAGGCCTGTTGTTGGAGTTGAAGGCCTTATGCGGGGGAGCGCGCACCATTGCCTGGTTGGTGTTAGGACGAGGTGGTGGTGGAGGTAGCTTCCTCTGCGTGCACTTGTCAGCGTAGTGTCCCGTCTCCTTGCACTTGAAGCAAGTGACGACACGAGGAGGACCTGGCCTTGGCTGCCCCATTGGAACCCTCTGACCATGCATATGAGCTGGGTTGGGTGGTGTAACATCCCAAGTATGAAAACTCCCTAGAATGTTTGTTTCTTATTTAATTAAAGCAATGCATCATGTCATAATATTTATTTCTATTGTTGCATTTGTTTTCACTTCTGTTTACACCTGTTCTACTTTGTTTTCACAATGAAATTCAAACAATTTCAAATGTTTATTTCATACTTGCTCTGTTACAACCTTTTAAATAAAGAGTTCAAATAAAAACAACCAAATTGTTTTCTTTTAATTCCATAATGCTCACTTATTAAATTGATGGTTTTAATCAAACAATTAAATTCCAAATCACATTTAAAAACTCAAATTCAATCAAATCATCAAACAGCACCTAATTTGAAGATTATAAAAGTACCAAACAAATTATAATCACATTTGTTCTATTTAATCAATAGGGGTCACCCTAATAAAAACATTGTTTTCAATATTAATTCATTAATTTGCAAATTCTTCAAATTCTAACCAATTTACAAAACAGCAAATAAACTTGAATTTTAAAAAAAACCTAAGTTGTCAAATGGTAGATAGTGAACTAACAAACTCACATGAATTTTTCCAAAATTTTTAAAACTCAAAAACCTATCATTTGCTTCCTTTTCCTTTTGCTACAAAAAAAACAGCAGAACAAAAAAAAAGAAAAGGAAACACACACGCGCGCGCGACAGCTAACTCCTAGCGCGGCCCAGCCCGCTAACTCACACGCGTACCGGTTCGATTAGTCGCCCCCGTCGTCCCGCAGTACGGCAGGCCATCCGGCCATGCCACGGCGGCAGCCTTGCCGCAGCGACGGCCAGGAGCAAAGCCCTAGGGCTATAAAACCCCCCTAGACCCCCCTGGCGCCACCGTTTTCCCTCTCTGCCACCTCCTTCCCCTCGCTCTGAACCTCACCGGAGTTCTTCCCTCTGAAAGCATGCACGCCGCCGCCACCTCGTTGCTCCACCTACCCACCTAGCCTCTGGAATCAACCCACCTCGTCACCCTCTCCCGATTGCACACCGGAGCCATCCCGGAGACGCCCTGTAGCCGCGCCGCCGTCCACAACCCCGCCGCTGAAGCCGTCGAGCTCGTCCCCGGGCCTCTGCAACGACGACAACGGTGGTGAGCCACCGTGTGCTCCTCCTCTATCTCTGTTGCATCCGTGCACACCGCACTGCACACGCACCACCAGGTCCCAGCAACACATCAAGGCACCGGCAGCAACCACGGCTCGCCGCCGGCGTCCTCGTTGTCTGTCAGAGTTCAGTCTTGCGCGCGCGTTTAAGTTCAGTTAAGCGCGTAGTTGAAAGATTTCCTTGCTGCGTCCCTGTATCTGACAAGAACTGAAACTCACCGCAGTGGTAGCACTGCCTCTCTCGCTCGCGCGCGGTCGCGAGTTCGAGCCGCGGCTCCGTGGATAAAAATCCACACTTTTTGCGCGCAGGGCTGGCGGGCAGGCCCCACCCGTCAGTGGGCTGCGCTGCCACGCGCGCGCACACTGCCACGCTGGCCCCCAGGCCACGGGCAGTGGCTGTGGTTAGTTTGCTGCACGGTAACAAAAGTTCCAGCACGATTTCGTTTTAAAAACAAGTCTTTTAAAATTGCAGATTAGTCCTAAAACTTAATTTGTTAATAACTTTAAATCTATAACTCCAAATAATAAAAGTAAAATATGTTTGTTGTTCTAAATTAAATTGTCTATCCAATTAATCCATTTGTGTACTGTTTTGAAATTTCCAAATGCATCCAAAATTCAAATTTGAATAATTCAAATGCAATTTTCTAAATTCCATAACTAATTCATTCTTAATCCAAATAATGCAAATAAAATATGTTTTCCATACCATTTTGAACCATCTTTTCAAATATAAATTTTGTTCCATGTTTTGAATAATTAAAATTGCCTAAATAATTTAAACCTTGTTTAATTCATTTAATTTTGCTAAATTCATAACTTGCTCAAATTAATTTATTCTTGAACATGTAAAATATGTTTTCAAACCAGAAAAACATAACCTTTTCAAATATGAACTTGGTTTAATAGTTTGAACAAATAAAATTCAATTAACATCCACACTTGAATTAATTCCAATTTAATTCTTGTTTAACTTGTTTATTTACCAATTAAATCATTGTAATTCCTTTTGCAATATTTGAAACATGTAATCCACCCAAAATGTTTTGCTCTTTTCAAATATAAACTTTGCCATCTGTTTTGCACAAGTTAACTTGATGAAAACAACCAATTGTTTGTGTAACTTCGTTAAGTAACCAAAATTTCCAAACTTAAAAAAATAAATTCTTAACTTGTTAACTATCATTCCATTTGCATCTAATATTGTTACATTATTGTTTTCATCATGCATGCATCATGATAAACCACTTACACATGTTAACTAATTGTAGATCATTTGTTCAACCTTAACCATGTGCATCCATATGCAATCCACATTGCATATGGGTCCATTTAAATTGTGTATCATGTCAACTAGTTTACTTTGATGCATCCATTAAATTGACATGCATCATCCCATGTTTGTGCACCTATGCCATGTATTGATTGCCCGTCTTCCTTCGTTGTTGTTTTTGCTTCTTCTCGATTAGACGACGACGTTGAGATCGACGAGCTTTACGACACCACTACCCAGGACCTAGCCCAGTACCAGGCTGCTGAGCTTCCAGGCAAGTTATCACTCACATGAACCATCGAGTTCCTTTCCACACTTGTTACCGATACTATCCTTTTGTCTATTTCTGCTAGCCCTATGAATCGATGCTTGTTCTCCGAACCCATCACATGATTATCCTGAACCCTGATATTGCCTCACCTCCACACCTATAACCCCTTGTTTGTTGCCTTAGTCTTACCTAGCATGCTTAGGGTTGCTTGTGCTTGAGTCTGTTGTCGGTTACTTCTTTACTCTATCTTACTTATGTTCACTTGGGCTCAGTGTATAAACAATCAACCTGTTAATGCTATGGGTAATAATAACTTGACGATAAGGCACCGGCAGGAGGCCCGGCGTGGTTTTGAGGCCTGCTAGTGCCGACCCTAATAGGAAAGGGTCTTGTCTACCGATCCATGATGAGCGCACTAACCGCATGTGGGAAGCGTGTATGGGCGCCCCCCTCAGTTTGACTCGATTCGCATCTCGTCCAAATCGCCGCACTTAGTTCGGGTGTTCCATTTGCTGCACGCATATGCAGGTACGAACCCGAGGCCAGGGTGGAGATTTTTGTAGTCGGCATTTAGGGCGGCGTGGTCTTCCAGTGCTATGAGGCTCCCCTTTTCTTCGGGGGCTCGATTAGCCGCGCACGCACAGCACGCGGTGCTTTGGGCTTGATGCGAAGAAGGGTTGAGTTGTGTAGAGTGCCTCGCTTGGTGGGTTTGATTCCCGTCTGGCGGGATATTCTTACGTGTACGGCTACATTGGTGCACCCCTGCAGGGATAAATCTTCTCGAGAAGCCGTGTCTTCCACGGTTATGGTTGACTTGGTGAAAGTACTGGCTAACAAGTACTCAGAACAACTTACACCTAACTAATGCTAATCATGACTAGTAATAGGTTTATTGACACAATAACCTGACTCATCATTAATTCAACTGTGTGAGTTGTCCTTGGGTTGCTTCCTTAGAAGGGGGTAACATTGGACGGGTTTGTTTGAAGTTATCTTTCAGTTGGTTACTATACTCGATCTTATCTTCTTTCTGTTAGCCGGAACTTGTAGTTATCTCTGTAGTTGGTTATAGCAGCCCGCTGCAGCTTTTATATTACCTATCTCTTCCGTTGATCCCAAGCATCCGTGCTTGTGTTGACGGGTAACTCTTTGGTGAAGTGTGAGTCTTGCTTGCCAGTACTTGGATGTACTGACCCCGTTGGGGCTGTGGTTTACGCAGACTACGACTACGATGATTCCCAGGATGGCAACTTTGTGGAGTTCGACGAGACCGCAGACGAGTAGATAGCAGACCCGGGCAGGATCCGAAGACTACGTGGATGGGCTTCCTCTTCTTTTATTTCTTGGCTTCTTAAGCCTATTTGGATTTTGTCTGTACTCAGACGGTTGATTGCTTCCGCTGTGATGTAATGAATGCTATGTTGGGACAAGTGTCCTCTGGATGAGTGTATTTGCTATTCTCTGCCTTAGTGAAGGCCATTTGCAACTTTATTTCAATCTTTTGTGTCTTAGAGATATGTTGTGGTATCATTCCGTTTAACGCTGTTGACGTACCATGTGTGATTGGTATGAAGTACGTCGACAGTAGTACCTTTGATCTCTAGTGGATAGTTTACATCGACGATGGAATAGCGGAGCTTGGTTGTCGCGCATAAGCGCTGGCCTACTCGGGAGCGAGGATGTGGGAGCAGATAGGCCCCATAATCCAAGCATCTGCTATCCAGTTCGGCCCGATGAGTATCCCTTAGAAGTCAGGGTGCGACAGGTGGGCGGGGAGCGAAGCCTGGAGAAGCTTGGGCGTATGGAGCCCTAGTGACAGCACCATTTGGCACCCAGATGCGGCGCTTCTGCGGAGGGGTGGTCATGTTGGAGGAGGAACCACCCTTACGCGAGTGCTTGCGAGACTCCTCGAACGCCTTGCGCCCATTCTCTTCATTGAGTGCGGTGTTCACGAGCTCCTCGAAGTCTTTGGTCTTGACATTGGTGAGAGCGTACTTGAGTTCCGGGTTAAAACCTCTGCGGAACCTTGCCATCTTATTAGCTTCTGTGGACACCTCGTCTCCAGCGTATCGAGCGAGGCGATTGAACTCACTCTGATAGCTGATGACGTCCAGCTTGCCTTGCTTGAGAGAGCAAAACTCTTCACGCATCCTTTCCATGAGACCATCTGGAATGTGGTGCTTCAGGAATGCATCCTTGAAACAACCCCAGGTGATAGGAATGCCAGCTCTCATAGCCTGGTAGTTTTCCCACCACGACGCTGCTTGACCCTTCAGTAGGTAGGAGGCATACTTGACTTTGTCTTCCTCGGCTACATGTGCAATGTCCAGAGCCCTGGCTATCTCACGGATCCAGTCATCGGCGTCCAGAGGCTCGCGTGTGGCCACGAACGCTCTTGGGCCCAGACTGAGGAACTCCTTGATACCAACTCGCTGAGTAGCCTGGTGGGTTTGCTGATTAGCCTGGAACTGGGCCATTTGTGTCATCACTTGGGTCATCAGAGTCAACGGTTCCCCAATTGGCAGTGGCTCAGGCATGTTGTTCCTTGTTGGAGGCATCCTGAATGGAAATGCATTTTAGCACAATAATAGGAATGGATAGACTTAGTAACCGAAAGAGAGATTATTCCGACGCATGAATAGATAACCAACAGGTACATCATCACATGTTCAAATACATCAGAATATCCAACACACCATAAATGGTTCGAATACGAAAGGATAACTAAACATAGCTAGGAATGGATACATCGGTACTCCCATGCTCATCACGCAGGACGACGTCTAGGAGTACGGCGAGAGGTACGGTGAGGAGCACGCTCACGAAAGTAAGTAGAACGATGATCCACGTAGATCGGAACTGCTCTGAGAGCGACTCTCGGTTTGGTGAAGTAGAAAGCGTCGTCTCCCTGTTCTCCAAAGCGAGGAATTCCACTGTAACCAGCACCAAGGTTGAGGAGTGGACCTCTGATCGGCTCGTAACCTCCAGCATCTGGCAGACTACGCCCAAATGGCTGATCGAAACGCGCAAAGCGCTCGTCTCCAACAAAATCTGTGGTGTAAGTCGCCAGACGCGTCAAAGCAAGGTAGAGCTGCTCCCTGACTGAAGCCAACTCCTGAGCTAGTGTGGTGGCAACTGCGTCACTATGCCTCACAAACTGAGCTGTGGTGTGCAGTCTGGAGCTATCATGCTCGTAAGCATCCAAGTTGTGGTAGAGAGTGAAGTGAGCTCCCTCCGAAGTAATGTAACCACGGGGGATGTGGCGATAGATGGAATCGTCAAATCCTTAGTAGTCAGCACGAAGGACGGTGATACTCACATAAGCTGCCTGCTGCACAGCCATATCCATTGTGGAACCCACTGCCTCGTAGCGGTGGACTACGCTCCTGCCATCATCTGACAGAATGTAGACGATAGCATGGTAGTAGGTCTGCTCAAACTCTCGCTGGTGCTCATAGACCTGGTACTCTGGTGCCCAACTGAACCCCAGATAAGTGACCATGTCTCTCAGCATCTCCGGATAACCGGCAGTGCTCTCGCAACGAGTCATACGAACCACCTGCGGGTAGAACCTGAGATCCATCTGCAGATGATTTGGGAAGTTTTGATTAGACGCCGGTAGAAGAACTGAAGTGGAAAGCAACAACAAGGTTTCAACGGACGAAAAGGATGTTGAGAAGAACAGGATATCGAAGCAACATTCGGGAAACACGAGACCAAAACTCCTGAGGTACTACGGAAAACCCATCCGGGCTTCTAAAGGATCAATATCTACTGCTTAAGGAATAGAGGATCTGCTTCCGGGGCTTACACGCCTCCGTTCTCAATCGTGAGTAGGCAACATGATAAATCATGTCGCAACCACCTCCATTCCTATGGTCTAGTAGATATAACCATCCTAGAGAAACCAGGATACGTGAAATCCTAACTTGAAAGTTTAGATGAGAAGAGAAAAAACAATGTTGCACTTCCTTACCAGAAAAAGGGAGGGTGGGTGGGGAAAAGAAGAAAAAGAACAGAATTCCTACTCTCACGTTTCATTTTTCCTATATAGCTACAAAATAGTTTCTAGACTCAAACTGTGACCAGTAAAAGGGATCCTACGGGCAGACAGGCTCTGATACCATTTGTCGGACCCTGACTTCTATAGGATACTCACCGGGCCGAACTGGATAGTAGATGCTTGGATTACGGGGCCTAACTGCTCCCGCATCCTCTTACGAGTAGGCCAGCACTTATGTGCGACAACCAAACTCTACTATCCATCGTCGATGTAAACTATCCCATAGAGATCAAGATACAACCATTGACGTACTTCATACCATTCACACATGGTACGTCAACGGTGTTAAACGGAATGATACCACAACATATCTCTAAGACACAAAAGATGGAAATAAGTTGCAACTGGCCCTCACTAGGGCAGAGAATAGCAAATACAATCATCCAGAGGACACATGTCCCAACATATCATCATTACATCACAGCGGAAGCACTCAAAGCGTCTGAGTACAAATCCAAATAGGCCTAAGAGGCCGAGAATGAAAAGAAGACGAAGCCCATCCACGTAGTCTCGGATCCTGCCCGGGTCCGCTATCTACTCGTCTGCAGTCTCGTCGAACTCCACGAAGTAGCCACCATGGGGATCCTCGGAATCGTAGTCTGCGTAAACCACAGCCCCAAAGGGGTCAGTACATACAAGTACTGGCAAGCAAGACTCACACTTCACCAAAGAGTTACCCGTCAACACAAGCACGGATGCTTTGGGTTCAACGGAAGAATAGGTGATATAAAAGCTGCAGCGGGCTGCTCTAACCAACTACAGAGACATGCTACAACTTCCGGCTAACAGAAAGAAGATAAGATCGCGTATCGTAACCAACTGAAAGTAACTTCAAGCAAACCCATCCAATGTTACCCCCTACTAAGGAAGCAACCCAAGGATAACTCACACAGTTGGATTAGTGATATTCAAGTTGTTGTGTCAATAATCCTATTACTAGTCAAGATTAGCATTAGTTAGGTGTAAGTTGTTCTGAGTACTTGTTAGCCAGTACTTTCACCAAGTCATCCATAACCGCGGACAACACGGCTTCTCGAGAAGATTTAACCCTACAGGGATGCACCAATGTAGTCGTACACGTAAGAATATCCCGCCAGAAGGGAACCAAACCCACCAAGCGAGGCACTCAACACAACTCAACCCTTCTTCGCATCAAGCCCAAAGAACCACGTGTTGTGCGTGCGCGGCTAATCGAGCCCCCACGAAGAAAAGGGGGACCCTCATAGCACTGGAAGACCACGCCGCCCTAAATGCCGACTACAAAAATTCCACCCTGGCCTCGGGTTCGTACCTGCATATGCGTGCAGCAAATGGAAAGCCCGAACTAAGTGTGGCGATTTGGACGAGATGCGAATCGAGTCAAATTGAGGGGGGCGCCCATACACGCTTCCCACATGCGGTTAGTGCGCTCATCATGGATCGGTAGACAAGACCCTTTTCCTAATTAGGGTCGACACTAGCAGGCCTCAAAACCACGCCGGGACTCCTGCCGGTGCCTTATCATCAAATTATTATTACCCATAGCATTAACAGGTTGATTGATTAAACACCGAGCCCAATGAACATAAATAAGATAGAGTAAAAGAAGTAACGGACAACAGACTCGAGCACAAGCAACCCTAAGCATGCTAGGTAAGACTAAGGCAACAAACAAGGGGTTATAGGTGTGGAGGTGAGGCAATATCAGGGTCATATGATAACATGTGATAGGATCGGGACACAAGCAACGATTCATAGGGCTAGCAGAAATAGACAATGGATAGTATCGGTAACCAGTGTGGAAAGGAACACAATGGTTCATGTGAGTGATAACTTGCCTGCAAGCTCAGCAGCCTGGTACTGAGCTAACTCCTCGGTAGTGGTGTCGTAAACCTCGTCTGTCTCAACGTCGTCGTCTAATCGAGAAAAAGCAAAACAAACAACGAAGAGGGACGGGAAATCAATAACATGGCATAGTGCACAAACATGGGATGATACATGGCAATTTAATTGGTGCATCAAAGTAAACTAGTTGACATGGCAACATGTTTAAATGGACCCATATGCAATTTGAATGCATATGGAAGCCCATGAGTTAAGGTTGAAACAAATGATCTACAATTAATTACCATGTGGAAGTTGATTAGAATGACGCATGCATGATGAAAACAAAAAGGAAACAACAATGGAAAACAATTTGATATGTTGTTTACCAAGTTTAGAATTTTATTTATTAAGTTGAGAAAATTGGCTTCTTAAAGTAGTTACACAAGCATTGGTTGTTTTCATCAAGTTTAATTGTTCAAAACAGGTAACAAAGTTCATATTTGAATAGAGCACAAAGTTTTAGGTGTATTACATGTTTCAATTATTGAAAAAAAGGAATTACAATGATTTCATTATGAATTAAACAAGTTTGAACAAGTTTTAATTGCATTTAATTCAAGTATGAATTTGTTTGAATTTCTATTTGTTTCAAAACATTAATCCAAATTCATATTTGAAAAGCTTATGTTTTTCTGGTTTGAAAACATATTTTATATGTTCAAAAATAATTTAATTTGAGCAAGTTATGAATTTAGCAAATTTAAATGATTTAAACAAAGTTTAAATTATTTAAGCAATTTTAATTATTCAAAACATGAAACAAAATTTATATTTGACAAGGTGGTTTAAAATAGCATGGAAAACATATTTTATTTGTGTTATTTGAATTAAGTTTGAATTAGTTATGGATTTGACCAATTTGAAAATGATTTGTTTGAATTTAAATTTGGAATGCATTTAAAATGTTCAAAACAGAAAACAATTGGTTTAAATAGATGGAGAATTAAATTTGGTTCAACAAACATATTTTATTTGCATTATTTGGATTTAGATTTTAAAAGTTATTAGCATTTTAAATCTAGGGACTAATCTGTAAGGAAAAGGACTTACTTTGAAAAGAAAACTGGGCAGAAAACCTTTTTCACTGCGCAGTGGCCTAACCTGGGCCACTGCCAGCGGGCCCTGGCCAGCGTGGCGCTGCGTGGCAGCACGCGTGGCCACCCAGGTCACTGGCAGGTGGGCCACGGGCGCGGGGATTAAATCCCAAAAAGATGTTGCGCGCGGGGCTCGAACCCTGGCCGGGGCGCTGCGTGCAGTGGGGCGTTACCACTGCGGTGTGCGATACAGTTTTGACAGGTAAGCACACGCAGCAAGGTTATCTTTCAGTTTCGTTAACTGAATTTTGTCTGCAGGTGTTTTCTGAATTTTCGACAGGGGTTCGCTGGCCGGCGGCGATCTGCTGCCGCGCTGCGGTTGCCGTGCTGCTCGTGCTTGTTGGTGTGGTGCTGCGGTGTGCGCTTGCGTGTGCTTGCGCAAGAGAGGAAGGAGGAGAGGGGAGGTGGCGTGCTCACCCTCGGCGTAGAGGTAGCAGAGGCTCGGGGGAGAACTCCGGCGGCGACAGCTGGGACGGCGGCGGCGTTGCAGAGGCTTCCGACCACCGCGAAGGTGTCGATGAGCTCGAGGGAGGTGCGGGGAGGTGATTCCCGGGGTTAGCCCGAGGGGAGCTGCAGTCCACCGGCGGCGATCATCGAGGATTCAGAAGGGTGGCGCTCCGGTGAGGTTCAGAGAGGGGGGAATTCCGGGCAGAGAGAGGGCATCGACGGCGGAAGAGAGGGAGAGGGTTGAGTAGGTGGTCTAGGGCTCGAGGAGGAACCCTAGGGGGTAGGTTTATAGGGCTAGGGGGCGCACGGTGGCCGTCCCATCGATACTGCCGTCGACGTGGCGTCGCCGGATGTGCTGCCGTACACAGAGAAGAAAGGGGCGAAGGGGTACGGGCCGTGGGGGTAGCTGGGCTGGGCCGTGCTGCTCCCCTCCGCTGTGCGTTTCTTTTCTTTCTTTTGTTTTTGTTCTGTTAGTTTTTTTTTGCTGAAATGAAATAGGAAGAAAAATAAAGATTTTTGTGGTTAGAAAAATTCTAGGAAAATTGTGTTGATTATTTATTGTGTCAGCACCCATTGACAACTTTTGTTTTCCATAAATTTCAAAATATATTGCTGTTTGAAATTTGGTTGAATTTGAATGAATTTTGATTATTAAGTGCTTTATTGAAAACAAGAATTTAAATAGTTTGAACCTTATTGTTTAATTGAAACAAAAGGATTAGAATTGTTGTGTAATTTTCATTAATTCCAAAGGGTTGCTGTTTGGAACTTTTATTTGAATTTGAAAGGGATTTGAGTTAAGTGAGTTATTAAATAAAATAACAAGTTAATAGCTCTGTTTAAATAGAACAACTAGTTGTTTTAATTGAACCTTTTATTTGGAAAATGTAACATAACAAGTATGGACAAATTGATTTAGAAGTTGGTTTGAATTTGAAATAGAAAGCAATTGAAAACAGATGCAAAACAATGCAAACAAAGCAATGAGTATGATGACATGATGCAAAACTTTAATAAACAAGAAACAAACATTCTAAAGGTAAGTTTTCATACTTGGGATGTTACAGAAGGGTTTTCCTTCTTAATTCTTGCTTGATTAGATTGATACATCTCCTCTCAATATATAGAGAGAGGTTTACTTGACCCCTAAGCAAGCCTTACTTGACCCCTAAGCAAACCCTAAGACTAATGGGTCTAGGCCCATCACGTACTCTAACAGTATTCGTGGAGAAGTACATATCCCCTCACAATGAGGCTGCACGGTACCTCGCTGAAGACTACGCAGCCGCTTTCAGAGGGAAAGTGCCTCCTAGATTCAGATTTGCTTGAACCAAGGGCGGGCTATGAAAAATGGTAACTATGTGTTGCTTGTTTGCTGTTGTATGTCTGTTAGATGCTGGTTTGGTCGTTACTAGTGAGTGATGAATCTGATAATTTTCTTCATGAATGGTGATATGTTAATGCCATCATTCAGTAGATAAGAAACCATGGCTTGGTTATGAACTTTATCATCCACTCGCCATGTTATTAATACACATAACGGAACTTTGAAAGTTTGAGATCAGGCCATTCTGCAATGTGCAGTGCATTAAATTTTCAATTTCCAAATTAGTTGCTGGCAATTTTACAGCTGTCCCTGCAATTGATAAAAGTGGTATAGTGATCCTCATTGAAATTAAGAAATTAGTAAGAGAATGCAGTTTAGAGTACAGAGTTATACTCATCATATATAAAAAGGTTCATACTTCTAGTTTGTAATCTATAACCTTGCTATCACCTCGGGCCGGATTTCTGTGTATGACCAGCCAGGAAAGCTAGCACGTTGGCCGTTCATTTTCAATGCTATTATTGAAAGTATTGACTTGAAGGACCTAGACTTTTCTGGGAGACAGTTCACGTGGGCTAGTAGAGGGGCTAACCAAACGTTTGAGAAATTGGATAGATTCCTCGCTAGTGTTGAATGGGAACAAAAATTCCCCTTGGTTTCAGTACATGCATTGGCCCGTACTGGATCCGATCACACCCCTCTTATTATTGACTCTGGTCAACAGGCTCACCTTGGGAATAAAGCCAAGTTTTCGTTTGAATTAGCTTGGCTTAAGAAGGAAGGGTTTCTGAACCTTGTGGATAGGGAATGGTCCTCTTATGTTGAGGGGGATTCTCCTTTAGAGTCGTGGCAGAACAAGATTAGACACCTACGGCAATTCTTACGAGGATGGGCTAAGAATTTGAGTGGTCAGTATAAAATGCAGAGAGAGAAATTACTTCACCTTATTAATGAGATTGATATTAGAGCGGAGTCTATTCCGTTAACTGTAGCGGAAAGACAAGCCAAGCACGATGCGGATGCGTGTCTTGCTAGGCTGAGACGAGAGGAAGAAGCCAAATGGGATCAGCGAGCAAAGGTCAAACATATTCAAGAAGGAGGCGATAATACTCGTTACTTCCATTTGATTGCAAATGGGAAACATAGGAAGAAACGTATTTTTCAGTTAGAACAGGATGAAGGTACTATTGTGGGGGAATTGAATCTCCAATCCTTTATTTCTGACTTCTACAAAAAAACTGTTTGGACCTCCGGAGCCGAATTTCTTCTCATTGGATGAAGAACATGTTAACGATATGGATCGTGTTTCGGCTGAGGAGAACGACATTTTGATTGCGCCGTTTCTGAGGAAGAGGTTTTTGACGCTATTTCTAATATGAATAGGAATTCGGCCCCCGGACCTGATGGGTTCCCTGCCGAGTTCTACCAATTTTGTTGGCCTGTTATTAAATATGACTTGATGGCTTTGTTTCATCAGTTTCATGCTGACAGTTTACCCCTCCATCGTTTGAACTTTGGTGTGATTACCTTGTTACCAAAGAAAGAGGATGCAAGTAGAATTGAACAATATAGACCTATTTGTTTACTCAATGTGAGTTTTAAAATATTCACGAAGGTTGGGACTAACCGAGTGACTGCGATTGCGCAGTCAGTCATTCAGCCCGCTCAATCTGCGTTTTTGCCGGGTAGGAATATTCTTGAGGGAGTGGTTATTTTGCATGAAACTGTTCATGAGCTTCATTCCAGAAAATTGGATGGAGTTCTACTCAAAATTGATTTTGAGAAAGCATATGACAAGGTTGATTGGAATTTTCTTCTACAAGTTTTGAGGATGAAGGGTTTTCACTCTAAGTGGTGTAAGTGCGTGTCTAATTTTGTTCAGCGGGGCAGTGTTGGCATTCGGGTAAATGATGATATTGGTCATTATTTTCAAACTCATAAAGGTTTAAGACAAGGTGATCCTCTTTCGCCGGTGCTCTTTAATCTGGTGGCTGATATGTTAGCCATTCTTATTAATAGAGCCAAAGAGGATGGGCAGGTGGGAGGCTTGGTTCCTCATTTGGTTGAGGGTGGTGTTTCCATTCTGCAGTATGCTGATGACACCATTTTGTTCCTTGAACATGACCTCGACAAGGCGGTGAATATGAAGCTGATTTTGTCTTTATTTGAACAGTTGTCTGGCCTTAAGATTAATTTTCATAAGAGTGAAATCTTTTGTTTTGGCGATTCTTTTGAGCATAGGGACGATTATAGGAATATTTTCGGCTGTGAATTAGGGACTATGCCCTTTAAATACCTTGGTATTCCAATTCACTATAGGAAATTACTCATAAAAGAATGGAAAATTTTAGAGGATCGTTTTGAGAAGAAACTAGCTTCTTGGGCCGGTAAGCTTCTTTCCTACGGTGACAGATTAGTCCTGATCAATTCTTGCCTAACTAGTTTACCCATGTTCTTACTTTCCTTCTTCGAAATTCCAGTGGGAGTTCGAAAGAGATTGGATTTTTTTCGTAGTAGATTCTTCTGGCAAAGTGATCAGCAGAAGAAGAAATATCGTTTGACGAAATGGAGTGTTATTTGTAGACCTAAAAATCAGGGGGGTTTAGGAATCCAATTGTTGGATATCAAGAATAAATGTCTGTTGAGCAAATGGATTTTCAAAATTCTTAAAGGAGATGGGGTTTGGAGAGAATTATTGATGAATAAATACTTGGGGGATAAAACTTTAGCACAAGTAAAACCAAAACCTACGGACTCTCCATTTTGGCGGGGTATCTTGTCGGTTAGAAAGGAGTTTTTCTCGAGAGGTAGGTTTGTGCTGGGCAATGGCCAACAAACGCGCTTTTGGGAGGATGTGTGGTTAGGGGAGGCAGCCTTGGCGATTCAGTACCCCGGCTAATATCACATTACTAGGAACAAGAATGTTCTTGTGGCTGATGTGTTAGCTACCGCACCACCCATTAATCTCCAGTTCAGACGTAATCTGCAAGGGAACAATTGGACATCTTGGTTGCATCTTGTTCAAAAACTTATGGTTGTTTCTCTTTCTGATGAGGAAGATGTGTTCTCTTGGTCTCTGAATAATAAGGGGGATTTCTCGGTTAAATCCATGTATAATGACTACATGAATAAGGATCCTCCTTTTGAACATAAGTATTTATGGAAGATGAAAATTCCCCTAAAGATCAAAATCTTCATGTGGTTCCTGTACAAGCGTGTTATTTTGACAAAGGATAACCTGCTAAAACGTAACTGGCATGGTTGCACAAAGTGTGCTTTTTGTAATCATGGAGAAACTATTGAACACCTTTTCTTTTCGTGTCCTTTTGTGAAAAAAAATTGGAGATTGCTCCATTTTACTTTTAATATTCCCCCCCCCCCCCCGATAGTTTGCACCATATATTTGGTGGATGGCTACTTGGGATCCAAAAAAATGATAGAAGACGTATACGCATTGGGACTTGTGCATTCTTGTGGGCGGTATGGAACTGTCGCAATGATGCAATCTTTAACAGGGTGCATAATATTCACTTTCTGCAGGTGGTACACAAGGCTACTTATTGGATTTCTGCATGGTCGCTCCTTCTCCCTCAGGACCAACGCCAATTTATGGAGACTGGATGCAACCGGTTGTTGGCTTTAGTCCGGGCCATCCTTACCTCCAACGGGTGGCAGCATGATGTTAGGATTTGCGCTCCGTAGTGGACTATGGTCCTTTTGATGTGTTTTTCGTTCCATTCGGATTTGTAGTTGATGACATTCGATTTGTAATACTCTATATGTTTTTATTAATAAAAGCCGTATGCATCTACCCGATGCAGAGGCTGGGGCTTCGCCTCCTTTTCCAAAAAAAAAGG